>CM061142.1:708867624-709467624 GCA_030789695.1 Scilla litardierei
CACGAGCCCAGGAGCCCGACTGCTGGTCCAAAGCCAATCTGCGTCCTCAAAGCCCATTCGACAAAGGCCCTACAAGGGACCTTCTCGAACGTCGATCCGACCCGGCCCCAATAACCCGTTGGTCGCTCGCCCACTCCTGCGAAAACCACTCCCCCGGACGCGCGACCACTAAAGAGCGATAATGGGGAGGTGCTGGCAGGGCGGAGAGAGCGGCGGCAAGGGGGGACTGATGGGGCACGATCAATGGCGGACGTGGGACGTGGGTCAGAGGCGATCACGCCGGGGCTCTACAAAAGGGCCAGGAAGACGACGAAGAAAGGGACCGCATCTCAGGTAACAAAACCTAAGGTACTCCATCAACGACCTCGTTCCCCCAATTCATCTCCTTCCTCCCCCGCTCGCGCCGAGAGACGCCGTCACGATCTCCTCACGAGTCGGACCGTCTCCGCCGGGCCTCCTTTCTCAGATCTCTATCTGACTTAGGCATCGGAGGGGATTTGGCCGGAACCAAGGTCCGGCCCCCTGACGAGCGTTCTCGTCTACGCAGGTGAACAACAGACCAACAGGCCGAGGCTACCCCTCGCCCCTCTCCGACCACTCGATCAACCGGACGGTGAGGCTTCCCCTCACCCTCAGCCTTCCTTGGCCGAGCACGCCCTACCGAGGCCGAGCGTCCTAATCGGGTCTGAGACTCACCCTCGCCACCAGACGGCCGTGCATCTACCCGGGCGACTGAGGCTACCCCTCGTCCCCCTCCCAGCCGAGGCCGAGCGCGTCTGTCCGAGGCCGAACGTCTCAACCAGGGCCGAGGCTTCCCCTCGCCCCTTCTGCACCGATTCGAAGCCCCCGAGGGACCCAAAGCGGGTCCCTTGACCACGTTGACCGGGTTCTCCATGGTCAACGCCTAGTAGTGAGAAAACACTCCGAAACATCTGGCGCCGTCTGTGGGAACGAGAAACCGTCCCACGTAGAAGCAAACCACACCAACAATGGCACGAGCCAGCAATGGGAGGAAGCGCATGCCCCCCATCCCAGAGGAGGGGAATGGCACAACAAACGGCAATCCCGAGGACACACCCGTCAGCGGCCACCCCACCCTCTCCACCGAAGAAGCCGGCGGCTCAGAACTGGCCACGCAGGGACAGCTCTGCGCCCTAGCTCAGGAGACCAACGCGAGCCTCCAGACGTTGGTCGCAACGGTGCAGCAGCTCGTCGGCCCTGCGCCACCCAACGGAGGCACGTTGGACGACAGCCATCGATGGGCGGGGGGTCCCCCACACTTGCGGTCCGCCGTGGTCGATGACCACGGGACCCGGAAACCGAACATGGAGCGTCGGTTCACACTGTCCGGCTCTCGTCAGGCGAGGTCACGCGCCTCCTCACCCAATCGTGAAAGGAGCCGAAGAGAGACCGAAGGGACGGACGGCGAATCAAGGACGGCCTCGTCTCATCGATCGGGGTCGTCCCGCCACAGGAGAAGCGAACGACACCACTCGAGAGACCGATCGCGGCGGGGCAGGAGCTCCCGCAGGAGGAGTCGGGAACGTCGGGACAGCCCGGCCCCCAGCGTGGTGAAGGCTGCGGAGCCAGCCCCGCTGGCGCCGGTGGTACCCCCACCCCCGGTCGATCCAGAGGCAGGCGAGTACCGCATCCCCGGAGGCATCCACGGAGATCGATGCCCCTTGTCACGGAGAATAACCGACGCACGGGTCCCCTCCCGATTCCGGATCCCGGTGCTGGGAAAGTACGATGGAATAGGAGACCCGGCGCACCACGTGATGGACTACGAGGGGGACATGGCCTTCCAGGGAGCTGACGATGACCTGCTTTGCCGGGGCTTCTATTCTACTCTCAGGGGAGCGGCGAGGATCTGGTACCACAGCCTGCCCGGCCGCTCCATCGACAGCTTCGAACAACTCGCCCAGTTGTTCTGCAAACAGTTCATGGTGGGGAGGCTGATCAAACCTGGTGCTGAACATCTGTTCAACATAGTACAAGGCCCGGCCGAACCACTCCGACAGTTCATGCGCCGCTTCAATGCGGAAAGGCTAAACGTGAACAACCCACCCGACCTGGTGGTCCAGACAGCTCTTAAGAAAGGGCTTCGCCACAGGGGCCTCAAGAAGTCCCTGCACAACGACCCCCCAAAGGACCTCCCCGGGATCATGGCAAGGGCCGAGCGCTTTATGCTGACCGAGGAGGCCTTGGCCGAGGATGCAGGAAAAACCGCTCGAGGGACCAAGCGTGGCGACGGCGGACGAGCAAGCCCCGAAGGATACCGGACCGAAAAGAGACAAAGGAACAGGCAACGGGGAGAAAGCGCGAGGGACACCACCCCAAACGCCATTCTCGCCCAAGTACAGAAGGAAGAGCGAGCTGATCGCCCCCCGCCGAAGGCTAAAAGAGGCGGGAAGAACAGGGAGAAGTACTGTAAGTACCATAAGGACGATGGTCACGACACGGAAGATTGCTGGCATTTGAAGAAGGACATTGAGAAGCTGATGAGCCGAGGGCATGCCAGGAATCAGGCCGACGAGCCGGCCCATGGAGAAGGGACCTCCACACAGCCGGACAAGGGGAAGAAGATCAACACCATCCAAGGCCCCCTTCGCATCATAGAGTGAGCAGGCAACATCCTTCCCCCCGGGGGGCGGCCTAAGTATGAGGGAGATATCTAGTTTTACATCCCTCTGTTTAGCTTCATTTCCCCTTTTCCGTTTCCTCCAAATGTACCGGTCCAACTGGACCCATGAGAGTACAAACGCCTTCTTTTTATTGTCTTTATTCCGACGGAGTTGACATGTCGCCAGTAACGTAAAAGGCCGGGGACCGTCGCCTCACTGGAGGAGGAAGAGGAGCTTTGCCCTCACCGACTATCTCCGGCACTCATAAGTCTGGGAGCAATTCCCCCAGCAGACGCAGACGTCGACCGGTCCTAAGCCGAGGAGCTTGGCCCTTGCCGACCGACCCCAGTGCACATAAGTCCGGGGGCGACTCCCCCGGCAAAGCGCGGGCGCCGACCGGTCCTAAGCCGAGGAGCTTTGCCCTCGCCGACCGACTCCAGTGCCCATAAGTCTGGGGGCGATTCCCCCGGCAGGCACGGACGCCGACCGGTCCTAAGCCGAAGGGCTTGGCCCTCGCCGACCGAGTCCAGAGCTCATAAGTCTTGGGGCGACTCCCCCAGCAGGCACGACGCCGACTGGTCCTAAGCCGAGGAGCTTTGCCCTCGCCGACCGACTTCAGCGCTCATAAGACTGGGGGCAATTCCCCCAGCAGGCAAGGACGCCGACCGGTCCTAAGCCGAGGAGCTTTGCCCTCGCCGACCGACTCCAGCGCTCATAAGTCTGGGGGCAGTTTCCCCAGGAGGCACGGACGCCAACCGGTCCTAAGTCGAGAAGCTTCGCCCTCGCTGACCGACTCCTGCGCCCCTAAGTCTGGGGAGAATACCCCCAGCCAACGCCAGTTTCGTCCATTCCCAAGCCAAGAACAAGGCAACAACACCAAGTACACAAAAATTCCAAGTAAGTCGATTTCATTTATAATAGTTAACCCGAGTACAAAAATGCGTCTTATTTACAGGGGATCAAGGCGAAGGGAACACCCTACAAACAGTCTACTCGCGACAAATGACAGAGTTCAGATCGACACCGACAAAGCAAAATTGGTTGACAAAAGACCCAGAGTAGGTGACCCAAGCTAGCGGCCATGCAACCAGCAATTGTCGGCCGCGGGGCTGAAGGAGAGGGCGGGGGCCGGGGATCCATTTCAAGTAGACTGGCCCAAAGCGAAGCGGATGCTTAAAAATTTGAGGATAAGGCTGGGAGGGACTACTTAAGGAGCCCGAGCTCGGGAGGACACATCCTCGGGCACTTCGCCCTGCTCGGAGCGAGGGGACTCGACTGGCGGAGGGGCTTGCCGGACACGTTCCGCACATTCCCGGAAGGAAGACTGGACGACTTCGACGATCCGGGGGGCGATGATGTCTATATACTTACCGAAGGCCCCCCTGAGAACCTCGAAGATCTCCTTCCCCAGGGTCTCGACGACGCCCTTCTCGACCTCCTCCGCCAGCCGCATTACCTGACGCCGGTCCGACAGCTCCCTCTGAAGCTCCTCCCTCTCCAGACGGAACGATTCCGCCGCTTCCTCAGCCGACTGATGAGCATCCCCTAGCTTTCCCTCAAGGTCACCCACTTGCCCCTCCAACGCAGCCACACGGAGGGCGAGGCGCCGAGACTCCATCTGGGCCTCCATCATGGCCACCTCGGCCGCCCCGGCCCGCTCCTGAGCCCTCATGGAAGATTCCTCCATCTCCCTCAAGCGGACGGCTCGACACTGCAACTCCACGGCGAGCGCTGAACCCTGAAAAGACGAGACATGGGCTAAGAAGAAGATAAAGAGAAAGAGAGGATAGCAAGATAACTGAACCTGTTGGAGGATCCAGACCAAGGAATCCGACATCTTGTCGGCCGGGATCTTCTTCAGGAGGCTGCGGTCCCGGGGAGGGACGGAGACCTCGGCAACCTGCTGGGCCACTGCTCGGTCAGCAAACATCGAACTCCCAGGGACGACAATCGAAGCCAAGTCGCTCGCCAACAAGGCCCCGACCCCTGGTGATACGGGCGAAGACGCTGCAAGGGGGGTGGCTGGCAGAGCTATCGAAGGGTCCCCGGCGGTCACCACGGGAAGCGCGGAACCTGCCGGGCCGGAGGGATCCACGTCCTCCTTCCTCTTCTTTCCACCGTGGAGCTCCGAAGGCGCCGGAGGAGAACGCTTCCGCCTCACACCATCCTCACCCCCCGGAAGGGGATCGCCAGAAGAAGAGGTGGGAGGCGCGGCCACCACCTTACCCACGGCAGGCTCGGCTCGGCGCACCTCCTCCTCAACGGTCCTCCGAGGCGCCCTTCCAGAGGTACTACCTCGGCTCCGAGCGGCTCCACGACGGATCAGCTCGTCAACGTCACGAACGAATTCGCGGCCAGCCATCCCTGCAAAGGAGACCGAAATCAGGATGAGTCATAGGGCGATCCAGGGATGAAAAAGCGACCTACCCGGAGACCACAAGACGGCCTTCAGGAGTAGGTCGTCCAGCAAAGACCAAATGGACTTCGTTTCCAAAGGAAGAGCCAACAGAAGCGCAGCGGCTGCCCGGTCGGCGTCTGAGAGAACTAACGACGGGCGAGAATGGACAGAACTGCCCCAGCTTGTCAGAATCTGGGCCTCGCCCAGGAAGACCACGAAGACATAATCCAAGTTCCAATCCCCTGACCAGCGGGGTAACCCGATCAGGCATTCCCTCCTCGAACGAGCTCGGAGTAGCAGCCATGACCCCGGACCGACCGTCTGGGCCTGGTAAAAGTAGAAGAGAAGGGGGAGAGTCGGCTCCAGACCACGGGTACAGCAGAGCGCTACGAAACCCGTCAATACCGCGATCGAACATGGGGTGAACTGACACAGGGACACTGTGAAATGTTCCATGACCTGGATGAAGAAGGGATGGAGCGGGAAGCGAAGACCCAGGCGGAACATCTCGACGTAGACACCGACCTCATTGCTCCTCGGGAGGCAAATCCGCTCGTCGACGAATGGAACCCGAACCTCGTATGGGAAGCAGAGATATCTTTCCCGGATCTCCGCGGCCACCGAAGGAGGGGTCCTCGACGGCGTGCGGAGGACAACCGGGGCACATTAAGCCGTACGGCAGCCAACGCCACGTCATCACGGGCGTAGTCTGGAAAAAGTTTCTCCTTCCCCTTATCTTGAAGAGAACGACTCCCGGCGGGGGAACCAGACTCCCCTAGCCGGGGTTCGCCCCGTCCGGACTCCGGAGGACCCCTCGTCCTCCGGCCAGAACCGCGTATCCTAAGAGCAGCCATAGGATGAAAGCAAGAGAGGAATTACCTATTCTCAACTATTTTGGAGAGGACAAAGAAGCGAAGGCGACGGGAAACTCCGGGTTGCTGAAGGCTCTGAATACCGGGAGGAGCGAAGAAGAAGTGGAGATCAACACAACTGGGGATCTTATACGCCAGGGGAGAATTCAAAGCGCCTGACAAGAATGCGTGGCGAGGCTCGAAGAGTCGGCGGCGTTCCGAAATTGGCGCCAGTTGAAGACCAATCGATCCGCCTCATCATGACCTGCATTTATGGCCTCGCCTCGATTGAAGCGCCGCTCGGAATCCCAGGAGACATAACGGGTGATCCGAGCGAGCCGAGGCTGATCGACCCCACCAATGGCGGCTCACAAACCCTTCGGCTTCTCGAATTTAAGGCGACTACGCGAGCGGCGGGGATAAGCTTGCCGCTACACGCGGCAGCATCTGAAGGCCGACGGCGCTTCGGAACCCGCGCCTTAAAAACATCGAACGGGCCAACTCATGATGACGACTAATAAATGAGTCGGCATCGACTGGCGAGCTCGTCACAATCGGCAGTGGTCACATCGGCCGAGCCGAACCGGCCAAGGCCGAACAACCCGACCGATGGGGGCAATTGTTACGCCTATTTGGCCGAGACCCGTAAAGCACGAGCCCAGGAGCCCGACTGCTGGTCCAAAGCCCATCTGCGTCCTCAAAGCCCATTCGACAAAGGCCCTACAAGGGACCTTCTCGAACGCCGATCCGACCCGGCCCCAATAACCCGTTGGTCGCTCGCCCACTCCTGCGAAAACCACTCCCCCGGACGCGCGACCACTAAAGAGCGATAATGGGGAGGTGCTGGCAGGGCGGAGAGAGCGGCGGCAAGGGGGGACTGATGGGGCACGATCAATGGCGGACGTGGGACGTGGGTCAGAGGCGATCACGCCGGGGCTCTACAAAAGGGCCAGGAAGACGACGAAGAAAGGGACCGCATCTCAGGTAACAAAACCTAAGGTACTCCATCAACGACCTCGTTCCCCCAATTCATCTCCTTCCTCCCCCGCTCGCGCCGAGAGACGCCGTCACGATCTCCTCACGAGTCGGACCGTCTCCGCCGGGCCTCCTTTCTCAGATCTCTATCTGACTTAGGCATCGGAGGGGATTTGGCCGGAACCAAGGTCCGGCCCCCTGACGAGCGTTCTCGTCTACGCAGGTGAACAACAGACCAACGGGCCGAGGCTACCCCTCGCCCCTCTCCGACCACTCGATCAACCGGACGGTGAGGCTTCCCCTCACCCTCAGCCTTCCTTGGCCGAGCACGCCCTACCGAGGCCGAGCGTCCTAATCGGGTCTGAGACTCACCCTCGCCACCAGACGGCCGTGCATCTACCCGGGCGACTGAGGCTACCCCTCGTCCCCCTCCCAGCCGAGGCCGAGCGCGTCTGTCCGAGGCCGAACGTCTCAACCAGGGCCGAGGCTTCCCCTCGCCCCTTCTGCACCGATTCGAAGCCCCCGAGGGACCCAAAGCGGGTCCCTTGACCACGTTGACCGGGTTCTCCACGGTCAACGCCTAGTAGTGAGAAAACACTCCGAAACAGTGGTGAAAAGTGTCTATTTATACCCCCTAAATACTCCCATTTTGTGCTAAAGATTAGGCTTAATCTTGCTCTCTTAAGTATATTAGCACTTTCTGTTTCATATTAGAGCTTATTCGCATTCTTTGCACAAAACATCATCATATGAACTAATTTCTCCTCTCCCAATTTTTCAGGTATTCCTGGGAGTGTTGGAGATTTTCCAGAATTCTCTGGGATTTTTCTGGGATTTCTGGGTATTTTTGGTGAATTAACAGGAGGAGAAAATGGGGGAGAAAATGGGAAAATAAAGTTTTTCTATAGGCATCTCATGGCGCGATCTTACGGTGCCACGCGGCGCAGATCAGAGCCCCCTGCCACTGTTGGGCGGGGGAATTTTCGCCTGCGGGCCGGCTAGCGGGCCGGCCCGCTCTCACTTTTATTGCGGGGAGAAGCCCGTAAGTTATGGCGGGCTGAGAGCCCGCCTGCTGCTGCGGGCGGGCGGAAGCGGGCCGGGTCTTCGACCCGGCCCCGTTTCTATTTTTCCAGGCGCAGGCGCGCGCTCTTGGAACGGGCGGGTCGGGCAGCCAGCGCCTGACCCGCAAGGCCTGTTCTCGACCCGATAGGCTGATTTTTGGGGTTTTGTGCACCTGTATCGTTTCCAGCGAAGGGGGGTTCGGCCATTGCGGTTTTACTGTTCTATTGGGGGTGGGAGACCCCCATCTTCTTCCCCAAGGTCTAGGACAAGGGCTTGGAGGCCATTGAAGGCTAGGGAAGCTTGGAGGAGGAGCAAGAGAGGGGAAAGCTTGGTTTTCTAGGGTTTCACTTGGTGATTTCTTTCCCTCTTTTGTAGCTATTGGTTTCTAAATGATTTGTATGAATTTGTGAATGATTATTGAATGAAAGTGAGATTCATTAAATAGTTGTTTGCTCAATGGCTTGTAATGAATGCTCATTAATGTTTATCATCTTGCTTTTCATTATGAAGGCCTAGAGCCAATAATGTGTGGAATTAGGATTAGCTTGAGATTGGTTATTAATTGCTAATTTCTTGCATTTAATAGACCTAGCATGCCTTGAAATGGATGCTAGTAGTGTTGATTGATGAGTTGTGCCCTAGGTTTAATTGAGTCGTGCACCACTCTTGGCGAGACCGTATAACGGTGGTGTACCCTAAGGGTCACACCTACGTGCGCGATCCGTGCACCCTATTGACACGGATGCAAGGATCGACTCATAAGCTTAAGTTAGGGATTTCCAACCCACTAATCAACACACAAATGAATCGTGTATTATCCTTGGTGGGGCAGTAGAACGGCGGTGTGCCTTAAGGGCATTACCTACGTGCACAACCCCGCATACCTTGAAATGGATGAGAGGGTTGATTCATTTGGAATGAGCCCATTGCTAATCAATTCACAACCCTAACGATATCATATTCCACACACTCTTCCTTGCTTGACTAGCTACACACTTTGGTCTCCACCCTACCTACATTGGGTTTGGCTCGACATTGTCACCCACACTTCCACTTACCGCACGTGTTAGTTTATGTGGTTGTACCAACACTTTTAGCATTCCTTAACCAATTGAGATTGTGAACGTGAAACGAATTACCTCTGAGGATTCGACCCCGTACTCACGAGTTTATATTACATCTGACACTCCTACCCTTGGGAGGCGAGCGTGTGCATCCTACTTGGATTGTGCACGCCATGCGGTCAATCAATTTGACACCGTTGCCGGGGACAACGGTTTTAACACTCACATTTTTGGTTGGTTTTGGACACTTTAGGTGTAGTACCTCCAGCTTAGTGTTGAGTCATTTTGGTTGTTTATTTTATACCTTTTTGAGTCATTTTTCTTTCTTTCTTTCTTTTATTTTTAAAATCTTTTGTATAAGTTTTTTTCTTATGGATTCATTTTCAAACTTTAGCGATGCTGATGTGGAGGATTCACAACTACCACCGTTCTTTCACGGTATGGGGTTGGAAAATCCTAGTTCATTTATGCAAAAGTTTGAAAAATGGTGTGGGAAAGAGTTTTGGGATTTGTTTGATGATAACACTTGTGCAGATTTTATTTATTTAAAAGTGTTCCCACATATTTTAAGAGATGATGCTAGAATTTGGTTTGATGCTTATCCTCGAGATTCTTTTTCTACATGGCTTTCTTTTCAGACTGATTTCCTTCGAGCTTTCTTTCCTATTTATTACAGAAATCGGGTACAGATGCGCCAGGCATTTGAGGAACAAATGGAGAGCGCCAGTCATTTGAGGAACAAATGGAGAGCTTTCTCCAGTTTGACGGTGAGACTTACTGTCAGGTTCTGGAGAGGTTCGATGGTTTAGTGCTTGGGTGTCCATGCCATGCTTTCAGTGTAGAGGATCTTCTTCGGATTTTCTACACAGGGTTGCAGCCGTCGACACGGGACTTTGTGCAGATGAGCAGTAGTGGAGATTTCTTTGCATATACGACAGATGATGCATGGGTGTACCTGAGGGACCTTGCAGAGTGGGAGCAGACTGTGCCATCTGGAGAGCTGTCACTTGGATATGAGAATGATGGACAGTCCCCAGTTCCACTTCATGATTCAGAGCAGCAGGTCCAGTGTCAGCTTGAGGAGCCACCTTTGGGATCTTTTTCTTGGGACCCCATGGGATATAGAGCAGACCACGATATTGGGTTGCATGAAAGCCAGGTAGAAGACATTGAGAGATTTTGTATTGAGGATCAGGAGGAGATGGATGATGGAGTGTGTGTCAGCCATGTTGGAGACACTATGCAGTTTTGTTGGGTTGGTGGTGATGATGAGATGGAGATGTGTCCAGGCGGGAGTGAGATAGATGACATTGGAGTGCTTGAGTCACGTTGCCTAGCTGATCCATTACCACAGCTGGAGGTGTGCAAGCATCTTGGATGGACTACTGAGATAGTTTACCACGGTGGTATTGAGGAGGATGAGTGCACGGGACACAACCTACAGACTATTTTGGAGCCCGAGCCCTTCCTCCCTACAGATTCGTTTAGCAGCCATCACTTCAGACACCTCAGGGCATGCATCAGTCCATCATCCAGGACGATGATATTCAGGGTGGACCACAGAGTCCAGAGATGACGGCAGAGGCCATTAATTTCGATGGTGAGGATGCGACGAGTGACAGTGACTACGAGATGATCTACATTGAGCCTGCACTACCTCATCCTCCACACTTGCCCCTGCAGCCATTTCACCCTCCTCCTGAGGAGTCGCATCAGCTAGGCAATAGCATCACCATTCAAGAAAGTTCTCATCACACTTTTCCCTTCATTTCTGAATCTCAAGCTTCATTTCCATATATTCTAGATTTTGATTGTTGTCATACATATTCATCTCCTTATTTTTATTATGACGACCCTATTTGGACTTATTTTGTTAGAAGTCTAACTTATTTTCCTTGTTTTGACACAGCTTGTCTTCCACAGGACACATGATTATATTCTAGGGAGATGCTGGGAGCTGTGTTGCTTGGATCCAAGGAAAGTGGGGAGCTTCGTTTCCAAAGCAGCTGGCTGAGGAACGAAAGGAGATGTTAGAGCAGCTGTCTTCACCATTACACATTCGGGATCCGCCTTTTGCTAAGGTGTATTCCTTCCTTTCTTTAGTGTAAATAAATTAAAATAAAAAAATTTAGTTTAGTTTGCTTTAGTATGCGTGTTTTCCCTCTAGCATCGTTGAATAATGTCTAGTTTCACTTCAACCATTGAGGACAATGCTCATTTCTAGTTGGAGGGAGTGAACTATAAAATTGGATGCTAGTTTTGGGTAGTTTTGAAAATTTTTGATGTTAATAAAAATTTTCTCATTCGTTCATTTTGAGCATATCATTTTGATGCCTCCATCCTTGCCTCCATCACATTTCTTTTGCTTAGTCCCTACATACTTAATGCAATGCAATTTTTTCGGATTATTACTTTGGTATCAAATTTATAGATGTTTGATTGGCGTGTTTTAATTTCTTTTCCATTTTGGAATCAAATGCTAATATGCCATATATGAAACGATTTTATATGTCTTAATACTCTCTTTGAAATAATTCGGGAATAGTTTGGTGTAAGTGATTGCATGAATTGGGATGAATGGCTTAGTTTTTGATTGGATAAGATGTGGCTAATGGTGTATGTTTTGTTTTCCTCTTAAGGAGTGGGTGGATGAGTTGATAATTTATGTTTAGAATGAGAAATATAATTAACATAAGTGAATGGTTTTTCTAATCAAATTGAGTAGCCGGTGCCCCACGAAACATTGGGGAGGATGCCAAAAATGAGATTTAGGGGATCATTCCATCCATTTGCATTTATAGCGTTATCACGTGTATGCAAATGTTGCGGTGTTTGCATTTCATAGCATGATTGCATGAATGCAAAACATAAACATACTAAAACAAAAAGAATACAAAAGAGAGAGAAAAAGAAAAGAAAAAGAAAAAGAAAATGAATGAATAAATGATGTAATAAGCTTCATGAGTGATGCAATCTCATCTCCCACAACTTAGAAGGAAATTTCTTTTGTTTGGCCACTTCCTTGAATTTTGAAAATTTTGCCATGTGCGGATCTTCCCAAAGAATGCGATACGGTGCTTATTTCCTTACTTTTCTTGGAATTGGATTGAGGAGAATGTCATTTGTTATTTCATTTCATACATTGTGTATATTAGCTTTGAAATCAATTGGAAATAACATATGAAGTATGCCATGATGATATTTTGAATTTGGTGCATGTTTTTCCATTTAATCCGAAATTATCGCTTATTTTGCTAGGGCCTAGCAAAATGCTAGTTGGGGGGTGTGATTCGTGGTGAAAAGTGTATATTTATACTCCCTAAATACTCCCATTTTGTGCTAAAGATTAGGCTTAATCTTGCTCTCTTAAGTATATTAGCACTTTATGTTTCATATTAGAGCTTATTCACATTCTTTGTATAAAACATCATCATATGAACTAATTTCTCCTCCTCCTATTTTTCAGGTACTCCTGGGAGTCTTGGGGATTTTCTAGAATTTTCTGGGATTTCTGGGTATTTTTGGTGAATTAACAGGATGAGAAAATGGGGAGAAAATGGGAAACTAGGGTTTTTCTATGGGCGTCGCATGGCGCGATCTTACGGTGCCACGTGGCGTAGATCAGAGCCCCCGCCACTGTTGGGCGGGGGGATTTCCGCCTGCGGGCCTGCGAGCGGTGCGGGCCCGCTCTCACTTTTATTGCTAGGAGAAGCCCGCAAGTTATGGCGGGCCGAGAGCCCGCCCGTTGCTGCGGGCAGGCGGAAGCGGGCTAGGTCTCCGACCCGGCACCGTTTCTATTTTTCCAGGCGCAGGCGCATGCTCTTGGAACAGGCGGGTCGGGCGGCCAGCGCCCAACCCGCAAGGCCTGTTCTCGACCCGATAGGCTGATTTTTGGGGTTTTTGTGCGCCTGTAGCGTTTCTAGCGAAGGGGGGTTCAGCCATTGCAGTTTTACTATTCTATTGGGGGTGGGAGACCCCCATCTTTTTCCCCAAGGTCTAGGGCAAGGGCTTCGAGGCCATTGAAGGCTAGGGAAGCTTGGAGGAGGAGCAAGAGAGGGGAAAGCTTGGTTTTCTTGGGTTTCTCTTGGTTATTTGTCTTTTGTAGCTATTGGTTTCTAAATTATTTGTATGAATTTGTGAATGATTATTGAATGAAAGTGAGATTCATTAAATAGATGTTTGCTCAATGGCTTGTAATGAATGCTCATTAATGTTTATCATCTTGCTTTTCATTATGAAGGCCTAGAGCCAATAGTGTGTGGAATTGGGATTAGCTTGAGATTGGTTATTAATTGCTCATTTATTGCATTTAATAGACCTAGCATGCCTTGAAATGGATGCTAATAGTGTTGATTGATGAGTTGTGCCCTAGGTTTAATTGAGTCGTGCACCACTCTTGGCGGGACCGTAGAACGGTGGTGTACCCTAAGGGTCACACCTACGTGCACGATCCGTGCACCCTATTGACACGGATGCAAGGATCGACTCATGAGCTTAAGTTAGGGATTTCCAACCCACTAATCAACACACGAATGAATGATGCATTACCTTTGGTGGGGCCGTAGAACGGCGGTGTGCCTTAAGGGCATTACCTACGTGCACAACCCCGCATACCTTGAAATGGATGCGAGGGTTGATTCATTTGGAATGAGCCCATTGCTAATCAATTTACAACCCTAATGATATCCCATTCCATACACTCTTCCTTGCTTGACTAGCTCCACACTTTGGTCTCCACCCATACCTACCTTGGGTTTGGCTCGACATTGTCACCCCACACTTCCACTCACCGTACGTGTTAGTTTAGTTGAATTTTAGCATTCCTTAACCAATTGAGATTGTGAACGTGAAACGAATTGTCTCTGTGGATTCAACCACGTATTCACGGGTTTATATTGCATCTGACACTCCTACCCTTGGGAGGCGAGCGTGTGCATCCTACTTGGATTGTGCATGCCCTGCGGTCAATCACATGGTACTTGCAAGCTTTTAATAACAACAAAAGGGACTCTCAAAATTCATACAATCAATTCATATCCACATCACGCATTTCATAGAATTTAATATACAAATCATTGGCGGCACACTTTTCAATCAAGAGTTATAACAGAAGCATATCAGAATCACACCAAGCATGCAATGGAGAATGGAATAAATCATGGCATTCACATATTTATATCGAATCATAAGAAGTCTCCATAACTAAAGTATTTTGCTAAATTTCAGCATTATCAAACTTTCCCATTCGTTCATCTCTCCACTCTAATGTCGCACTCACTCATAGGTCAAGTGAATTCACCCCCCAAGCTTAGCTTGAGGCATCGCATCTAAAGAAATATAATAGTGGAAAATGGGATTTTTGCCTTGGTTTTCCCAAGTATTTTGTGGCTCCAATAATGAGATAGAAAAATATTTTTCTTTTTCTTTTTGAACTTTTTGTTTCTCATTTTTCTTTTTGGATTTTTATAGGAGCTACATGATTTGTATTTTTGGTTTTTGGCTCCTTTTTGGCTTTTTGCACTTTTTGGAGCTAACCTTTTTTCTTTTATAGGGATTTTTTGGGAAATAGATGCGATATAAGTAGCTTTAGGAGGTGAACTCAAGTGACATGTAGAGAATAAAAAGATATACGTGGAGAAGGAAATGGTGTAACGCTCGGTTCACTCTAAGATGTGCACAAATGGTTCAATAAGATAATACATCAACTAAACTTACATGTAAGCATGGATATTCTCAATCATTTCAATAAATAGTGAAGTCAGGCCGTAAAGAGTACAATCATATCAGGCATGCAACAGTAGGTGAATAAGACAATAAGGCAGATGCTTCTGTTATACAATTGATGCATGAATCTTGGTGCGCTTCCAACAAAAGCATAATAAACACTAATCCATACATTCAACTTCAATTAATATCCTGCATTCATATAGAGGAATCATCAAAAGAATTTATAAGCAAGCACATGGATAGCAGGATACTAAAATACTCCAAATAGCATGGCAAGAATAGTAAGCATCGTGATGGTTACTAAAACAGTAAGAGAATATCATCATAAGGAACATATCTAGCAAAAGGAGGAAAAGAAAATAAAGAAATAAAAATAAAAGAGAGGAAAGAAAAGAAAACCAAGCACACAATATGATGCATGAACACACATAGAAGGAAAATAAGATGGAAAAATAAAAAAGATGATGCAAAAATATTGAAAAAATTCTAAAAACCATAAAAATAGAGTAAAAGTGTAACTAAATGGCATGGAAATACACTCCCCCAAGCTTAAACTCACATTGTCCTCAATGTGATCATAATGGAAGAATACGAGGAACAACGATAAATATGGGGGGAGGAATGAAAAATGATGAAATGGATGACATGAAACCCTAATGTAATGACATGCACATACAATGATGCATGAGAGTGCCTCCCCCAAGCTTATACATAATAATCCTATTCAAATGACTCGATCAAAAATGTCACGGTTTTGCTAAGCGAGATCAAGTCAAACGAATAAGAAAGTGAGTATTCACTTGAAAGAAATGCTCGATGGTGGTGAGCAAAAGGATGTGGCACTTCAAAATATGAAGAGGTCAATTAATATATATGATGGGTTTGTGGTGTAAAAGATTAATGTTGCCGTCATATGAGGTGATATTTATTCTGAACAAACTAATCAAGCAAATCTATACGGTCCTCTCGCTATCGAAAGGATTCGTGTTTATTTAAAACATAAAAATTTCAACACTACTGGATTGATATCACATATAGCAAAAGGCGGATCCAGTATCTTTGCCGGTGCCGGCAACTGCTCCAACTGCTCCTTCCGTGGCTCCGCCAGATGCGTGTGTCCACGGACTCCATCAGATTCTAGCAATGCGGCTCCCAGCATCTCTCCAAGGAATCCACCTGTACCCTGCAAGAGATAAGCCGCATCAATCTGATGTGAATAATTCTTCCCCAAAATAAATGTATTCCAAAGAGGGTCATCAACATAAGTATTTAAAATTAAAGATGGTTGACAACACTTCCCTGGAAATAAATCTCTACTCTCGTGCACTACATCGACCAACTCCTCGTTGTTTGCCTCTGGTTCTTTAGGTAGCTTTGGAATATAAGCGTGGGTCTCATCAGGCAACTCCTCCTCATCGTCAACTTATCCCATCGCACCTCCTGATCATATTCGCATGCGTAGACTCCATCATCAATTGTGTCTATGGAAGGATACAATGAGTAATAAAGTTTTGAAATCCGAGCTCAAAAGGATCACCTGTCGTTATTGTTAATGGACCGGTTTCTCGAACTACGTCGACAATGTTTCTCTATTGGTCCATATATTTGTCCTCCTTCGGCGGCTCAGTTGTCTCTATTTGTGGAGTGTTGATGGTGTAAAGGTGGATATGATCACCTTCAAGTGAAGCATACACTCCATCTATGATAGTACCTGCACCAGAGACATTAGCCTTAACGAAATCGATGAATACTTGGTCGGATGGTTTACCTACCGTAACAGTTAGCGAACCGGTAGATCAAGCATTATCTATCATTTGCTCTAAGGTTGCTGCCAACTGCAGATCACTGAACTTTTCCACTTGCATCCTCTTCATAAACTCACGTGAGGGTCCCTTTAGCCTTCTATCGAAGATATCAAATAGCTTGAAACCATCCCACTCATGGTCTGACTCCATCTGGAACATTCCTAACATTCTTTCAAACCAGGACAAGGCTTTCCTGAAGGATTCTCCATCAGACTGACAGAATTTAGCGAGATATATGTAGCATTGTATAGAACCCGGTCGCTTCTTTGGAAGCACCATCGCTGCATCAACTGTACCTGATCAAGCAAAGTAGACAACATGAAAAAGACGTCAGTGATTCAAAGAGAGATAAAGAAAATATTAATAGCAAGTGGTGGAGAAAATCTATCTCTTTGTTGTTTTTTGTTTTTTTGTTTTGTTTTGTTTTTCTTTCTTTTTTAACGCAGTCTAATCGACCTAATTGTGACAAATTGGCACCCAATAGGAAACACCTCCCTGGCAACGGCGCCAAAAACTTGATCGCTTCTGGATATACACCTGAATAATAAGGTAGTTTTACGCAAGCGCACGGTCTAGTGGCAAGCGGGTATCGTATCCACAAGGAGGTGGTGTTGGCTCCAATCTATCTTAGGTTGGCTCGACTACGAAGGTTTATTGATGGAGATGGTTAAGGTATGATGTAATGGCGATGGTGATGGATGTCGGTGTCGATGATAAATATTACGATTGTAAATTCAATCAATAAAAATGTCTAGGGCTAGGGAATCCCCACAATGGATTTTTAAGTAATCAATGTGAGTTATGAATTACCATGCAATTAAACTTGGTATTAAGGTGAACTTGTCGTAACTCTATGGAGAACCGACTCACGCTGTCGTGCTATTGCAGGTATATAGTGATCTAAATTAGAGATTCGCTATCGCACACGCCTAATCTAAACCACTAGCATTAAGATCGACAATTATGTCCAATCCCAACTCAAG
Organism: Scilla litardierei; assembly: GCA_030789695.1. Taxonomy (NCBI): domain Eukaryota; kingdom Viridiplantae; phylum Streptophyta; class Magnoliopsida; order Asparagales; family Asparagaceae; genus Scilla; species Scilla litardierei. Next base: position 708,885,114 of record CM061142.1, read on the forward strand.
CTCACTGTCGCGCAACTTGAATTAGGATCTAGATCGTGATAGTTCATGCTCGTTCACCGTCATGCAACGAGTATTGAGTATATGAGAACAATAAAAATGTTAGCTTTGGTCGTTGTCGAGCACCAAGTCTAGGAAATTTCGATTGTAATCCTAACTCGAATATCTAGGGTTTTCCTTGGATCAAGATCCTCTGTCGAGCTCACGAGATCCAAGAGAAATCCCCATCTATCCGTACTAAATCAATCAAGATCTAACCTTTTAACAAGTTTAGCAACATGGGTTTTCAATATATTTCACAATTCAAACCGTAGATCCCTAGGGTTCATCCCTTTTCCTAGAACAAAGATCAACCAAGTATAGCAATAATGATATAGAAATCAATAGGAAATATTGCTTGCATGTAAAAAGATATCAAATCAATGATTCAAATAACAATAACAAAGATACTTATTTTTCATGAAGAATTCCAATCCAAATACAAGCTTTTAGATCCAAGAGGGGGCCTAGGGCATGGCCTAACCTCTAAAAAAGTCTCCAAGAAAATAATAGGAACTCCCCTCTTATGACGGTTAAAATCCCTATATATAATCCCCTCAAAACCCTTGCAAATAACCCTCTGAAATTCGTGCCAAAAGTCAGCTCTGACCGTAACTTAAGTTCAGGGCCCGCGCCTGCTCGGCCGAGTAGATTACATCTCTGGCCGAGTAGCGATTTCAGAACTGCAGCGTCAAGTTGCAGAAAATTCCCAGATTTCATCCGACCTCTGATTGGCACGTTCTTGGCGGTGTTGGAACCGTCATGAAGTCTACTATCCATAAAAAATATGAGAAAAATACTTTGCCAACTGGAATGATAGCAGATCTCAAAAGAGTGAGAGGATGTCTGAAAATCTGGATGCTCATGCCACTCGGTCGAGTAGGAATCTTACTCGGCCGAGTGAAAGTTTTACTTGGCCGAGTATGACAGTATGTAGATCATCCAGAAAAATAGAGAAGTCGGCTTGGCTCTCTTCGAAATTTTGGCCTCCACTCGGGCGAGTGGAGTTCTTACTCGACCGAGTGGAATTCACCACTCGGCCGAGTACATTGTGGTACTCAGGTTAGCAGATGTTGGCGTATCAGTATTACTCAGCCGAGTACGCTTCTTCACTCGGGCGAGTGGGTTGCGTTACTCGGCTGAGTGGCATGTTTCTGAATTCTGATATTCTCTTTCTCGCCTTCTCATCGATCCTTCCGATCTCCTTCTTCTTCCACTCATCCTCCAGTGTTGTTAGCTCCTTGATATGGTCATGAGCAATGCTCTGGTATGCGTGCAAGTCCTTTAGGCTCATTTGCTCCCGATTGTTCCATATTTTCTGAAATCAGATGAAAACAAGAAATAGTGAAAAGTAACGAAATATCGTCGAATAATCACGAAAATCGCAATATGAGCAATCGAAATGGCATGCAAATATACAGAAAAAAGGTGTAAAATATGATCCGATCAGCGAGCCCGTAGCTCGGCCCTAGCCTTCTCCGGTTTGGGTTGAGAGGCCCGACCTGCTACGGGTAGCCAAGATATGACCTATTGCGGAGTCTTTGTGGGAGGGGAGGGTGTGAGCTCGTAGCTTGGCCATAGCCCTTCGGAGCCTATCGAGGGCGAAGCTCCGTACGCTTGCCCCGGAGTCTAGGGGAGGAGAGGGTACGAGCCCGTAGTTCGGCCCTAGCCATTCTCTGGTTTGGGTAGCGAGGCCCGACCTGCTACGGGTAGCCAGGATGTGACCTGCCCCGGATTCTTTGTGGGAGGGAAGGGTGTGAGCCCGTAGCTCGAGCCTAGCCCTTCAGAGCCTATCAAGGGCGAAGCTCCGTAAGCTTTCCCCGGAGTTCGAGAATGTTCGAGGAGAACTGAAATTTTCAAATGGAGACGGCAAAATTTGAGAATATGCAGGAAAAGAAGATAGTTTCAAAATTTACGGAGTTACTGATAGTATTTGAGCAAGTGTTCTGCATTCCATGGGTTCGCTAGCTCGCTGCCGTCCATGGTTGCCAGGATGTAAGTGGCCAGCCCGATGATGTCAATGATTTTATAGGGGCCCTCCCATTTTACTGCGAGCTTCCCTCGGCGAGCGATCTCCAGCTTGAAGGTCGCGTTCCTGAGGACTAGGTCGTCGATTCTGAAGCTCCGTTTCTTCACTCGGGAGTTGTAGTGCCGAGCCATCCTCTGGCTGTGCTTGACGAGGTTTGTCAGAGCTCGGGCTCTCACTTCGTCGATGAACTCGAGGTTGAGGTCGAGGCCTTCCATGTTGCATCTTCATCGAAGTATTTAAACCGAAGTGTCTCTTCTCCCACTTCTACAGGGATGACTGCCTCTGCCCCGAACGCGAGCATAAACAGACTCTCCCCGGTCGACGCTTTGTAGGTCGTGCGGTACGACCATATGATGCCCGGTAGCTCGTCCACACAGGACCCAAGTGCATCGTCGACTTTCTTCTTCAGGGGGCCCAATATGCATTTGTTCACAGCCTCCGTTGTCCCATTGCACTACGGATGCGCTATGGAAGCGAAGTGGAGTCTGATCCCCCACTCCAAACAGAAGCTCCTGAAGTCCGCGTAGTCAAACTGCCTCCCGTTATCTGTCACTATGGAGAGAGGTACCCCAAAGTGGCATATGACGGACTTCTAAATGAAGCTCTTCGTATCCCTCCAAGTGATGTGCACCTGTTCAGCCTCGATCCATTTGGTGAAGTAATCGACGACGACGACGAGGTACTTCCTCCCTCCAAACCCCTTCGGGAAAGGTCCGAGGATATCGAGGCCCCACTTGGCGAACGAGATCGGGCTGAGGATGGTGGACCAGGTCGGTCGATGGAGCAGCAGCATGTCTGCAGAACTTCTGGCACTCCCCACACTTCTTGACATACTGGAGTGCGTCGTGGAACATGGTCGGCCAGTAATATCCTTGACGCACCATTTTATAGGCGATGGTACTTCTGCCATAGTGGTTTCCACAAAGGCCTTCATGCACCTTGCGGATGAATTGTTCGGCTTGGTCCAGCCCCAGACACTTCAGATAAGGTAGGATGTCGAACCTTGCACGATGTTTCCGGTAGAGCACACCGTCGAAGATTACGAATGACAGGGCTCGTCGTTCAACCTTCTTTGCTTTGAGCCGATCTTTGGGCAGGGCCCCATCTCCAGGTAGGTCATGATTGGGCTCATCCAGGTCGTCGTTTGGCTGGCACATATTAGCTCACCCTCCTCAATAGTAGGCGTCAGCAAGTTCTCGACGTAGATGGCCGTCCCAATTTCGGCCGGGGAAGAGGAGGCTATCTTCGAGAGAGCGTCGGCCCGAAGGTTGTTTGATCGAGGCAGATGCTGAACCTCCGCCTTCTTGAACTTCTGAAGTTTGGCATGGGCGCACTTTAAGTAGCGCTTCATCAGCTCCTCCCTCGCTTCGAAGCTCCCTTGGATTTATTGGACAACGAGCCTCGAGTCGATTAGCAGCAGCACATTTGTCGCCCCCATAGCCCAGCACAGCTTCAGACCATTGATAATGGTTTCATACTTCGCCACGTTGTTTGTCACCGAGAAGTTGAAGCGGAGTACGTACTACAGCAAGCTTCTGTCGGGGGTTTGCTCCCCGACCCCGTAGCCGACCCGTCGATGTGGACTACCCATAGTTTGCCATCTCCTCCTTGAGTAGACGTCGACGGTTCGTCTGCCACCGTTGGTTTCTACCAGGCCACAGCCGATCGAGCGCCCGACAGATCTTCGGGAAGTTCTTCAATGGTGCATTCTACCATGAAATCCGCCAGTGCTTGGCCTTTAATCGTCATCCGGGCTTTGTAGATGATGTCAAACTCGTTGAGTTTGACGCTTCAGTTCAACATTATGTCCGATTGCTCCAATCTCTTCAGGTTCTTCTCGAGCGGCAGATTGGTGTATACGATGATGGTATGAGCTTGGAAGTACGGCCGAAGCTTTCTTGTCGTCGTGACGAGGCAGTAAGCGACCTTCTCTATGGGGATATAACAGGTCTCCGCATCTCGGAGCACCCGGCTCGCATAGTAGACCGGTCTTTGTACGCCCTTTTCTTCATTGACTAGGGCTGAGCTGACAGCTTCTTCATTAGTGAAAAGATACAAGCCCAGCTGCTTACCCTCCTCCGGCTTCGCGAGCAACGACAGAATTTGCAATTATGCTCACAGCTTCACGAACGCTTAGGTGCAGGAGTCGTCCCATTCGATCACCTTTCTGTCGTCCTTCATTGTGGCAAGAGCCCGCCACGAGACTCTGAAGAATGGGAACGATCTCTCAGCGGACTTTGATAGGAACCTCCCCAGCGTGGTGATCCTTCCGTTCAATCTCTGTAGGTCTCTAATTGTTCGATGCTCCTTCATATTGACGAGGGCTGATATCTTGTTTGGGTTTGCCTCGACCCCTCGCTTCGTAATCATGAAGCTGAGGAACTTTCCCGATTGTATGCCAAAGATGCACTTTGCCGGGTTGAGCCTTAACTTATAACGACACACTTTCTGGAAGGTCTCCCGCAGGTCGGCGAGGTGGTCCGGGGCCTCCTTACTCTTGACCAACATATCATCGATGTAGACTTCAAGATTTTGCCCGACGTGAGAGCTGAAGATCTTGTCCACCATCCGTTGATAGGTCACCCCAGCATCCTTTAGCCCAAACGGCATCTTTGTGTAGCAGAAGGTCCCTTTGTCGGTGATAAATGACGTCTTCTCCTCATTGACCTTCGCCATTGGAATTTGATTGTAGCCCGAGAAGGCATCCATGAAGCTGAGTAGTTCGTAGCCCGACGCATGGTCGACCAAGTGGTCGATCCTCGGCAAAGAAAAGCTGTCCTTTGGGCACACCTTGTTGAGGTCAGTGAAGTTGACGCACATGCACCACTTCCCATTGGCCTTCTTTACCATTACGACATTGGCGAGCCACTCCAGGTAGCTCACTGGCCTAATAAATTTGGCTTTGAGGAGCCTCTCCACCTCCTCACCTGCCACCTGCATCTTTAGTCCCTCAGAGCTCCTCTTCTTCTACCTGACTGGACGAGCTTCCGGGTCCGCATTTAGCTTGTGAGCGATCATTACAGGACCGACCCCGGGCATGTCCGAGGGCGACCACGCGAAGATATCCGCATTCTCCCTGAGGAGATCGACGGGTCTCGTCCTCAGAACAGCTGGGAGCTTTGTGCCAATGGAGATGGTCTTGCCCTCCTCTGCAGATATGGGCACCTCCTTGACCTCTTCCACCAGAGTTGGTCGCTAGTCGCAGAAGTCCTCCTGATCATCGAGGAGGTCGACCGAAAAGGCCTGCTCGGGCGCCTTGTGCTTGGTGGAGCCGACGTAGCAACTCTGGGACAGTTTTTGGCTCACTCGTACTTGCCCCACCCCCAGGGGTTTGGAACTTGACCATTTGATGCAGCAGGCTAGGGTGAGCTTCAATGGCGGTCATGTATGTTCACCCTATGACATCGACGCAATGTCGACGTCAACGAATTGGGTCATGCGGGTGATGACCCTCGGCTCTGTTGGATCTGGATCCTAGCCTAGAGGGGGGTGAATAGGCTAATAAAAAATTCTCGTGCAACCCACGAGAAATCACACGCAGTTAAAAGCACAACCAGAGTAATGAAAAGCAGACACATAGTACACAGCAGATTTACCCTGGTTCGGTCGTCCCAACGACCTACTCCAGCCCCCAAAGCTAATACTAGATTGAATAGTGCAATAGGTACAAAGTCACAAGTCAGAGCACGCTCAGAGCACTCTCTACGTCCCTACACTCGCCAGACTCTCAGTACCCCACACACAGTGTTTCCTCTCACTATCAATCCTAGCAAAGCTTTCTACCAGCTAGTCCCAAACTAGCTGGGTCCCACTTGTCTAGTCCCAACTAGACAAGTCCCAAAATAGTCCACAAAAATAAGGTAAAAGTTTCCCCATAGAGAACGTTACACTAAGACACAAATAAAAGAGTTTAAGAGTTTAGAAATGCTCAGTTTGTGTCCGTGTAGGCGTCTCTGTCAATCAGCGCGTCGTCAGCTCCAATCTGACGCAAACGGTGTCTCAATCCGACTCCTGGATGTCAAGTTGTGCACTGGTCTGTGCGTAAAGCAGCTGCAGTTCAATCCTTTATTATTGGTCGGTCTGTGCGCTCAGCAATCCCTAATAAATTTGCGGTCGGTGTGCAAGGTAACAGAGTTCAATTCTTGGGATAAAGCAGCCGGTGCGTAAAGCAACTCCTGATAATTCCTAAGTCAAGTCACGCTTTAAACTTCGTGTATTAAAACTTTCTTTTGCGTTGCACGGACTCCGCCACGTCAGCTCCGAACTGCTCCGATTTGATTACACGCGATCCATTGAGGTTGAATCGCAGCCGTTGTTTTAATTCTCCTTAAGCTTGATCGATCGGTTCTCCTGTCGCCACGTCAGCACAGGAATTAATCCCCCGCTTCGCTGTGATTTCTCGCAGGGATAGTCCACGTCAGCGAGGCTACGAACAGCGTCGTCTCCTTCGTCTTTAGGGCATGCAGGGACGTGATGTTCGATCACAATGGCGGTGACCTTCGATAGCTCTTGATGGCTTCAGCGTCTTCTTCACACCGACGACTTCAGCTTCAGCGGCGGGATCTCCGGCGAGGCAGCGATCTTCGGTAGAAGCGACGTGGAAAGCTCAACTTCTCCGGCGGCGTTCTTCTCGTTGTCAGCGGCTTGATCACTTTTCCTCCCCACCGGAAACTCACGATGAGTTCCTGATCGTCGACCTCGACTGTATGTGCACCGGTGTCGTCGTCTACCCTTTGTCGACGATAGAGGATGCTTCAGCGACCGGTGGTGGCGGTGACAATTTCGGCAGCGACAGGTGCCTCTCCGGTGGCAACCTGATGGCGACGACAGCGACTTCTTCTTCGTTTGATAGCAACGGCGATCTCCGAGTGCAGCAAAAACTCCGGCGAGTGAATCTCTTCGACAGCTGATCTATTCTCAGATGGCGAACACCGGCGACCGAGGAGATGATGCGGTGTTTGGGCAGTCAGCTGCGAGTTCCTCCGTCAGTTGGGTCTACCGCAGCGACGACGTCGACTCTGTGGCCTCCTCCGACGATTCACGGCGTCTGCACGAATCTTGGCGGCGACTCATCCGTCTTCACGTCAGCGGGTGGAGGAGATCTTCGAGCTTCGACGGGGACGGCGATGCTTCACGACGGTGACAAGATCTCGAGGGTGGCGGCAGCTTCTTCACGATGACGTGGCAAGGGGATGATAAATCTTGGGTTTTGCGTGAACTTGCTTTTTGTGTTTTGAGAGATGGCAGCGTGAAACTTTAAAGCTTTGAGAGAGGAGATGAAAACTTGTGCAATGTGCTGCTGCTAGGGTTTTGTTGGCCGTATAAAAAGTTGTAGCCCCTCCTCTATTTCTTTTGATTGCCGCAATGTATAATTTTTTTTGTAGCTCTCCTCTCAATTTTCAACCCTAGGGGTGATGCCCTTAAATAGGTTATGTGATAGGGTTTTGACCAATAAGATGTGCAATTTGAATATTGGATTTGATGCCATCTTCAATAGAAATCTTATTGAGATAATGAATTTAAATAGGAATTGGGTAGACCCTAAACTTTGATATTTGATATGATCACATCCAAAGTTGGGTTGATCTAATCCCATACTTTATTTGAATCATCTAGACCAAGTCAAGAAATCTCATCACATCTTAAGTTGGACTAGGTCCACTTCGCTTAGGCCAAAGCTCTCCCTCACACCCAAATAGCTATATAAATAGCAATTCCTCCAAATAGAGAAAGTATATTGTTTCGCCAAGCCTGAAACACACTAAGCACACACATTAGATATACCGACACGTTTGTCATCATCAAACCAAGATCCTAGATCGTTGCTCCCAACAATCTCCCCCTTTTGGTGATGACAAACCTATAAAAGATTTGATCAATAAGTATGGGTGTGTGAAGTGTGGTGAAGGGTGTAATGCAATATGAGTCATGGAATGAATATCCAAGCACTACTCCATGGCATGCACAAACTAATAACAAAAACCAATAGCATGCTCCCCCTTCTCTCAAGCTCCCCCTTCAACAAATATTCAAGTATATTTCAAGCTCCCCCTTCAACAAATAATATTAACATCGAAGCACATCAAAATCAAAATCTTTTCTTTCTCCCCCTTTGTAATCACCAAAAGTGGATTAATGAAATCACAAAAATATCCCATGCAAAAATAAATCATTATTAGAAATAGCGTGCAATTTGCATGAGTATTCCAAATAATGGACAAGTCAAGTTCATAGAATTTTCATACCAAGACTTCTCCACCTTTGTGTAAGTGAAAAGATATAGACATTAAAGTGCAAGAGGAGATTCAATATCAGAAAATCAACCAAAACAATCCACATTTTCCATTTTTCATGAAAATCACTAGGATTGATTTTTCCCACCTCATCAAAGATGAGTTCAAGTTACCGAATCCCAAAACATTGCCTAAAAGGACTTTTAAATGTGGGATGGCATTGCTTGACGAGTTATATACACCAACGCTAATGATTACCCATTTAGCACAAGTTGGATACTCGTGGGTTGTGTTTTAGCCATGAAGTGTATCCATTTTTCATACGGAGCAAATTTTTTTTTTAATTCTTTTGTGCTCAATTTTAATTCATGGCTAAACACATCATATCCCTTAGAAATTTCAGAAATTAATCATTCCTACATTCACTTTCCATTATTCTTCAAAAGAATCTCCAAAAGCACTAAAAAGTCAAATATCGTGAAAGTGCAAATGTAGGTGTAGAAGTCAAGTTTGAAACTTATGAGACATGTCATGGCTACTAAAAAGAATAACATCATGTTCATGTAGCTACAACAATAATGAATTGACTTCTACAAGGGATAGAATTGATCATTCATACAATATCACTCAAGAGATTCAAAAGAGGATTCAATAAGCACACATTTTTTTTTAATTTTTTTTTTTTAGAAATAAAAACATTAAAAATCATCCATGCAAGCACACAAACCAAAATAAATCAAGCACAAAAAAAATCTATGAAGGTATACAATGCAATGCAAAGAGGGATATAAATTATACCTTCTCGTCGCTTTTTGACGAAGGAGCTAAAAGAATGAGACATTGAGTTTATTGCTCCTTGCCAAAACTCCATCACACCTACATGAAAGGTGTTAAGTGTGACCTTGGAATCCAACAAGGTCCACTAGTGTTAGCCAACATGGTTTTAGGAACCCACACTTGTTTAAACTTGATATTTGTGTTCCTAAATTTACAATAGTATGATGTGTGGCCTACACTGTCACAAGTAAAGCACTTTGCATATAAATTCTTCGCAATAGACGGTGCATTGTGGAATTTCTTGAATTTTTGCTTTTCAACGTTTTTCAGACCAAAACCAAGTCCTCTTCTATTATTGCCATATAATTGATTCTCTAAAATAGTGTCCAATGATTGTTTTCCCGTAGAGAATTTCTTAATGGCAAGTTCAAGATTAGAGACTTTGATTTTCAACAATTTATTTTCTTCCACAAGCAAAGTGCATTTACTTATAAAAGCTCTCTTGTTTTCCTCTTCCTTCTTTTCAAATTCAATCATTTTTCTTTTAAAATCATTATCCAACATGCAGAATTTATCATTAAGCTCTCTAATAACATAGTCTTTTTCAGTTTCGAGCTTAATCAAATCAAGTTTAAGCATGCTAATATTATCCATCAAGGAACGGCAAGAGAGACAAGGTGCTTCATCATTAAAACTGGATTTTTCCTTTTTCAGAATATCAATAGTAGAGTCACGTGCAACAATATCAATTTTGAGTTTTTCAATCTCTTTAGACATTTCATATTCAGATTGTTGCATTTCAAAGTTCTCATTTTGGTAATCATCTATAGTGGATTCAAGCTCTACTATTTTATCTTGCATTTCTTTACAAAGAGTAAGGAGTTCAGTTTTACTACCAGAAGTTACCTCATTGTGTATTCCCATCAATGTCATGCATGAATGGGCTTCGTGTTCCTCCTCCTCGCTCTCAGCTTCACTATCCATGTCCCAAGTAAGCACCTTGGATTTTCCCTTTTCTTTAGCTACCTGAGCTGTCTCATGTGGGCAATCCCTCATTCGATGTCCTCTTTTCTTGCATTTAAAACAAGTCATTCTATTAGTAGTATTCTGATCATAATTTTGCTTAGAAGACTGAAAAAAGTTAGAGCGATTAAACCTGGGTGTCATTTCTGCTCTTCCTTGCTTGGTCTGGACAAACTTTCTGAAATTTCTGACCATTAGCGCTATGTCATCATCTTCTTCTTCACTTTCGTCAGCTTTCAGAGCAAGTGGCTTGGTAGCTTTCTCTTTTTCCTCAGGTTTCTCCCTTTCATTAATATTTTGCAGTTCAAGCTCGTGGGACATTAAATTACCTATTAAGTCCTCCACCTTCATCTGTGACAGATCTTTCGCTTCTTGGATGGCAGTGACTTTAGGCCTGAAAGAGCTTGGCAGTGCTCTTAATATCTTTCTCACCTGCTCAAGGCTAGAATATGGCTTACCAAGCGAACTAGACTTGTAGATAATGTTGGTGAACCTCGCAAACATTTCTGATATCGTCTCTGATGGTAGCATGCGAAATCCCTCGTATTCCGTGCTCAGAAGTGCAAGTCTAGATTCCTTCACTTGTGACGTTCCCTCGTGCGTCACCTCCAAAGTATGCCATATTTCCTGCGCAGTTAGACAATGTGAGATACGATTGAATTCAGATTTATCTAATGCACAAATAAGAGCATTCATAGCTTTAGCATTTAAAGAATAAAGCTTCCAATCATTATCATCCCACTTATCATCAGGTTTAGGCATCTCGGTATTTTCAATTTTGATAACAGGTGATTTATATCCTTTTTCAACAATTTGCCAAGATTTATAATCAATAGAAATAAGATAGATTTTCATACGATTTTTCCAGTAAGCATAATCTCCTCCATTAAATCTAGGTGGTCGGGAAATAGACTGACCCTCAGCAAAAGCACTATCAATGTGGTCCATGGTCAACTAGGCTAGATCTACTAAACTGGCTCTGATACCACTTGTTGGATCTGGATCCTAGCCTAGAGGGGGGGTGAATAGGCTAATAAAAAATTCTCGTGCAACCCACGAGAAATCACACGCAGTTAAAAGCACAACCAGAGTAATGAAAAGCAGACACAGAGTACACAGCAGATTTACCCTGGTTCGGTCGTCCCAACGACCTACTCCAGCCCCCAAAGATAATACTAGATTGAATAGTGCAATAGGTACAAAGTCACAAGTCAGAGCACGCTCAGAGCACTCTCTACGTCCCTACACTCGCCAGACTCTCAGTACCCCACACACAGTGTTTCCTCTCACTATCAATCCTAGCAAAGCTTTCTACCAGCTAGTCCCAAACTAGCTGGGTCCCACTTGTCTAGTCCCAACTAGACAAGTCCCAAAATAGTCCACAAAAATAAGGTAAAAGTTTCCCCACAGAGAACGTTACACTAAGACACAAATAAAAGAGTTTAAGAGTTTAGAAATGCTCAGTTTGTGTCCGTGTAGGCGTCTCTGTCAATCAGCGCGTCGTCAGCTCCAATCTGACGCAAACGGTGTCTCAATCCGACTCCTGAATGTCAAGTTGTGCACTGGTCTGTGCGTAAAGCAGCTGCAGTTCAATCCTTTATTATTGGTCAGTCTGTGCGCTCAGCAATCCCTAATAAATTTGCGGTCGGTGTGCAAGGTAACAGAGTTCAATTCTTGGGATAAAGCAGCCGGTGCGTAAAGCAACTCCTGATAATTCCTAAGTCAAGTCACGCTTTAAACTTCGTGTATTAAAACTTTCTTTTGCGTTGCACGGACTCCGCCACGTCAGCTCCGAACTGCTCCGATTTGATTACACGCGATCCATTGAGGTTGAATCGCAGCCGTTGTTTTAATTCTCCTTAAGCTTGATCGATCGGTTCTCCTGTCGCCACGTCAGCACAGGAATTAATCCCCCGCTTCGCTGTGATTTCTCGCAGGGATAGTCCACGTCAGCGAGGCTACGAACAGCGTTGTCTCCTTCGTCTTTAGGGCATGCAGGGACGTGATGTTCGATCACAACGGCGGTGACCTTCGGTAGCTCTTGATGGCTTCATCGTCTTCTTCACACCGACGACTTCAGCTTCAGCGGCGGGATCTCCGGCGAGGCAGCGATCTTCGGTAGAAGCGACGTGGAAAGCTCAACTTCTCCGGCGGCGTTCTTCTCGTTGTCAGCGGCTTGATCACTTTTCCTCCCCACCGGCAACTCACGATGAGTTCATGATCGTCGACCTCGACTGTATGTGCACCGGCGTCGTCGTCTACCCTTTGTCGACGATAGAGGATGCTTCAGCGACCGGTGGTGGCGGTGACAATTTCGGCAGCGACAGGCGCCTCTCCGGTGGCAACCTGATGGCGACGACAGCGACTTCTTCTTCGTTTGATAGCAACGGCGATCTCCGAGTGCAGCAAAAACTCCGGCGAGTGAATCTCTTCGACAGCTGATCTATTCTCAGATGGCGAACACCGGCGACCGAGGAGATGATGCGGTGTTTGGGCAGTCAGCTGCGAGTTCCTCCGTCAGTTGGGTCTACCGCAGCGACGACGTCGACTCTGTGGCCTCCTCCGACGATTCACGGCGTCTGCACGAATCTTGGCGGCGACTCCTCCGTCTTCACGTCAGCGGGTGGAGGAGATCTTCGAGCTTCGACGGGGACGGCGATGCTTCACGACGGTGACAAGATCTCGAGGGTGGCGGCAGCTTCTTCACGATGACGTGGCAAGGGGATGATACATCTTGGGTTTTGCGTGAACTTGCTTTTTGTGTTTTGAGAGATGGCAGCGTGAAACTTTAAAGCTTTGAGAGAGGAGATGAAAACTTGTGCAATGTGCTGCTGCTAGGGTTTTGTTGGCCGTATAAAAAGTTGTAGCCCCTCCTCTATTTCTTTTGATTGCCGCACTGTATAATTTTTTTTGTAGCTCTCCTCTCAATTTTCAACCCTAGGGGTGATGCCCTTAAATAGGTTATGTGATAGGGTTTTGACCAATAAGATGTGCAATTTGAATATTGGATTTGATGCCATCTTCAATAGAAACCTTATTGAGATAATGAATTTGAATAGGAATTGGGTAGACCCTAAACTTTGATATTTGATATGATCACATCCAAAGTTGGGTTGATCTAATCCCATACTTTATTTGAATCATCTAGACCAAGTCAAGAAATCTCATCACATCTTAAGTTGGACTAGGTCCACTTCGCTTAGGCCAAAGCTCTCCCTCACACCCAAATAGCTATATAAATAGCAATTCCTCCAAATAGAGAAAGTATATTGTTTCGCCAAGCCTGAAACACACTAAGCACACACATTAGATATACCGACACGTTTGTCATCATCAAACCAAGATCCTAGATCGTTGCTCCCAACAGGCTCCTCCCCCAGAGACATGAGCAAGGTGATCACTCCGACAATGGGGACCGAGTGGCCATTGAAGCCGACGATCGGGCCCGTACAGGGTCTCAAGTCCGCCTGTTTCAGCCTCATCTTCTCAAACGTCGACTTGAACAAGATATCGCAGGAGCTCCCAGTGTCGATCAGGAGACAACTGATGATGTCCGTCCCGATCTGAGCTTCGATGACGATGGCGTCGTCATGCGGTAGCTCGACCCCCTCCAAGTCATCGTCGGTGAAAGAGATGGGTGGTCGAGCCACTCTTCTGCTTTTTATCCCTGTGCCAAGGTCTGCCGCCATCACTTGCCGAACATATGCCTTCCTGGCTGACGATGACGTGCCACCCGAGGACGGTCCACCGCATATCACATCTATGCGCATGACCGGCCTTGGTGGGCGAGGAGCTTCTTGTTCGACGTTCTGGGGAGGGTTTGGCCTCCGCGCTCCCGGGGGTGCTCTCTCTTCACGAGCCGGCCTTCTTTCATCAACGAAGCCCCGAAGGTGGCCCTCCTGAATCAGCCGCTCTATCTCCCTCTTCAATGCGAAGCAATCATCGGTATCATGACCATGATCACGGTGATACAGACAATACTTTTGTATATCCCTCGTAGCAGGGTCCGACCTCAACCCCAGAGGTGGGTCTTGGAGTAGTCATGCCCTCGTCGCGGTGGCCAACACCTCGATCATGGGGGCGTTGAGCTGTATGTATTGGGCCCGCTGTGATCTCTCCTGCCTCTGGACCGCCCGTGGGGGCTCTCTGGCAACAACGAACTCCCGCACCGGGCCAGGTCGATCTTGCGGCCGACGACCTTCATGATCACGCCTTTGTTGGCCTGGCTGGTCGCGGCCCCTGGGTCGGTCTTCCTGTCTCGGTCGAAAGTTGGGCCGATGCTCACTACGGGGTGCCCCTGACATGGCGACCTCTCTCCCCGTTCCCAGGGCTTCCTTGCTCAGCATGTACTTCTCCGCCTGAATGACAAGTGTATTAAAGTCGGTCGGTGGGTCTCGGAGGAAGGATTTGTGGAGACTCCGGCTAGTCAGTCCCTTCTTGAAGGTCGCTATGGCGAGCTCGTCCCCGTAGATCGCCACACCGAGCCTCTCATCTTGGAAGTGGCGCAAGAACATCCGAATGGTCTCTCCTTCCTTCTGGACAATCGAGAACAGATAGTCCGAGGGCTTCCTCCTTATCCGCCTGCACGGAATTGCGGGCAAAACTTATGGGATAGTTCGCCAAAGCATTCGATGGTCCGGGTGGGTAGACCGTAGTAACATTCTAGGGCCGAACTCTGAAAAATGTTCTGGAAGCCCCGACATAGGAGCACGTCGTCTGTGCCCTGGATCTCCATTGCCCCCAGTACCTCTGCACATGCACAAGGGGGCCGCCTGCACCATCATAAAGCTCATGTTGGGGAAGCTTGAACCTAAGAGGTATCGGGGACTAAGTCACCCATCTTGCAAATGGGGTGGCTTCCTCGGGGTAGGGGGACGCTCGGGCGACCTTCAGACGTCGTGATGCCCATCTCAGCCTTCATTCCAACCTTTGAACCTAGTTAGCAAGGCGCCTCGGCGCTCAGGGACACGGCCTCCCCGTCTCTCGGGGGTTCTACTCCGGTCGTGGCTTCGTTGACGATGATCATCATGCCCAGGTGAATATCGCGGTTCTCATAGTGGGCTCCTCCTGAGCAGTGGAGACCCCGCTGACGGCGGGCTATGCATGTTCCTGCACTGTAGGCCTGAGGTCGACATCTTCAGGATCTTGCGATTCTCCCTCTGAAGCCTCTCACGCTCGGCGATGATGAAGCGGAGGTGTCGACGAGAAGTTTCTTCGTCATGACGGGCTTGCTGGGCGGCATCTGCCTCATCATCTAGGCATCTTCTATTGGCAGCAGCTTCTTCGTTGCGCTTCCACTGCTGAGCTGCCTCTGCTTCTTCGTCAAGGAGTTTTTGCTGGGCAGCTATCTCTTCGGCGAGCCCTCTTCCATGAGCGGCCGCTTCTTCTTCAAACTGAGGACAAAGGTTTCGCCTTAAGTTTGGGCTCAGAGGGGCCTGGGGGTGCGTCAGCTCTGGCTGCCTCGGAGTCTTTCATCGTCTTAGCGAAGGCCTAGAAACTTTGTTTGAGAGCACGGGCTGAGGCCTGAATGGTCTCAGCCATCCCCTCAGGGGGTAAGTCTGTCGAGGGAGTCCTCTGGTGAGAATACGACTCCTCATCCATGTGGGGTTTACCACTGGTGGGACTGTGGTTGATAGGTATGGAGTTTGACATGGTGTGACCCTTCGTTCCCACAGATGGCACCAATTGTTGCGGGGTAAGATCCGCGCACAATGAATTTATATAGAGGGGGAACCAAGGGTATAATGGTTACAAGTTGTGGGATGATTGGGTAGGTTGTTTACAAGTAGTGAGGGGGTGTGAGGCTAGGCGCCCTTCATAGGTCGATCTCTGGATCGGTCCTATAAGTCCGTCGCTTGTTCGCCGCTCCCCTCGAGTAGGTCGCCGGTTGCTCGCTACTTGGAAGAGCCAACTTGCACACAGAGCAGCTCGTCAGAAAGGCTGGGTTGGGTTCCAACCCGAAGCCTCTCCGATGCCTAAGTCAGAATTAGGGCTTAGAAAAGTGGGTCAGACACGTAGGCCGAGCTAAATGTAGATCGACCTAACGCGGCGAGCTCGAGTGGAATAACAAATATATGGACGATATTTGCTCTTTGTGTGTGAGTGAGGGTTTGAGAATTAATTAGCTAACCCCTCTCTCGATGGAGGTGGATGGGTATTTATAGCTGATGGAGGCGGTTAGGTAGGGCTGGCCTGACATGCTGAGCTGGCGTGCCAGACTGCGGAAGGTTCGGCCGCGGATGTCAGAGCTGTGTGTGTCAGCCATGCTTTTGTCAGACGGCGCAACGGCCAGGGGTGCTTTGTCAGAGTGTCAGAGCCGAAAGCACCAAGCAGTCAGACGGCGCAGTAGTCAGGGGGTGCTTTGTCAGGCTGTCGAGCTGCGGATGTGTTAGTGGCGTCCTCATACAAGGTCGTTTGACATGTCCGATGGGCCGAAGGCTTATCGAGGTGCGTTCGAGGAGCGGGGCCGCACATGAGTCACTTGGTCACTCCCGGTGGATGACGGGCAAACTAGTTGTTCGCCTGGCGAGCTTGGAGGGAAGCGGACGACCAACTGGCGGGGTTTGGGGCGAAGTGCGTCCTTCCCACTAGTCGAGGCGAACTTTCCTGATGACAGGCGGGCTTCCCGTTCAGCGAGGCAGACTTTAGGGATGATGGGCGGGCTTGTCGGATGTCTGGCAAACTTGGAAGAAAGGTCGGGGGTATCACGATCTTTAGGTCGTAACAAACAGTATTTATTATTTAATACAAATAGGAAAAAACTTTGACATTTTGAGATATACGATTCTTTATTCAAATAAAAAACAAATAAAAACCAATAACAAATACAATAGGATCCCCCCACACTGAGTTATCCAGAATGGTGATCATGCATTACATGGATGAGATTGAACGAAGGCCCACTACCGTAAGTTCGACGACGCCTTTGACCGAGAGTAGGATGTTAGAGATGGAGGGACGGCTGGATACTGTTGTCGGTCTACTTGAGCGGACCAATGTGCAGTTGGAGAGCATCGTATCCGATTACCGTTCCATTAAGGCCGGACTGCTGTCTCTCTTAGTTGTAATAGGTTTTTATGTAATTTTGATGTATAACAATGTTCGTTGATGTTAAACATTGTTATGGATTATTTGTTGTATCAGCATGTGGATGGTGGGGTTTTTATTTCTATTTGTTTATCATTGGGTTATGTTAATTGATGGCATTGAGTTGGAGTATGGCATTCTGAAGTAGGATTTTTTCTTGTATCATTTTGGCAAGTGGCAAACTGCAGCTTGAATGGCAATGCAAGTTTTTTTATGTGTCAATCTACAGACTGAATGGCAATGCAATTTTTTTCCTGTGTCACACTGCAGACTTCATGGCAATGCAAATTTTTGTTGTTTCATTTTGTTTTGGTTCCTGGCATTCTCTATCTGTCACCCATACGCAGATTGATTGTCATTACAAAACAATTTTTCATGGTTCAATTTGGATTGTGGAAAACTGAAGACGGAATGGC
This sequence comes from Scilla litardierei, assembly GCA_030789695.1. Lineage (NCBI taxonomy): Eukaryota > Viridiplantae > Streptophyta > Magnoliopsida > Asparagales > Asparagaceae > Scilla > Scilla litardierei. Next base: position 708,902,714 of record CM061142.1, read on the forward strand.
AATGCAAATTTTTTTTCACAATGCTGACAGAAATGGCATTGCAATTTTTTTGTGTTTCATTTTGTTCTGGATCTTCGCATGCTTTATCTGTCATCCATATGCATACTGTTTCACATTGCAAATCACTTTACATTCTAATTTTTTGGGTTTTTATAGGAATTACACAATAAATTCAAGGGGGTCATTGTTCCCATATTCTCACCACATCCCACTCATCACTTTCACCCACCACCATTCACAACACACTTTTACACAAAAAAACACAATAAAGTTGAGTGGGCCCCACAAAAATTCCAACATCCATATTCACAATCCCACTTTCACCCCTAAAAACACAATAATGGCCTGTTCTTTTGTGTTGTTGTGAGTGTTGAAGTGGTGAGATTCCACTATTCATGGCACTATTCACTCATTTCAACACTCACTTCAACAAATCCTGTTCTTGTGGGCTGGATGCTTTCTCCGTTGATCTCGCCTACGTGGCAGGTAGATTCCAGCAAATGTAGAAGCAAGAAAATGTTGTGATTACGGGTGTTGGAATGGGGAGGGGGGCCCGCCTCTCTCTATCCCTCTCTATATCTCTCTCAACATTCACAACAACATTCACAACAATATTCACAACCCACTTCAACACAAAAAAACACAATAAAGTTGTGTGCGCCCCACAAAAATTCCAACATCGACATTCATAACCTCACTTTCACCCAAAAAAACACAATACTCTACTTTCCCAACACTATTCACTCATTCCAACAAACACAAATCTATATATTAAAACACAACTATTTTTGAATCCTAGGGCTGACTGGGACACGCTAATGTCATGCTGATGTATAAAGAGGTTGATAGAAGAATGACTAGGATTTAATCTTGGTAAAAAACGGGTTGAGATGAGTGTTTGGAAAACACATCACTTTTTTGCTTTTGTTTTCAAACCCCCCACAATCACTACATTTGCGCAGAATACCACCTATTTCCCCTTTTGCTAAAAAAACCCTATCATTTCGCTTTTTACCCACACACCACACACACACACGTATGCACTTCCACCCTTCGCGCCGAAGGCGCCCGCAAAATTTTTTAACGCTAATTTGTTGTTCCAACTCAAGGGCGCTCTCGCCGAATTTATTGTTCTACGCCGAATTTGTTGTTCCGCACAAATTTGATTGTGTAAATAATGTTTGGGAACAAAGATTTTGTAGAGGAAAATCTTAAATGAACCGTGCCCACGGACACGGGTTATGACTAATATAATCTCAAAAGAACAGACCCTAATCTACTTTCACAATACTATTCACATATTTCAATAAACACCAATATCAACACAAAAGAACAGTCCCAAAACCCTCAATCCAATTTAATCCCCTCACCAACGCCCCCCTATGAAAATGGAAACCAAAGCTACGGAGTCTAGCGCTGATGAGAAAGATCAGATGAGATATAGGGGAGAATGGTAGGGGTCATGATTTGCTTTTGTACTTTGCACTTTTTAGCCAACTGCAACACCCCAAAAGGCAAAAAAACACACACAACCCTCTCCAAACAAACAATCACTCTTCAATCTCACCCCTCGGCCCACAATTAAAACCCTCTCTTAAAACCTCTTAAACCTTTTTGCTCCTATTTAGTATTATTGTCACCATCATCATCCCTGCTGCTGCTTGCAGCTGCTCTCTGCAATTGAGTGGGATAGAAGAGTATACTGGGACTGGTGCTGTCACTAGAAAGATTTCTTCTTCCTATTATTTCCCTTTCATGGGATCATGGGATGATGGATGACAACACTACAACTTCTACCTCAACTTCACAAGATCAGATCTCCTTCTTGTTTGCATCAGACTCCCTTCATTCTTCAGCAGCAGTTGCAGCTGCTGCTAATCAAGAAGAAACCCACAACCAACAGCAACATATGCATCATCATCCATTTTCTTCTTACCACCATCACCATCATCCCCGTGAGAGGGGTAGTGGCGGTGAGGATTCTGGTCCTGGCAGCGAGGTAACTTCTCTTGTTTTTTCACCCAAGTTTTTTTCTGTGGGTTAAAATTACAAAATCGTTACTCTTCGTGCCGTTGCTTGCCGTGTGACGGGGATTTCCTTTCTAGGAGGGTCTTGAGGTGCCGGAGGAACCCGAGAAGCCGGCCCCACATCGGACCGGGTCCAAGAGGAGCCGGGCCGCTGAGGTCCACAATTTGTCTGAAAAGGTGCTGCTTCTTTTGATTCAGTTTCTTTTGTAAATCTTTTTGGGGTTTTGTTTTCTGATGATACCTTTTTTCCCCTAAATTTTTAAAGAGGAGGAGGAGTAGGATCAATGAGAAGATGAAGGCACTGCAGAATTTGATTCCCAATTCTAACAAGGTTGTTATCATGTCATTTGGCGATTTTATATTGTGTCTTGTTGATTTTTGACTTGGAATTTTGTTTGGTAAAATGTTGTTGTTTTCCCCCCATGAAGACTGACAAGGCGTCGATGCTCGATGAGGCGATTGAGTATCTTAAACAGTTACAACTGCAAGTACAGGTCGGTGTTTTGGTCTTGTATGCTGTTTGGCATTTCCTTTGATGCATGTGAATAATTTTCCGTAACATAATTCACAAAGTTATTGGGTTACTGCTACAAAAAAGATCAAAGTCAGAAAAATCAATACACCATACTTTAAAGTTTGTATCCCTACCTAGTTTTTAACTTTTATTTTCACGGAAGTTCAGTTCAGTCAAGACTACATCCATGGATCTATATCTCTTGACTCTCTCCAAATATCCATGCTAGCAAGACAATGTTCAGATTCTCTTTTTTATACAACCAAATTTTGGTTTTAACTATGTCCATTTTGACTTGGAGATTGGATTTATTGTTATAATTTTAATTGGGTTCTTGTGATTGTTAACATCAGTTGAGGTTGTTGGTAGTGAATTGCACAGATTCAACATACTGCAGTAAAAACCATCACGTGAAAAATGACCCATTACAATGTCCTCACATGGGCTAGCTATGATTCCGGAGGAGGATGATCCAGTATTCTAGGGAAAGTCTCAACTAGTTGAATAGATGTCTCTACAGCTGCCTATGATAAAAAAAATGACCATGCATACAAGTCAAAAAACTTATTATGCCTATCGGAGTCTATACATGGGATTGAGATGTAGATGATTATCATTTGATACCGGCCCCCGAGTATTTCCTGAACTGACACTCACCATTAAAATTACTCTCCATAATTATATCTACTAGATGAATGGGGTTAACCGGCTGTGGGGTTGATGCCCTTAGACAAAGTTGAACAAGATGATCTGAATATGTTTTTGCAAACAAAAGGGCCACAAGTTAAGGATTTTGATGTCAAGAAGTAAATGGACGTGTGCAATTGATGAACAATAAGAGCCAAAAGAGGAAAGCAAAGATACTCAGAAGTCAGGTAGAAATTAAGATGGTGTAATATGAATGGTCTGCTGACTATGTTGTACTATTTGCAAACTGGAAACCTGCTCAATGGAAATAAATGATACATGTAATAACCCCCAATGTTTCCCCAAAAATCTCTAACCCCCCATTGATGCCACAATTTCGTGGGCCTATTGGGGTACATCCCATTGGGCTAAAAGCATAGACAATGCTTGCCAACGGGGGTGAACCTAGATGGAAATCTTTCTTTTTTTGGGTGGGGGGAGAGGGGCATGCATAAATTTAAGTACATAATTTCCATAGAATGTGCATTATTTCAAATATTTACTATTTTGGACTGTTAATTTGATCATGCTTCAGATTAGAGAAAACAAATTTGTTTCGTAGTGGCTTTAGGAGAAAATTATGAAGCCTGTGATAGTTATGCGGTTATACTAAGTAAACGAATATAATTACATTTGGCTATAATATCAATTAATACTTAGTGTTAGATTTGGGTGAAAATGGTGATTAGCCTCTAATGACGGCTATCACTTCTTATTTATATCAACCCTCTCTTTTCTTTACACACACACAATAACACACAATACTCCCCCTCAAGATAAGCAAAAGATATTTATCATGCCCATCTTGTTACAAGCATCCTCTACTCCTTTAGAGTTCAACCCCTTTGTAAGGCAATCAGCTAGTTGCTGTCCAGAAGTAATGTAGGAGATCTCCAACTGTTTCTTGTCCAATCTTTCTTTAATGAAGGACCTGTCAATCTCTATGTGCTTCGTTCTATCATGTTGCACTGGGTTGTTGGCAATGTTAATTGCTGACTTGTTATCACACAACAACCGCAATGGTCCTTCTCTCAGCAGACGTAGCTCTTGTAGAAGTGATCTCAACCAGATCATCTCACAGGTATTAAGCACCATAGCACGATACTATGCCTCTGCAGTGGAACGAGCCACCAAATCCTGCTTCTTGCTGTGCCAAGAGACTAAGTTGCCCCCAACAAACACACAGTAGCCCGAGGTCGATCTCCTATCATCCAAGCAACTGGCCCAATCCACATCACAGTAGCCGGTCACATTCATGTGACCATGACTACCAAATAATATGCCTTTTCCTGGACTATTCTTCAGATACCTCAGTATCCTGAAGACTGCCTCCATATGTCCAGTCCTCGGATCATGCATGTATCTACTTACCACACTGATAGCATAGACAATGTCAGGTCTGGTATGGCATAAGTAGATAAGGCGTCCAACAAGTCTCTGGTACCTTTCTTTGTCTACTGGCTCCCCTGATTGTGAATGCAATATATGATTCTGATCAATAGGAGTAACTGCTGGACGACACCCCAACATACCAGTCTCAGCCAGTAAATCCAGGGCATACTTCCTCTGTGAGAGAACTATACCCTTCCTGGACCTAGCAATCTCCAGTCCAAGGAAATACCCCAACTGTCCAAGGTCCTTGATCTCAAATTCTCTCGCCAATCTAGCCTTCAAGCGAGAGATTCCCTCTTCATCATCTCCAGTGATAATAATATCATCAACATACACAGCCAGAAGGGTAATCCGCTGTCCTGAATGCCTATAGAATACAGTATGATCACTATTACTCTGCTTGTAGCCCATAGTGATGACTGCACGCCTGAATCTGTCAAACCATGCCCTTGGAGATTGCTTCAGCCCATATAAAGACGTGTCCAGCCTACACACCTTTCCCATCGTCTGTTGTGTGCTAAAGCCAGGTGGAACCTCCATGTATACCTCCTCCTGTAAGTCTCCATGCAATAAGACATTTTTTACATCCAACTGATGCAATTTCCATCCAAAATTCGCTGCACAGGATACCAGTACTCTCACAGTACTCATCTTTGCCACTGAGGCAAATGTCTCATCATAATCAATCCCATAAGTCTGACTGTAGCCCTTGGCAACCAGCCTCGCTTTGTACCTGTCCACCTTCCCTTCTGGAGTTTGCTTTATTGTGAATACCCACTTGCAGCCCACAGCTTTCTTCCCTGCTGGAAGGGAGACAAGTCTCCATGTTTTGTTCTTCTCCAGTGCTTCGAGTTCTTCGAGCATTGCTTTCTTCCACTGGGGATGTTGCTTTGCCACTCGCCAATCACTCGGTATAGAGATAGACTGTAAAGATGCAATGATAGCCCTATATGCAGGTGTAAGAGAAGCATAAGAGACATGATTAGCAATATCAGTCTCGTATCCATACCGTACAGGAGGCCTGCCGGCATTGATACGAGGCTCCCTACGAGATGCAAGTGGAAGATCTAAACTAGAGGAAGGCAAAGAAATGTTACCATCCGTGTTAGGAGAGGAAGGCAGTAAGGAAGTCGGGACTCGAGCAGGCGTGATAGACTGATCAATCTCGACATGTGGCTGTGGAGCTAGTGGTTCTTCAGTGGGGGAGATGTCTTCTTGTTGTTCTCCGTCGCCATGACTACCCTTCTGTCTCCTGCTATATTTCTTTCCGTACATCCTGTCTTCCACCAAGGGCCTTTCCTCCTCTTCCACCAAGGTTCTTTCCTCCTCCCTGCTATCAGTACCAGTACCAGTACCAGTAGGCCTGACAGGACACTGTATAAGTCCAACCACTACCCTCCTGTCATCAGTCTCCCCCTCTCGACCAACTCCTCCTGTGTTTGGAGAGGCACCAGTATCAATTACTGGTATAGAATCTGTCAGTCATCCATAAAAAGGTTCAGTCTCCCTGAACGTCACATCCATACTCACAAACAGCCTTCTTTCTGAGGGACTCCAACACCTATAGCCTTTCTGATTTGAAGGATACCCAACAAATATGCATTTAATTGCCTGAGCATCCAGCTTCCCCACAGAAGGTCTATGATCCCTCACAAAGCATGTGCACCCAAACACTTTTGGTGGAACTACAAAAGTGTTCTTTCCCATAAGAATCTCACATGGGGACTTCATACCAAGCATCCGCGAAGGCATCCTGTTGATGAGATAGGTGGCTGTCATCACTGCTTCACTCCACAATATCTTAGGTACATTCATGGTGAGCATGAGTGACCTAGTTACCTCCAACAAGTGTCTATTTTTCCTTTCCGCAACTCCGTTCTGTTGAGGCGTGTTGGGACAAGTGGTTTGGTGAGTTATCCCACTCTCAGATAGATAAGATGCAAACTCCTTGTTTACATACTCTGTCCCATTATCCGTTCTCAAGATGCGGATCTTGGCCTCATACACATTTCTGACACTTCTATGGAAGTCCTGTAAACACTTCAACGCTTCGCTTTTGTTTTTCATCATGTAATGCCATGTCATCCGAGAATGACAGTCTATGAAAATGATGAACCACCTGAACCCACTTACTGAAGTCACTGGGCAGGGCCCCCAAACATCTGAGTGAATAAGATGGAATCTATCTACACTCCTCATCCCCACACTAGGATATGATGTCCTAGTGTGTTTCCCAAATTCACACGCATCACATTTCAAATTCATTTTATTCACTCTATTCAAAATCTCAGGATACATTTTATTCAACATATCAAAAGGCAAGTGTCCCAACTGACAATGTAATAAAAGTATCTCCCTTTCCTTCTCTTCACCAACGACGGCCAATGCAGCATCACCACTAGCTCTGTCAAGATACCACAGTCCATCACGCCTGACGCCAGTCCCAAGCCTCCTCCCAGTCTTCCTTTCCTGCAACACACAATGAGTAGAGTCTAAAGTAATGCTACAGTCAAGATCATCAACAATAGAGCCAACAGATAAAAGGTTGACTGGAAAAGATGGGACGTGAAGGACTGAAGAGAGGCATATGGAGGGAGTGCACTGAATAGTGCCAATCCCTTTAATGGGTTGGGATGTGCCATCAGCTGTCTGAACAGTTTCATGAATGGTATGTGGTTTATATGTGGAAAATTGTCTATATGCACCTGACACATGACTAGATGCACATGAGTCAATAATCCACTCTATATGATCTCTACATGAAAGAGCTGATTGGTTACCTGATCCTGTGTGAGCGAAGTTGGAAAAATTACCGAATGACGAAGCAACATCTCTAGTCTGGTCTGCATGACTCTCCGAACTCTCAGTAGTAGACCTGGACTGTCTCCGCTGCTTTAGATCTGACGCCTCAGCTGGCGTAGCCTCAATCATCACTGTCTCCTGTCGTCCATCAGCAGTAGCAAAGTTGGCCCATGGGCCGCCACGACCTCGTCCACGTTCTCCACGGCCCCAACGACCTCCTCCTCTGCCTCCTGTGCCACGTCCTCGTCCACTACCCTTCTGTGGGCAGTTAAAGCTCAGGTGCCCCTTCACCCCACAGGTGTAGCACTCTCGATCCTCACTCACTGCTGCCACTGCCGGTACAGCCAGTGCAACCCGAGTGACCTGAGTACCCTCATCCTTCATAACTCTCAGTCTGTTCTCCTCCTGTGCCATTGCAGCTATGGCATCCTCCAGAGATGGGATAGAGGATAAGTGACACATACTCGCCCTCCTGACCTCAAAATCTCCATTCAGGTTCCTCAGAAAATGAGTCACACGCCTACGCTCCACCCACTTCCTGTGTATCGCAGCACTCCTTGGATCAGGCAGATCAATAGGGTCATAGTGGTCTAACTCTGACCACAGCCTTTTCAACTCCGCAGAGTAGGCTAGAATAGACATCTCCCCCTGCTTCAAGGTGTCGACCTTGCCCTGAACCTCCATCATAAGCATCACATTCCCTGCTCCAGAATACATTTTCTCCACCATACTCCATATCCCTGCAGCACTCTCTATGGCCTCCACCATCCCAGCAATGGGTGGAACCATCGATGTCATCAACCAAGCAGCCACCAGTGAGTTGGTGGTGCTCCACACTTTCCAATCATCCCCAGTCTTATCCACCGGTTCACTACATGAACCCAGAACATGGCCTTCTAACCCTTTCGACTTCAGGATGAGAAGCACCCTCCTGGACCAACTGAGGTAATTCTTCGTCCCTTCCAATTTCACATCATTGGGCATCAACTCCAGCTTTTGCACTGGTCGTGAAGGCGTCGATCCACTCGAGGATCCCAACTCCTTCGAAGTAAGCAGCTTCGTTATCTCCCCAATGAAGGCCTTCATGTCAGCTGAGGTAAGATTGTCCCCCATCTCTCCAGATCCGCAGATCTCTCCTTTCTCCCTCCTTAGATCCGCAGATCTACTTCTCTTCTTCCTCTTCTAGGTCATACCCTAACCGTAAATCTATGGAGTCCTCTTCATGACTCTACCATAGATCTAGGGTTAGGGTTTTTTGGGGTTCTCTTTTGTGTCTAGTTAGGGCTTTGTGGCGGCTAGAAGAGGACGTGGAAGGGGAGCAGCGGCAGGGGCTAGCGACAGCAGCGGCGCGCAGCAGTGGCGGCGGCGCGTGGGAGGGCGGCGCGACGGGGAGGCTAGGGTTTTGGTGTTTTAGGGTTTTTTTGGGGTAGGGTTTAGGTTTGGCTCTGATACCATGTTAGATTTGGGTGAAAATGGTGATTAGCCTCTAATGACGGCTATCACTTCTTATTTATATCAACCCTCTCTTTTCTTTACACACACAATAACACACAATACTTAGTATGTTAGAATGAGCCAAATTAGGAAAATGTTATAGAGGTTAATGAGACACTAGTAGTTATATAAGATAAGTTCCAAATTTTCTGGGGGGATATGGCTCTCGCCGGCTCCCCTGTAGTTCTGCCCCTACTTATGAAAGCAACCAGAGGAAGATCATGCTATCTGTCGTTAAGGAGGGGGAGACCAGAAATGAAGAAAGTAGGTCAACAGTTTAGCAGAGCGGTTAAGGCACAAGACACTCCATATCTATGGAATGAGCACGACTTAGAAAAGCCCAATCAGATCACACAATACACCTTATTTTGTTGAGATTTTTTACTGCTTTTTTGCATTTGCATTTTGCTTAGGAGGCGCAAGTGCAGTGTAAGTTTTCTTTCTTTGTTTACTTTGTTATTTACTGCTTTCTACCTCTATATTGGCTCCTCATATGATAACATGTTGAATATAGTTATTTCCTTTTTCAAGGTTTGTGTGCATCTGTATTTTAATATCATTTTGAGTGTTTTTGTTGGACTATGAAGGTCTTTCCTTGTAGCTTTATGTGTACTATGGCAAAGAGGTCGTTGATCCTGTTTAACTAACTCGCAGATACTATACTTTTTGCATAGCGTTTGTGTGTTTTGGTTGCTTTGACGGTAGTTGTGAGACTTCATAGCTACTCTACTTGTCCTTGTATTAGTGTTTTCCTGTTGTCATCATACACCGTCTTGTATCTAGCCCCTAGGCATAAGTTGATTCCATTACTATGTCCTAGACCATATATGGAGTCGGCAACGTGATTGTAGTTGTATATTGGGAATGTGGTGCGGCCACCTAGTGTCAATTTTGTAATTTTGGGACCAAGTGGCAAACTTGTAATTTTGGGAGTTGAGAGCATTTTTGAGATATTGGGCAAATCCGCCCTTTACATTGAGAGGAAAAGTTAGGCCTAAGGGAGGTTGAATTTGGAGAAAGAAAAAGAATGGTTAGGAGTAGATTAAGAGTAGATTGAGGAGAGTTCGCCCTTTATCTTCAATCAAAGGTTAGAAGAGTGGTTTCCTATCTAATTGAAACCTTATCTTGTATTTCCACCTTGTTTTCTATAAAAATCTATAAAAATAACACTTTTATTCATCAAATCCGTACCATTTCCTATCAAATTGGTATTAGAGCTTTATGATCCATGGCGGAAACAAAGAAAAAAGATCGAAAGCTTTGGAGGCGAGATTTGATGTCGAGCTCGGAGAGTTCAAATAATTGACAGAGGAGAATTTCTCCTTGATGAGCACGAGGATGTTAGCGATCGAGGAGAGACTCAAATTAGATCGCAACCCAAGTTGGCATCCATATCGCTTTAAATATGGAGATCTACTTATAAAAAAATGAAGAGAGGTAGAAACCCTAGATGTAAAGAAAGGAGCTCTCCAAACCCAACGTAGATTGGAAGGAAAGGAGTAAGCTTTGGTCAAGGGAGAGAAGAAGATCGTCGAGATGATCGGAGAAGGCTTTCCAGAGATGGAGGAGGGTCTGATTGACCCCCTGAAAGGCCATGAAAGGGGCGGTGAACCCATGCGAACTCGCCATGGGCTGCATTACCCCTGGGAGCCCTTGGCAAGGGGTGGCAAACCCCTGCGAGTTTGCTAGGGGCCACCATGACCCTGGTGGCCTTGCAAGGGACCAACAAACACTGTGAACCAGCCCAGAGGTATCCCTAGCCCTGGGCGCAGACGCCTAAGGATTGCGGCCCCAGGCAGTGCAACTTAGGGCTCACGAACCCCAGGCGGATCCCCCAGTGCTTTGCGAACCCTGGCGCAGCAACTAGGGGTTCATGAGCACCAGACGGATGCCCCGGGGGTTGCCAGCCCTGGGCGCATCCTATGGGGCTTCACCACCCTTGGGCACACCAACAAGGGTTGCGCGGCATCCACTTTGGGCTCGTCGGCCTTTCTTCAGGGCCTCAGCATGGCCATGCCCCTCCCGTTGACATCCAGGGGCGACGGCCCTGTTTTTGGGGCACAGCGAGGACTGGAACAGAGACTGGGGCCCGATGTTTATTAGGATATCTTTGAATAGGCCTCTGGGACCCCGCAACGACCTTCGGGCTATGGTTCCCACACTTAGGGATGCGATGATCGGGCGGAAGACTACCAGGGCCTTACTAATAGAGAGGGAGGTCCAGTTTGGGTTTACAATGATTGGGGGTATGATTTTGGGGCATGGGGAGAACCGTGGGGAGACTTCGAAGAACAAGCTGACGCCCTTCAACAGTTTCACTTCGGTCAGCCGAGAGGAAGAGCAGAACATGAATTTTTGCCCCGATAGCAGGGTACATAAACTAAAATTGCCAAACTTCGAGGGGGAGGATATGTATTGGTGGGTTTACCGTGCAGAGAGATACTTCGTGGTGAATCACTTGACCGGAGCAGAGCAACCGTGGGCAGTCATCGTCTGCTTAGAGGGAAAAGACCTTATCGTGGTAACTGTGGAGATGACAGTGGCATTACACGCAATCATGAGAGGAGTTCAAGGACTGCTTGTACGACCGTTTCTGTGACATCCAGGGCGGGGATTTACACGAGCAGCTCCTTGTCCTTAGGCACGATGTCACAATCCGGGATTTCAGGAAGAGATTTGAGGCTCTTGCAGATCGGGTGAGGGGATCCTTGATGCGACATTAGAGGGGAGTTTCATGTAAGGACTCAGGCCTGTCATCCGAGCTGAACTCTGCTTACAGAGGCAAAAGGAATTGATGGAGACGATGGAGTTGGTCCAATTGGTTGAGGATCAGCTTGTCGTAGAACGGCGGACCAAGGGAGTGAACAGCGGGGCCACATTATGCGCTCAGGTGATTGATGCGGCCCAGAAAGTCTAGCCAACGATAGACCAAACATCACATGGGAAGAGCGACGAGCCTCCTGCCGACGGCAAGTACAAGCACATCATGCGGAGGGAGATCATGAATATGCGTGCCAAGGGATTATGTTATTGCTATGGTGAGATGTTCAGACTGGGCCACCATTGCTGGGATTGCGCATTGCAGGTGCTGATCGTCGAACAAGAAGAGGGTGCAGCCGCTGGCGAGGAGTTTGGAGGGGACACACATCCCCATTTGGAGTAGCACACTCACGGATTTTATGCACCACCTTGAGGATAAGATAGTTCTTCGGGGGGTGGAGTAGTGTTAGGAATGGGGTGCGGCCACTTAGTGTCAATTTTGTAATTTTGGGCACAAGTGGCAAACTTGTAATTTTTGGAGTTGAGGGCATTTTTATAATATTGGGCAAATCAGCCCTTTATATTGAGAGGTAGAGTTAGGGCTTAAGAGGAGGTTGAATTTGGAGAAAGAAGAAGAAAGTTTTGGAGTAGATTAAAAGTAGATTGAGGAGAGTTAGTCCTTTATCTTCAATCTAATGGTAGGAGATTGGTTTCCTATCTAATTGAAACCATTATCTTGTATTTCCACTTTGTTTTCTCGAAAAATATATAAAAATCTCCCTTTTATTCCTTAAATATCTACCATTTCTTATCACTATACTAGGCACACAACACCCCCTTAACTGTTTTTTTACTTATTTGACCACGTCGATCGTTAAATCTACTAACCACATCAAATTAGAATGTGAGGTACAGTAATACCCTTATCGCTTTTCAACCTTCCAAAAACTAAAGCTTATCTTTCCTTTTTTCCCTTTCATCTCTTCTAAAACAAACTTAAATGATCCAAAATCCAAAACAATTCTATCCTTCTCTCTCTTTGTTTTTTCTAAAACCCAAAACCTATAATTGTCTCCCTAATTTCATAACCTAAAGCATCTAAAACCCAAAAAAAAATTTCTTTTTCTTTTGTTGAAGTTATGGCTCAAATCCTGTTCACAAGGACCCAATTAAAGAGAAAGAGACAAAAAGGCAAACGGTTGGAGTTGTATGTTGAAGGGGAAAGAAGTCAATAATCATGCAGGCAGATATGAAGCTAGCTTAGCAGTATAGACCGAAAGACCATGTACTATGGTAATTGTTCCCACTATAAAGGATGCCTGGTCTGATACATGGATTCTTTACCTAGATCGCACATCAGATGCACTCCGATAAGAGTTGGTTTTGCACATACACAGATTTTAATGAAAGTTCAGTCCTTGTGGGAAATGATGCGGTCTGCAAGCATTATTGGGATTGGGAGCACCAAGTCGAAGATCTTCAACGGGATGCTGCAATCTTTTACGAATGTGAGTCACTTTTAGAATCGGAAGAATGTGAGACACTTTTAGAATCTGAAGAGCCTGATTTCTTTAGGAGCTTTAGTATCTGCATAACACAACAAGTTCATTGGTGATGGAGAAACGGTCAGTGATTAATGGAACAATGGTCATAATCAAAGAACATCTCACATCAAACTTGTATAAAATGATTGAAATCACAATGATGGGTGGTGCTTTTGTTGACATGATCAAGAAATATGTGTACTTAAAATTCTGACACGGTTGGTATACATAATCCAAAGAAGTCATCAAGAATTGTTTGGAAGTTGCGGAATAGTATCAAGGAGTACAAGCCCGACTTCTACAAGGAATGCACTATGTCCTTGCACTATGGGGGAAATAAGACATGGTTAGTTTTAATTTTGCAGTTCACATGACCAAGGAATTGCTAGATTACATCCACTTTGTCATAAACGGCCATGTACCAGGTGTTAAGGAATAATATATTTTTAGTTTAGAAATAGTAGAAATAAGAATTAATAATTTTCAATTGAGAGACATGAATTTAGTTATTAGTTTTAGAATGGTGGTCAAATAATAAATTAAATATGAATTGTACTCTACATTATATTATTGTATATTCTTATAAATAGCACTATAACTTTAATATGAGGGGTGGTATTTATTTTGAATAATATTTTCTATAAATTTTAATATGGTATCACATGTTTCATCCTGTCTATATCATAAGTTTTATCCTCTATTGTTCCAATATCATCCTCTATTGTTCCAATATCACAAGTTCCATCTTATCTCTTAATGGTTTAATGACATTTTCTTGTATTTTCGTAATGAAAAAAAGGTAAAAATTCAAATTCAATGTTCCCATGTTGAGTTTGAGAGAGGTGGTCAATGTTCCCCTGTTGAGTTTGAGAGAGGTGGTCGAGAATAACAATATGACTTGAAAAGTGTTGTCGGTCCATGACGGGCCCATCTAGTATTTAAAAAGGTCATGACGGGTCTGCAGGCCAGGGCGGTGACGGCCCTGTCTAACCTGCATGCCTTATCTATGAAGGCCGACGAGCCCATGGGACTGGTAGACGAGCTCGTAGCCTTCCTCCTTACGCCGATCCTCGAGCCCGGTTGTAGATCCGCCTTCACGTTAACATCTTTTCCCCTTTTCGGATCCAAAGATGTCGCCTTTTGTTCTGTATTTGAGTTGTCGTCCTGATCATCTTTGGGATGGATTTCCTATTCTAGCAGCTCTAGTTTCAGGTAAAATTGGCGATAGGTCTCCGAAATTTTCTCTACTAGTTGGGGGGGTTTCTCCAGCCATATTTAAACATCGTGGTTCCGAACGCTACAAATCTTTCATCCGACGCCTTCCTCTCTTTCCTCTCTGCTCCAACCATGCTTGATGTCGTTTCTCGAAAGTTTTCGCCATCAGGATCTACGCTTTGATACCAATTGATAGGATCTGCTAGGGGTTTGATGTAGAAAGTTAGGGGTTTTGAGGAAAATGTGGGATCTTTAGCGGAAAAGAGGAATTTTGGGGGAATGATGGAATTTTTATTAATAATAGGCTGAAAAATAAAAAGATACAAAAGATAGTCGGGTTCTTTCAAGAGAAACTAGCTCTTCCTTGGCCATGTTCGAGAGGCGTACCTCTCTCCCAAGTTTTTTTGAGGCGAAGTCGCAACCTCCCAAAAAGAGACTCCTTTCTCAAGATTCATCCCTAATCCCCTTAGCCTTCGTATAAATAATAAACTGAAAATAGAAAATTACAAAAATAACTCTAAAACTAAAAATTACGAAAAACCTCACAGTAATTGAAAATTACTAAAATACACATAAGATTCCATTTTCTTCCTGAAATGCGGTCTCATTGGAAACATGAAAGAATCATGTTTTAAAATAATTTAGTTCCCTTTCTATTTAAAAGAAGGGTGCGTAGATGGCAAAGTTGAATGTTGATTGTTTTGCTTTATTCACTATGTATATGACAATAATGGGAAACATTTCACATATGTAATTTTGCCTTGAAAGTCCTTTTCTATTTTTTCGGATAATCGGAACAGTTCAGTTTGATCTTCATATTCTAAAACCTCAAAGCACCAAGTATCTAATGAGCCCTTGGGAGTTTACTTGTTCATTCACCAGTTGCACAATTTCGCATGAATAAAACTTTTTGCGACGGGTGGATGTACATGCAAAATCTTTTGGGGTCACCTGATATTTGGTGTTTAAAAATGTGAAGAATAAAATGAATGATTCTGATCTTTCGAAAAATATATAGGAGGATAGACTTTTACTGGGTGATATATGTCACATGTTTTCCATTATTCTCTATGTATATATACATTATATTTTAGAATAATATTATGTAATAATAAAGAAATGGTAAGCTTCTTTTTTGTCCCCCTTTTTACTTCTTTTCTGTACTTGAGTTAGTAAAATGAGGTTTTGTTGATATCATTGCCCTTGTAAGTGCCCAATTAATTAAACTCAATCTGACATGATTTATATCTGACTCATTAGTTGAAATTTTTGGAAGATTTTCTTTTGGGATCGTGCGTTTGTTACGAGATTTTATTTCATATCCTGCGTCCTATTGAGGAATATTTAGCAATGGTTTAATTATCAGATATCGGTATCATATCAGATTGCTAATTTTTATATCGGGAATTAGAAATCGGGAGATAAATTGGGGATACACGTCAATATCAGATTGCTCATATCAGATAATATAAATATGCAATTATAATATCATAAATTTTCATGTTTATTCATTTTACCAAAATATCATCAATATGATCACATAAATTACAATAAATGCATTCAGTAATCACTATCACTAACATACGAGTATAACAAGTCCAAATTAACAAAATATTAAAACTTAAAATACTGCATACATAGAAAATTAATTAAAAATTATCAGAAAGAGTGACTTATCCCACATTGTGTAACTAACTCATTCTGCACACATCTCTTAGACGAATGTTTTAGCATATTCCGTCTCTTCCGCATCAGAATCAGAAATATATGAAGAATATGAATATGAGGAGATCCATGAATCAGAACCTAAAGCTTTCTCCTTCTTAAGCATTTGCTTCTTTCCCTTCCCATTCTCTGATGATGAGATGTGATGATTTTTTTCTTTCTTTGAAGTTTTTATTCTTTTACTAGCTCTTGGCGTTGGATCTCTGCCCCATTGCTTATTCAACTTGCCTCATTTCAAACTTTCTCTAGGGAAGACGTCATCATCATCATTCTCATCTCTGACGCAATAGAATCATCAATTAATTTTTGAGACATCTACTCGGCCACTTTGCCCTCCATAATGGAACGTAAAAATATGATATTAGTGTTTCTATTCTCAAATCTTTCTTTCAGTTGGACATTAAATTTGACATAGACTTAAGTCCTTTTAATTTATCCGTACTTAGTATATTCATTCTTTTGGTGTGAATCTATTAATAAAAATACAATAACCAATTAACCATCACGAGAAATATATATGATTAATGGATGATATAAAAGAAAATTTATTTAAATTTTTACTATCTAAAAAATACTCCAATTTCTTTCACAACTATTTGAGCTAGTGATTAATCCTAAAATTCTTATGGCCATCTTCTTCAAATCAGGGACCATGCCACTTTGCAAAAGCCACAAATTAACTGCAAATAGAAAACCAAATTCAAATTCTTTTTAATTTCAACTTTAAAATATCAAAAACTGCTATAGTAGGAATATGAAAGTGATATTAGTTTCTACGCTATAACTAGATCTAGTGCAAGATTTTTAGCTTGCATTTGAGCTACTTTCTTACCAAGAGATCCGTTTCAATTTTGATACAGATGCATCTAGAAGCTAATTTTGTCTTGCAACTCAGGATCATGAGGATAGATCCCAAACATGCCCTCTGTGAATCCATCTGCAAAGGCATCATATCCATAAATAGCTTTCCATCTGATTTTTTTCTTATTATGCTTCAAATTAAATCGCGAACTCTTTGCATATGTCTAAGTCTTCATACAAATATATCATTGATGGAGTATCACTCTCTACTTTTCTAAGAACGTTGACGATATGATAAAAAATGTTCAGTGCCAATGTATGAACTGTTATTGATGCTGATGTATACTTAAAAAGGACAAAGTTAAAACATCATTACATCAATTATTTATTTTACTCTTAATTGCGATGTTGGGCCTAAGTTAGCCCACTAATTGAGGTCAAAGCTTAATTTGATGATGCCAAACAAGTTATATGGGTTTAATATGCTTATCTAGTGAGTTTCAGGTCATTTAGTGGTCAAACGACGATGATATATGCAAAACAGAGGTTACATGGCCGTGTGTGTCAGCTAACACAGCTGCGCGTGTCAAAAAATATGATATCAACGAAGGGCTATCGGCATACAGCTGTGCAGGAGCTAACGCCAAACTTGCGTCATGACTATCAGCTGACACAGTCGTGTTGAGCCTTATACGACCATGTCACTGATGCGAGGGGTGCAGTGGACGAGCAGTGCAGTGAGTGTGCACGAAATCTCAATTGGTAATGGTTTAATGAGAAAATCATGCAATTAAATGAGAGCATGATTTTAGGCTCCTTAATTGGTAATGGTTTAATAAGGAAATCATGCCATCAAAAGAGTGATTTTAGGCCCTTTTATTTGGTAAGGGTTTAAGGGGAGAAAAATATTAGAACCCTCGTTTGGTAATAATTTAAATAAGAAGAGTAATTAGTCCATTTGGCTAATTACATAATTAGTGAGAGTCTTGTTATAAATAAGATGGCAATGGTCATTAGAATGTGGCATGTCTATGGTGAGAAGAAAAATTGTTATAGGTTGGGAGATTTAGGCTTTCTTCTCGAAGGTAAAGCTAGGAGAGTGGCCTCGTCCACTAAAGAGATCCACTATCTTGTATTTCTTTTTTCTCGAATAAATAAAAATTCTATTTTTTCATCCTTTCCACCATAAAAATCCCATTTCTACTCTGAATGGAAATTCAGAGTAAAAATGGGATCTTGATGCGATCTCAACGGATACTCAGAGTAAAAATGTGATTTTATGATAGAAAAGATGAAAAGATGGAATTTTTATTTATTTGAGAAAAAGAAAATACAAGATAATGGACCTCTTTAGGGGAGGAGGCCACTCTCCTAGCTTTACTTTTAAGATGAAAGCTTAAATCTCCCAATCTAGAACAATCTTTTTTCTCACCATAGACATGCCATATTCTGCCCTCTTATTTCTAACAAGACTCTCACCAATTAGGTAATTAGTTTAAAGGAGTAAATTATCCTTCTTATTTAAACTATTACCAAACGAGGGTTTTAATATTTTTCTCCCCATTTTAACCCTTACCAAATGATGGGCCTAAAATCACTCTCTTATTAACATGATTTCCACATTAAAACATTACTAATTGAGGAGCCTAAAATCATGCTCTCATTTAAGTGCATGATTTTCTCATTAAACTATTAGTCATTGAGATCTCATCCACATTCGTTGCACTGCTCATCCACGTTCACTGTACCCAAATCGCATCATTATTTCGTCTCCAAAGAACCACCTTGTCCTTATGGTGGTACATGAAATGCGTGGGATACTCCTCTTCTACTGATGTTGCTTGTCCCCTCCTGGATTAAAAAGCCATCCAAGATCTTTATCGTCCACGAAGCACGGAAGGAAGCTTCGGCAATCACCAAGTTTCATCATGGATTTGTCACGGCATGAAACTAGTCGCTAGACTCGAATGAGCCCACAATCTACCTTCGAAGCTCTGCGAGGCTCCTGGGTGCCAGGACAGGGCATGCGGGGGGCCCTACAACGCATGCCGGGGCCTTGTCGACTCTGCAAAGGGACTGCAGGGCCCTGGCGGTGTGTGAAGGGGCTGCCATCCCCTTCCACATCCTTTCGATGGTCGGATGCTTTGGATCTTGGAGTCGTCATCGGGGCTCAGATTGGAAGCCGGATCTTCTTTTATTGGACATCCTTTTCCAAAGAGATGATTTGCCATTGTCCATGTCCAAAGGTTGCACCCTTTGTTCTCATCTACGTCGTCGTCTTCGTCTTTGTTCAGATTTGATGTTGTATCGCCCTTCGGATGGGTCTCCTCAAAAGTGATGATTTTTTTAGTTCTTTTTCTTTTTCTTGGTCTTCTTCTTCAGTTTCTACTACTACTTCATTCTCATGAAAAATCCCATAAAACTTCATCATCTTTGAGTCAACGGCTACAAGAAAACCAAGTGCTCTATAAGGAAAAACTGTAACGTTTTTTGAATCAAAAGTTAAGATCTCTAAACCTAATGCAATGTAATGTTGATAGCATACAGTCACCAGAAAACAACCCATCAATTTAATTAGACATTGTAAATGTTGAGTTTCATCCTTAGCTGTGGAAATGTTGTTGAAATAAGTTTTTGCGAGAACATACTTATTAGTTGCATCCTCGAATTTTTCATATCGATACAGCTTGTTCCCTTCTTGCCGTAGCACATGAGCCCTTTGTAACATTTTATCAAACACTTGGTGATCTTCCATTATAACCACAGAATCGTCATGCTCTGATACCACTAGATGCGATCGTAATGGAAATTTAGAGTAAAAATGGGATTTTTATGGTGGAAAAGATGAAAAGATGGAATTTTTATTTATTTGAGAAAAAGGAAATATAAGATAGTGGACATCTTTAAGATAGTGGACATCTTTAGTAGAGGAGGCCGTTCTCCTAGTTGTACCTTCGAGATGATAGCCTAAATCTCCAAATCTAGAACAATCTGTCTTCTCACCATAAACATGCCCCCATTCTAATGACCAATGCTCTCTTATTTATACAAGACTCACTAATTAGGTAATTAGCCAAAAGGACTAACTTACACTTCTTATTTAAACTATTATCAAATGAGGGTTCTAATAGTTTTTCCCATTAAACCCTTACCAAATGAGGGGACTACAATCACTCTTATTTAATGACATGATTTTCCTATTAAACCATTATTAATTGAGGAGCCTAAAATCATGCTCTCATTAAATTGCATGATTTTCTCATTAAACCATTTGCCGATTGAGATGTCGTCCACATTCGTCACACCGCTCGTCCACGGTCATTGCACCCCAATCGCATCAATCACATTTGCGAATAATAGTCAAAGACTGGGAAAAGTCCAACACGACCGTGAGGGCTCGCACACGGCCATGTCACAAGTGCATATTTTATGAATGAGCCAATATTCAGCTGACACGGCCATGCAGAATCAGTACACGGCCATGTCATATTTGCGGATTTGATGAAAAGGCTGAAGTTCACTTGACACGGCCGTGCCAAATTGGCACACGATCGTGCCAACTACGCAGAATCCATGTTCAATCCAGATTTGACCAGTTTGACCAGTCAAATGCGCAGATTTGACTTCCATAAATTAAGAGAAATTTAATTGAAGTTGAAGATCTATTCTATTGGGAGTTTCTAATTAAAAGAGATCTACTCACATCAATGCAAATTAGATTGAAGACTTGAAGATTAAGCATTCTAATTGAAGAGAAACTTATATCTTTATAAATGTAGAATACCACTCTCTTGGAGAAGAATCCCCAAGCATCACATAGAACCAAAAAATCTCCAGAAATCTTCATTGCTGGCTGAATTTCTCTTCTCCAAGCTTCAAAGAGATCATCAAATTCGTGGAAGGAGTTTGACGAACGATGTTGAAAAGAGCATAACTTTCTCCACAGAGCTCGAATCGATGAACCGTTTGTGCCAGACCTGCAAGCGTGATCAAGGTTTATAAAAGGGGTTGAAATCCTCAAGGATTTGGGGTCGGAGCAGAGGCATGGAGCCTAGGCGGGGAGCCACTACTTTAAAAGTATTTTCTTGTATATCTTTGATGTGTGATTTGTGTGCTTTGCATTATTTTGCTGTGTGCTTAAATTTTAATCTGTGCCATATACCCTATACACCCCCTTGGGATGTGTTTTTCAATTGGTGTAAGAGCATGATTCTTTTAAACTCAAAGTCTAGAATTTCAATCATATGGCACAAATCCTGCATTATTCCGATGTGTGCTTAATTTTTAATTTGTGTCATACACCCTATTCACCTCCCGAGGGTGTGTTTTTCAATTGGTACAAGAGCATGATTCTTTTAAACTCAGTCTCGTAGAATTTCAATTCTATGTCACAAATCCCGCGCACATATTCATATGACAACCAAAAGGAAGGACAATCTTATTTTAGATCACCTTTATTTGATGGTACGGACTATAATTATTGGAAATAACGCATGCCCATACACATCAAAGGCATCGATATAACATTATGGAAAATAGTTAGTAATGTCTTCACCTTAGTTGAAAACCTCACATCTGAGCAGCAGAAAGAAAATGATCGGTTGGAGAATCTCAATGCTAAGGCCACGAGCATATTGTATCATGGTTTTAATAAAACTGAATATAACCGTATCAGTTCATGTTCTACTACTAATGATATTTGGACCAGACTTGAAGTTACTCATGTGGAAACTTTTGAGGTGAATAAAACTCATATTAGAATGCTATTACAAAAATATGAAAATTTTGACATAATGCCTAATGAATCTAGTGATGTCATGTTTTCTCGTTTTGCAGATGTTGTCAATCCGCTCAAGTCTTTAGGAAAGGACATCCCAAAGGAAAATTTGATTGGACAGATTTTATATTTCCGGTCTGGAGATTGGATCCAAAAGCGAACAACGATTGAAAAGCTCATGATTTGGTAAGCACCACTTTTGAGCAACGTAGGAGAAAATTGATGGCATATGAGGTACAATTAAAGATGATCAATGAAAGCACGTCAAAGGAGGGGGAGAAATCAAAGGAGGAGAAAAAGGACTTAGCCTTCAGAGCATCCAGCTTCGATGATGAGTCACAAAATGACTCTAATGATGAACAAATTGATTGTCTTGTAGACAGCTTCAAAAAGTTCCTACAAAATAATAAGAAGTTGATTAGAAACATATATGGAACGAGGAAAAAGGAAATTGATGAAGAAGAGGAAACTGCACCACGATGCTTTAACTACCAACAAGAAAGGCCATATAAAAGTTGATTGCTCTGGGAATGAAAAAGAAGTAAATAGAGGCAAGAGGTCGCATAGGCAAGGGATGCTAGCCACATGGGGAGAAAGCGATGCAGAGGAGCTTTTTTCTGAAGATGGAAAGAATGACAACGACGCGTGCTTTATGGAAAAAGACGACAAGGTAAAATCTAAATCCATATTTCATAGAGATAGTCTTGAATTTAGTGATAATATATTCACTGATATGGATGAAGCCTATGAATATCTAGTTGATATCTTTCAAGACATGGCCCCTACGTATGTTAAGCTTGAAAAACGTTGCGAGCTTTTAGAAGAACAATTAGGAAGTGTCGAACAAGATAAAGAAGAGATGTTCATAAAATGTGAAGAATTGAAAGAGATAATTGATAGTTTTGATGAAACCGCACTAGAGACCAAGATCTTAGAATTAAAAGGAGATAATAAAATATTAACTAAGTTAGAGCTTGAAAACTTTAATTTGGTTAATATTTACATGAGAAAACTAGCTCGTTAAATTTTAAAGACTCTGATTATTAAATCAAAAGGTCTCTAGTTACAAAGAAAAATTAGAGGAGCGTGTGAAGGAAAAATCTAATTTGATTAAGGGGAAAAACTATTGCTAGTGAAATAGAAGAAAATAAGAAAGAGAAAATTTATGTTCCTAGGATTAAAGAACTAGAGAGAAAATCAAGACCTTAGCAACATAATAAAAAAATTCACTAGCAGTAAAAAAAGCTTCAATGAGATATTAGATGGATTACATGATCATTCTAGCAAACATGGCATATGGTTTAAAAAGAAGCAACCTCCTAAGAAACCGAGAAAACTCATTGAGAAGAGATCTGTTAGATACACAAGCTCTCCATCTAGCATGCATGATGCGAACATGTCTCCTAGTCATAACCACTCTGATGTTTTATGTTTTTATTGTAACAAAAAGGGACGAGTAATACATGATTGCTTTGCTCGCATTTGTCCTGAGAAGTTCATATGGGTTCCTAAAAATTACATAAATCCAATCAAATCATCAGGTATCACTTCCGGATCCAAAAATGGACACCAAAAGATGCATCTTCCTCTGCAGGTGCATCATCGGGATTCGGGTGATAGCATACATCGTCTTGGCGAAAATTGGTGTTAATTTGAGCGAGTGGAGGTAAAGAAAGTTATGATTATTTTGTATGACATATTTGTTGCATCGGGGAATTTCTATGAGCATATGTCGGTGCATGACATTATAGCATAGTTTATTGTTTGCATTAGCATAAGTTTATAATTGATGAAGTTGAAATTTGATGAGCTTTTGGTATGAAATTCATTAGAAATCATAGAAACATTAAATATGATTTTGATGATGCCATTTTATATCAATGAAGAATCCACATACCTAAAATTGTGTATTATTGAATGTTCATTATTAGCATGCTAAATTGTTTAAATTTTTTTGAGTTTATATAGTCATGTAACTTATGAAAAATTGTTGGATAATGTTTAGACTCTAAAAGATTGAACTCTATTTGAATGTCTTTACATTTATAAATATATAGTTCTTTTTGGAAAAATTGACTAGTAGAAGTCGAATATTTAGATGCATTCATGCGTCACTACTTTAAGACAACATAGAAAAAAATCAAAGAGAAATATTGGCGAAAATTGGTCAAATGAAAATGAAAAAGAGAATGAGAATATGAAAATATTTTTGATACCTGCGACTAGTAACTGAATTTCCGGGATTGTTGAGCAATGCGTATGAAATATGGTAGATGAAGTAACCACTTAGCACATCTCAACTCCAAAGGACGCGAAATTTAACATCATGTTATCCTATGTTGGTTGTCTCCCTATATCATGCTTGATAGATATTCCAAAGGTATGAATATCAAAAATTTGTATATGACTATGTATGAGTTTGATTTTTTGGTCATCTAAGCATGTACCAATGATCCAAGTAAGTTATTTGATGATATCTTCTTTTCATATTTAAGCAATGACTGTATATTTCGATGTTAGTGACATTGTGTATATTTTGAGTACGCGGGAAGTTAACATTGATATGAAAGTGTCTTTATCAATTTCGTGTTTCTTCGATATGCTAATTTTATTTCATATCTCTTGCTTAACAATTTCAATGATGTTGATGAACATTTTCTTGCTTATCCATATCCTTTTCGATTAATGTCAAAAGGAAGAGATAAATAGAAAATTGATGCATGAAGTTAGGGGAAGCATGAGAACTTTAAATCATATGCATGCTTATATTTTTTGCATGATGAAAAAAGGGGAAGAGATAAAAAAGTTGGGATGCATGGTTTAAGGGGGATCATATTACATATTTTATGAGAGCACATAGATATGGGGAGCACCGTATTATATTCATTATTTTGTGTACTATATGACTTGCTCGATAACTATTTATCTCAATTTTATATGACTGTTTGTCATCATCAAAAAGTGGACAATTGTTGGCCTAAGTTGCCCACTAACTGAGGTCAAAACTTAATTTTGATGATGTCAAGCAAGTCATATGGGTCTAATATGCTTATCTAGTGAGTTTCAGATCATTCAGAGGTCAATCGACGATGATGTGTAAAACAGGGGTTGCACGACCGTGTGTGTCAGTTGACACAGCCGTGCATGTCATAAAATATGATATCAAAGAAGGGCCATAGGCACACGGCCAAGCGAGATCCGACACGGTCGTGCCAAACTTGCGTATTCATGGCTATCAGCTGACACGGCCGAGCCTTACACGGCCATGTCACATTTGTGAATAATGAGCAAAGTCTGAGAAAAGGCCAACACTGCCATGCAGGCTCTCACACAGCCATGTTACAAGTGCGGATTTTATGAATGAGCCAATGTTCAGCTGGCATGGTTGTGTAGAATCAGCACACGGCCATGTCACATTTGCGGATTTGATGAAGAGGCCAAAGTTCACATGACACGGCCGTGCCAAATTGGCACACGGCCGTGTCAAGTACACAGAATCCCTGTTCAACCCAGATTTTGACTAGTTTGACTAGTCAAACACCCAGATTTGACTTCTATAAATTAAGAGGAGTTTTAATTGGAGATGAAGACATATTCTATCGGGAGTTTCTAATTAAAAAAGATCTACTTAAATCAATGTACATTACATTGAAGATTTGATTGAAGATTTGAAAATCAAGGATTCTAATTAAAGAGACTCATATCTCTATAAAATTAGAAGATCCCTCCTTTGGAGAAGCATCCCCAAGCATCCCATAGAGCCAAAAAATCTTGAAAGATCATCTCATTTATTGCTGGCCGAATTCGTCATCAAATTCATGGAAAGAGTTCGGCGGACGACGCTGAAAAGAACATTACTTTCTCCACAGAGCTTGGATCGATGAACCATTTGCATCAAGACGATCACAACTCAACGTTCTACGCTACAGTGATATTGTTCTGATTTTGATCTATATATTAAATCAGTGCCTTTTATTTTAGCGTGAGTTGTATTTTGAATAGTTTCATGCATGAGCTATTATTGGACATGAAACTTTTGATGTTATTGTTGTACGATTCGATCACCACCCACAAGTGTGATTAAGGTTTACCTTTTGGTTATAAAAGAGGTTGAAATACTCAAGGATTTGGGGTCGTAGCAGATGCAGATAACCTAGGCGGGGAGCCACTCTATTAAAAGTATTTGCTTGCATATCTTTGATATGTGATTTGTGTGCTTTGCATTTTTCCGCTGAGCTTAATTTTTAATGTGTGACATACACCCTATTTACCCTCCTCTAGGGTGTGTTTTTGAGCGATAATATGCGAACCAAATAACAAATTGAAATTAGATATAAGATATTTGATTTTTACCCTTGAGTTGTTTTGAAGAAATTTAATTCCTCTTATTCAGTGAAGTTGACAAACGCCTTCAATTTAGACTTCTCATTCAAGCTTTGCAATGATAAAAATGCTGTAGCAAAGCGGGTAACACCGGGTCTAATAAGATCACCTCCAATCTTCTTCCTTATTATATCAAGAATAATAGTGTGGGCATACACGTAGACTGTGATGGCCCTTGCATCTAAAATTGCATTACGAATAGGTTTAAGCTTTTCAATATATTGCAATATGCGGTTCAAAATGTGTGCCTCACAGTAAGTCCAAAAAATAAAGGGACATATCAAAGCTAACAACTTTGTTGCAGCTATATTGTTAAATGTGTTATCGGTTATTATTTGAATGACAGATTGTTCTCTCAACTTCTCAATTGTTGCATTCACCAGATCATAGATATAGTTGCCATCATGCACATCATTAGATGTTAGATGTGTTCTCAGAATCATATAACATCGTTTCAGCATAAGCATGCATGGTAATGTTCTTTATGCTCCTACCCCTTCTGTCAGTCCAACAATATGTTATAACACTTCAACCATGCAGTTTACATGTCTTTAGAAAAGCTTTCAACTTTTCTTAGAAGTTACTTCCTTCAGAAGATACTTCTCAATTATCTCATAAGATGTAGGACCTTTCAAATTCGGTCTATATCTGTTTACAGCCTGCAAAATTTGCCCAAAAGATGGATGATCCACCATAAAGAATGGTGATTCTGTCTCAAATATGCATCGTGCGATTCACTCGCACGCATCTTCTCTTTCCGTCTTTCAGTGTTCATTGAAGGTGATTTGCACATATTTTCCTTTTTCTTTCCCAGCTGCTCCAACTTCTTCGTTTCTTAAACATGCACATGTCCATCTATCCTTTGAACCTTAGACTTTCAGGATCTTGACTGGCTTCATGGGAGGACTTCACTTCAACATTGTCATATCTAATTATCATCTCATCTCTAAAAGCTTGAAGACTTGATTCCTTCACCTCTTTCGATGACTGTGTGGCTTTAATGCATCAACGATATTCATCCTAACTTCTCAGAAACTTTTGTGCAAGGAGCGACATTTTCTTTTTCCTACCAGATGGGTCTTGAAACGGCTAATACCATTGCTTATGACATGCTCGCAAAACGTGAACATCATTTTATTAGATGCCAACTTCTTCCTATAATCCCAAAAACTTGTTCCTCCCATGAGGGATGATGCCTTGTTAGATGCTCCAGACGACATTTTCAATATCTGCTATCAAAGAGCATAAATATTAAAAAATTATTAATTTAAAATTTAAGATACAAAAACTTTAAAAAATTAAAACATATCATGACTTATTATTGTAAATAACTATGAGACTTACATGAGCACATCATATATTTAGGAATCAAGAGATGTCTCTATTTGTAGCACAAATGCAATTTCATTGTGTCAATCTCTATATTCAAGGATCAGGCCCGTAACCAGTAGCCGGTAGCTTGTAAGTGAGTATCCAACCCATAATCTTCATGTTAAGTGTCAACCCAACACTGATATAATATCATTATCCAATAATCTATTAGGCCAAATTGTCCAAGCTTCCAAGTATACAAGTGAATGCATGAACTCCCAACCAATCCAAGTGCTATATCTCCAATAAGGCAATAAGGCAATATGTTGCTAAGAGCATGACCTAATACTTGACTATAAAGATTAATTGGAATCAATTTCATTTTATAATCATCTATGTACATCCAGAACAATGTCAAAAATAATATTTTTCAACCCAACAATATTTGTTATTTTCTTAGAACAATATCGTCATCGAAATTATTATTCTTAATAGTCTCAGACTCATCAGTCATTACAAAATGTTATCGGGCAAAGAAGAAGAAAGAAAAAAGAAAATGAAGAAAGAAGTAGCAGTTGTGTATTTAACAAAAAAAAAAGAATCATCCGCGTAGAAGAAGAAGAAGAAGAAGAAATAAAAGAAGAAGACAGAAGAAGAAGGCGGAGTAGAAGAAGAAGGAAGAAGAAGATTGAAGAAAAAATCAAAGAAAAATAAGAAAAATTAAAAATTAATAAAAAATCGTAAAATATCTGTGAAAATGTGGAAATAATAACAAAAATCACAAATACTTCTCTTATTGATTTACCTTCAGTTTTCTTTGAAATTCGAAAGAAAATAAATTTTAAAACCTTAGCTTTCCCACAAACAAGCGAAAGAAAGCGACGAGTGCGAGCGATAAAGGCTGTGTTTCTATGTTTAAATAAAACATGTTTGGATCAAATCGATCCAGACCCGTTTAAAAAAATTTGCAAACCCGTCATGAACAATAATGTACATTATTAGCCAATATCGGTCCGATATATCGGCCATATCGACAGATAAATATTAATATTAGGATTTTCTTCCTCCAATTTTTGTGGTATCGGATCGGTTGGGATACGATGCTGATTTCTCGACCGATAAATTGGCTGTTTCTACCGATATTTAAAACATTAAGGAACAAAAGTGGCATAAATATGTAGAGGATTTCATTTTCTTCAATATCAAACTGTTCACCGGAATCCAAATTAAAACCAAAATCTGTTCTTTGTTCTATCTCTTTAGATTGAATCCAATCTCAAAAATTATACATTGGTATCAAAGCATTTCATCGCTCAGAGCATAGCAACACGAAAGATCACCCGCTTACTATCGCCCTATCTCCAGCCATACATCTGACTTCAGCCAACATCGATTCTGAATGCCCATAAATCCATATCCTTCTCGGCCTCACCTCACCTCTCCTCTCTGTGAAGATTGCTGGTGCCCCTTACCATTGGAGCTGACATTGAGAACATGTAAGATGCCCGTACCTTATAAGGCCTCCATACCCAGCCTCTAATAATAGCCTTGCTAGGGTCTCAGCCCATACTAAGCTCACCCCCTATTTGTTAAGTATTATTGAGCATCCAATCCAAAACCAATTGGTATTAGGTGGAGAAGCCCATTCATACTTAAACTAATTCTTTTTCTTTTTCTTGTCTGATGTGGGACTATGTGATCTTCATATACCACCACGCTTCCGAAAACCACCGTCCACGGCGGTCTACTCTAAGGTGCACACTCTAAATGGCCCACTCTGGCCCTTGCCAGGTCGTCCCCTCTTAGGTCGCTCCTTCCCCAGGTCACCCCTTCCGTCAGGTGGGTCGTAGGCATAGGGCTAGCTCTGATACTATTTGTAAGAGGCCCGTACCATATAAGACCTCTAACTAGCCCATTTGCTAGATATCCAGCACACATTAGGCCTCTAACAATAGCCTTGCTAAGGTCCTAGTCCATCCAATCCAAAACCAATTGGTATTAGGTGGAGAAGCCCATTCATACTTAAACTAATTCTTTTTCTTTTTCTTGTCTGATGTGGGACTATGTGATCTTCATATACCACCACGCTTCCGAAAACCACCGTCCACGGCGATCTACTCTAAGGTGCACACTCTAAATGGCCCACTCTGGCCCTTGCCAGGTCGTCCCCTCTTAGGTCGCTCCTTCCCCAGGTCACCCCTTCCGTCAGGTGGGTCGTAGGCATAGGGCTAGCTCTGATACTATTTGTAAGAGGCCCGTACCATATAAGACCTCTAACTAGCCCATTTGCTAGATATCCAGCACACATTAGGCCTCTAACAATAGCCTTGCTAAGGTCCTAGTCCATACTAGGCCCATAACACTAGGCTCACCCCCTATTTTTTAAATATTATTGAGCATCCAACCCAAAACAAATTGGTATTAGGTGGAGATGCCCCTTCATACTTAAACTAATTCTTTTTATTTTTCTTGTCCGATGTGGGACTATGAGATCTTCACAGAACACCTCCTACCAATGCCATTGGACCTAATAATTAATCGTCAGCATTGATCAATTTCCTTTGCTCCACCAAGCATCGAGCTGATTCTAATCGACCCTAATCCAACAAACCTAAGCCCAAATTGAGACCAACCTGCATCCACTTCCGCTGCTTGCTTACAAAAAGAAGGACATCATGATCAAGGTGAATTAAGCCTATATTTGTGAGGTCGCTAAGTTCTTTCTTCTCCCGGAGCTTTTAGCCTACATCTCCACCATCAAATTATGACTATCAGCACATTCCTGTTAATTTGCTCTATTTCAATTTTTGTCGAAATCAGCTTTATTTGCTGGATTTATTAATTTGCTTAATTTGCTTGGTTTCAAAAATTTAAATTTTCAAAACCTGATTCGGTGGGCTGATTATTGGCTACTGCAAATTTTTTTGGTTGTTACTGCAATTTTTCTAGACTTCAATTAGGTTTCTTCTTATCAATTTTACGTTATATGAGATCATGAAATGAGTTTTTTTGGGGGGAGTTTGATTAGCGTTTGAAGTTGACAGTGATAATTTAGGGCTTCAAACACATTTTTTCTGTAAAAAATAAAACAAAAAACTGAATTTTTGTTTAATATAAATTTAAATTTAGTTTAATATTAAAAAATTGAAATGCTGTCCAATAATAAAAACTTAAATTTTTTTTAGCACTAATTGATTTTATTTTGTTAATATAAACTAATTACTGATATTATTTTTATTATTAATTATATAGACCAAATATTCTCTGTTTGTTAAAAAAAATTGAAACTGGTGTTATTGCTTGTTAGGATGAACTAATTTCTGATATTATTGCTTTCATTATCAGTTTTCTACCGCATACCTTTTTTGTTTATTAAAATTGTAGTTAAATTTTGTCCCTCTCATTTTCAGTATATGTATTAGCCATAGTATCATTCTTGATATTTTTAGCATCAAGCAAATTTTATATTTTCATTATTGTCTGAGAATTCATATTTATGCTTTTCATAATAAATTGATATAGCTAGTAAACTCATTGTTTTTAACGGGTTAATATAGATCACTTTAATGGTTTCATCTATGATGCGGCATAAGAAAATTAGGTATGGAGTTATTCATGATAAACCAGGTAGTGTTATTGAGGTTTTTGTTTTAACTCTTGATGACAATCTTAATACATACAGAAAAAAAGAGTTTGATAAGTTGCAACTCAATGACAAGAAGATTAAAAAGCCAGATGCTTATGTTTATGGATGACAGTCTAGTAAAAGCTTTTGACAATTATACTAATGCTAAAGATATGTAGCTTGCGATTAAATAAAAATATGATACCACTTCTAAGGTGAACACACAACTTCTAATGCATATGTATAATTCATGCCGCATGCAAGAAGGTGACAATATCATTGAACATGTAAATAAAATAATTGTCATGTATAAGGATATAGCTTCTGAAGGATTTAAAATTTCCAAAAATCTTTAGGCGGTAATTATTTTAAATTGTTTGCCATCATCATTAGATTTAGTTGTCACACCACTTAAGCTATATAAAACTATCAGCGTGTTACTGATTACAGCTCAATTAGTAATGGAACAAGACTTGCTAGAAAGGGGGATGGTCTGAGATATGAATCTTGTGCAACAAGAAACTAATGCTGTGTAATATCTAAAAGCATAAGTGAGTCATCATATTAGACCTACACAACCATCTTCCAAATGACCTTACCGGTGACATGTTCTTGCAAGAAGCAAGAAAGGATCTCTTTGATCTTGCTACATCTATAGAAAAATTGACCATTCAAAGCTAACTATCTTTAGGCAAAGAACAATGATTATCTTAAACGTCTAGAACAATGAGGATTGAGAAAGAGTGTGTTCATTGGTCTCATTGAATGTAATTCTCCAATAACCAATGCTTGTGGATGTTGGATTGATTTAGGAGCGATATATAGCGTAGATAGGATGAAATCAGCAATTTCCAGGAGCTTAATAAGGGAGATCAGAGGATATACATATGGAACAATGCCTATCTTGATGTAAAAGGTATTGCTTCATATAGGATTGGACGATCTTCAAGATGAGTTTTATATATCTGACATAAGATAAGATCTACTCTTTATCCCTGCATTACTAAAGAAATGTCTTGCAGTTAGGATTTACAATAATATGATGTTTATTGAGAAATGTAAGAAAGTTTTTGTTATAAGTAAGTTTGTACTGGAATGTAATTTGTTTTATCTTTCTGTGGTAAAACCTGATGTTAGTAATAAGAATTTTGATTGCGTTATTACTCGTGTCTTTTGATTGCGTTATTACTCGTGTCTTTTATCTGTCTATAATCTTTGACATGAGATTAGTACGTCCTGGTAATATTATCTGATTATGATCTTTGGTGTACGAGTTTAGGACATCCTGTTAATAGAAAAATAGATTAAATAATTAAGATGGACTTATTATCAGAATTGATAGGAATAAGAACATTACCATGTAAATATTGTTTGTCTGGGAAATTAATTAGAGAATTGATAGGAATAAGAACATTACCATGTAAATATTGTTTGTCTGAGAAATTAATTAGAAAATCATTCTCTGAAGGTCAAATGAAGGTCAAATGGCTAATGAGCTGTTAGAATTAGTTCATTCTGATTGATATTTTTTAATAGGCCATTGAGCATAAAGACACATGTTATTAAGGAATATTTTATAACCTTTATAGATGACATTTCAAAGTATACTTTCGTAAATTTTTTAAATAAAAAATCAGAAATCTTTGAATATTCTAAAAGATTTAAAGGCAAAAGTAGAAAGAAAACTTGAAAAGCTACACCATGGTGTTAAGAACTAATAGGATGGGAAATTTAACATAAAGAAATTTGATAATTAATATATTCATTACGCTATTAAGAAACATACGGATGCTTTATATATTACAGTAAAATGATGTGGTTAAAAGGAAGAATAAGACATTGATGAATGCAACAAAACATATATTGTCTCATTTTGGCCTCTCCAAGAATTTTGAGGAGAAGCGATATTAACTGCTAATTATATTTTGAATGAAATTTCCACAAAATCGTCGAGTCAACACCGTATGAGATTTGAACGGGGACACAACCCTAATTTGAAGCATTTGAGAAATTGGGGTTGTGTAGCACTTGTATTCATATGCTGCATCTTAAAACCTTAAAGTGTAGATTTATAATATAAGCATTCTGAAAAATCTAAAGCATAAAGGTTTTTACATGAATAAAAAATGAGTCATTAAAGGTAAATATGTTACTTTTTAGAAAAATTTAGACGAAATGAAACTATCTCAAGAAACTATACCGTCTTTGCTACACTTAGATGATACTTCCACGAATGACATGAATAGTCGATGAAGTGAATCACTTAATTATAAATAAAAGATGAGCCTATAAATTAGAATATACATATGAAAAATTAACTAGTTGAGCATATCCAACTTGTAAAATCTTAATGGCAACAAAAAGACCTAGAACAGCATCACTTACATAGCACTTACATGGATGGATGAGTGTTATATGTATTATATGTATTTATGTGAACTATCTTGTTTTTTGGTAGATATTGATGTGGATGTGTAAGCTGATCACTTGAATTATTCAGATGTAACGAACTCATATTTTTTCTGTCAATGGCTAGAGGTCATGAAAAGGCATTGACTCCATAGAGAGAAATATACGTGAGCCATGTGACTTTTCAGAAGAGTGGAATTTCATAGGATGCAAATGGATGTTAAAGAAAAAATATCAGGTCGATGGTTCTATTGATACATTTAAGACTTGATTAGTTGCAAAATACCTCACTTAAAAGGATTGAATATGTAATCAGGAGACTTACTCTTTGGTTGCTAAGTTTGCATTTATTAAAATTATCTTAGTGATTGTTGCATATCATGATTTGAAACTTTTTCTATTGATGTCAAAACTTTATTTCTTAATGGAAAGATGAATGAAGTAATATATATATGGATCAACCTGAAGAATTCAAGTCGAAAGATAAGAATACAATGTATATAAATTGGAAAAAAAATCTATATATGGTTTAAAACAGTCATGTAGATAATAATATCTCAACTTTCATAATATTATTATCCAACTTGGTTTTGTTGTAAATAAATTGAATAATTGTATCTTGAAAAGTGGGAGTAGTGTTACAATATTATTATTTTATATAGATGCTATTTTGTTTGCTGGAAATGACATAAAAATGTTGAACAAGATCAAATAAGTATTTTGTTGTGAATTTGAGATAGACATGAGAGATGTAACCTATGTTGTTCTTAAGGATTGAAAGTTCGAATGTTAAGTTTAAATCAAGAAAAGTATTTGCACACAATACTTAAAAGACTTGGCATGCAGAATTACAATATGGTACCTACACCATTAGCTAAGGAAAAACGGTTGTGTAAAAAACAATGTCTTGGAGAAAAACCTCTTGATGTCCCATATGCATAAGCTATTGGAAGCTTGATGTATGTAATGTGATGTACTGATCAGACTTGGCATATATAGTGAGTCTAGTTAGTAGATATTACCGTATTCCCGGTTCAGCATATTAGAAAGTTAAGAGGATTTTAAAATTTCTGAAGGATACAATGTATTATAAATTAAGTTCTTAGTTAGTCCGAGCTGACTTTGAGGGAGACAGATGACATGAAGTTCATTTTTGGATATTTGTTCATATTTAACTATGTAGCTATTTCTTAAGGCAATAATAAATAAGGATATGTAGCAAGATACACATAATAAGCTAAGTACATAGTTTGTAGTATGGTTACTACTCTTACACTCTGGGCTTGGATCTTAATTTGATGGATTGATTAATTAAGATATATTGAGATAACCAAGCAGCCATCGACTTGATCAATAATAATGCAAATAGATTAAAGAAAGACATATTGATATAAAATATCATTATGTTTATGATATTATGGAGAAATAAGAAATCAATGTGATTTATATTCCGACTAGTGACATGGTGGCCGATCTCTTGATGAACGATATCATAACATGACAATTCATCAAACATGTTAGTTTGATAGGATTTAGAAATATCGAAGTCAACTTTTTTTTATGAATAATGAAAGGAGGTAATCATGGATAATGGTTGTATTAGATTTATTAACGAAGAATGAAAAGTGTACATATTGCATGAGTTTGTGAAGTTAAGTCTATATTGCACGAGTTTGTGAAGTTAAGTCTTATGTCACATCGCACGAATAGTGCAAGTGATTGGAAAGTATTTGGTAATTTCAACCAAATGGGAGATGTAAGTGCAGTGGCATTCAATAGCCCATTTAAATTCGAACCAACCCGATTTATACCCGACCCGTTAGTTAAGATTCCTAAGAGATTTTCTCTCGGGATCGGAAGTTTGTTTTTACAAGGATTTCTCTTGTATCGCGAGTTTTGTTAAGGAACATCGGGGTGGTTCCTTAAGGGTTTATGGAACATAAGCGGCCTATGTATGGGGATGATTTCATCTCATTTAATACCATGAAATTACCGGACCCCAAAATCAAAACCAAAATCCATCCTTTGTTATCTCCATCTCTCTCAGATTGAATCGCAATATCAAAAATTATACTACCCATAAACTAAATTCTGAAGTTCTTAAGAGGGTTGTTGGTTTTGTTTTTTATATTCTACTATGCCCATGTTGGGGTTAAACGCCTTGTTTGCGAGCCATGGCCTAGGTTGTTTTTGCACAGTAGCATTATTTATTTGAATTATTTTCTAATTGTGCCTTGTGGGGTTAGAATCTGGGTTGCTCTTGATGCCATATCTAAGTATCCATCACTAAACGGAAACTTTGATTTTTCTTTTTGCCTTTTTTTTGTATTATTTGTGGTTGAGGGTTTTATTTTTTATATTCTAATAGGTTTAGTGCCAAATTTGTTAATGAGTGACATCTTAGATTAAAACTTATACATAAAAACATTAGAGACTAGTTGAAGCTGATATGTATTTTTTCCCCTCAAAAGTGAAAAAAATACCACAAAGCCCTGCCAAAGAACAAGCTAAAAATTGTTTTTCTACTTCTTTGCTTTGCTTTGCTTGCTTGCTTTTTTAGATGAAATCATATACGTGAAGGCATGAAGATCCTTGACTTTGGGGATGAAAAAGTTAAAACAGTGATGTTCTTAATTGCATGCAGTTTTTCTTACCTGCGTGCAGTAATAATAGCTCTGGTGAACTTCCAGAATCCCATGCAGATGCAGGGATTGTGCTTAAGCAAGCATGAATGCAATTTAATAGCAGACTCGAGATTTGTGAAAATCAATAGCTATATATTTGAAATGTACAATTGAAATCTGTTAAGTCTATGCACATTTATGTTTTATAAAGGGCAATCACATAATTCGACCATTATGAATTAAAGTTGGTCGTGGTTGAAATATACTGTTAGTGACTTTAGAATGTTCACTTGCATCTCGTGCATTGATGGATGCGCCAAAATTCTGAAGAAACAGATGTGCTCGACTAATTTATACTCAGGTGAATCTCTTGTTACTAAACTCCCTTTTTCCTGATAGTATTGCATGAATCTGTTTTAATCGGCACAGGCTCTCTCATGTAACACACATAGATAATGAAATTGCCGCTTTAAGGACATCCAATAAAATTGGATCAAAAGGTATATTCAGATTCATATGCCTATGTGCACTTACAAAGATTGCTGTATTTCATGAAGATGAAGACAAATACATTGGAATGCATCTCAAGTATATGCCTATGGCCCTATGTACAAGGGGTACTTCTATCATGCAACTGTATCCATGCTGGACACACTGACACGTGTATTAACACTTTGTTGGACGCTACTTTGACATGTGTTTGACACTTTCCAATGAGTTTTTAATTATATATTATATATTTTTAGTTTATAACGCTTTGCCTTTTGCAAAAGCATTGGAGACATGTTTACATAATTCGTATGCTTCTTGACATAGCATGTTCTTATATATTTGAAATGTTTATTTAATTGTGTTTATATATGCATGACTGTTCCTCAGTGGAAAATGTTATAAAAGTTTTTAAAAATTATGATGCATTTAAGTGAATGATCAAAATACATTAAGCTAACATATATGAAGTTGAAGAGCCAATGACATTCTGATTGGAAGCCCTAAGATGTGTGATAGATTGTAATCGTTACATGTATTATATGATTAGAAATGTAGTTGTACTTTTGGATACATAGAGATGTGAGTGTATATGTGTACATGCAGTCTCATGATTATACATGTTTTAGTTTCTTGTTGCAATGTCACAATGTCCCTATTTTTAAAGAATTGCTACGACATGCCCATGTTTGTGTTGTATCTATATCCCATGTCCATGTCAATGTCCATGCTTCCCAGAACTTATCTAAATTAGGTGATTAAATATTACATATATGTTTTTCATGTTTTGTTTGCTGTGTGTATATTATATCATGATATTTTATATGGCCGTGTCTATGTATCCTACCTAGAAATTTGATGTATCCCGTGTTTCTATCTGTATCCCCGTGCCTGCACCTGTCCTGTGACGATGCTTCCTACTATGTAGGATTTTTACTTAAAAGTAAAACATACAGTTTCTTGACGATTAAACCATATATTCATCTTTCAAGCTAATTATCCTTACTATATATTCATCTTTCAAGCTAATTATCCTTATTGCTGATGTTGGTCATCGCTTTCATCGGTAATTTTTTTTTCAGATGCTGTCAATGAGGAACGGTCTGGCTTCCCATCCCATGTATCTGCCTGGGGCTGTACGTCCATTGCAAGCTTCTCAGCTGTGCATGAGCTTTGCAGACAACACATCTGCAATGAATTTGGGTGTATTAGGAATGCTGCCACTTAACCAAGATTCCGCAGGGAACAGCTCGTTTGATCCAACAAGCCGGTGCACAACCTCCCATCAGCCGGTAATGCTACCGACAACAAGCATCTCTGCTCTAGAGAGTTCATTTGCAGTGGAACATCCGTCTCACCATGCATCTTTTCAGTCACAGGTACCTAGTGAGGTAAACGATTCCTGTTATTAACTAATTATAAAGCGTATCAGATGGATAACAAATTACATACCGAACACATGTACGAGCAAACAGTATAAATCTCTTTTACAAGACCATGTGCTTTTGTTTTCTTGAAGGAAATGTTCATGCAAGACGCAGTATCACAACGTCATTTGGATTCAGGGAGGACTACGGGGAACCTGTCAGGTTGCTGCTTGTCTTATAATTCCAGTACAAGTAAACTTGGTTTTTTTGGGCATTTGTCTAAACGTAATAATCCTTGTGTTTCCAAAGAAAACGTGATGAAGACTATGGGCACCGGTAGTTCTTTACATTTTGGTCGGTGAGCATCATCTCCTGTGGAACACAATGACCATTTGGAGAATGTGATTTCCAAGGATCATCCAGATAATGTCCACTTTGATCAGAATTTTGATGGGTAGGGCTTAAGGCAGAAAGCGTTTCATGTCTTTCCAACTTACATGTAAGTTTCACCAGAGATGATGTCCAGCTAGAAGCTCTAGGCATCTGATACGCAGACCATCAGTTGAGCTGGGGATAATTTGTAACGGTGCTATAATGTTCAGCATAAGCATTTGGAGTTTGGAGATGTAGAAATGAAAAACAAACAAAAAAAACAAAAAAACAAAAAAACAAACAGAAAAATGTATCAGTTAGACTGTAAAACTTCACCTGGATAGCATTTTGTTACTAATGTCGTGTCGTTTTGCAAGTTTTAACTGACTAGTGTTATCCAGGAATGTTGCCTATGGTATTGATGTTGTTGTAGACTGGAGTTTATTTGCAGTTGTAAAGTAGGAAGCCTGGATACGAATTTGCGGGAACCAGAGATTGCTATTTATGGTATTAATTTTGTGCCATGGCGACTTACTGGCCGCGCAAGCGTGAGATGGCAGTGCTAGAGTGATACTGTTATGATCCCAAAAATAGTCCCACATCGGAAGTGCAAAAGAAAAAGAATTAGTTTAAGTATTAGAGGGCCTATCCACCTAATATCAATTGGTTTTGGGTTGGATGCTCAATAATACTTAACAAATGATGTGTGAGCCCAGTGTTATGGCCCTAGTATGGGATGTGCCCTTAGCAAGGCTATTGTTAGAAGCCTAGTATGGGATGCGTTTCTAACAAATGGGCTAGTGATGGAGGCCTAGTATGTGATAAGTCCCAAACAGATACCATATTAGTAGTACAATTAGCATTATTTAAAAGGTGGTATGAGATGCGTTTCTAACAAATGGGTTAGTGATGGAGGCCTAGTATGGGATAAGTCCCAAACAGATACCATATTAGTAGTACAATTAGCATTATTTAAAAGGTGAATGCAGCTAATCTATGTAAAAAATCAGTATCCCGTCCCACGATTGTAAATAGATTACCTACGATTGTAAATAGATTACCTGGTGAGAGGATAAGATTGTAATCTATTCAAAGAGATTGTATTCTATCCATGTATGAACTCTGTCATTCCCTATAAATAAAGGTCGGTGGTTTCTCCCAGGAAATACGTTTACAAGACGTTATTAGCATGTTCTTCCGGAGATTGAAGGCCCGTTCGTTGCGAAAACTAGGAAGGAGAAGTTTGATCCATTGCATGCGGACGTCATCTACCTCCAAGTGCTCGTTTCCCTCGATCTTTGAGGTATATCGAAAACAATGAAATTTATTTTTTATCATGATCATGATGCCTATGGTTTATATATCCCAAGATGGGATGCGTTTCTAACAAATGGGCTAGTGATGGAGGCCTAGTATGGGATAAGTCCCAAACAGATACCATATTAGTAGTACAATTAGCATTATTTAAAAGGTGAATGCAGCTAATCTACGTAAAAAATCAGTATCCCGTCCCACGATTGTAAATAGATTACCTACGATTGTAAATAGATTACCTGGTGAGAGGATAAGATTGTAATCTATTCAAAGAGATTGTATTCTATCCATGTATGAACTCTGTCATTCCCTATAAATAAAGGTCGGTGGTTTCTCCCAGGAAACACGTTTACAAGACGTTATTAGCACGTTCTTCCGGAGATTGAAGGCCCGTTCGTTGCGAAAACTAGGAAGGAGAAGTTTGATCCATCGCATGCGGACGTCATCTACCTCCAAGTGCTCGTCTCCCTCGATCTTTGAGGTATATCGAAAACGATGAAATTTATTTTTTATCATGATCATGATGCCTATGGTTTATATATCCCAAGATCGAACTACAAAAATAGATTTTTTTAAGAATGAAGATGGTGGCTTCCTTTCCGCGATCTTAGCGGGGGAGCGGCCACATCTGACCACCCCCAACCATCGGCGCCCTGCCGCCTCCTAGATGCGGTGGCACACCGCCGCCTTGAGCGGCAGAGACAACCCTAACATAGGAGTTTTCCCAAAACAAAAAAAATTATTAACGCCCACCACACGGCCAGCGTCGCCGGCAGCCGTGACCCCCTAGCCTCGCCGCTTCCCTAGCGGCATCAAAAAACATTAACCTTGGGGGTTTAAAACAAAAAAAGTAATATTTTTAACCCAAACTCTAACAACGGCGGCCCCTCCACCGCCTCATGGTGGTGTGCCGTCGTTTTATGCGACGGCCTGAACCCCCCCTCCCACACCTCTCTGTCGGCGAAGAACCGCCGCAGCGAGTGGCGGCAGCTAACCCTGCCGCTCCCTCACACCCCAGTGGGCCATTGGCCCAGTATCAAATTAAAAAAAAAATCTTTTCCCCCCTCTTGGGCTGCAGCCCGCAGCTCTGCTGCAGGGCTCGGCTTAACAACAAGAATGTGGGGGGGGGGGGGGACGTTGTGGGCCGGATCCCACAGCGGCCTGTGGCCTCCGGCCCACATGCCAAACTAAAATAAAAAAAAGAAGAAGTGGCAGGCCGTAGCGCGTAGTGGACTGCGGGCTTCGGCCCACAGATGAATGAAAAAATGGGGGCTAGAGGGTTGAAGCCTGCATCCATTCTTCGGGCCTCAGCCCAGCTAAAAAAAGAGAGAAAGGAAAATAAAATGAAAAGAAAAAGAGGGGGATTGAGGGCCGAAAATAAATAGAAAAATATGGTGAAAATAGGGTATAATATGGGGACTAAGGGGATAAATGGGGACATTTGGGGAATAAAAAGGGGGCATAAAAGGGAAAATTTCTTTTTCCTTTTGAAACAAATTACAAGAAGGCATTATTCTATCTTATTTGAATTGACTCCTATACGCACATATTATTACCAGCATATTATCATATATGATACCTTTGTTTAGGATCATATTTATATGCCTTGCATCACATATATCTGCCACAAATTCTAGGATAAATTTTATACTTATTTGTGTGAGAATTAGCTTAATAATTATGAACATCATGCGATTGCTCTGCCGTTAGTTACCTAACCCAACGGTGTATGACATCGCCATGTGGTCCGATTAATTATTAAGCATTAAATATAATGTATTTACTATATTTGAATCTGTGATTCCTGTGATGCGTTATAAACATGTTTTATTAGCACAATATATTGCTTGAATGGCTAATTGTGGTTTTGGATCAGCCGTTTAGTCCACATTTTACTTTTCCCACACTTTTCTTTTTCTTTTGAGAGAAATTGTAGTGAGGAAAAATATGTAATGCCCAAGACTGATGACCATTTCCATGGAGGCGGAGGCCACTCCTGAAGATGAAGATTTCATGGGACCCATGTGGTTTCCAAAGTTGTAATTTTCTCTTTCATTTATGTTAAATGAACTATATATCTGGACTCTGGGATATTATTTTTTATGTGGTGACTGGCCGATCT
This sequence comes from Scilla litardierei, assembly GCA_030789695.1. Lineage (NCBI taxonomy): Eukaryota > Viridiplantae > Streptophyta > Magnoliopsida > Asparagales > Asparagaceae > Scilla > Scilla litardierei. Next base: position 708,944,468 of record CM061142.1, read on the forward strand.
ATGCAATTAGTTTATTCATTTAAAATTGCCTATGCACGACATAATTCTTTTCAATATTATTAATTCATGCAAAAATTTATGCTTCTCTAAATAAAGGGCAAAAATCGCAAGCGTCGATTTCGAAATATTGGATGCATCAGGGAAGAATTATCTAAGCTGACAACTGGATGTCAAATTTTCCACCTGCGAGCTCAATCCCTTATGGTCACAATTACAAAAGACAAACAGACGACGGACATTGAAAAAGCGAAAGCTATTATTTTCATTCGTCGCCACATGGATAAGACCCTAAAGGCTGAATACCTTATGGTCGAAAATCACTAGAGCTATGGACTACCCTTGAGGATATGTATAAACATTAGAAAGATGTTATACTCTCAAGGGCCTCATTATGAGTGGGAGAACATGAGACTTTAGGACTTTAAGTCCATAACTGAGTACAACTCAGCTATGTTTAGCATCACCTCACGCCTGAAGTTGTATGGGGAAGAAGTCTCAGAGGAGCGCATGCTGGAAAAGACTTACACGTCTTTCCATGAAAAAGATGTGATATTAATACAACAATATAGGAAACAAAAGTTCATTAAGTATTCTGAGCTGCTATCATACTTACTAATGGCTGAACAGAATAGAGAGTTTCTCCTTGCCACTCATAACATGCGCCTTACTAGCACGTCCACCCATCCAGAAGCTCACAATGCATCTTCTTTCAAGAAGAAGAAGAATAATAATAAAAGGAAAAAAATTCTAGAAGGGGAGACCAAATAAAAAGGACGGAGGATAAGTCCATCAGAACAGAAATGAAGGGAGGCGGAAGTTCTCATGGCGTATAAATGACAAAGATGATTGTAAAAGAATAGAAATGTACAAAAAAGGTGCTTGTATTGCCTGATGAAGGATATACAGTCGACTGTGTAGCCTTCTACAGTCGACTGTCATGGCTCAGATTATAGCCGTTGGGATTTATTTAGCCGTTGGACAGTCGACTGTCATTTGTTCATCAGTCGACTGTCAGTGACGTTTCAGCCCAAAATCTAGCCGTTGCAGCTTTTTGTTTTTTTTGGTTATTTTCTTGGCTTTTGAGAGTTCCTATAGGATTTCTATATATATGAGAGGGCTGAGTTCATTGGAACTTCTTGATGCTATTGCAAATCATTAGAAATTGATTAAGCCACTCTCAAACTCTCTCATTTTCCTCTTAGAGCTTTAAATCTCCTTCATGCATTGAAGTCAAGCTCAAGGGAAATCATTCAAGTGCATTTCTAGCAAATCTCATCACTTGGAGATCCTCTTCCATGCCTTGCATGCATTAATGAGTAAGTTTATCTCAAGGCATAGGTTAGAGTATTTGTTTTACTTTGTTATTTCATTCAAACCCTAGCTTTCTGTGTGAGAGCTAGTCACTCTCTGTGTGAGAGTATAACCTTCTGTGTAAGGGTTGGTTGAGATCTCTCTGTGTGAGAGTTTGAGTCTCTTTGTGTGAGATCAAAAGTCTTTCTGTATGAAAGCAAGGATTTCTCTATGTGAGAATCCAAATTCTCCGTGTGAGGTATCGTTGTGTGAGATTGTATTCACTTCTCTGTGTGAGAATTATAGTGGAAATTGGTGTGGCTGGACGTACCCAAGTTTGGAGAACCAGAGTAACATCTTGTGTTTGCGTTTGGATTTTTGTGGTGTTTAAATTCATCTTGCATTTATAATTTCGCATTTGGAAGTTTAATTTTTAAATATACAATTTGTGCCATTACACTATTCACCCCCCCACTCTAGTGTGTTGTTGTTAGTATTGTTAGGGTAAAGCGATGCTTACAATTTTTATGACCCAAAACCCTATATATGCTTAAACGCCCACACTTCGCCGTTGTTTCACATTTTTGTGACTCCAAACACCCCCCCATCTGTACCCACACTTTCATTTTATTTTCATATTGGGACATGCTTTCATGCTAGCTTGGGAAGGGGCTATTATTGATGCACCATTCATATCCCCATGTTTCGCATCCCTTTTAAGCAGTGATGACAATCTTAATTCTATCTTGGGGGAGGGTGCATTGCATGCATGACTCACGTGCATATTATATCTAGAATTCCATCGCGCCAAGCTCTATATGTGTGGTTTTGTGAAAAAAAATTCACTTTTGCACCTTTTTTGTACATTTTCTTGACATTGATCATGATTTATGCATAGTATTAGTTTCTAGTACTAAATTACATCATAATATGCTTGTTATGCTCATGTTCTCGATCTATAGGATAAAAGTACTCAAAACAGGCCTAGGTTATATTTTTCTTTGGGAACCCATTTTATGCATGAGTCTTGGTAATTTTATTCGAATATAATGGTTTGTAATCTCTCGAGACTTGGATAATGACACATCACCTAGTACTGAGGAATGACTTAGATTAACCTACTCATGCTTTCGAGAGAAAAAATAAAAAAATGAGAAAAAATAATAATAGAATAAATGCATTGTTCTCCCAGCGACGTTGAGTAGCAGGATCCCCATGACTCAGGAATCATCGGGGCCTCGCACCGAAAGGTTTAGCTTGGCGGAGTGCATATGAATAAGGGATATGTTGGTTTGAGCTAGTAAGTCCGAGGGGTCCTTCTTGGCCTGATGCCCTAATGCCATTTGACCCGGGGGTCATCGACCCAACGCTCCTTATACAAACCAATTGCGATCCCGAAAAAGAAAGAAAAAAAGAATCGAATAATGAAAAGAATGAAAGCATGAAAAAGGATGGCAATTTCATTAATTAAGGAACGATGATGTGTTGTGAGAGCCACTTCCTTGATAGACTTACGACCCATTATATGATACCAACTCCTCCTCGATCGTCGCATAACTTCAATTCCCATTCTGATAGCCTAGCGTGGGATAGAGGAAATGTTCTAGGATTTGAGCACGGCCATGATTAAGTATATCATGTGTTGATTCATGCTAGAAACAGCGTGCTAGGCTATCTCTTGATTGATGAAGAGGAATTGACATGATTTTGAATTTCTAAAATCCGAAATTTTCCGCTTTCCATGTAAATACGCTCGCTGAGATGAAATTCTTGATATTAATTGTTGAATGCATGCTTGCCCCACTCTATACTCTTTATTAGTCTTCCTCGAGGACGAGAAATAATTTAGCTTGGGGGATTTAATGTGTGGTTATTTTACACATTTTTAGTGGTTTATCCATGCATTATATCACACAAACCCACATTTTATACACCACTTTACCCCTTTTTTGTTACTTTTCACTCTTTGGGTGTTTAAATACGTTTCAGGTCAAAATCAAGCTACTCTTTGGGTGTTTAAATACGTTTCAGGTCAAAATCAAGCTTATAGAAGCTAAATGAAGCTAAATAATCAAAACAAAGAAGCGAGACAAAGAAAGGAGATTAAAAACAAGGAAATAGAGCTGAAACTGGACCCACACGATCGTGTGAAACACCCCACACGACCGCGTGAGTCAAGAAACAAGGAGTAGAAATTGCAATATGACGCGACCACGTGAAAAGCCACAAACGACAGTGTCAAACTTCCTAGATAAGGATGTTTTGATGCTTAGAGATCCAGAACGACACGACCGTTTCGTTGGAGTGACGTGACCACGTAGCATGGCCAATTCTCTGGAAATTGGCCCATATATCTCTCTGAATGAAATGGCCGCATGACATCATCGACACGACCATGTAGACCTCATTATTAGGCCTATGAGAAGAGGAGCCACGCAGTCGTGGGCCTACCCCACACGACTGCGTGGAGGAAATACCACAAGAAAGTACACAACACTTGGAAAGATTGAAGATTTGCTCACAATCCCATGGTTATCTTCACTCCTCCTTATTTTTTCTTCAAATAGCTCCTTGTTTCGATTCCAATGCATATTTAATTTTATTTTTCTGAGATCGAAAAGATTTTATATATTTTCTGGAAGACTAGCTACGCTGAAGAGCCGAAATGATGCGACCGCGTCGTTCCAAAGGCCCCCAAGTGCATAAATTGGTGATTTTGGGCTGCAGATGATGCGACCGCGTGGATTACTCCACACGGTCGTTTTGGTCGGGTTTTTCTCGACTCGTTAGAGTTTCTATTGGGTTATTTAAGGGCTTTGTGCGCCGTTTTGAAGGGGCCGACTTTTGGAGACGTTTTTCTTCCTCTTTTTTGTACTTTTCTTATTTTTAGGAGTAGGGATATGTTAGATTAGGTTTTTGCTTTATTTTCTCATGGATTGTAAACAAGATTTGACAACTCTTGTATGCAAACCATTGAGATAAGTATTATATTGCTTTGTTTAATTGCTTTCTTTATTGTTCCTGTTATTTTGTGATGTTTTCTTACTGTTCTAGGTTCATCTCTGTGATTCTATACATGTGTAGTGAGTAGATTTCAATCTAGGGTTTGGTGGATCCTTAATTGTGGGTTTGAGCATGTATTGATGAGTTTTGGTTAGTTGTTGTATGAATGGTGATTAGAGATATGCTAGTGATATGCTCATATTTTACACTTTATTTCTGCATTTTTCCATGCCATAACGATTACTCATATCGCAAATTTAACGCTTAAACAACGATTTCACGATGAATTTCACTATTTCTATGTTTCATTGGATTTTCAGGAAATATGGAGCAATCGGAGGCAATTTGGAGCATGAGCACATACGCATGTGCCAGAGCGTCAACGATGACGATGTCGTAGAGTTCCCAGTGCTTGAAGATGAGAAGAAGCGGAAGGAAGACGAAAGAAATAGGAAGGAATTGAGAAGAAGGAGAAAACGATGAAATATCAGCCTACTCGGCCGAGTGACACAGCTCAGTTGACCGAGTGACGCAGATATAGCTCCAATCCAGCCAAAGAAGCGCAACAATGTACTCGGCCGAGTGGAATTTTCACTCGACCGAGTGAGAAGTCCACTCGACCAAGTGAGAAGTCCACTCGACCGAGTGGAGAGAGGAAAAACAACTGGCATATTATTGTTTTTGGAGGCGTCTGCAGAAGACCCCACTCGACCGAGTGAGAAGCTCACCCGACCGAGTGAGCCGACCACTCGACTGAGTGGCCCGAAGACGACAGAAGGCTGATTTCGACGATTTCTCTACAGAATTCTCATTCGACCGAGTGACTTAACTCGTCGATGGCCCAGTGCATCGATGGCCCAGATTCAGAAATTAAGGTTTGCCTCCTCCTAGGGGTATTTTTGTCAGCTTTTTCTGGAATTTTAAAGAGAGTATAAATAGCTAGTTTTAAGAGCCATCAAAGAGAGGAGAGACGTGACAGCTAGAGTTTTTAGGAGAAGTTTTGTTTCATCTTGTTTTTGCTTAAGGATTGGAGTGCAAGGATATTAATTCTCTTATATTTGAAGCCTTGAACATCATTGGCGTGTCTAAACTTTTGCTATTTCTTATCTTTATTATAAATTTCTGTTTAGATCTTTCTTTTGTGAAGAATTCTATTGCACATCTCAATTCTATTGTTTCGATTATGCTGAATTGTGAGTAGTATATTTGCTCAAGTGCAAAGAGATGAACCCTATGGATTAAAAGCTTGATATGTGAAATCTATTGAAAACCCATGTTGCTAAACTTGTTAAAGGGTTAGATTATGATTGATTTATTACAGATAGCTAGGAATTTCTATTCGATCTTGAGAGCTCGAAGATGGTCTTGATATATGGGAAGCCCTAAATATTCGATTTAGATCTATAATCGAGATTCCCTAGAGTTGGTGTGCGAGAGCGACCAAAGCTAGCACCTTTATTATATTTCTATAATTATATTTGTTTCTACGACGGTGAAACGAATACGAACCATCATAATCTAGATTCGAACTCACGTTGCGTGAGAGCGAACTTGAGTTAGAGTTGAATTATATTGTCGATCTTAATGCTAATGGTTTGAACTAGGCTTGTGCGAGAGCGAGGTTCTAGTTTAGATTACTATAGACTTGCGTAGCACGAGAGTGTGCATTAGTTCACAACATAGTTGCGACAATTTCACTGTAAACCAATAGTAGTGATATGGAATAATATAATTTCACATTGATGCTTGAGATCCATAGTGGGGATTCCCTTGCCCTAGGCACTTTTATTAATTGAATTTACAAACGACATTTTATACGCTTGTGAACCAAGCATTCCTCAATCACTATTCCATCTCAGCTGAGTAAAAAATATAATACCAATAGTTCCTCCCCATGATTTGATACCAGCTCACCACTTAACCGTGAGCTTGCGGTAAAACTACATTGTTTCCGGGTGCATATTTGGGCACGATCAAGTTTTTGGCACCGTTACTGGGGAGGCGACGATATTTTATTTTTTACTTAGTTATTCTTACTTGGTTACTGACGCTACTTTCCAGACTGCTCTATTGGTTTTGATCAGGTTGATCTGGGAGTCGCGATGAGTTTGACAAATCTTAATCTTCAGCATGATGAAACTTTCGCTTCCTTACTGGGAGAACTCATAGATGAAGTTTGGTCCACATGTCCTATTGCTATCAACATGGGGGCCAGCTTGAACAACAATTCGCCAATTTCGTTATTGACGAAACCTCTTGAGAAGGAACGATTGAGGGCGGTATTAGATTCTATGTTGAGGGAAATGAGCTGCATTTTCACGTCGACGAAATCCCTCAACCTATGATGAATGACGGCATAAAAGTGTGCACAGAGCTAAACGGTGCTTGTGAAAAACAACTTTGGGATGCTGACGTTCAGGGAAGTGTATCTGACAATTCCTCTTGTGACACTCAGTTATATACTAACTTCTCTTTAGATGACATGTGCGAATAAGGAGAAAGCGGTAGTCCCATTGATTCGGGAGCAGAGTCGACTGGCATATATTTTGACGCTCCATCATCACAGATTGTTGATTTTGAGTCTGCACGTGAAGGCCTATCTTCTTCTGAAGAGGAAATGAACAAAGAAAAGACTGAGGACGCTATGCTTTCACATGAAAGGGAAACATGGGGTACATCACCCCCTGAGGTAGAACTGAAGCGATTGCCTTCTAACTTGAAATATGCATTTTTGGGCGACAAATTTATCATGTGATTGTTAATGCTAATCTCGATCCCAACCAACTTGAAAGCCTCTTAAACGTCCTAAGGATCCATAGGTATGTCCTTGGCTACAGCATCTCCGACCTAAAGGGGATTAACCCTAGGCTGTGTACCCACAAGATTCATTTACAAAACACCGATGACACCTCCATAGAGCCTCAAAGGCGATTGAACCCCAATATGAAAGAGGTGGTTAAAAACGAGATCCTTAGATTACTCGAGGCCGACATTATCTATCCCATTTCTGACAGCAGATGGGTCAGCCCGGTTCATGTTGTCCCTAAGAAGGGAGGGACGACTGCAATAAAAAACAACAAGGGTGAATTGATATCCACCATGACTGTAACAGGTTGGTGCATGTGCATTGACTATAGAAAATTAAATAAATCCACCCGAAAAGATCTCTACCCATTACCCTTTATTGACCAGATGTGTGCGGGTCTTGCTAAACACAAATATTTCTGCTAGTTGGATGTGTACACGGGATTCTTTCAAATTCCCCTCTATGAAGATGATCAGGAAAAGACCACTTTCACATGTCCGTACAGCACCTACGCATATCGTAGAATGCCCTTTGGACTTTGTAACGCTCCTGTCACCTTTCAAAGGTACATGACGTCCATCTTCTCTGACTATATTGAAGACATTATGGAAGTTTTCATGGATGACTTTTCTGTTTATGGGGGTGAATTTGACTCTTGTCTGGCTAATTTGACTAAAGTTTTAAAAAGATGCCAACAAAATAATCTGACTCTTAATTGGAAAAAGTGCCACTTTATGGTAACTGATGGGATAGTTCTTGGGCATCTGGTTTCACTAGGGGAATTGAGGTAGACAAGGCTAAAATTGAAGTTATAGAAAAGTTACCTCCACCCATCAATGTAAAGGGCATTAGAGGATTCCTTGGTCATGCGGGGTTTTACCGTCGCTTCATCAAGGATTTCGCTCAAATTGCCCTCCCAATTACAGCTTTGCTTGCTAAAGATGAACCGTTTGTTTTTTCTGACGATTTCTTGCAGGCTTTTAACACGCTGAAAGCGGCACTTATTTCTGCTCCCATTATACAGCCACGGGATTGGACCATCCCTTTTGAGTTGATGTGCGATGCTAGTGATCACGCAGTTGGAGCAGTATTGGGGCAAAGAAAGGACAAGAAGCTACATGCAATATATTATGCAAGCAAGACCTCGGATGAGGCCCAAAGGAACTACACCACTACTGAAAAAGAGCTCTTGGTTGTGGTCTATTCGATCGAAAAGTTTCTCTCTTATCTTCTTGGATCAAAAGTAATAGTGCATACGGACCACGCCACATTGAAATACCTCCTGAACAAAAAAGAGGCCAAGCCTAGGCTAATAAGGTGGGTTCTCCTTCTACAAGAATTTGACCTGGAAATCAAAGACAAAAAAGGGACGGATAATCTAGTGGCAGATCATTTATCAAGGCTAATTCGTAAAGAAGAAAATGGAAGCTTACCAATCGATGACACATTCACTGACGAGAAGCTCTTTGCTTTGAGGCACCTGGAAGTACCTTGGTTTGCAAACTTTGTGAATTATTTGGCTTGTGGTATCAAGCCACATGGGTTAGCCATGCAACAAAAGAGAAGGTTCATGCATGAGGTCCGGAGCTATTTTTGGGAAGACCTGGACAGTTTTGCGCAACATTTTTGAAATCGATGAACGGAGGCTCAAACGGTGTCGGATCGAGCTGAAATTTTGTGGGGAGCTACATAACAAGTATATCTACCTACTGCAAAAACAAATTTAAAAAAAAAATACTCACAAACCCCGAACAGCGGGGGTGTGCTCAGGTATCTCTACCCGAGGTCATTCTTAGGCACATTTTCAAGACGTGCAAGGACGGTATTTGCAACAAGCAATACAAGCACCTAGCTTGATTTTTGTTGTTGTCATTTATACGCCATGTGAACTTCCGCCTCCCTTCATTTCTGTTTTGATGGACTTGTCCTCAGTCCTTTTTATTTGGTCTCCCCTTCTAGAATTTTTTTCCTTTTATTATTATTATTATTCTTCTTGGAAGAAGATGCATTGTGAGCTTCTGGATGGGTGGACGTGCCAGTAGGGCGCATGTTATGAGTGGCAAAGAGAAACTCTCTATTTTGTTCAGCCATTAGTAAGTATGACAACAGCTCAGAATACTTAATGAACTTTTGTTTCATGTATTGCTGTAATAATATCGCATCTTTTTCATGGAAAGACATGTAAGTCTTTTCCAGCATGCGCTCCTCTGAGACTTCTTCCCCATACAACTTCAGGCGTGAGGTGATGCTAAACATAGCTGAGTTGTACTCAATTATGGACTTAAAGTCCTAGAGTCTCATGTTCTCCCACTCATAATGGGGCCCTTGAGAGTATAACATCTTTCTAATGTTTATACATATCCTCAAGGGTAGTCCATAGCGCTAGTGATTTTCGACCATAAGGTATTCAGCCATTAGGGTCTTATCCACGTGGCGGCGAATGAAAATAATAGCTTTCACTTTTTCAATGTCCGTCGTCTGTTTGTCTTTTGTAATTGTGACCATAAGGGATTGAGCTCGCAGGTGGAAAATTTGACATCCAGTTGTCAGCTTAGATAATTCTTCCCTGATGCATCCAATATTTCAAAATCGACGCTTGCGATTTTTGCCCTTTATTTAGAGAAGCATAAATTTTTGCATGAATTAATAATACTGAAAAGAATTATGTCGTGCATAGGCAATTTTAAATGAATAAACTAATTGCATAGATCGGCCAGTCACCATATAAAAAATAATATCCCAGAGTCCAGATATATAGTTCATTTAACATAAATGAAAGAGAAAATTACAACTTTGGAAACCACATGGGTCCCATGAAAATCTTCATCTTCAGGAGTGGCCTCCGCCTCCATGGAAATGGTCATCAGTCTTGGGCATTACATATTTTTCCTCACTACAATTTCTCTCAAAAGAAAAAGAAAAGTGTGGGAAAAGTAAAATGTGGACTAAACGCCTGATCTAAAACCACAATTAGCCATTCAAGCAAAAATTTGTGCTAATAAAACATGTTTATAACGCATCACACGCATCACAAATTCAAATATAATGTGTAATTTGATCCATGTGTACGATGACCTTTGGCCCCACCAAATGTGACCTGAATTTCTCCATCGCAAACACAACTACCAAAAGCTCCTTTTTCGTTGTTGTATAATTCATTTGGGCTTCATCAAGGGTTTTACTGGTGTAGTAGATATCATGGAGCTTTCCTTTCCTCCTTTGACTGCTCCTACTGCATCATCACTTGCATTGCACATTAGCTCAAAAGGGAGGGACCAATTTGGCAAGTGAATTATATGTGCCGAGAAAAGTGCTTACTTTAACCTGTTAAATGCCTTAAGGTAAGCATCAGTAAACACAAATGGGGCATCTTTGACTTGAAGCTCGGTTAGGGGTCGAGCGATTTTCAAGAAGTCCTCGATGAAGTGATTGTAAAACCCCGCATGACCAAGGAAGCTTCTCACCTCCTTAACATTAGTAGGGGGTGGTAATCCCTCGATGACCTCAACCTTAGACTTGTCAACCTTAATGCCCCAATTGGAAATTACATGCCCTAAGACTACTCCCTCTTGCACCATGAAATGACACTTTTCCCAATTCAGTACTAGATTGACTTCTTGGCAATTATGCAACACCCTTGTTAAATTTTTCGAGCAATCATCAAAGTGTGTTTCGTAGACCGAGAAGTCATCTATGAAAACTTCCATGATATGTTCCACTAAATCGGAGAAAATTGCCAACGTTGGAAGGTGGCCAGTGACATAATCCGAATGGCATTCTTCGATATGCGAATGTGCCATAAGGGCAGGTGAACATGGTCTTCTCTTGGTCACTTGGATATATAGGGATTTGGAAGAATCCTAAATATCCGTCCAAGTAACAAAAGAAAGAGTGTTTGGCCAAACTTTCGAGCTTTTGGTTAATGCAAGGGAGAGGGAAGTGTTCCTTACGGGTGGCTTGATTTAATTTTTTGTAATCAATGCACATGCACAACATGGTCACCATTCTTATTGAAATCAACTCATTCTTATCGTTCTTGACGACAGTCATAGCCCCTTTTTGGGACTACTTGAACCGGGCTAACGCACAGACTATCAGAGATATGATAGATTTGTTGGATATGGAAGACGTTTGTACACCCTTGTGGGGGATGTACGAGGGAAAACGGACCTCGAACGTCGCGCACACGAAGTCATGTGCAAAGGGAATCTGTTCCCTTGCGGAGAGGATCTCTGTATGAGTGAGAAAGTCGCATTATATATGCATAAATGCATGCGACATATGGCTAATAAAGGGGGAATATCTTAAGCTTATGTTGTACCATGCATATGGTACAACTTAAGCTTATAATGTGCCATGCATCATGGTACACCTTAATTAAGTTGTTCCAAAGGAACAACTTACCCTAAAATAACTACCTTGGGGGCTATAAATAAGACCCAAGGGTAGCCATTTTTCTCACACCATTTTGCATGAAATTCATGCATGCATCTTCTTCATAGCGAAGCTCTGCAGAAATATTTCCTCTCCCTCCATCCAAGTTCTTAATCTAAAATAGAGATTTAGATTGTGGATTAGTAGCCTTACTCCGTTCGTGAGAAGACTCGATCCGTCGTGGCGAATCCGAAGGCAAAGTTCCGAGACTACCGCTCCGCATACGCTAGCGTAAGTCTCCACTTTAATTATCGATCCTAACTCTGTTTTGACAGGATCCTACATTGGTATCAGAGCCATATGGGTTTGCCCCGGTCAATCCACCACCCCGTCGAAACTACGAACGAGTCGTTGTCTTTTTCACGAATGGGTCTCCTACTATTACGGATATAGTAGGAACGCTTCGTGACGGAGAGAACGCAGCGGTTGTTCTTTTCACGTTAGGGTCTCCTATCATTACGGATATGGTAGGAACTCTCCGTGACGGGAAGAACCGACCGTTCATGTAGTACATTAGTCATTTTTGGCACACGACCATTAGGCAATAACTAACTTCATCGACGAACGGGTGCTTCATCGAGGAAGATGATGGAAGTTATTTCCATCGGGTAAGAGGAAAATTTGGTGCATGTGCACCATGGCCAAATGGGCTATGAAGGCCATGCATCCCCTCTCCCCATGCGGAGGGGGTTGGCTACGGCCAATAACCACCGGCGACCACCCCATCAAGGGGGAGGAATGAGTGCGGCAACCCCGTTTAAAGGGGGTGGCCGGCCATGGCCAAAGGGGCCATGGCCGGCCAACGCCGAATGGCCTTGGCCATGACCGGCCATGGCCAAGCCATGGCCGGCCATGGCCAGGCCGGCAGTGGCCGGCCAAGGGCCAGGCCGGTAGTGGCCGGCCTTGGCAGAGCCTTGCCGGCCTGGCCGGCCCTGGCAGAGGCCAGGGCCGGCCCTGGCAGAGGCCAGGGCCGGCGCCCTGGCCACTGCCAGGGCCAGGCCGGCCCTGGCAGAGGCCAGGGTCGGTGCCCTGGCCTCAGGCCAGGGCCTGGCCGAGGCCAGGGCAGGAGCCCTGGCCCCGGCCAGCGGCCTGCCGGCCCTGGCAGAGGCCAGGGCCGGCGCCCTGGCCTTAGGCCAAGGCCTGGCCGAGGCCAGGGCAGGAGCCCTGGCCCCGGCCAGTGGCCTGGCCGGCAGGCCCTGGCAGAGGCCAGGGCCTGGCCGGCCCTGGCCGAGGGGGCCAGGCCCCCTGGCCGGCCAGTGCAGAGGCCCTGGCCGGCCTTTGGCCAAGCCCGGGTCAGGGCAGAGGCCCTGACCGGGAAGAAGTTGAATTCGAAAATTGGTCGACCAATTTTGTGTTTTTGGTCGACCAATCCGACAAATGGTCTGGGTCGATTGCAAACTTGCCAGATGACCCATACGGGGTAACAAATGGCCTTGGTCAAACTCGAATGTGTAGATTAGTCCATACGGGGCTAACCACAGTGCCGACTAGTTCATACGAAACTAACGTTTTAATGAAGTTTTCATTGGGCTCTACTCCTTGAAGATTAGCCATAGTGCTCTACTTCATGCGAGATTAGCCATGTCATTGTGCTCTACTCTACGGAGATTAGCCAATGTACTTGTGACGTTGTGTTCTACTCTACGGAGACTAGCCAACGTGCTTTCAAATTTTTGAAAAAGATGTTTTTCAAATAGGTTATGTCCCGTCCTTAAATCGGGATAGCGCAATTTAGAATTCCAAGTCCTACCACGATCCGGCCATGGTTATCTAACCCATGGGTGTGTAGAACAGGTCTCGTGGCTTGGCAATTGTTGCGTTAAAATTCTTTGCGCTAATTCTCACCTATTCTATTTTGAAAGATAAGTTTTTCAAATTGATTTTCGCTGCTAATACCATACGGGTATTATTTCTAATTTCTTTTTACTTGAGATAAGTTAAAGGAATACTTTGAAAGTTACTACTAGATGGTAGTTGGGAACGTAGTGAACTTCTCGATTCTAGAGTAACATTTCAACGCATCCAAGGAACTTATCAAGTGTTTAAAGAATCGAAACTTTATGCATAGAATTTTGATCGTGTTTTTCATTCTCTTTGCAGTTTTTTGAATCGAAAATGTCTACCGCTTCTAAGAATATTGTCGCAGAGCTTAACAAAGGTGAAAAGCTCAACGGCGACAATTATAAACTTTGGTCAATAAAGATCCAATATGTTTTGGAGGAGCAAGATGTGCTCGAAACACTCCAAAACATAATGGTAGAACCTGAGTTGGGCAATACGGCCCAACACAAGAGGGACCGGGAAGCTTATGACACTTGGACTCGAAAGAACAAAATAGCACGTATTACGTTACTGTCCGCGATGGACAATGACATAATGCGTCTATTTCGGGAATTCGATCTAGCCAAAGACATACGGTCTGAGCTAGAAGTAAAGTTTGGTGGAACTTCGGTTACCAAACTCCGCTCCTTGAATATTCAATTTGATTCGTACAAGATGCGGCGAGATCATTCTATGAAAAAGCATCTCCGCCACATGGCGAATCTTATATCTGAATTAAAGGATGCGGGTGTTACGCTGTCTGACGAACAGCAGATCCAAGCGGTCATTCGTTCACTCCCAGATAGCTGGGATAACATGAAAATGCACCTCACTCATAATGAGTGCATTAAAACTTTAAGCGATGTTTCGAAACACCTCGAACTCGAGGAAGAGCGGATTCAAGCCGCAAAACCAAGTGCAGAAGTGCACGTAGCCGCTAGTTCCTCACATGGAGGAAATAAGCGGAAACGCTTAAGGTTTGTGAACGAACGAAAGCAAGAACCGGAAACCTCAAAGAAGACTAAGAACAAAAAGTGGCAAAAGAATATGCACTCAAAGAAGAAAAACTTGAAGAAGATCAAGTGCTTTAAGTGCAACAAGTACGGTCACTTCGCCCGTAAGTGTACGGATGGAAGTGACAAGGTAACTTGTAGGGCTAGTTACATATGTGTTTCTAGTTCCATGTTTCTTGCTGAATCTAACTATTTTTGGTTGATTGATTCAGGGGCCACAGACCACGTTGCGAAGGACAGAAGGTTCTTCGTAGAGTATCGAAGGATAACTCAAGGAACAAAGTGGATATACGTCGGCAACAACACTCGTGTTGAAGTCAAAGGCGTCGGAACATGCAAGCTAGTTCTCGACAACGGCCGGACTTTATTATTGCACGACGTCCTCTTTGCTCCAGATATTAGAAGGAATATCGTTTCCGTGGTCATGTTAATGTCTTTAGATTATGAGTGGAGGTTCTATAAACAATATGTTGACCTTGTTTGTAATAATTCTTTGATTGGTTCTGGTAATGTTTGTAATGGATTAATTGTTTTAAATACAATGTATGATGATGCTTCTTCCATTAATGAAAGTTTTCATTTGACAAATGCTTCTAACTCTGAGTCTGAAATCATTTGTTGGCATGCAAGACTTGGTCATATTGGACCAACTAGAATGGATAGACTTGCCAAAAGTGGCTTGCTATCTAATGTTTCAAAAGTTGAAATGTCAACTTGCGAACATTGTCTTGTAGGGAAAACTTGTCGCAAGCCGTTTGGAACTGGCACAAGGGCCGAAGTTCCATTACAGCTTATCCATTCGGACATTTGCGGTCCAATGAATGTTAAGACAAGACACGGGAAGTCCTATTTCATCACATTCATTGATGACTTCACCCGTTTCGGACATATCTATTTGATATCCCACAAAAGTGAAGCTTTGGCTTGCTTTAAAAACTATATGAGTTTGGTGGAGAATCAATTAGATCGCAAGATTAAGGTTTTGCGAACCGATAGGGGCGGTGAATATCAATCAATAAGTTTTAAGGAACTTTGTGATGAAAAAGGCATAGTACATCAGGTAACTATGCCTTACACTCCGCAACAAAACGGTGTTGCGGAAAGAAGGAATAGGACATTGATGGAAATGGTCCGATCAATGATGTCTCAGGCAAATTTGCCTATCACCTTTTGGGGTGACGCATTATTGACGGCAGCATTCATCTTAAACCGTGTACCCTCGAAGTCGGTAAGTTCTACTCCTTATGAGTTGTGGAACAATAGAACTCCAGACTTAAACATTCTAAAACCTTGGGGTTGTGCCTCTTACGCACATTTATCCTCTCACAAATATGGCAAACTTGGGCCACGTGGGAGGAAGTGTATCTTCATCCGATACGCTGAAAACTCCAAAGGATATGTTTTCGTCGGTCAAGAGGACAATGGGGGTCTAATAGAATTCGAATCGAGGGATGTTGTCTTCTTGGAAAAAGAGTTTCCAAGACAGGGTGAGATAAGTCAAGACTTATCCTTGTTTGAGACTTGGGATCAAGAAGGATCAGAACGTTCGAGTGGGAGAATTCTTGGTGAAGAAGAAAATACGTTTCAAACTTCACCAATGGATGATACGAACGATACCAATCCTATTCCGAGTGGGAGTGATGTTATTCCAAGTGGGAGTGATGTCATTCCAAGTGGGAGTGATCAAACTCAAACAAGACGTAGTAATCGAACGAGGCTAACACCTCTGAGATTTGAGGATGAATTTCCTCAAACATTCATGACATTACTACAAGATGATGACGAACCTGCAAATTTCAAACAGGCCGTCACATGCCCTGCTAAAGATAAATGGATAGCGGCAATGGAAGAAGAACTTCAATCCATGAAAACAAACCAAGTCTGGGACTTGGTTAATTTACCTAAGGGACGTAGAGCCATTGGGAACAAGTGGGTTCTCAAAATCAAGCATAAGGCTGATGGCTCAATCGAGAAATATAAAGCTCGCCTTGTTGCGAAAGGTTTCACGCAACAGGAAGGAATAGACTACGAAGAGACTTTCTCTCCTGTCGTGCGTTTTACCTCCATTCGCTTAATTCTGGCAATGGTAGCTTGTTTGGACCTCGAGTTACATCAGATGGATGTAAAGACTGCTTTTCTTAACGGAGAACTAGATGAGGAGATCTACATGGAACAACCAAACGGGTTCGTACAAGAAGAAAACAAACATAAGGTTTGTAAACTTCGTAAATCCATATATGGTCTTAAACAATCCTCAAGGCAGTGGTATATGCGCTTTCAAGAAGTCGTTTTGTCGTATGGTTTCTCCATGCTCGACGAAGACAACTGCGTATATATTAAGAGGATTAAAAACAAGTATGTAATTATGTCTCTTTATGTAGATGACATACTTATAGCCGGAAATGATAAGCGTCTTATATTGGATATCAAAGCTTGGCTTTCATCCGTCTTTGAGATGAAAGACATGGGTGAAGCTGCATATATCCTTGGGGTTAAGATCTCAAGGAATCGTTCCAAGAAACTTCTTTCTCTCTCTCAAGAGACATATATAAAGAAAGTTTTAGAACGGTTTAATATGCAGGATTGCAAGCCAATTGATACTCCAATAAGCAAAGGCGAGGGTCTATGTTTGGAGATGTGTCCCAAAGATCCAAAAGAAAAGAAAGCTATGGAAAAAGTTCCATACTCCAGTGCTGTCGGGAGTCTGATGTACGCCATGATGTGTACCAGACCGGACATTTGCTATGCTGTTGGTATGGTAAGCCGTTACCAATCCAACCCAGTACAAGCACACTGGAAAGCGGTGAAGAGGATATTAAGATACCTCAAAGGGACTGCGGACTATGCGTTATGCTATCAAGGCAATACCTTGAGACTCGAAGGCTATACCGATGCTGATTGGTCAGGTGATCTCGACGAGCGAAGATCTACCTCAGGCTTTGTTTACTTGCTCGGGAATGGTGCAATATCCTGGAGCAGCAAGAAGCAAACCTGCATCGCCTTATCAACCATGGAAGCCGAATTCGTAGCATTCAGCATGGCGGTCCAAGAAGCTGTTTGGCTTAGGAAATTCTTAGACAGGCTAACGAATGCCTCTGACTCGAGCACTGTTCCAATATACAGTGATAGTCAAGCTTCGATTGCCTATGTCAAAGATCCTAAATTTCATTGTAAGACCAAACACATTGACATTCGATTCAAGTTTGCGAAGGATTATGACAAACGGAAGGAAGTAGACATAGGATACATATCCACGCATGAGATGATAGCGGATCCCCTTACTAAGGCGATCCCCAGAGATGTGTTTTTCAAACACTTATCATCTATGGGAATGCGTAGGTGCTGAGCTGTATCATGTAATATTTCCCATGTCTATAGAAGATCAAAGTTTAATAAAAGAAAGAAGTTCTTTTATATATTGCATACAAGTTTCTTACAAATGATTTTAAACATTTGTGTTTTAGTCTCAGCTATTTTATTGTGTGTATGTCGGACAGATTAAGGTTGGCTCTCTCACATGAGCAACCGCCTTATCTTATCAGATGGATAAGATAGAGATGAGACTAGTTTAAAGTCAAAATCATTAGACAAATGATTTAGAGTCATGACTTAAACAAGATAGTCGAATAAAAGATCTGCATCATACGGATGCTTACAAAAGATCTGAGATCTGTATCACAAGGATATAAAGATCTCATTGGATTTTTTAATCCTATCTGTCTTATGCAGGATGAGAGTCCGGGAATATTTCCTGAGTAGTAAGGGGACTCAAAAGATAGGCACGGTGGTGTCTGATCTTTCATCCGTACAACATCATTAAGACATACTCTCCCTGGGAAAGGAGTGATGTTGTAATACGTGTTCATACCACGTATGCATTTCGACCACTGAGTTAGTAGCAATAGTGTTTGCTATTATGTGAGACTCAAAGGCCATACGGGGCTTAACTCTTACCCTCAAGGACTCCAATTGGTTCCTTTTAGATTTGACGAGATGATCGCTATCTTAGCGTGTTGCTAATGGGCTATGGTAATTCGGCTCGGCGGGGCACGTTAGAAAAGCGAATCAAGTCAAGATCAGAAGGTTCGCAAGAAGAGGAAGATTGATTTCATATTCGCATTTGGACTTTAATGATTCAAAGCTGGCCAGCCAATTGTAATCCAGATGGGATTCAATTGTTGAATATAAAGTATAAGAAATGCGAAGAAATAATCTAGGGTAAAGCATGTGTTGAACTACTCAACTTTGCACCTTTGAGGTCGTTGTGTATCTCTAACAAGTGCACAACAACAGACTCTACGCGCATGACGGTCGCACGGTCTATTTCTCGGTATGATAGATGAAAGAACTAAGGGAAAGACGTTCTCTTACAATCCCCTCAAGTGTGAGTGGGAGATGTTGGATATGGAAGACGTTTGTACACCCTTGTGGGGGATGTACGAGGGAATACGGACCTCGAACGTCGCGCACACGAAGTCATGTGCAAAGGGAATCTGTTCCCTTCCGGAGAGGATCTCTGTATGAGTGGGAAAGTCGCATTATATATGCATAAATGCATGCGACATATGGCTAATAAAGGGGGAATATCTTAAGCTTATGTTGTACCATGCATATGGTACAACTTAAGCTTATAATGTGCCATGCATCATGGTACACCTTAATTAAGTTGTTCCAAAGGAACAACTTACCCTAAAATAACTACCTTGGGGGCTATAAATAAGACCCAAGGGTAGCCATTTTCCTCACACCATTTTGCATGAAATTCATGCATGCATCTTCTTCATAGCGAAGCTCTGCAGAAATATTTCCTCTCCCTCCATCCAAGTTCTTAATCTAAAATAGAGATTTAGATTGTGGATTAGTAGCCTTACTCCGTTCGTGAGAAGACTCGATCCGTCGTGGCGAATCCGAAGGCAAAGTTCCGAGACTACCGCTCCGCATACGCTAGCGTAAGTCTCCACTTTAATTATCGATCCTAACTCTGTTTTGACAGGATCCTACAAGATTATCCCAGTGTCAAGTAGTTTTAGGACTTCCTTTTTAACCACCTCTTGCATATTTGGGTTGAAGTGTCTTTGATGTTCTATGGATGGGGGAATGATTGTCTTCAAGTGGGATCATGTGCATACAAAAGGACAGGTTGATACCCTTGATATCTTCAATACTATAGCCTAGGACGCCTTTATATTGGCAGAGAACACTCAATAAGCCTTCAAGTTGAGCATCACTAAGCGAAGCATTGACGATGACAGGGTATGTGGAATTTTCCCTTAGAAATGCATATTTCAAATTTTAAGGGAGGGGTTTTAATTCTACCTCAGGAGGCATGGAACCCCCTTTAACCGTTTCAATCTTTGATACCTCCACGGGAGTTTCATTGCTTGTGCAAGGTGCTGCGCGCTTAGGTTGCACATTTAAGATTTCCTTGCAAGCTTCTACACCCCAATCATACTAGTGATCTATGTCGTCGATGAGACATCTCTCTAGGGGGTCAAATGATATGCCCTCCATAGATACATCTTCGATTAGTTCATCCAATAGGTCGATTCGATAACAAGCATCGGCGGTGGCTGGAAATCCCATGGATTTTCGAAGTTCAAATTCGACCTTGTCTTCCCCTACATTCAAAGATAACTAGTCATTCTTTACATCTATCATAGCTCCAGTGGTAGCTTGGAATGGTCTGCCCAGGATGATTGGAGTATGTGAGTCCTCAGCCATTTCCATCACGACGAAATCACACGGGATGATTAACCTTCTGACTTGAAGGGGCACATCTTCAAGAATTTCGAGTGTATATTTTACCGATCGGTCTGCTAGTTGAAGTGATATTAACGATGGCTTGAGTATCCCATGTTGAGTTTCTTACATATAGAGAGTGGCATGAGGCTCACGCTGGTGTCGAGGTTGCATAAAGCTCTATGAATGGACATGTTCCCAATCATGCATGGAATCGAAAAAGTTCATAGGTCTTCCAACTTCATCGGGAGTTTATTTTGAAGGATGTCACTACATTCTTCTGAGAGCACGACTGTCGCCTTTTTCTTGTTGATAAGTAAATCCTTGATAAATTTCAATATATTGGGATTTTAGATATTGCCTACAGAAATGGAATGCTTATATGTAGATCCTTATGGTGCCCATGAACTTACCATATTTCTGCTCGAGCTTTGCTTTTGATAACCTTCGGGGAAACGGGACATGTCATATGTATGTTTCCCTCGGAGCTATTACCTCTATTGGAATCCCTTGCAAAGATTGGGGAATCTTCCTTAGCATTTACCTCTGCTGGAATAACGATAGGTGGCCTATCACTCGAGCCCTCCAACTATCTTCCGCTTGTTAGAGTAATTGCGTCAAGGTGGTCTTCTTGTTGTCTTAGAGGCTTCATGATCCGGGTCAATTTCTGGGACATTTGGGTGAGCTGAGACAAAATCATCTCGCTGTATGAGGCAACTGAATCAAGCCTCAAATTTTACTGATGATTAGAGTTTTGGAAATAATTGTTTTTCTCAGTCTATGCGGCGATAAAATTTTCTATTTCCCCCTCCAATCTAGACATCTGGAATGGCTCCAGTGGCATCGACTGTGTAGGTCTTGTTTGGGGTCCGACAGCTGAATTATGTTCTGATGAGGCCACTGTATGTATGGTCTAGGCTTCTTGTTGCTATCACTCCGACAAATGGGTTTAATGGCTCGCTGATGGTTGCAAGATCTATGTGCTTCATGTTGTACCTGTGCGACCTACTATGATAGAGAGTTAAGCTTATCAGAGAATAGCGCCAGAATTTCTGCGTCCTGTGTATTTTCCTCATCCTGCATGTCTGAGTGATTGCCCTAATGATGGTTGTTTGAGGACATCTCTTCCAATATTGATGAGAATTAATCATCATCGCATCCCCAGTTGCGGCATCAGCTATGATCCTCCAATCGTGCTTCAAACCATTATAGAAAGTCTGAACAAGCAACCATTCTGAAATTCCATGATGAGGGCACCTTTGCTGAAGTTCCTTATACCATTCCCATGCCTCACAAAGTGGCTCTTGATCACGTTGCGTGAAAGATTTGTTCTCTTTTAATCGCTTTACTGTCTTCCCAAGAGGAAAAAACTGATTAAGAAAGACCCTTGATAATTCGTCTCAAGTTGAGAAGGTGCTGGGACTATAACTCCTGAGCCACTCCTTGGCCTTGTTCCTGAGAGGGAATGGGAAAAGTGGAATCCTGACAGCATCTTCAGTGCCATCCATCTTGATAGTGTCACATTTTCCCCAAAAGATGTTAAGGTGCTCAAACGGGTCTTCTAGATGTGATCCATTAAATGGGTCTTGTTGTATGAGGATGATCAATTTGGTCTTCAATTTGAAATTGGCAGCTTGGACCGGTAAGCATGCTATGCACGACGGGGGACTACTACATGGTGTCATGAAGTCCATGATAAACCTCATAGTTTCTCCTTGCACTTCCATATCCACTTGCTTTGTTTCCCTGTGCATACAAGAAGGAAACAAACTGGGAGAAAACCGTAAATAGCACACGGGATATAATAGAGAGGAAGAGAAAAGAAAAGGAAACGTAGTCTATTAAAACCTTAACAGAATGCAAAGTCAAGCCGATTTCCTCCCTGTAACAGTGCCAAAAACATGTTCGGAAGTTTTAAATACCGCAAGCGTATGTGTGTTCTAGCTAAAAGGTGTCGAACATAAGGAGGTGATGACTTGATCAAGGATCGGTGCCGGTTTTTGTATAGCTACATGATTCGTATCTCGAAGGTGAGATTGTGATCGAATTATGGGAATACTAGTGTGGAAAAATGCAAGGGATAGCATATAACTGCTATTGTAGGTTATATGCCAGATGAATTTAACTTCTCAATCTAATGTGTTGTAGTCAGTGATGAGTGTTGAGTCTCAATCATTACTCTCTCGACATCTAACCGTGAGAGAGGACTCAGAGAGTGGGTTGGACCCCTACTGAAGCTCCGGTGGTTCGTTGGTAGCCACAATTCATGTACTTCTAATGATTACACTTGATGGTTCGTCGGTGCCTAATATTATGGTAATCAATCCTCCATTATGGGCATCAAACCGAAACCCTAATTGTCCGTCGATGATAATGGTTGTGTAGCCTACTAATGAGATGGATTGATATAAAATCACATCCAAACCCGTTCCTTGACTATAGCAAAATTGGATCAATATTTATGGCTCTACGTAGCCTTAGGCAAGAGAACTACTCACGCATTGTCAAACATACAATCGAAAAATTCTTAAGAGCATGCATTGTGGATTGATGGGGAAAGGGTTAAAATCAATAATAATCGCAACAGCAACCACAAGGGAAATAAAAGTGAAAGAAATCAATAGAAGATAGAAAAATAGAGATCCTTATAATACTTCAGGAAAAAGGAATGAGAAAAAAAACCCCGGAAAAATAGCTTTAAATTCGCCCCAAAAGTCAAAATCCCCAACAAGAGATGCCCCCAAAAGTTACAACATTTTCCTTTTATACAATATCTTGTCCATGGCCATGTCAGGAAGCGGCATGGTCGTTCTGCCCCTAAGAAGTAGGGCTTTCGACTGCTGTCTCGTGAGCGGCTGTGTCGCTAATCGGTACGACTGTGTCGATAAATCTCTAGCTCTAAGCTGCTCCAGATAGCTCCTGGCACACGGCCGTGTTGCACGACAATGCTGTTAGTTTGGCTCAGAGGTTATTTTGTTTTAATTAGACGCGGTCGTGTGTAAAAGCCGCACGACCGTGCCGTTGTCAGCTCCTCGGCATCATTCAACTCGCACAGCCGTGCTACACGGCCGTGTTATTGGTCAGGTGGAAATGGTATTCTGTTTCTTTTTGGACATGTCCTTGCGGTTAAGCCGTACAGTCGTGCTGCTGAAGTTGAATCTCCTCCCCTTGGGCTGATATGATGGCACGACCGTGTGTTTGCACGCACGACCGTGCTGTTGCACGCACGGCCGTGCTGCTTGTATTTTGGCCCTTTTTACTCCCTATTGCTTCCGATCTCTATCATTCCTTACCGTTTTCTCTCCCTTGCTTCTCCCATCGCTATTTTGCATCTTTTGGTACATTTTTATCTTGAAATACACAAAACACACTCAAAGAGTGAAAGTGAATGGAAATGAATGGAAAGTGGGTGGAAAATGCGAATAAAGACGTAGAAATGCGTGGGAGAAAGGGTGTTAAAATGTGTAAAATATTCACTCAACAAACTTCTTGCTACATTTCAATTAGTGTGTCTATTCGACCCATTTTAAAGAAAACACCTTGTGAGCTTTATTGAGAGTTGACTCCCAAATTATCACATTTTAAACCATTTGGATGCAAGTGCTTTATATTGAAAGTAGGCAATAACTTAGATAAATTTGACGTTAAATCCGATGAGTATATTATTGTTAGGTACTCACCATCTAGCAAATCTTATAAAGTATTCAACAAAAGAACCCTTACTATCCAAGTAACAGTTCATGTGCAATTTGATGAGAAAAGCCATATTGACATATCTTCTAGTGCTACAGAATCTTCAGACATTATAGGTGAATTGTAAGGTTTAGAGATAAACACAAGTAATTCCAATGAGCAAGCAGAGATGAGTTACGGTGCACCAAGTAAGGAAGTTACATCAACACATAGTCTTCCAAAGGATTGGCGATTTGCAAAGGATCATCCTAAGGACCAAATCATTGGAGATACGACAAAAGGTATACACACTAGAAGTAGATTTAATTTGATGGTTAACTTTGCATTCATATATTTTAGAACCTAAGAATGTTGTTAGTGCTTTGAAATATTCCTATTGGATTATGGCAATGCAGGAGGAATTGTTACAATTCGAAAGGAATCAAGTTTGGGAACTTGTTTCCAAACCAAAACACCAAACAATCATGGGTAATAAATGGGTATTTAGAAACAAACTTGACGATATGGTCAATTTGATTAGAAATAAAGCAAGATTAGTTGCCTAAGGATACAACCAAGAAGAAGGGATTGACTTTGATGAAACATTTGCTCCCGTCGCAAGATTGGAAGCAATTCAGATGCTTCTAGCATTCACTAGTTTCATGAAATTCAAATTCTACCAAATGGACATCAAGAGTACTTTCTTGAATGTTGTTTTATCCGAGGAAGTCTATGTTAAACAACCTCAATGGGTTTGAACACTTCATCCTCTCGGATTATGTTTTCAAGCTTAAACCAGCTTTATATGGGCGCATACAAGCTTCAAGAGCTTGGTAGAGTAACTTAGTAAGTTTTTACTTGAAAATAATTTTTCCATGTGAAAGGTAGTTAAAACTTTATTTGTTAAACACCAAAATAAAGATCTACTTATAATGCAAATTTATGTTGACGATATTGTTTTTGGTGCTACTAATAATTTGCTTTGTGAGGAATTTGCTAAGTGTATGTCTAGAAAATTTGAGATGAGCTTGATGGGAGAACTCATATTCATGCTTGGATTACAAATCAAAATGTGAGGACGACATATTTGTCAACAAAGAAAAGTATGCAAGGGAATTAATGAAGAAGTTTGGACTTGAAAATGCGAAAGATTGCTCTACCCCAATTTTGGTGACGACAAAAGTGGATAAAGATGAAAAAGAAAAGAAAGTTGACTAGCACATATATTGAGGTATGATAGGTAGTCTATTATATTTGACATATTGTAGGCTCGATATAATGTTTAGTGTATGTTTATATGCTAGGTTTCAGTCATGTCATAAAGAGTCCCATCTTTATTTAGTAAAAGGAATTATTCGTTATGTTAAGGGAATTTTAGATGTTGGTTTATGGTATTCTTATTGCACATCATTTGAGCTTGTTAGATATTGTGATGCAAATTTTGCAGGAAGTAGGACTGATCATAAGAGTACTACGTGCACTTGCCAACTACTTGTTATGTCTCTAATTTTTTGGTTCTTCCAGAAGCAATACTCCATATCATTGAGTACCATTGAAGCCGAATGTGTTTCAGCATGATATTATTATGTACAAATTCTATGGACGAGATAAACCCTCATAGATTACGGTATTACTTTCCAACCAACAACCATTTTGTGCGATAATTGTAACGACCACTTTTCGTGGTACGTTGTTCGTGCACGTGCTTTTGACCGTGCACGTGTTTGTTTTAGACCTTGTTTGTTTGTGAACACTTTCATGTGATATGCCGTTGTGAACGTCCCCGAGAGTATTAAATAGTGGCACTATCTTGGAACGACACTTCTCGAGTCGTTTTTCCACAATTTAATCTTACTCGATGAGACGTGACGATTCTCACTCTTGACGGGAGACGTTTCTATTTTTAGTTTCGTCGTCCGACGTCGAATTTGAGATCCGTCTTCTTAGTTATCTCACATTCGTCATCACGATCACCCGAATATTTATTTTATAATTTTTGGAGTTTATTTGACCACTTTTATATTTTTAACAAGTTTTATATTATTTTTAATAATTAATTTTTACATTATTTTCGGCCAACTAAAATTTATTTGAGTTTAAAACGTTTTAAAGAATTTTTGAGCCAATTTCCAGCTCATTTGGACCAAGTCAAATCCTTGGGTGAGTTGGAGAAGTTGAGATTTAAATTTTAAATTATTTTAAACTTCTAATCCGATTAGATTTAGCCCTAGACCAAGTCAACCCATCTACACTATATAAACAACCCCTAGAAAGACCTATTTTCGCAAGAAATTAGCCTTAGCCTCTTCCAAAACTCAAATTGGACGTTGCGACGATTCGTCGCAACGTTGCGACGTTTCGTCGCAACGTTGCGACGTTCAGCCCCGCAGCGACTGAAGAAACGAGGCCAAAACCCCCGCTCCGACCGCTGGCCGCCCCCGCACCAAGCTTGGCCCGCATCGCTGCACAGCCGCTCTGCTCAATTCTTCCGCACCGACCGAAGGGAGCTCTCGGTCAGACCGAGAGCTCAAGCGCCCGCTCCGCACCCAGTCGCCCGCCGCTCCTTTGCAATGCTCGCACCCCGCTCCGACCGAGAGAACCAATCGATCTGACCGGCCCGCTCCACCGCTCCGCATCGCAACCCCGCTCCGCTGTAGCCCAAGCGCCCGACCGAGACGACCGACCGCTCAGACCGATGGAGCTCCCCGCACCCGCTGCTGCACCGCTCCGCAGCGCTGCACAGCGCCGTGCGCTGTGTCTGACCGAGAGACTCTCTCGGTCAGGCTAGGGTACGACCGATGGCCAAACGTCGCAACCCCGCACCCGTCGCACCGCTTGCCACCGTGGGCCCCCCAAGTTCTCCAGAGGTATTGTGGGTCCCCCAAAGGTCCCTAGGACTACTGTGGGCCCCACCTAGGTGCGTTCTCTTCGACGACTTGCCACGTACGACGTCGTCGCACGTCGTAGCCCGTCGTCGCACGTGCGAGCTTTGGAATCTGGAATCGTCGCCCGGGTTGATGCTCTGAAATTTCCAGCGAGGAAACTAATTTGGAATCTGGACTTGGAGCGCGTTCTCTATTCCAACCCCCGGCGTCGCTACCCGACGCCGGTGTAGCTTTCGCGTCGTGTTGAGGTAACGCTTTGCACCCCTAGGACCCCCAACCCAATTGCATGTTAACCAAGACTAAAAATCAGTATTTTAAAGTATTTTAAATGTTTTATCAATCACTAATCAAGATTAATAAAACGGATGTAGGCCGGTGGACTTGTGCACGTAGGAATCGTGACTTTGGACTCGTTGGACGGTGTTTTCTTGACGTGATAGTTGCAGGCAAGTGAAACTTGCCAACTCTTGTGTAGGGCCATGTTTTTAGGCCACTTCCTTGTTCCTAGCGTAAAAGAGACTAGTCAGTGAAATGATAGCTGGCTAGACGCCTACTTGATCTAGTTTGACAACGAAACTAGATCCGTCACCTAATTGATCTAGCTTGACAACGAAGCTAGATCCAACCCTTTAAACTTGTTGTTCATGCATACTAAACTGTCACGTTTACTTTCCTTACCTGTACGCACTTTTAACTGCCATGCATTGCATC
This sequence comes from Scilla litardierei, assembly GCA_030789695.1. NCBI lineage: Eukaryota > Viridiplantae > Streptophyta > Magnoliopsida > Asparagales > Asparagaceae > Scilla > Scilla litardierei. The sequence continues at coordinate 708,971,842 of CM061142.1, forward strand.
TTACATGTCATCCATGCATTGAATATTACATTCGTAGCACACGCTACATACTTGTACTTGCTTGTCCAGGGCTAGGTGCACCCCTATGCCAAACATGAAAAACACTTCCTGGCTCGTGATCCAGAAGCGAGCATTACCGTTCGGGGGTAAGGCCCTGGCTCGATACACGTGGGATGGGGTAAGAGTTAAGCGGCCAATCAGCTGGGAGTCTGCCTGATCAGCAACTGCAGTTGTAGGGCGTAAACTCTGGGTGGGGCGGAGTTAAGCGACCAATCAGTGTGAAAGAAAGTCATTTTCAGCTGTAAGGCGTAAACTTTGCACATGACATGAAAACATGACTAGAGAAATCCTTGTAAATGTTATTAGTCTTGCCACACTTGCCATGCCATGCTAGTTTACTTGCTGTTTTCTTTACCTGCTGCACTCATACTTTAACTGCCATGTCATTGCATCATGCTAGAACTGCTAGGTTGCTCTTACTTGTACATTCAGTTTCACTTGCACAAGTCTTCCAGACTTGCTGACATGTGCCCCTTTCTCTTTGGGTGTCACATGTTAGACCCTGAGCCAGAGACCGTTGCTGAGTACGTGGTGTTTTGCTGACACTGAGCCTACGTTCGTCGAGGAGTTCGTGGACACCGGAGACCAGTTTTAGAGCCTGTTGGCGTTGCTTTGCTTTAGGTTGCTGTTAGATGTCGGTGCTTGCACCATTACTTTGTTGTTGTACTTTGTACTTTTGTTGGCCATGCTCGGCCTCTTTTAGACTCTTTTCTTTTAGCCTGGTGGCTTTTCTGTGATGTTGAGATTTATTGCTATGGATATTCTGAGATGTTTCTTTTGTCTCTTTCGTTATTATTATCTTTGTTTCGTTTCGCGTTGCAAGGACCTGCAGTTTTAAATTTGATTGACGCTTATCGGACTTGCAGCTTTGCAGCTTCAAGTCTGAGCGGACCTTCTCACGCTTCGCCTCCATATTTTTGGGAAGCGGGGCGTGACAATAATAAAAGTGCTATAAATATCTCTAAAAATCATGTTCTATACTCTTGGACTAAACATATCGATTTTCTTCATCACTTCCTTAGAGATCACATTAATAAGGAAGATATCTCTTTAGACTATGTTGATACCAAAAAAATTAGCGGACATTTTCACCAAACCCTTAGATCAATTTTTTTTGTTTTTTTCAAAGGAAGTTGGGGATTATGTCACTAATTCAGCAATAGGACACTTATTCATGCACATACACATGCTTAAATATTGTATCTATCCTCTACACACTATTCACCTTCTCACGTCATAATAGGCTATTTCATCTATTGTATGTGCATGCTTGTCCATCATTGATATAATTGAGTTTTATTGAGTATCTGATTGAACCATGTTGAACATTCTAGAAACATTAAACATGATTTTGATGATGATATTTCCTATTAGTGAAAAAGCCACATGCTTGAATTATTAATGATCGAGTGTAATTTGTTAGTATGCTAAATTTCTTGAATTTAATAATTTGATTGAATTATATAACTTATAGGGATAGTTGGATGGTGTTTAGGGTTTAAAGAATTCGAAACTTGAATTGTCTTTACACTTTTTGTGTGCATGATTCTATTTGAACAATTGATTAGTAGGATTCAAATATGTTGATGCCTTCATGCGTCACTGTTCCGAGACACCAACATTGCAAAAATAAAAGAAACAGAAAAAATCAATAAAAGAAAAAGGGTATTAGCAAAATAAACATAAAGCAAAACAATTACAAAATATGCCAAATTACAAAATGTGTCACAATTGCAAAAGTTATAAAGAAGCTAACATTCACTTGACAAGACTGTACAGAGTGTCACACGGACGTGTCACATTTGCAAAAGTGATGAAGATGCCTTTGTTCAAATGACACGACCGTGCAAATTGGCACACAACCATGCCATACATCTGAAATCTTGAATTGTCTACGTTTGACTGGTTCGACCAGCCAAACGTCTAGAGTTGACTTCCATTGATTGAGAGGAGTTTCTATTGATGATGAAGACCTATTCTATTGGGAGTTTCCAATTAAATGAGATTTATTTAAATCATGGGATTTATATTGGAGATTTGGAGCTATATTTAAGTGTATATTTTGTGTATAATTATATCTCTTCGTCCATGCACTTTTCACGTTTCATCCACATCCTCCATGAATTTTCCACTTATTTTAGTTCATTTCACTCTTTGGAGATGTTTTGTGTATTTCAGGAGAAAAGCTTACAAAATGATGCAAGGTGATGTTGGGAGAAGGAGCAGAAGAGAAACGACAAAGACTGGAGATCATTAGGAGAGGAGAAGGGAAAAACACAAGGCATCACAGTAGTGCATGTCAATATAAGGTAGCACGACCGTGCGTGTCAACGCACGGCCATGCCACCATATCAACCCCAACAAGAAGTGGAGCTTAGAGGCATGGCCATGCTGTTGGAAACAATGACCGATAACTTTATGTTTGATGATAACAAGCGTGTGTGAACGTTTTAATGTGTGTACTAAGTTTTTTCAGGAGTGGCACACTTGTAAATCTTCAAAGTTATGACTAAGTCAATTGATGGAGGAATTGCTATTTACATATCAAATTGGAAGATGGAGAAATTGCTATTCATATAGCAACTTGGACTTGGTCAATTGTGGATAGCCATGGTGAAATCAATTTGGATTGATTCAAATCAATTAAAGATATTCCTAATCACATTAGTATTGCAAATCAAATCACATTCAAATCCCTAATCCTATTTGCATTGCAATTAGAGATGAAAACAAATCTCAATCTCCTAGAATTATTTGATTCTCCCATTGCCAAATAAACTCCACTCCAATCATTTTTAAACCCTATTCCAAGATAGAGAGGGGATGCGGCCAACAAAATATTCCCCAAGGAATCTCACGCAAGCAAAGCTTCCATGCCAAACATCATATTGTCGCAAATCCTATAGCTAGGGCCGAAAGCTTCCCTCTTGCCGCAAGCAAATAGGTCTTCATCATCATCAAGGGTCACATGCTTCAAGTCTCAAGGAAACAAGGGCATGCCGCAATTTCTAAAGGTCGAGATTTCTTCTCCTCATCAACAAGCCTTGCCGCAATTTTTTTTGAACCCAAGTCGCAAACTTTGACCAAGATGAAAGGTATTTGAATACAATAGATTTTAATTAACACCGCTCATTGTTTTTGGCATTTGTTCTCTTTGATTACAGGTCACGTGGTCTTCTTTGCTTCACAAACTCAATCCTTTTGTTTGGGGGCACAAAAAGTTGTGGCAGGTTGCTAAAAGAAGGGGGGGGAGAGATAAGAAAGGGAAGTTTGGGTTCTACTATAGTTTAAACACTCTCCTTTGTTTGTCTACTGACCTCCCTCTTTGTTTATTGTTTTGCATGATCTGAAGAAGTCGCACGCATTCTCCAAGCATCCAAAAGTCAAGAAGCAGGTGCAACTTCTCTCCAAGGACCCATCGCACAGAAGCTCTGCTTACCTAGTGCATGTGTCGTTCCCTAGCTCTTGGACATTGTCGATAGCCTGATGCTTGCCACAACAACAAGGTTGATGACCCCGGTTGATAATGAGCCGCAATATTTAACTATCACTTGGAGTTAACTGATCCATTGAGGAGCTGATCACATCCATTGCCGACCTACACATTGGAGTGCCTTCAAGCCAAGCCCAGATGGCCGCAACTCCAAAGTGCCGCTAAAGAGCCAAGGCCGCAACATCAAGAAGAGTGACCATTGGGTGCAACTTGAGTTGCAGATCACGACATGACGACTACATCTTGCCAGACGACAGCTGGCCTGTGCCGATTGACGGAGACGACGACAGCTACATAAAACTGAGATATCTAAACTATAATTATTACTTTTGTGTAGTATTTTTTGATCTCTGTAGGGGAAACTTTACCGCTTTATCTGTGACATTTTGGGGCCTTGTCTAGCAGTGGTCTAGACAAGAGGAACTTGATGGGTGTCATCAAGTGAGAGCATATATTAGGATTGATAGTGTTGAACACTGTGAGTGGGGTACGAGCCTGTGAGTGTAGAGTCGTTGGTTCTCTAGCTATTACGGTTGTTCATGTACACTATTAATATAATATTTTCTTTCAGGGGCTGGACGTAGGTCGTGGTGATCGACTGAACCATGGTAAATCTGTTGTGCATCTATGATTGCTTTTTATTTAATCTAAATTTGCTATAACTGTGTGTGATTGCTCGTGGGTTGCACGAGAATTTTTAATAGCCTATTCACCACCTCTAGGCTTAGATCCAGATCCAACAAGTGGTATCAGAGCCGGGTTAGAGGATCTAGGCTAGATTGACCATAAATAACTCTAGTGATTGTGCTTTTTCTGAAGGTCAGTCCATATCACGACCCCCTAATTTAATGGAGTAGATTATGCTTACTGGAAATCTAGGATGAAAATCTATTTGATATCTGTTGATTATAAAGTTTGGCACATTGTCGAAAAAGGTTATAAGCCATCTGTTATTAAAATTGAAAATATTGACATGCTTAAACCAGAAGACAAGTGAGATGATAATGATTGGAGATTATATTCTTTAAATGGAAAAGCTATGAATGCTCTTATATGCTCTCTTGATAAAGCTGAATTCAATCGTATCTCACATTGAAATATGGCATACACTGGAGGTGACACACGAGGGAATGCCATAAGTGAAGGAGTCTAGACTTGCACTGCTGAGCACAGAGTACGAGAGCTTTTGCATGCTACCATCAGAGTCCATATCAGAGATGTTTGCAAGGTTCACCAACATCGTCTACAAGTCTAGCTCCCTTGGTAAGCCATACTCTAGCCTTGAGCAGGTAAGAAAAATCTTAAGGGCGCTGCCATGCTCTTTCAGGCCCAAAGTCATTGCCCAAAGAAGCGAAAGATCTATCACAGATGAGAGTAGAGGACTTGATAGGAAACTTAATGTCTCACGAGTTTGAGCTGCAGAATATAGAGGCCAGAGAGAACCCCGAGGAGAAGGAAAAGGCTCCAAAGCCACTAGCTCTTTAAGCTAGTGAAGATGACTATGAGGAGGAGGAGATAGTGTTGATGGTCAGAGGCTTCAGAAAATACATCAAGACTCCTCAAAGAAGAGCTGACATGCAATAAAGGTTTAATCGTTCTAACCATTATAATCCTTCTAAAAATTTAACTAAACAGACTGCTATTAATAAAGTTAAATGTTTTAAATGTAAAAAGCAGAGTCACGTTATAAAGGATTGCCCACAAGACACAGCTAATGTTGCGAAGAAGAAAGGAAAAGTTGTGATACGAACGTGGGACATGGATAGCGAGGATGAGAATGAAGATTGCACACACTCCTCCCTCTGATTCATGGCAAAAGATGATGAAGTAAAATCTGGTAGTAGAGCTGAACTTCTAATTATTTGTGAATGCATGTAAGAGGAACTTGTAGAGCTAGAATCTACATTTGAATATTATAAAAATTCCAACGATAAAATGCAGTAAGACACTTAAAACATGATTTTAGAAATTAAGGAACTAAAAGGAAAAATTGTTGCATGTGATTCTACTATTGCTTTGTTGGAAAAAGAGATCTCTAGGTTGCATGAAAAAGCTAATTGTCTTTCTTGTCCTTCTTTATTGAATGATATTAGCATGCTTAAGCAAGATTTAATTAAGCTTGAAACTGAAAAGGATTATGTGATTAGAGAGCTTAATGACAAATTGTGCATGCTGAATACAGAGCTAAAAGAAAAAATGATTGCTTTTGCAAAAAGGGAAGAGGAAAACAAGAAAGCTTTTATAAGAAAATGCACTTTGATTGTGAATGAAAATGCTTTATTAAAATCCAAAATCACAAGTCTAGAATTGTCATTAAAGAAATTCTCTTCAGGAAAACAATCGTTGGACTCTATTCTAGAGAAATAACTTTATGGCAATAATAGACGTAGTCTAGGATATGATGTGAAACATGCTAAAAGTCTAATTTTAAGAATTCACAACGTGCCTATGATAATCAAAAATATGTATGCAAAGTGCTTTACTTGTGATAGTGTTGGTCATACATCTTATTATTGCAAGTTTAGAAACACGAATATGAAATTCAAACAAATATGGGTTCCTAAATCCTTAATGACTAACATGAGTGGACCTTGTTAGATTCCAAGGTCACACATAGCATCTACCGTGTAGGTACGATGGAGATTTGGCAAGAAGCTTTGGATTGAACGTTTTCATTATTTAAGCTTCTTAGCCAAACAACGACGTGAAGGAATGGTTTTTATTCTTTGAAATTAATGCATGCCTTCATAACATTTTATATGTTTCTTTTGTGTGCTTGACTTATTTTTATTTGTGTGTTAGTTTGCTTAGTTCATTACATATAACAATAAAAAAATTATTTAAAAGGATTAAAAGCAAAAAAAATTGTGCTTAATGTATATCTTTTCTCTTTGTATCATTCAAGTAGTACTATTGAATGTCATTCATATCCAAGTAGAAATCATTGTATTATTGTTATAGCTATATGTGCATGTTATAATTCTTAAATATCCATGACATGTTTAATGAATTGAATAATATGATTTCTACACCTACACTTTCACTTCCACTAGTATTGAATATTGTTACACAATTGGAGATTCTTTTATGAAATGTTGGAAAGTGAATGTAGGTTGAAAATAACAGAAAAATCTAAGGGATATGATGTGAATTTGCCAGGAATAAAAATTGAGCTAAAAAGAATTGGTTTTCATGTTATGAAAAAAGAAAAAGAAAGTAAATTGATCCGTATGTAAAATGGATACAATTCATGGCAAGTATACTACCCACGAGTATCCAACATATGCTTTATAGGTAATCTTTAGCGTTGGTGTATGTTACTCGTCAAGCAATGCCACCCCTACATCTAAGAGTCCTTATAGGCTATGCTTTTGAGGTGTGGTATCTTGAACTCATTTTTAATGAGGTGCGAAAAATCAATCCTAGTGATATCATGTTTATTAGAAAATGTGGATTGGTTTTGGTTGATTTCTATGAGAGTTTCTCCCTTTGTGCTTCAATCATTTAATCATCACGCTTACACGATGGTGTAGAAGTCTATGTTGCACTTTTCATTGAAATTGAAGTGCTTATTCTAAGAAAAATGACATGCAAGTGCTAGTTGTGATTTATAATACTTTATTTTTGTATGACACATGAATTAGAATTCATTTATACACTTTTGAAGATAACAAAAGGGGAGAAAAATATTGATGATTTGATGCGTTAATTCTTATATGTGCATATATGAGTATTGGTTTAAGGGGGAGCATTAATGGATAATTGAATATGTGAGAATGCATGAAAATGTGAGAATGCATGAAAATAGGGGGAGCATGCCATGCCTATTTGTATCACATTATTGTTACATCATTACATGCTTGTATGCTTGTACATCAAGTGTTATATTGTTGCATACATCCTCCCATTATCACACTTCACACACACATGTCACGATGTATTATTTGAAACGTTAGTGCAAATTTTATAATAGTTTGTCATCATTAAAAGAGGGAGATTGTTGGATACAATGTCGATAACTTCGTGTTGGATGATAACTAACGTGTGTGAACGTTCTAATGTGTGTGCTAAGTGTTTTCAGGAGTGACACGCTTACAAATCTTCAAAGTAATGACTAAGTCAATTGATGGAGGAATTGCTATTCATATAGCAAATTGGAAGATGGAGAAATTGCTATTCATATAGCAACTTGGATTTGGTCAGTTGTGGATAGCCATGGTGAAATCAATTTGGATTGATCCAAATCAATTAAAGATATTCCTAATCACATTAGCATTGCAAATCAAATCCCATTCAAACCCCTAATCCTATTTGCATTGAAATTGGAGATGAAAACAAATCTCAAACTCCTAGAATTATTTGATTCTCATATTGCCAAATAAACACCCCTCCAATCATTTTTAAACCCCATTCCAAGATAGAGAGGGGATGCAGTCAATAAAATATTTCCTAAGGAATCTCACGCAAGCAAAGCTTCCATGCCAAACATCATATTATCGCAAATCCTATAGCTAGGGCCAAAATCTTCCCTCTTACCGCAAGCAAATAGGTCATCATCATCATCAAGGGTCACATGCTTCAAGTCTCAAGGAAACAAGGGCAAGTGGCAATTTCTACAGGCCGATATTTTTTCTCCTCATCAACAAGCCTTGCCGCAATTTTTTTAGAACCCAACGTGCAAACTTTGACCAAGATGAAAGGTATTTGAATACAATAGCTTTTAATTAACCCCTCTCATTTTTTTTGGCGTTTGTTCTCTTTGATTCCAGGTCACGTGGTTTTCTTTGCTTCACAAACTCAATCCTTTTGTTTGGGGCACAAAAAGTTGTGGTAGTTTGCTAAATGAAGGGGGAGAGAGATAAGAAAGTGAAGCTTGGTTTCTACTATATTTTAAATACTCTCCTTTGTTTGTCTACTAACCTCCCTCTTTGTTTATTGTTTTTCATAATCTGAAGAAGTCGCACGCATTCTCCAAACATCCAAAGTTAAGAAGTAGGCGCAACTTCTCTCCAAGGACCCATCTCACAGAAGCTCTGCTTACCTAGTGCATGTGTCGTCCCCTAGCTCTTGGACATTGCCTACAGCCTGATGCTTACTGCAACAACAAGGCTGATGACCCCGGTTGATAAGGAGCCGCAATATTCAACTATCACTTGGAGTTAACTGATCCATTGAGGAGCTGATCACATCCATTGCCGACCTACACATTGGAGTGCCTTCAAGCCAAGCCCAGATGGCCGCAACTCCAAAGTGCCACTAAAGAGCCAAGGCCGCAACCTCAAGCAGAGTGACCATTGGGTGCAACTTGAGTTGCAGATCACGACATAACGACTACATCTTGCCAGAAGACAGCTGGCCTGTGCTGATTGATGGAGACGACGACGACTACACAAAACTGAGATTTCTAAAATATAATTATTACTTTTGTGTAGTATTGGTTGATCTCCGTAGGAAAAACTTTACCGCTTTATTTGTCACATTTTGGGGCCTTGTCTAGCGGTGGTCTAGACAAGAGGAACTTGACGGGTGTCGTCAAGTGAGAGCATTTATTAGGATTGATAGTGTTAAATACCGTGAGTGGGGTACGAGCCTGTGAGTGTAGAGACGTTGGTTCTCTAGCTATTATGATTGTGCCTGTACACTATTAATATAATATTTGCTTTCGGGGGCTGGACGTAGGTCGTGGTGATCGACCGAACTAGGGTAAATTTGCTGTGCATCTACGATTGCTTTTTATTAACTCTGAATCTGCTATAAATGCGTATGATTGTTCGTGGGTTGCAAGAGAATTTTTAATAGCCTATTCACCCCCCTCTTGGCTTAGATCCAGATCCAACACATGCTACTCAATGCATAACCATGTCACTTAAGGAGACAGAAAGCCCTTCGGTCTGCATGCTGTCACACGGTCATGCAGTATACCAATACGACCATGTCAGCTAAACAAAAGCAGTCGCTTTGGGCCTAAGGAAGTGGCACAGCCATGTGCATCAACCGCATGGCTGTGCCACTTTTGTGGAAGTTGAAGAAAGCTGGAGGAGAAGGCGGCACGACCGTGCAGCTAGCCATGCCAATAAGAAGCGAGAAAGGCTTTCTGCCTACTTGGAACCACCCAGTCGTGAGCTATATCTACACCACCATGTCTGCTGAAAAGAAGCTAGAGCCTGGAGCTAAAGGCAGTGGCACGACCGCGTGCATTAATTGCACGGCTGTGCTCAATTTGCGAATACTGAGAGCTACTGAAGGGAGAAGCGACATTTCCGTGCAGTCATATAACATGGCCATGCAAATTATCTACATGAGCTATAGCTGCATGGGGATCGGTATGGATGTGTGCCCATATGATATTGTTGTGCTCCCTTTCACGAGTCAAGGAAGACCCAAGCCACCTGAAGGCACACAGCCATGTGACTTGTCGACATGGTCGTGCGCATTAAAAACCCAAGTTTTCAACTCGCATCCACCAAAAGTTTTAGAGGGATAAAAACACGATTGGGGGATTATTTTAGAAGAATATTTTTGCTAGGTCTTAGGAGGGTTTCGAGGAGCTATCTTAGAGATTTTGTAAGAACCATTTATTGTTTTCTCATGGATTGTAAGTTGAATCTTTCTTTTTCAATAGATTGGTATTATTTTCTCAACTCTTTCTCCTTCTTATTTCTATGATGCATTCTTATTTGGGTTGTTTAATTGCTGATGTCATGTCTAGTGAGTAGAATCCCTATCTCGGGCGAGGTAAAACCCTATTGTGGATTATCTGCACTAGTTGATTGCCCCCAATATTAGTCTGTTGAATTATGCTAGGGTTTTAGCTTTGGTTATACATACTATGAATTTAATTATTTAATTGTTTCGAAGCCCTAATTACCAATGAGAAATTGGGATTATGGTTGGAGCTAATTAGTATTTGATTGAATTTCTAATAAGTAGGGTTACTACGAGACATCGAGCCCTTGTTAATTAAAGCTACTAATTGGAACCCACGCCGAGACATCGAGATCCCTATTTAGAGATCCAAGCTTTAATCCGAGTTCTCCCATGAGACATGGAAAGAATGAGGAGTGGGACTTAATTCTCACACGTTACTTCAATCCAATAGATTGAGAATCCTACCAGACTCTATAGTTAATCTGCAATAGCAGGGATACCTAGCCCTAGTTCCTTTATTTCTAGTATATTTTTAATTCATCATCTATCTTGATATGAAACCGCGTAGCTAACTAAAATCTTAAGATAATCTGTGCTCAACCACTGCCTACATGTGTTCGACACCGACATGCTACGACACCCGTACGCTTGCGGTATTATAACTTCACAACAAGTTCTTAGCACCATTGCTGGGGAGGCAATCGGCTTGACATTACATTAGTTTAGGATTTATTAGTCTACTCCCTTTCTTATTTCTTGTTTCTTTTATCTTTTGGTATCTTCCTTGTGCCACTTACATTTCTCTTCTAGTTTGTTTTCTTATATGCGCTGGAGAATTCACAGCTTGGGGACCATGTAGCCTTCAACTCTGAATTTGAAACCACTGTAAGAGAGCTAAACGTGGAGAGGCATAGAAGGACATGTAGGATCCTGCCAAAACAGAGTTAGGATCGATAAATGAAGTTGAGACTTACGTTTGCGTATGCGGCACGGTAGTCACAGAACTTCACCTTCAGATTCGCCACGACGGATCGAGTCTTCTCACGAACGGAGTAAGGCTACTAAATCCACAATCTAAATCTCTACTTTTAGATTAAGAACTTGGATAAAGAGAGAGGAAGGATTTCGGCAGAGCTTTGCTAGAATGAAATGCAAGGCATGAATACCATGCAAAAGTGTAAGGAAATGGCTAACCCTTGGGTCATATTTATAGCCCCCAAGGTAGTTATTTTAGGAGTAATTGTTCCTTTGGAAAAATTTAACTAAGGTGTACCATCATACATGGCACATTATAAGCTTAAGTTGTACCATATGCATGGTACGACATAAGCTTAAGATATTACCCCTTTATTAGCCATATGTCGCATGCACTTATGCACATATAATGCGACTTTCCCATTAATCTAGAGATCCTCTCCGCAAGGGAACAGATTCCCTTTGCACACGACTTTGTGTGTGCGACGTTCGAGGTCCGTGTTCCCTCGTACATCCCCTACAAGGGTGTACAAATGTCATCCATATCCAACATCTCCCACTCACACTTGAGGGGATTGTAAGAGAACGTCTTTCTCTTAGTTCTTTCATCTATCATACCGAAAAATAGACCGTGCGACCGTCATGCGCGTAGAGTCTGTTGTTGTGCACTTGTTAGAGATACACAACGACCTCGAAGGTGCAAAATTGAGTAGTTCAACGCATGCTTTACTCTAGATTATTTCTTCACATTTCTTATACTTTATATTCAACAATTGAATCCCATCTGGATCATAATTGGCTGGCCAGCTTTGAATCATTAAAGTCCAAATGCGAATATGAAATCAATCTTCCTCTTCTTGTGAACCTTCTGATCTTGACTTGATTCGCTTTTCTAACGTGCCCCGCCGAGCCGAATTATCATAGCCCATTAGCAACACGCTAAGATAGCGATCATCTCGTCAAATCTAAAGGAACCAATTGGAGTCCCTGAGGGTAAGAGTTAAGACCCATATGGCCTTTGAGTCTCACATAATAGCAAACACTATTGCTACTAACTCAGTGGTCGAAATGCATACGTGGTATGAACACGTATTACAACATCACTCCTTTCCCAGGGAGAGTATGTCTTAATGATGTTGTACGGATGAAAGATCAGACACCACAGTGCCTATCTTTTGAGTCCCCTTACTACTCGTGAAATATTCACGGACTCTCATCCTGCATAAGACAGATAGGATTTAAAAAATCCTATGAGATCTCTTTTAGATATCCTTGTGATACAGATCTCAGATCTTTTGTAAGTATCCATATGATGCAGATCTTTCATTCGACTATCTTGTTTAAGTCACGACTCTAAATCATTCGTCTAATGATTTTGACTTTAAACTAGTCTCATCTCTATCTTATCCATCTGATAAGATAAGGCGGTTACTCATGTGAGAGAGCCAACCTTAATCTGTCCGACATACACACAATAAAATAGCTGAGACTTAAACACAAATGTATAAAATCATTTGTAAGAAACTTGTATGCAATATATAAAAGAACTTCTTCCTTTTATTAAACTTTGATCTTCTATAGACATGGGAAATATTACATGATACAGCTCAGCACCTACGCATTCCCATAGATGATAAGTGTTTGTAGAACACATCTCTGGGGATCACCTTAGTAAGGGGATCCGCTATCATCTCATGCGTGGATATGTATCCTATGTCTACTTCCTTCCGTTTGTCATAGTCCTTTGCAAACTTGAATCGAATATCAATGTGTTTGGTCTTACAATGAAATTTAGGATCTTTGACATAGGCAATCGAGGCTTGACTATCACTGTATATAGGAACATTGCTCGAGTCAGTGGCATTCGTCAGCCTGTCTAAGAATTTCCTAAGCCAAACAGCTTCTTGGACCGCCATGCTGAATGCTACGAATTCGGCTTCCATGGTTGATAGAGCGATGCAGGTTTGCTTCTTGCTGCTCCAGGATATTGCACCATTCCCGAGCAAGAAAACAAAGCCTGAGGTAGATCTTCGCTCGTCGAGATCACCTGCCCAATCAGCATCAGTATAGCCTTCGAGTCTCAAGGTATTGCCTTGATAGCACAACGCATAGTCCGCAGTCCCTTTGAGGTACCTTAATATCCTCTTCACCGCTTTCCAGTGTGCCTGTCCTGGGTTGGATTGGTAACGGCTTACCATACCAACAGCATAGCAAATGTCCGGTCTGGTACACATCATGGCGTACATCAGACTCCCGACAGCACTGGAGTATGGAACCTTTTCCATAGCTTTCTTTTCTTTTGGATCTTTGGGACACATCTCCAAACATAGACCCTCGCCTTTGCTTATTGGAGTATCAATTTGGCTTGCAGTCCTGCATATTAAACCGTTCTAAAACTTTCTTTATATATGTCTCTTGAGAGAGAGAAAGAAGTTTCTTGGAACGATTCCTTGAGATCTTAACCCCAAGGATATATGCAGCTTCAGCCATGTCTTTCATTTCAAAGACGGATGAAAGCTGTAACGACCACTTTTCGTGGTACGTTGTTCGTGCACGTGCTTTTGTCCGTGCACGTGTTTGTTCTAGACTTTGTTCGTTTGTGAACACTTTCGTGTGAAATGCCGTTGTGAACGTCTCTGAGAGTATTAAATAGTGGCACTAATTTGGAACGACGTTTCCCGAGTCGTTTCCCACAATTTAAACTTACTCGATGAGACGTGACGATTCTCACTCTTGACGGGAGACGTTTCTATTTTTAGTTTCGTCGTCCGACGTCGAATCTGAGATCCGTCTTCTTAGTTAGCTCACATTCGTCATCACGATCACCCCGATATTTATTTTATAATTTTTGGAGTTCATTTGACCACTTTTATAATTTTTACAAGTTTTATATTATTTTTAATAATTAATTTATAAAGTATTTTCGGGCAAATAAAATTTATTTGAGTTTTAAACGTTTTAAAGAATTTTTGAGCCAATTTCCAGCTCATTTGGACCAGGTCAAACCCTTGGATGAGTTGGAGTAATTGAATTTCAAATTTTAAATCTTTTTAAACTTCTAATCCTATTAGATTTAGCCCTAGACCAAGTCAACCCACCTATACTATATAAGCAACCCCTAGCAAGTCCTATTTTCCAAAGAAATTAGCCCTAGCCCCTTCCAAACTCATTTTGGACGTTGCGACGATTCGTCGCAACGTTGCGACGTTCAGCCCCCGTACGACCGAGGAAAACAGCTCCGTTCGCCCGCTCAGACCGAGGCCCAACCCCGCAATCTCGCCGCTCCGCACCGCTGCCATCGACCCCCGTCCGTTCCCCCGCTTGACCGAGAGGAGCTCTCGGTCTGACCGAGGCCCCGCTCCGCACCGACCCCCGCACAGCGCCCGCATCTGTCGCCCCGCTCCGCTCCGTGCACGACCGAAGGCCCCGCCCGCTGTGACCGAGCGCCCGATCGCTGCAACGCTGCAACCCCGCACCCAAGCGCCTGACCGAGGCCTCCACCGTGTCTGACCGAGGGAAACGACCGCACCAAGGCCCGTGACCGACCCCCAAACGTTGCAACAGCCGTTCCCTAGTGTCTGACCGAAGGAGATCCCCGCATTGGCTGTGTACGACCGACGGCCACTTGTCGCAACCCCGCACCCGTCGCACCACTTGCCACCGTGGGCCCCCCAAGTTCTCCAGAGTTATTGTGGGTCCCCCAAAGGCCCCTAGGAGTACTGTGGGCCCCACCTAGGTGCTTCCTCTTCAAGGATCCGTCGCGTACGACGTCGTCGCACGTCGTAGCCCATCGTCGCACGTGCGAGCTTTGGAATCTGGAACCGTTGCCCCGGCCGACGCTCTGAACTTTCCAGCAAGGAATCTATTTTGGAATCAGGACTTGGAGCGCGTTCTTTATTCCAACCCCCGGCGTCGCTACCCGACGCCGGTGTAGCTTTCGCGTCGTGTTGAGGTAACGTTTTGCACCCCTAGGACCCCCAACCAAATTGCATGCTAATCAAGACTAAAATCAGTATTTTTAAAGTATTTTAAATATTTTAAATTCACTAATCAAGATTAATAATATGGACTTTAGGCCGGTGGACTTGTGCACGTAGGATAATTGTGATTTTTGGACTCATTGGACGGTGTGCTCAGACGTCGAATTTGCAGGCAAGTGAAACTTGCCAACTCTTGTGTAGGGCCATGTTTTAGGCCACTTTCTTGTTCCTAGCGTAAAAGAGACTAGTCAGTGAAATGATAGCTGGCTAGACGCCTACTTGATCTAGTTTGACAACGAAACTAGATCCGTCACCTAATTGATCTAGCTTGACAACGAAGCTAGATCCAACCCTTTAAACTTGTTGTTCATGCATACTAAACTGTCACGTTTACTTTCCTTAAACTGTACGTACTTTTAACTGCCATGCATTGCATCTTACATGTCATCCAACTTGATTGTTGCATCGTAGCACACGCTACAAAATACTTGTACAAATCCGTGTTTCCGTGTCCCTGGCTAGGTGCACCCCTAGGCCATACTTGTTTACACACTTCCTGGCTCGTGGTCCAGAAGCGAGCATTCCGTGTTCGGGGGTAAGGCCCTGGCTCGACACACGTGGGGGGGTAGGGATAAACGTTCACTTGAGCTTAGGAGTGGCCCGATCAGCCCTCTAGCCAAAAGGCGGAATCTCTGTGCACGAGGTGCTTACTTTCCTTGTCTTGTACTTGTCTTGTGAATGCCATGCCATGCTCGTACTTTACTTTACTTTACCTTACCTGTTGCACTCATACTTTAAACTGCCATGTCATCGCATTCATGCTAGAACTGCTAGGTTGTTCACTTTACTTTCAGTTTCCTTGCACAAGTCTCTTGTAGACTTGCTGACATGTGCCCCTTGCTCTTTTGGGTGTCACATGTTAGACCTGAGCCAGAGATCGTTGCTGAGTACGTGATGTGTCGCTGACACTGAGTCCATGATTGCCAGGAGGATTTTGGTGGACACCGGTGACCATGCTTTGAGTTTTGTTGAGCTTTATGTTGTTTTAGGCCTTTTGTTAGTTATTGGTGCGTAGCACCGTTGTTTTGTACTTTGTACTTTTGTTGGCCATGTTTGGGCCTTTAGACTTTTTCTTTTAGCCTGGTGGCTTTTCTGCGATGTTGGAAACTTATTTTATGGATATTCTGAGATATTTCTTTTGTCTCATTTCATTATTATTATCTTTGTTTCGTTCGCGTTGCAAGGACCTGCAGTTTTAAATTTGATTGACGCTTATCGGACTTGCAGCTTTGTAGCTTCAAGTCTGAGCGGACCTTCTCACGCTTCGCCTCCATATTTTTGGGAAGCGGGGCGTGACAGGTTTTGTTGGTGGCCCATGCAGGTCCAGTCTTGCAATTGCAAATTAACGGAACAACGATAATAACAGAATGTCCATTAAATAAATTGCAACATCCGAGTCAGAAGCCCTGAGTCTAGTCGTTTTTAGGACACTAGGTGATAAGAAGACTTAGTTAGACGTCTGTGCTTGATAGTTAGAGGCCCCTGATTGTAGTTAGACTCCCTTCTAGCAATTGATTTAATCGTCGTAGGAGTTACCTTAGTGGTCCTTGCCTAACTCTGACCATATTAGACTTCTAGATTTTCCTTTAGTCGTTCGCTTGGGTTCATCGATTTCGGACCAAGCTGAACGCATTTCATTACCGTCTAGCTCCTTAGAAAGTCTTAGCGCTTAGTTCTTAATCTTTAGTTGGTCGACCGTAGGAGTTTTCTCGTAGATTCCCCTGATTCATAACCTAGGCGTATGTATGTTTTGATCATCCGACTATTTTCCTTGCCTCGATTCACGAGATCGCCTCATGACGATCGTCGTCAATTTTCGACCCTCTCCATTACAAGTCTTGAATTTTCTGAAAGTATTTTTCGATCTTCTCTTTCACTAAGTTTAAATTTGTCCAAATTTTTAATATATATATCTTATATTTCCTACTCCTTCGTTGATTTAAAATTTTAAAACGCTTGTCGGAATTTTTGAATACTAGTTTATAGTATTTTTCCAGCCTATGTTTTTCGTACTTAGTTAAATGCGTCGTCCCTTCATATATTTTATTCTGAACCGTACTTTCGCTTTGCCCAATTTGATTTATAATTTCCTTCGTATTTGTGTCATACGAATGCTACGTCGTGTTTACTTTAAATATACTTTCAAGACACATGGAATTTCAGTTTTCAGCAAGTTGGCTTTGCTCGTCATTTTCGCTACTTCAGATTTTTGCAAAATTACTATTTTCATAGCCTCTTCCTGCTTTGGACCATCCCTGATTTGATTTTAAAGATTTGCTATTCGATCTTGATAATTCTTATGCTAAGTTATTATTATTTTCTTTCCGCTCACCATACACGCTTTTAGAAAAATTTCCAAACCAAATTGAATTTCAATTATTTTTATATCCGTGCCAGACTTGTTGTGCTAGTATATTAAGAACCTTGTGTAAATCAGTTCCTCGTTTTTGGCAAATCCTGATTTCTCTAAAAGAAGTTTCAATATTGATTTTTCCATAGCCTAAAAGTTTTGAAAGCATTTAACCTGAGTTTAAATTTTTCCGTTACTTGATTTCATTCTTCGACTTTCCAAAACTTTTTGACAAAACTATATTGAATTACTGACGTATAAATTTTCTAAACCACGTCCTTAATATTCGTGTAAATGATTTTACTTCCTGTTATGATGACTTTTAAAACCAATAGACCATTTTCTCTCTTATTATGAATGTTCGACTCAAATTTATTTTGAACAACTCGTTTTATCGATCTCCAAATATTTCTTGTCAGACTGGGATTTCAACTTTTTTTGAAGAACAGTAGTTTTCAGATTTCCCGTATTTTAACTTGTGCTACCTACCACATTTTCTTTTTCCCCTCCTATATAAGCATCACTACATCTCCCTTTTCCCTCAACCTAAACACCACCATCGAGTCAATGTTTTCCCTAACCAAGCCGTCTCCTTGTATTCGTCCTATCTGAACTCGTGCTTATCGATCCTTCCCTCGTCACGCTCCCGATCTCTCTTTATTGCTTAGGCCTTAGGGTCCGTCAATGTCTGTGTCAACCCTTAGTTGTTAGTAGACCCTTGGACCCTTGTGAGGTGTCGTTGTGCACGTACCTAAGTTGTGTACGTGGGCTTGAATGAGTGTACCCCCATAGTATATTGATGCTTGCCTATTGTGTGATATATATATGTACTTGGAGTTATTCGTGATATTATGAAGTTGTTTGTGTGCTAGAATGTATAGACTTGTGAGTGGTTAGATATACTATACTAGGGATGCTTGTGTATATTTGAATTAGCGTTGGAATATCTAAGTTGTGTATGTAGTAAGAGATACTTATAATGGTTGAAATAAAATGATTGGTAAAGATATGTGTGTGCTAGGTGTGATAATAATAAGTGTACGTATAATTAAGTAAGTAGGCCTATTGAGTGACCCATATATTATTACGAGTAAGTATGTGCTTAGATATAGGTATGGATGACTATGGTATATGTGGCGTGTCGTAAATATAGTTATAGGACCGTACGTGATGTGAATATATGGTGAACTAATTGCATGTAATTGAATGACTATATATTGTGAAATTATAGTAGTGGTGAATGTATATTAGATATAGTGAACCTGATTAATAATGGTATGGTGTGACTATATGGTTGAGATGTTTGGTATTGGATGAATATTAAAGGGTAGTATACCCTTGATGTTTGTGCATATGTAGCTACATATAGGTATAGCAAGGATTGTATTGGCTAAGTGTGAGACTATCCTTATATGAGTATCTGAAATATTGTTTTGTGATTAGGTAGGTAGTGGTTATATAAGGGATGTATGTTTATATACCTGATTGAAATACATGTATGAAATTGACGGGCTATAATAGGTATAAGTGTATACGTACGTGAATGTATATATATACGTGTTGGTTGTATTAATGTTGACTACTTAGTGCATATATAAGCACTTGTAATGACTATACCTGGTTGAATTAATATATGACTTGATTGGGGTAGTTACTAGAGCGACTAGCTATATTAGAAAGTCCGAGGACGGACTTTATTCTAAGGAGGGGAGGATGTAACGACCACTTTTCGTGGTACGTTGTTCGTGCACGTGCTTTTGTCCGTGCACGTGTTTGTTCTAGACTTTGTTCGTTTGTGAACACTTTCGTGTGAAATGCCGTTGTGAACGTCTCTGAGAGTATTAAATAGTGGCACTAATTTGGAACGACGTTTCCCGAGTCGTTTCCCACAATTTAAACTTACTCGATGAGACGTGACGATTCTCACTCTTGACGGGGGACGTTTCTATTTTTAGTTTCGTCGTCCGACGTCGAATCTGAGATCCGTCTTTTAGTTAGCTCACATTCGTCATCACGATCACCCCGATATTTATTTTATAATTTTTGGAGTTCATTTGACCACTTTTATAATTTTTACAAGTTTTATATTATTTTTAATAATTAATTTATAAAGTATTTTCGGGCAAATAAAATTTATTTGAGTTTTAAACGTTTTAAAGAATTTTTGAGCCAATTTCCAGCTCATTTGGACCAGGTCAAACCCTTGGATGAGTTGGAGTAATTGAATTTCAAATTTTAAATCTTTTTAAACTTCTAATCCTATTAGATTTAGCCCTAGACCAAGTCAACCCACCTATACTATATAAGCAACCCCTAGCAAGTCCTATTTTCCAAAGAAATTAGCCCTAGCCCCTTCCAAACTCATTTTGGACGTTGCGACGATTCGTCGCAACGTTGCGACGTTCAGCCCCCGTACGACCGAGGAAAACAGCTCCGTTCGCCCGCTCAGACCGAGGCCCAACCCCGCAATCTCGCCGCTCCGCACCGCTGCCATCGACCCCCGTCCGTTCCCCCGCTTGACCGAGAGGAGCTCTCGGTCTGACCGAGGCCCCGCTCCGCACCGACCCCCGCACAGCGCCCGCATCTGTCGCCCCGCTC
Source organism: Scilla litardierei (assembly GCA_030789695.1). NCBI lineage: Eukaryota > Viridiplantae > Streptophyta > Magnoliopsida > Asparagales > Asparagaceae > Scilla > Scilla litardierei. Next base: position 708,992,006 of record CM061142.1, read on the forward strand.
CGCTCCGTGCACGACCGAAGGCCCCGCCCGCTGTGACCGAGCGCCCGATCGCTGCAACGCTGCAACCCCGCACCCAAGCGCCTGACCGAGGCCTCCACCGTGTCTGACCGAGGGAAACGACCGCACCAAGGCCCGTGACCGACCCCCAAACGTTGCAACAGCCGTTCCCTAGTGTCTAACCGAAGGAGATCCCCGCATTGGCTGTGTACGACCGACGGCCACTTGTCGCAACCCCGCACCCGTCGCACCACTTGCCACCGTGGGCCCCCCAAGTTCTCCAGAGTTATTGTGGGTCCCCCAAAGGCCCCTAGGAGTACTGTGGGCCCCACCTAGGTGCTTCCTCTTCAAGGATCCGTCGCGTACGACGTCGTCGCACGTCGTAGCCCATCGTCGCACGTGCGAGCTTTGGAATCTGGAACCGTTGCCCCGGCCGACGCTCTGAACTTTCCAGCAAGGAATCTATTTTGGAATCAGGACTTGGAGCGCGTTCTTTATTCCAACCCCCGGCGTCGCTACCCGACGCCGGTGTAGCTTTCGCGTCGTGTTGAGGTAACGTTTTGCACCCCTAGGACCCCCAACCAAATTGCATGCTAATCAAGACTAAAATCAGTATTTTTAAAGTATTTTAAATATTTTAAATTCACTAATCAAGATTAATAATATGGACTTTAGGCCGGTGGACTTGTGCACGTAGGATAATTGTGATTTTTGGACTCATTGGACGGTGTGCTCAGACGTCGAATTTGCAGGCAAGTGAAACTTGCCAACTCTTGTGTAGGGCCATGTTTTAGGCCACTTTCTTGTTCCTAGCGTAAAAGAGACTAGTCAGTGAAATGATAGCTGGCTAGACGCCTACTTGATCTAGTTTGACAACGAAACTAGATCCGTCACCTAATTGATCTAGCTTGACAACGAAGCTAGATCCAACCCTTTAAACTTGTTGTTCATGCATACTAAACTGTCACGTTTACTTTCCTTAAACTGTACGTACTTTTAACTGCCATGCATTGCATCTTACATGTCATCCAACTTGATTGTTGCATCGTAGCACACGCTACAAAATACTTGTACAAATCCGTGTTTCCGTGTCCCTGGCTAGGTGCACCCCTAGGCCATACTTGTTTACACACTTCCTGGCTCGTGGTCCAGAAGCGAGCATTCCGTGTTCGGGGGTAAGGCCCTGGCTCGACACACGTGGGGGGGTAGGGATAAACGTTCACTTGAGCTTAGGAGTGGCCCGATCAGCCCTCTAGCCAAAAGGCGGAATCTCTGTGCACGAGGTGCTTACTTTCCTTGTCTTGTACTTGTCTTGTGAATGCCATGCCATGCTCGTACTTTACTTTACTTTACCTTACCTGTTGCACTCATACTTTAAACTGCCATGTCATCGCATTCATGCTAGAACTGCTAGGTTGTTCACTTTACTTTCAGTTTCCTTGCACAAGTCTCTTGTAGACTTGCTGACATGTGCCCCTTGCTCTTTTGGGTGTCACATGTTAGACCTGAGCCAGAGATCGTTGCTGAGTACGTGATGTGTCGCTGACACTGAGTCCATGATTGCCAGGAGGATTTTGGTGGACACCGGTGACCATGCTTTGAGTTTTGTTGAGCTTTATGTTGTTTTAGGCCTTTTGTTAGTTATTGGTGCGTAGCACCGTTGTTTTGTACTTTGTACTTTTGTTGGCCATGTTTGGGCCTTTAGACTTTTTCTTTTAGCCTGGTGGCTTTTCTGCGATGTTGGAAACTTATTTTATGGATATTCTGAGATATTTCTTTTGTCTCATTTCATTATTATTATCTTTGTTTCGTTCGCGTTGCAAGGACCTGCAGTTTTAAATTTGATTGACGCTTATCGGACTTGCAGCTTTGTAGCTTCAAGTCTGAGCGGACCTTCTCACGCTTCGCCTCCATATTTTTGGGAAGCGGGGCGTGACAAAAGCCAAGCTTTGATATCCATGATAAGACGCTTATCATTTCCGGCTATAAGTATGTCATCTACATAAAGAGACATAATTACATACTTGTTCTTAATCCTCTTAATGTATACGCAGTTGTCTTCGTTGAGCATGGAGAAACCATACGACAAAACGACTTCTTGAAAGCGCATATACCACTGCCTTGAGGATTGTTTAAGACCATATATGGATTTACGAAGTTTACAAACCTTATGTTTGTTTTCTTCTTGTACGAACCCGTTTGGTTGTTCCATGTAGATCTCCTCATCTAGTTCTCCGTTAAGAAAAGCAGTCTTTACATCCATCTGATGTAACTCGAGGTCCAAACATGCCACCATTGCCAGAATTAAGCGAATGGAGGTAAAACGCACGACAGGAGAGAAAGTCTCTTCGTAGTCTATTCCTTCCTGTTGCGTGAAACCTTTCGCAAGAAGGCGAGCTTTATATTTCTCGATGGAGCCATCAGCCTTATGCTTGATTTTGAGAACCCACTTGTTCCCAATGGCTCTACGTCCCTTAGGTAAATCAACCAAGTCCCAGACTTGGTTTGTTTTCATGGATTGAAGTTCTTTTTCCATCGCCGCTATCCATTTATCTTTAGCAGGGCATGTGACGGCCTGTTTGAAATTTGCAGGTTCGTCATCATCTTGTAGTAATGTCATGAATGTTTGAGGAAATTCATCCTCAAATCTCAGAGGTGTTAGCCTCGTTCGATTACTACGTCTTGCTTGAGTTTGATCACTCCCACTTGGAATGACATTACTCCCACTTGGAATAACATCACTCCCACTCGGAATAGGATTGGTATCGTTCGTATCATCCATTGGTGAAGTTTGAAACGTATTTTCTTCTTCACCAAGGATTCTCCCACTCGAACGTTCCGATCCTTCTTGATCCCAAGTCTCAAACAAGGATAAGTCTTGACTTATCTCACCCTGTCTTGGAAACTCGTTTTCCAAGAAGACAACTTTCCTCGATTCGAATTCTATTAGACCCCCATTGTCCTCTTGACCGACGAAAACATATCCTTTGGAGTTTTCAGTGTATCGGATGAAGATACACTTCCTCCCACGTGACCCAAGTTTACCATATTTGTGAGAGGATAAATGTGCGTAAGAGGCACAACCCCAAGGTTTTAGAATGCTTAAGTCTGGAGTTCTATTGTTCCACAACTCATAAGGAGTAGAACTTACCGACTTCGAGGGTACACGGTTTAAGATGAATGCTGCCGTCAATAATGCATCACCCCAAAAGGTGATGGACAAATTTGCCTGAGACATCATTGATCGGACCATTTCCATCAATGTCCTATTTCTTCTTTCCGCAACACCGTTTTGTTGCGGAGTATAAGGCATAGTTATTTGATGAACTATGCCTTTTTCATCACAGAGTTCCTTAAAACTCGTTGATTGATATTCTCCACCCTGATCGGTTCGCAAGACCTTTATCTTGCGATCTAGTTGATTTTCCACTAAACTCATATAGTTTTTGAAGCAAGATAAAGCTTCATGTTTGTGGGAAATCAAATAAATGTGACCGAAACGGGTGAAGTCATCAATGAAGGTGATGAAATAGGAATTCCCGCGTCTTGTCTTAACATTCATTGGACCGCAAATGTCCGAATGGATAAGCTGTAATGGAACTTCGGCCCTTGTGCCAGTTCCAAACAGCTTGCGACAAGTTTTCCCTACAAGACAATGTTCGCAAGTTGACATTTCAACTTTTGAAACATTAGATAGCAAGCCACTTTTGGCAAGTCTATCCATTCTAGTTGGTCCAATGTGACCAAGTCTTGCATGCCAACAAATGATCTCAGATTCAGAATTAGAAGCATTTGTCAAATGGAAACTTTCATTAATAGAAGAAGTATCATCATACATAGTGTTTAAAACTATCAATCCATTACAAACATTACCCGACCCAACTAAAGAACTATTACAAACAAGGTCAACATTTTGTTTATAGAACCTCCATTCATAACCTAAAGACATTAACATGACCACGGATACGATATTCCTTTGAATATCTGGAGCAAAGAGGACGTCGTGCAATAATAGAGTCCGGCCGTTGTCGAGAACTAGCTTGCATGTTCCGACGCCCTTGACTTCAACACGAGTGTTGTTGCCGACGTATATCCACTTTGTTCCTTGAGTTATCCTTCGATACTCTACGAAGAACCTTCTGTCCTTCGCTACGTGGTCTGTGGCCCCTGAATCAATCAACCAAAAATAGTTAGATTCAGCAAGAAACATGGAACTAGAACCACATATGTAACTAGCCCTACAAGTTACCTTATCACTTCCATCCGTACACGTGCGGGCGAAGTGACCGTACTTGTTGCACTTAAAGCACTTGATCTTCTTCAAGTTTTTCTTCTTTGAGTGCACTGTCTTTTGCCACCTTTTGTTCTTAGTCTTCTATGAGGTTTCCGGTTCTTGCTTTCGTTCGTTCATAAACCTTAAGCGTTTAACCTTCCGTTTCTTTCCTCCATGTGAGGAACTAGCGGCCATGTGCACTTCGGCACTAGGTTTTGCGGCTTGAATCCGCTCTTCCTCGAGTTCGAGGTGTTTGGATACATCGCTTAAAGTTTTAATGCACTCATTAAGAGTGAGGTGCATTTTCATGTTATCCCAGCTATCTGGGAGTGAACGAATGACTGCTTGGATCTGCTGTTCGTCAGACAGTGTAAGACCCGCATCCTTCAATTCAGCTATGAGATTCGCCATGTGGCGAAGATGCCTTTTCATAGATTGATCTCGTCGCATTTTGTACGAGTCAAATTGAATATTTAAGGAGCGAAGTTTGGTTACGGAAGTTCCACCAAACTTTATTTCTAGCCCAGACCATATGTCTTTGGCTAAGTCGAATTCCCGAAATAGATGCATTATGTCATTGTCCATTGCGGACAGTAACGTAATACATGCTATTTTGTTCTTTCGAGTCCAAGTCTCATAAGCTTCTCGGTCCCTCTTGTGTTGGGCCGTATTGCCCAACTCAGGTTCTTCCATTATGTTTTGGAGTGTTTCAAGCACATCTTGCTCCTCCAAAACATATTGGATTTTTATTGATCATAGTTTGTAATTGTCGCCGTTGAGCTTCTCACCTTTGTTAAGCTCGGCGACAATGTTCTTAGAAGCGGTAGACATATTCGAATCAAAAAACTGCAAAGAAAATGAAAAACACGATCAAAATTCTATGCATAAAGTTTCGATTCTTTAAACACTTGATAAGTTCCTTGGATAAGCTGAAATGTTACTCTAGAATCGAGAAGTTCACTACGTTCCCAACTACCATCTAGAAGTAACTTTCAAATTATCCCTCTTACTTGTCTCATGTAAAAAGAAATCAGAAATAATACTCGTATGGTACTAGCAGCGGAAAAATACTTTTGAAAAACATATCTTTCAAAATGGAATAGGTGAGAGTTTGCGCAAAGAATTTTAGCGCAACAATTGCCAAGCCACGAGACCTGTTCTATAAACCCATGGGTTAGATAACCATGGCCGGATCGTGGTAGGACTTGGAATTCTAAATTGCGCTATCCCGATTAAGGACGGGACATAACCTATTTGAAAACATCTTTTTCAAAAAATTTGAAATACATTGGCTAATCTCCGTAGAGTAGAGCACAATGTCATAAGTACATTGGCTAATCTCTGTAGAGTAGAGCACAATGACATGGCTAATCTCGCATGAAGTAGAGCACTATGGCTAATCTTCAAGGAGTAGAGCCCAAAAAAAACTTTATAAAATGTTAGCCCCGTATGGGCTAGTCGGCACATTCGTGTTTGACCAAGGCCTTTTGACACCCCGTATGGGCTAGTCGGCAAGTTCGTGATCGACCAAGACCTTATGCCGGATTGGTCGACCAAAACACACAAATTGGTCGACCAAAAATTGGTCTACATCACTCCCGGCCAGGGCCCCTGCCCTGGCCGAGGCTGGCCAAGGGCCTCTGCCCTGGCCGGCCAGGGGCGGCCTGCGGCAGCCCTGGCCACTGCCAGGGCCGGCCAGGCCACTGGCCTGGCCTTGGCCAGAGGCAGGCCTGGTCTCGGCCAGAGGCCAGCCAGGCCTCTGCCTGGCCTGGCCTAGGCTAGAGGCCGGCCAGGCCACTCTGGCCTGGCCTGGCCTCGGCCAGAGGCCCCTGGCCGGGGCCAGGGCCCCTGCCCTGGCCTGAGGCCAGGGCCCCTGCCCTGGCCTGAGGCCAGGGCGGACAGGCCCTGGCCGGGGCCAGGGCCCCTGCCCTAGCCTCGGCCAGGGCGGCCTGGCCCTGGCCAGGCCGCGGCCAGGCCGCGGCCAGGGCTCTCTGGCCCTGGCCGCGGCCGGCCAGGGCCGGCCAGCCATGGCCATGGCCGACCAAGGCCGGCCGGCCATGGCCCGGCCATGGCTTATTGGCCTTGACCGGCCATGGCCCTTTAGCCATGGCCGGTCTCCCCCCTTTCATGGGGTGGCCGCATGCCCCCGCCGGAGGGGGTTGCTGTGGTGGTTATTGGCCGTAGCCAACCCCCTCCGCGTGGGGAGGGGGGTGCATGGCCTTCATAGCCCATTTGGCCATGGTGCATATGCACCAAAATTCATCTTCCCCGATGGAAATAACTACCACCTTCTTCTCCGGTGAAGCACCCGTTCGTCGAGGAAGTAGTTATCCTCCAATGGCCGTGTGCCAAAAAATTAACCCACTTCAAAAATTCGTAAACTACGCGCTCCACATGAAGAGAGCGCCCATTCCCTATGAATGGAGACTCAGCATCCATGAAGAGAGCGAGTTTGACGATATGAACGGTCGGTTCTTCCCGTCACGGAGAGTTCCTGCTATATCCGTAATGACAGAAGACCCTAACATGAAAAGAACAACCGCTGCGTTCTCTCCGTCACGAAGCGTTCCTACCATATCCGTAATGGTAGGATACCCATTCGTGAAAAAGACAACGACTCGTTCATAGTTTTGACGGGGCGACGGTTCTGACCGGAGCGAATCCGTATGGCTCTGATACCAATGTAGGATCCTGCCAAAACAGAGTTAGGATCGATAAATGAAGTTGAGACTTACGCTTGCGTATGCGGCACGGTAGTCACAGAACTTCGCCTTCGGATTCGCCACGACAGATCGAGTCTTCTCACGAACGGAGTAAGGCTACTAAATCCACAATCTAAATCTCTACTTTTAGATTAAGAACTTGGATAAAGAGAGAGGAAGGATTTCGGCAGAGCTTCGCTAGAATGAAATGCAAGGCATGAATACCATGCAAAAGTGTAAGGAAATGGCTAACCCTTGGGTCTTATTTATAGCCCCCAAGGTAGTTATTTTAGGAGTAATTGTTCCTTTGGAACAATTTAACTAAGGTGTACCATCATGCATGGCACATTATAAGCTTAAGTTGTACCATATGCATGGTACAACATAAGCTTAAGATATTACCCCTTTATTAGCCATATGTTGCATGCACTTATGCACATATAATGCGACTTTCCCATTAATCTAGAGATTCTCTCTGCAAGGGAACAGATTCCCTTTGCACACGACTTTGTGTGTGCGACGTTCGAGGTCCGTGTTCCCTTGTACATCCCCTACAAGGGTGTACAAACGTCATCCATATCCAATAGGACAGATTAAGGGAATATGACAGAGGACAGGGAACCACGAGGTCTATCATGGAATTCATGGCGCCATGTAGTAGCACCACGTCAAATATAACACACCCACCAGTCCAAGTCACAAACTTCGAGCTGAAGTCTAAAATCATCATATTCATACAACCGGACCCGTTTAATGGGTCATATTTAGAGGATCCCTTTAAGCACCTGAACATCTTTCTGGAAAAGTGTGACACCTTCAAGATGGATGGCATTACTGAAGATGCCATCAAGCTTAGACTTTTTCCATTCTCTCTAAAGAACAAAGCTCAGGAATGGCTTAGGAGCAACAGCCCCAACACACCTTTTGAACATGGTACACATTATCAAAGGCTTTCCAAAATAAGTTCTTTCCTCCTGGGAAGACTGTGAAGCGACAGAACGAGATCACTTATTTTTCATAGCACGATCTAAAGTCACTTTATGAGGCATGGAAACAGTATGAAGAACTACATCATAGGTGTCACCATCACGAAATCCCAGAGTGGTTACTGTTGGGAGATGTGTATACCCTGAGGCAATTTAACTCTAATACAAACATCTTGTTCGATATGGAAGTATGCTTTCTGGAATTAATTATCTAAGTATTTATATTATGATGTCTTCATTTAAATACTTAGGTGATTTCCTTAGACTTAGAGCAAGGTCATGCTTGTATTTAGATGAAGATCTCGATTATGAGAAGTGTCTGACAGATAGTAGCTTAAGTCTAAAATCATTCGTAGTCATACTTGTGTCAAGAATAGGATATCGACACATCAGATAGACTATTGTGGATTTGTTTTCACCTAGTAGCGGTGACGATGATCCAATAGTCGTTTAACTTGGCAAAGTCGGGGACGAGACACATGTGCGCATTGGAGAATGAGTTCGCTGAATGACCCAACAAGAGTTATCACATGGTTAACATAAACTTTTCTGTTAATGATATATCTCAGTGATGATAGGCAAGTTGGTCCTCAGACTTGATGTCATTTTACAAATCTGTACGTGAACGGTGTCACTTAGATCTTCGACCTAGCTTTGAGGCAAGGCCTGTTGAAAGTTCTCTGGTTGGGTGACACTTGAAGCGTGCGAGGAGAGTAAGACCAAGAGAGAATTAGTCTCTCTTGTTTATAGGGAGTTAGTGTCGCATGTGTTAGTTCAATCCTTGGTAAAAAATTTAGCTAAAGTATGTTGGAAGAAGTCCAACATTAATAAACTAAAGACCAATGGAGACGAACCGATTTGAATCTATTAAGGTTGACAGTTGATCATACCCTAGGCTTGGCTAAGCGACATAGCTATGACGAAGGGCCTAAAATCGTGGCATTCATCACAGACGTAGTTAGGGTGGTCCCAACAATTCTCATGTCATGTGACCGACCACATAATTACATGGACCTCACCTGTTGGTTGTGATCAATGCCGTCTGGGGTTTTGAGCCCCAAATTTAGTAGGGCCAGACTGTAGGGTTTCACACAGAGTGATACCTTCATCAAGTAATAGGTAGTTAAGGTAGATAGTGCATATGATGCTTGGGAATAAATTATGTCATAAATGATTTGCGATATATTCTTTAGAACATTTTTGAAGTGGGATTAAAGCATATGATGCAAAGGATTTAAATATGTTGTAAAATGTTTGCAAGCATATTTTATAATAAAGGCATAGAAAATGGTTATAGGGATTTTCAGGAATGTCTCGGTCGAAACCCGTGATAGACGGCTTAAAAATGGCTTAAAATGTCTCAAATACGAGACAGAGTATTATAATAAGCCCAAAAGGGCTTACTGGGCCGGCACAATCACTGACCCGCACCCACTAGGCTAGCACATACTACACACGTGCCTAGGCACTGGTGGGGCCCACCTTTTAAGGTTCTGAATTTTTTTGGGGGCGGCTGAGATTTTAATCGAAAATGCATAATTAGGCTTAGTTTGCGCGTACATTTGAGGGGTCAAACAGACTTAGAATCACACATCGTTTGTTTCTATGTGTTCACCATTCAACGCTCTTCGATTTGATATGAGATTTTGCTTTCGAAGTTCAACTGTAAGGGAGGAAAAATTCATTAAAATTTGGTCATCATAAGAGGGCACCCTTATAATTAATTTTTCCCATAATTGTTCACTACAACACCGGATATTTTGAGACTAGGAGGGGTCAACTCCCTATGTAAATATGAGCTAACTCTTCTCCTTAAAACTTGTAGCAAGCCTTGGATCAAGGAAGCTCTTAAAAGTTAGGAGCACATTATGATCGAATAGGCCAAAATATTCCTCTTTCTCCCTTTTCACTTCTTTGCTCCTGCTCGGGCTTTAGCAAGGCTATGAGGAGTTTGAATCAGATCTGAAATCTTAACGGATGATCTTATTATGGTGAAACTTTCTGAAGCACGTGGTTGGCTCAGTGACAAAGGTGTTGCTCACCTCGGGAGGCGATCCAGCTTAGGGGAAGCGGTTCAGCCCTAATATGGGGCATTGGTTCGTGGGAATATGTGATTTGCTAACGTGCAAGGCAAAGGTTAGTACTTTAAATTCATGCGTGTGTAATTGTAGTAAATTTGTAGATCTATCTTTAGAGGTTGGTAAGACCCACCCCGGTATAGTAGAGATTTTGGTTTGGGTTTTATTAGGGCCTTCTTACAATAGTTTTAAGTTATGTTTTCCGCTGCTTATTTATTTTCCTCGTTTGCCCGACTAAGGCTAGACATCGATTTTGAGCCCTAAGGATCACATAATACCCTTCAGTGGTATCGGAGCCATATCTATGTGATATATAATTTTAATGCAATTATAAAATGCATAGGGTGTTGCATGTTTCTCTATGAGATGGAAGTTTGATATTAGTTTTTAAATTTTGATATTTCCATATGCCGAGTTTCTTTAAAAATTTCGAAAATCTATTTTTTTGATAAATTAGATCTTTTGAAACATCATGTGATAATAGATCTACAATAATTATCTGTGGTCTCAAAGGTTTCAAAAATAGTTTTTTGATAGCAAGATCGTCTTTAATTATATGATAATGTAGAGTTGGCTTGAGATTATCATGTGATGATTTATTAAAGTTGCTATGATTTGAATATTAATTATCTATTAATCATTAGATTCCTAATACCTGATTAGGATAGCCATTAATAAAATTAAATTATTATGAAACATAAATTGTAATGTGATACTAATTTTAACTTCCTAGTAGTTATTAGGATTACTAATACAATAAGAGTTATTAAAATCCTAACATGTTAGTTTTAGGATACACCTAGTTAATTAGGATTAAATAGGAAAGGTGAATCCAAATTAAATCGATGATACACATTTTAATAATCATCATTCTTAAGTCGTCCACGAAACGGTGTCTAGAATCGTTTGCACCTAGGGCTCTGGATCACCCCAGCCTTGACTAGGGATAGTGGTTCTAACCTAGCCAAACCTACCGAACCACATTTGACGGGAGCAAACTAGAATGCTTATTATCATAATGTGACACCATCGTTTATATCTAGTTAATTACGATAAAAATCCTTTTCAGGATTAGTCGTAACCCTCCTTGTTTTTGGAATTTGGAAACCAGAGATTCTGTTATATTTGTTGAGCATAATTAAGCTATAACATGGTTATCTTTTGGAAAACAAATTCCATTATGCATATGAAGTAGTTTCGCTTAACCCAAACCATCGCGTCGTGAACATACCCTAGCGCCGGTATAAGTTAGGACTGGACAAGAAAGCAAGAGTTTGACTAGACTAGTCATTATGATTTGTTGAGCACACTCAAGGTCATAAGTCTCCTCAAGATTGTATGGAAAATAGTTTCAATCATCAAGGTTCGAAAATTTGTGGAAACTCTTTAGCTCGAAGATGAGTGCATGAGCAGTGCAAGACCATGTATCCAAATCAGATCGTGAGACGAACAACTTATTAAGTCTCCTTAAGGTTGTAAAGCTCAATTGTTTGGATGCATAAGAAGTTTGCACATCTAATATTTGTGTTGGGACAAGTATTGTCTAAATGTGATTTAAAAAAGAGAAGGCACTAAGGAAAGTCGGTTAAGAAAGAATGTTTTGTCTAGCATGTGGAAAGGCAGAGTAGGAGGAACTAAAAATGAGACATATTTGATGCCTCAATTTCAGTATAGTTGTTATATAAAGAAAAAGATTGTCCTACATATTCGCAAAGGTGCAAATGTTATTTCTAGAGCCACATGGGAGTCCAACACACTATGGTGAGTGTCACCACCTTGCTTCTGAAGCACTATTAAGGTGTGTGCATTTTGTTTTACAATGTTGTGTTAAATATTAATACAATGAAGAGCAAGGAATTAAGTTAATACTTATCTATGGCACAATAGACTAGGGATAGACCAGAGAGAACAGACTTGACAAGTAACATAAAAGGGGTCTCTTGACCTCTCGTATTATGAGTCAAAAGACACTTATAAGTCTTGTCTCAAATGTATAATGGCCAAAAATCCTTTTGTAAGACAGTGTGAGAATGTGTTGGAGAACTTGTGGTCTCATACATACGGATGTATCCAGATCCAAGTCTACATTATACATGATATGGTTTTCTTATTTTATTACGATTACTTAGAATCACTCAAGGTATGGACACGTGGTCTTGATAAAGCACAAGTCTGATGCCTTTGAGAAATTAATGAAGCATAGTAATGAAATTGAAAACACAATGGCAAGAGTATTTGAACTACTTCGATTTGATCAAAGAAGAGAATACTTAGCTACTCTTGCATAATTAAAAGAGAAAGAGATATTGTCTCAGGTTAAGTCTTCTAACATACTAGTGTGTTGGAGATCATGAATCTCACTCTTTTAGACATGGTGTAATACATGGCATGTGACTCTGAGTTATAATCCTCCCTCTGGGGTTAAGCCCCAGATAATAGTGACTAGGTTCTTGATAAGGTCCTGACAAGGTTCGTGCCAATGACTCCATATATGTTACGGAATAGTGGAAAACCCAACCTTAAAATACATTAAGGTGTGTGGTTTTCCTGTGTATGTCAAGTGGCTTAATCCAGACTAACTGGAAGACACATCTGTTAGGACAAGTAAATATGATATTCCTTAAATCAATCGTTAGGAAGTCACAGGACTACTCGTGATCTTAAATTTTCTCGTAAGACAAAGGATGCAAGTAAAACATCATAGTTGATGATGGCCTAGTCAAATTCATAGATGCCATTCAGAGTAAAGACTCTGAGAATGACCTGATGCAATCTGAAAAGGGTCTTTGCGCATACATAAGGTCTGACCTTTAAAACACACCCAAGGGAAGTGCAAGTTAACTGGTTGAGAAAGATTATCATCGGAACCCCTGTAAATGGATTATGATGAAACTTTCTCGACAACAGCCGTATATAGATCTAATCGGATTAGACTCGCTATCACTACTCATGATGACCATGAAATCTAGAATATGCAAGTAAAATCTGCTTTCTAAATATAATTTAGAAGATCAAATTTACATGGATCTGCCAAAAAGTTTTCAAGGTCAGTTGAAGCGAATAAAAAGCTTGTAAGACATCAAGGAGCCGGAACATATGTTTTGATAAAGTAATCAAACAGTTTGACAGTTTGTTAGAAATGATTATGAATTGTGCAGATGACCAGTGATTAATTTGGATAATTCTTGTAAGGTACATGAAGGATATTGTTTTAGCCTCAAGTGAGGATGATGAGTTGGAAGAGTTTCAGGCAAGAGAAATGTTACGGATTCCAAGAGACAAAGGGAACAATTTGAATGAGATTCAAATGCTAGCAGAAATATAGAACTCCTAAGTCTACACAGAAGATAGTTTAGCAGATTCACTCACAAAGGTTCTACCACATGAAGTTTGGAGAGACTTAAGTGTAAATACGGTATGTGATACTGGGATAAATGGGCATGAGTGCAAGTGGGAGATATTGGAAGATGTGTATGCCCTCGAGGCAATTTATCACTAATACAAACATATTGTTCGATATGAAAGTATGCTTTCTAATATCTATTTTCTAAGTATTTCTTTTATGATGTCTTCATTTTAATACATATGTGATTTTTTTAGACTTCTTAGACTTAGAGCAAGGTCATGCATGTATCTAGATGAAGATCCTGATTATTTGAAGTGTCTGACTGATAGTAGCTTAAGTCTAAAATCGTTCATAGCCATAGGTGTGTCGAGAATAGGATATCAACACATCGGATAGACTATTGTGTCTTTGTCTTCATGTAGTAACTGTGACGATGATCTCATAGTCATTTGACTTGGCGAAGTCGGGATCAGACACAAGTGCTCATTAGAGAATGAGTTCACTGAACAACCTAACAAGAGTTATCACATGGTTAACATAAATTTTTCTGTCAACGATATCTCTCAGTGATGATAGGCAAGGTGGTCCTTAGACTTGAGGTCATTGTCAAACTTATACGTGAACAGTGTCGCTTAGATCTCTGACCTAGGTTCGATGCAAGGCCTGTCGACAGGTTTTGGTTGGATGACACTTGAAGCGTGCGAAGAGAGTAATGACTAAGAGATAATTCGTCTCTCTCATTTATGGAGAGTTAGTGTCACATTTGTTAGTTTGGTCCTTAGTAAAAACTTTGGCCAAATTATGTTGGCAGAAGTCCAACAGTAATAAACTAAAGACCGATGGAGACTAACCGATTTCAAGCTATTAGGGGTGACAATTGACCATACCCTAGGCTTGGCTAAGCGACGTAGTTATGACGAATGGACTAAAACTACAACATTTATCACAGACACAGTCAGGGCATGCGATTGACCACATAATTATGATATTGAAACATTGACGACACATGCTGCTTATGGTCACTACTATCTGGGGTTTCGAGCCCTACTTGTAATAGGGTCAGGCTATAGAGTCTCACACAGAGTGAGAGCTTCTTCAAGTAATAGGTAGTTAAGGGATATAGTGCATATGATGCATGTGAATTAATTATGTCGCAAATTGTTTGCGATATAGTCTTTAGAACATTTTTGATGTGTGATTAAAGCAAATGATACAAAGGATTTAAATATGTCATAAAATGTGTGCAATCTTAGTTTATAATAATGGCATAGAAAACAGTTAAAGAGGTTTTAGGAAATGTCTTGATCGAAACTTGTGATCGAACGTGTCCAAAATGGCTCAAATACACGGAAAAGTATTATAATGAGCCCAAAAGGGCTTACTTGGGCGGTTAAATCACCAACCCCCACCTGCCAGGTAGGCGCGTGCCACACATGTGCCCACTAAGTACGTGTACCACACGTGCTCAGGTGCTGATGGGGCCCACCTTTTAGGGTTTTGAAGTTTTTTTGGTGGCAGCTACGATTTTAAGCGAAAATGCATAATTGGGTTTACTTCGTGCGTATGTTTGAGGGGTCAAACAGACGCAGAATCGTGCATCGTTTGTTTCTATTCGTTCACTATTCAATGCTCTTCGATTTGATATGAGATATCACTTATGAAGGTCAATGAGGGCAAACTTGTTAAAGTTTGGCCTTCATAAGAGGGCAAACTTGTAATTATTTTCCCCCTAATTTTTTAGTAACACATTGGATATTTTGAGAGTAGGAGGGGTCAACTCCCTATATAAATAGGGGCTAACTCTCCTCCTTGAAACTTTCACCAAGCCTTGGATCAAGGGAGCTATCAACAGTTAAGATCACATCTAGATCGAATAGGCCAAACTATTATTCCATCTTTCTCCCTTTTCAATTCTTTGCTGCTGCTCGGGCTCTAGTAAGGCTACGAAGGAGTTCGGATCAGATCCGAAATCTGACGAAAATCTTCTCGTGGTAAAAATTTCTGGAGCACGTGTGACTGGCGCCCCGTTTACGGTTTGGGCGCGGTGTCGTTTTACCGCAAGTGCACGGTTAGTGTAGGGTGCGGGTTTATCGAACACAGGGAGGTGGATGGCTTGAGTGGCTACTAGCCTCGCCTAGGTTGCGTGCTAGCTACGCGGATGATATGGGTGGAATGTAGAAATAAAAGAAAGAAATGAAAAAGACACGAAATGAATCCCCACTAACACGGGCTAGAGCACTCATGACACTTGGCATTTGACTTGATCCAGGGTGAGACATTGCCCCAAAAGGTGGTACCTAGCGTCCATGGCCCGATATTCCGGTCGGTGCCAAGCACGCTAGGCCTACCCGGTTCCGGACGGTGGGCACTCCCGTGTCCATAAACACCTTCCGCAACCGGGAGCATTAAGGCCACAATGATATCTCCCAACACTTCGTCCAAGCCGCTCCCGCGCGCGAGGACTCGATGTCTACGCTGGGGGCGTGAGCTATGGCTAGGGAGTCAACCGCCAAGTTTATTCCCCCTCGGCCCGACGGTCAAAGGCGGTCTTTTTCCCGCCGATGACAATGTAACACCGCCGCGTAACCCTAATGGCCAAATAGGTCAAATGTGATTTCTAGCAATACATCGAAGCGGATCTTGACAGGACAAGCACAGGACCCCAACCCCCAACACATCTAGTGTGTTGCCGTACGAATTGGACCCAGATTGCTAGAAATCCCCATTGACACATTTCATCGAACACGTGCCATGTAACCAAGTCTAATGTAAATTTCCAAGCATCAATCCTACCCTAACCCGTATTAGGGTTCATCGAAACTACTCAATGGTGAATAACATAAAAACCAACAACACAAAAGACACACAAACTTTCACCATCAAGCAAAATAAACACAATACAAATAATGAAGAAAAAGAGAGGAGAATACTTATCTTGAGTGAATCGTTGATCCCATACAAGACTTATTGAACAAAATACCTAATCTAAAACTAACCTAGAACTCCCAAGAAAAGGGGGGCAAAAGCCCTAAAAAACTGAGAAGAGCTCCCCCTTCAGTCGGCCAACTTCGAGTATTTATAGCCCCACTTCGAAACCCTAATGGTTCGGGTCCAAACCCGCAGAAAAAGCGTCACCCGATCGGTTGACAAGTCAACCGATCGGGTGATCTGTTACAAATAGTAAACAGAAAACGGCAGAGCTTCACCCGGTCAGACGAACCGGTCGGTTGAGTTCTTGGGGTGACCGGTTGGATCTTGGAGCCGTCGGGTGAAGCGATCGGTTGGACGCCCGTGTCTTCAGCTCTTCAATAACAGATACAGATGAACCGACCGGGTGAGAGTCACCCGATCGGTTGGCATTTTGCTCGAAAAAACAGAGAACAGCCCCCCGCTGAACTGGTCTGTGAACCGGTCGGGTGACTTCCTTATGAGCTGCGGCAGAGACCGGGTGGTGCACGCGTGCATCACCCGATCGGTTGGAGATGACCAACCGACCGGGTGAGGGGCTGAAAGATGAATTCTTTGACGTTTGACCCCCTGGATCACGTGCGACTCCTCCCGTTGCTCCGGGGACTTGAGATATCATCGTTAAACGTCCCCTACACGGTCAATCTCCTGCAAACACGGATAAACTAAGAAAAGTGAAAGAAAACGGATAAGAGATGGCGGAAAAACACGAAGAAACACAAAAGAAAACGTGCGTGAATATATGAAATATAAACGCACGTCAAAATCCCCCAAGCTGAACTCTTCCTCGTCCTCGAGGAAGACGAGTGAGAGTAGGAGCTCGGAGGGGAAAAATAGAGAGAAAGAGAGAAAAAGAAAACTCTATATCCTAGACCCCCCCGTAAGGGCAAACAAAATCAAACACGCCACACGAAGCAAGCATGCGACAATACATAACACTAAACCAAGGAATGTGAGTCCAAACAAGTGTCATGGGCCCACGCGGTGAAGCGCGAGTGAGCGAGGTCGTGTGCTAGTAAACGGTATCACTATCTACATTGTGCAATAAAGCTTCATATACACATATCCAAGATATGACCCAAATTTCGATTCGAATTGAATCAAGCGGTGAATATATGGTTCAAGCATGCATGAGAATAGAGAGAGAATCGAAACATATCATGCGTTAGGGACTCCACAACTAGGGTTAAGGAAATCACCACACTAAAGCCTAGATAATTGCTAAAAAGTTCCTAAGCCAAGTGTTTTCGAAAACGATGGGGGTTGAGATGATGTGGAGTAGAACACTCGGTGCAAATTCTCGCCTTCCCTTTATTCTCGGCCAGTAGGAAAAAATATTCACACGGGAATTTTTTTGAGTTTTGAGTATTTGTATTTTTTTTTGGATTTTGGGCTATACAAAATTTTTCTTTTCTTTTCTTTTTGGGTTTTTCTTTTCTTTTCTCTTTTTTTTGGATTTTTTTGGGATATTGGCTATACACATGTGTACTCTCCCAAGTGGGAGAACGGTACACGACGAGGGGATTTGCACCAAGTAAAATAAAAATGAAATCGGATTCTAAACACTTGGGCAAAGGAGATATTTCTCGCTAATCAGAGCATAGGCTAAATGAGTTATCCTAGTCCTTAATTGTGGAATCCCGACACATGCGAAATGAAGTATACGATATATATAGCATGCATATATAAGCAGACATTAGAAGCAAATACCGCATATTCAATATCGAAGCATGATAATCTAGGGGTCAACCAAGGGTAGGTATATAAATCAACATCACAAAGTAGAAGCACACTATAAGCTAGACACGACACACGACTCACATAAAGCTAAGTGGACCCACGAAGCATGAAATGCAATGGACTCGGCTTCCTAGGGTTAGTGAATGTGATTATCGAAGCTATGCTAAGTGTGCGTGTGATTTTCGTGGCAATTCATCATAGGGTTCATCTCTAGGAGAAAGAGATAAAAAGAAGAAAAGAAAAAGAAAAAAGAAAAACACGGAGAAAAACGACTCAAATAACGAAGAAAAAGAGACAAAAGACGCACGAAGTGCGACTCCCCCAAGCTAAAACTTGCATTGTCCTCAATGCAATAGTAGTGAATACGGGAGGGCAATGAAAATGGGGGGGAGTTGTGCACCGACACAGAAAATGAAAAACACGAAAGACACATGAGCGAAACTAAAAAATAAGACACACGAAAACATGCACACAAATCGATTTCCCCCAAGCTGAACATGACAATGCTAGCAAAATGATATGATCAATGTGATGCAGAAATATGCTCGGGGAAAATCGGAAAAGAAAGAAATCAGAATGCAGGAGAGACAGTCTGCTCGTTCTCCTCTGAAGAGGATGTGGGGTGAAATGATAGAAGGGCACGACATGAAGGGTTATTATGATGCAAAAGCAAATCCTAGATACGCTCCCCTTGCTAATGAGAGGAGACGAGATTATTCAAATCTAAACTAGAAAGCGGTAAATTTTTACACTACTGGATTAGGATACACCTGAGCATAGGCGGATCCAAGATCTGAAGTGGGGCAGGTAGCTGCTCTAACTGCTCCTTCTGTGGCTCCGCTAGAAGCGCTATGCCACGTGTGCCAATGGACCCAAGCAATGCACCTCCAAGCATCCCTCGTAGGTGTCCACCTGTGACCTGCAAAGGACGAGGTGCATTAGTCCATGGCAAGAAATTATTTCCCAAAATAAATGTATTCCAGAGATAGTCACCGGTAAATGATGGTAAAATATATGAAATGTGGCGAACACTCCCTGGAAATGGTATGCTATCCTCTGTGCTAGCGACGGTCAAATCCCCGCTCTCCATGTGAAGTTGCTCTCCAGGTGGTGACACACCACAGCATACCTCAAGGGAAGTCGAACCTGTGTCCTGTGAGAGATATGGTGTGTCAAATATATATGAGTCTAAGGAAATATGACGTGAAAAGCGAGACTCAAATGTGGAGTGAGAGTGAGTATGAAAATCTCCCTGAATAGGGGCAATATGCTCAAGTAGATGCTCAGCCGCAGAAGAAGTGGAGCGTGACGGTAGAGGTAGATGTGGCTCGGGCTCCATGAAGTGGACGATCGCATCCAAGCCCTCATGCACATCCTCCTCGATGATATGCTCATGCTCCTCTATCTGCCCGATGTCCTGAATGACATCCTCATGGTTGACCACCGACCAAGGAGGAAGCTGTGACAGAGATGGCTCTGGAGGTGGATGCGGAGCGGACCCCTCATATGTGGTCGTGGTGTCCTCGTCCTCACGCACATCCTCCTCGCCCTTTTGCATAAGCTCTGTAAACTCCTCGGTCCTCTCATAGGACTCATGTGGGGTATCTAAATCAAGACAAGAAGTCTCTCCCACAGATCCTAGGTAAATCTCCCCATCCTCACTATCATCATCAAAAAATGCTTCGTCATCCAAGTGGTAGTGATGGAAAAATGGGGTATCGGCTTGAGATGTGTCTATTGTGGCCGATGAGATGGTGGTCTCAACCATGAAAGTGGGTATATCCTCTCCTTCATCCTCTCTCCTCGGTGTAGGCTCGGTGATTGGTACCATCAAGGTTTGTAACATTTGGCCTTGGTTAAACATGGCACTTTCAAGGAGAGACACAAGGCTTGATTCTTCTTGTGTTGGTGGAGGGATATAAGGTTGAGGAAATGGATGGGAGGTGTTTGGGCAATGGTTGTGGGAAAATGTATGGCCTTGGTGTAGGGGGAGGCTCTCAAGCGTATATGGGCAAACATAATACTCGTGCCCCGCCATTCCACAAGTCTCACAAACCACAACCGAGAAAGGATTGTATCCTCCCATCTGAGCATCGAAATTTGATCACCACATGGTTACACCAAGGATACCTGGACAACAAAAATAAGAAAACTAGAGAGGAGCGTCAATAGCACAAGAAAATAACAAAAAGATAATATAATGGTGGGGGAAAAATTTCTTGGTTATTGAATATTTTTTTTTTAAAAAAATAAAATAAAAATAAAAAAAAGGAAAAAGAAATTTTTTTGTGTTTTTATGCGTAGTCTAACGAACCCAAGCTAAGCTAATATCAAATCAAACGCCTCCCCGGCAACGGCGCCAAAAACTTGACCGGTGCCCCGTTTACGGTTTGGGCGCGGTGTCGTTTTACCGCAAGTGCACGGTTAGTGTAGGGTGCGGGTTTATCGAACACAGGGAGGTGGATGGCTTGAGTGGCTACTAGCCTCGCCAAGGTCGCGTGCTAGCTACGCGGATGATATGGGTGGAATGTAGAAATAAAAGAAAGAAATGAAAAAGACACGAAATGAATCCCCACTAACACGGGCTAGAGCACTCATGACACTTGGCATTTGACTTGATCCAGGGTGAGACATTGCCCCAAAAGGTGGTACCTAGCGTCCATGGCCCGATATTCCGGTCGGTGCCAAGCACGCTAGGCCTACCCGGTTCCGGACGGTGGGCACTCCCGTGTCCATAAACACCTTCCGCAACCGGGAGCATTAAGGCCACAATGATATCTCCCAACACTTCGTCCAAGCCGCTCCCGCGCGCGAGGACTCGATGTCTACACTGGGGGCGTGAGATATGGCTAGGGAGTCAACCGCCAAGTTTATTCCCCCTCGGCCCGACGGTCAAAGGCGGTCTTTTTCCCGCCGATGACAATGAAACACCCCCGCGTAACCCTAATGGCCAAATAGGTCAAATGTGATTTCTAGCAATACATCGAAGCGGATCTTGACAGGACAAGCACAGGACCCCAACCCCCAACACATCTAGTGTGTTGCCGTACGAATTGGACCCAGATTGCTAGAAATCCCCATTGACACATTTCATCGAACACGTGCCATGCAACCAAGTCTAATGTAAATTTCCAAGCATCAATCCTACCCTAACCCGTATTAGGGTTCATCGAAACTACTCAATGGTGAATAACATAAAAACCAACAACACAAAAGACACACAAACTTTCACCATCAAGCAAAATAAACACAATACAAATAATGAAGAAAAAGAGAGGAGAATACTTATCTTGAGTGAATCGTTGATCCCATACAAGACTTATTGAACAAAATACCTAATCTAAAACTAACCTAGAACTCCCAAGAAAAGGGGGGCAAAAGCCCTAAAAACTGAGAAGAGCTCCCCCTTCAGTCGGCCAACTTCGAGTATTTATAGCCCCACTTCGAAACCCTAATGGTTCGGGTCCAAACCCGCAGAAAAAGCGTCACCCGATCGGTTGACAAGTCAACCGATCGGGTGATCTGTTACAAATAGTAAACAGAAAACGGCAGAGCTTCACCCGGTCAGACGAACCGGTCGGTTGAGTTCTTGGGGTGACCGGTTGGATCTTGGAGCCGTCGGGTGAAGCGATCGGTTGGACGCCCGTGTCTTCAGCTCTTCAATAACAGCTACAGATGAACCGACCGGGTGAGAGTCACCCGATCGGTTGGCATTTTGCTCGAAAAAACAGAGAACAGCCCCCCGCTGAACCGGTCTGTGAACCGGTCGGGTGACTTCCTTATGAGCTGCGGCAGAGACCGGGTGGTGCACGCGTGCATCACCCGATCGGTTGGAGATGACCAACCGACCGGGTGAGGGGCTGAAAGATGAATTCTTTGACGTTTGACCCCCTGGATCACGTGCGACTCCTCCCGTTGCTCCGGGGACTTGAGATATCATCGTTAAACGTCCCCTACACGGTCAATCTCCTGCAAACACGGATAAACTAAGAAAAGTGAAAGAAAACGGGAAAATACACGAAAACGGATAAGAGACGGCGGAAAAACACGAAGAAACACAAAAGAAAACGTGCGTGAATATATGAAATATAAACGCACGTCAACGTGGTTGACTCGGTGATAAGGGTGTTGCTCGCCTTGGGATGAGGTCCAACTCAGTGGAAGCGGTTTAGCCCTAACACATGGCATTGGTTCATGGGAATCTACGCTTTGCTAACATTCAAGTAGAGGGTACTTTATATTCATGCATTTATAATTGCATTAATTTTGTAGATCTATATTTTGGAGTTGGCCAGACCCACCCCGAGATATTAGAGATTCTGGTTATGATTTTATTAAGGCATTCTTAAATTTTTTCCTAAGTTATCCTTTCCACTGCTTATTTGTTTTTGTAGGCTGCCTGATTAAGAACAAACATAGATTTTGAGCGATCAGGATCACAGAATACCCTTCAGTTACTGGTTCAAACATTCTACAACAGTTCGAGGCGTGAATGGAAGACCATCGTCGATGCAGCAGCTGACGGTTCAATAATGATGAAGACCCTCAGAGACTGCCAAAGCATTACTGGAAGAGATGGCCTCAAAATACCAACATTGGGGTAGAGAAAGACAAATATAAAATAGATGCAGATATTCTGGCATTGTTCTCTGAAAGTTCAACTCCATATTGCAGCTGATTGCCCAGATACACCACAGAGCAATTATGCCGAACCCGCCAATGGTAGGAGTCGGGAAGCCAATGCATTCTATAACTGTCAGTAGACCAGCAACCCATAAACAACATCCTTCAATCATGGCTGGCAGAACCAGCACGAGCCCACGTACCAGAGTGGTAGCTATCAGATGCCCACACTATTCATGCAGCAGCCTCATCCGAATGCAAGTCGACTGCCTAAACTATAGCAGGGCCTTCACCATTTGCACTGCCAAAGCCACCGCAAAGGTCTAAACTGGAGGATCTCATGGAAATTTTTATTTAACTCAGAACGAAAGAAACGATCATTTTCAAGAATCCATTCAGCAGGCAAATTCAAGGCTTGATTTAGTTGCCACACACAACTAGATGATTGAGTCTCAGCTGGCCCAGATTACCCAACAGATGAACCAACTCATAAAGCATCAAAGGCAACTAGGACATTATTTGAAAGATGTCACGCCCCGTTCCCCAGGATACCCGGCATTAATTAAATTCTTTTTTATTTCCAAGTATCCTAAAGAGTGAGGGTGAGAGAGAGGAAAAGAAAGAGAAAGGAGAAACTGAACAAGCAGGCCACTGCGCACATGCTGGGATAGTTCAAGTGAAGCTTCACAGTAATATCAAAACAACACCATAAATAACTTAGATCAATAACAACATATCATATATAACACCTTCCATTAATTTACATAGCACAGGTACACCACTACATATACACCATCACTCTAGACCTCCAAGACAACCATGTCACTACGCAAGCTATATCTCACACCAAGTGCTACCCCTGAAACCCAACTCCAAGTCACCTCCAACCATGCTACCTCTGCTACCTGAAAAATAGGGAGGAGCACGTCAATGCGTGCCCCAGTAGGAACCAACTTGGATTTGGTACACTATTTTAAGGTCATTAATTCCACAAGGTAAGGCAAGAGAAATAGAACATGTGCTAAGTACAATAATGAAAATTAAATAGTTAAACAAGGGAATCATACCTGCGGTCCAATGTCGAGTCACTGCAAGAAAAGAGGTTAGCACGAATAATAATAATAACACAAGTGTTCAAGTAACCATCATCTAATAAAATAAGTGGAAGTGCCTGAAGCTTGACACAGAGTCACACAGAAATAAGCAAAAGGAAGGGGAAGTGCTGATAGCAGAAGGAGTAACATACAAATTCTTATTTTTATAATTGAATTGATTGGAGACTTGGATAAACTGTGTGATAACAGGACAGGGACTTCACCCCAAATTTGGGGTGAATATAGCACACGGCGCAGTGGACACGTGCACTGTATAACACCGGGCCTCTCAGCTCCCCCGTCCCTGGCAGGAGTATGGCTCTCCCATAATAACACAACCTCCGTATGTCCCCTCCACTCCTGGTAAAGGTGAGTGGGTATAAATATCACATATCACATAACCATATCCCCCAACTTCTCAATCCAGGACTCATATCCACAATTTACTCACCACCTTCAACCCGGTTTTGCTAACTCACCCTCCTTAGAGAGGATTGAGACTCATTCAATTTTATGAGTTAACATCATTAGTGACACGTTAGGGGGTCATGATGGCATGTGTATGCACATATCACCTCAGATGTCCATCATTAGACATAAGGTCATGTACTCACGTGACATGCCTCTATCACAACACATCATCCACTCACAAATACGATATACCCATGCCATTCAAGCCTTTAACTTCACCAATTATCACTGTGGCTCAAGGCCAACAATAACACATGCACATTCCTCAAATTACCGAACATTGTCTTCATTGAGGCATTTCATCGAACACATGACATGCGGCATACATATGGTTATTGTCACATCATCAATTTCATTAACCATCTATATAACTAAGCTATTTTCCCAGCAACAACAATAATCATGCACTATAAAGAGAATAGCAACGATACACAATTTACAACACCACTTTAATACTTCAGATTGCTGGAATTTGCAAAAGTTGACAATATATGGGCATATATCATCAGTTTTTATTGAGAATTTGACAAAATGTCCCAAATAAAAGTTATAGATATACTAGTCATGGATTCACAGATAACATTTCAGGCAAAAATATTAAGTATATGATTTATAGTGAATTATTTGGTAAAGTGTGTCAAATCTGTTTTTCAGACAGATTTCTGGGTCTGTATTAAAATCCAATTTTGGGCATATTGCAGCCAGAAGATAAACATATAAGTACTCTGATGAAATTTTAGAAACACTTGTTAACTTTCCAACAAGACCAAGAACATGAAATTCTATTGTATGTGCAGGTGTTGAGATCAATTTTACTAAACTGTGTCAAAACTGAAAATCAAACAGACATGTTGTAAAGATGGAATTTTTGCTCATAATTTCAAAATATATCAAAATTTAAATGATTTTGGGGTAGAACTTCAAGATCTACAAGCACATAGTTTTTTCGAAACCAAATTCGAGCTACAGTAACCAGAATCAGGGAAAAAAACAGACATCATGATTTCAGAAATTTTCAAAGAGATGATTTTGCTAAGAATTTCAAAGTGAAATTGTGAAATTGAGCCATAGCATGTAAAATTTAACTATCCTTGTCACATATTGGATAAAAAATGCTATAAAAACTTGGTAGCAAGAACCAATTATTAGAGTTCCAAATCCAAGAGGATTCCTACCTCAAAACTTGAATTTTCCTCTTCTCCTTCTCTTCTTTTCTTCTCCATCTTCTTCCCACTTGCAACCACTTAAGATTCTTTATTTTTGGAGTGAGTAATTAGGGTTTTGGAGTGAAGAAAAAGGGAAAAAGGGAAGGGATAGGGCCGGCCTCCTTTGGGAGAAAAAGGGAGAAAAGAAAAAATGGAAGAGAAAAGAAAAGAAGAATGAAGAAGAAGAAAGAACTCTCCTTAAAAAATCTAACTCTAGAACCTCCATATGATAAGCATGCCACATGTTAAATGACCAAAATACCCTTCCAAAAATATCCCTCAACTTTTAGATAATTACAAGTTTGCCATTACTTTATGCACACACAACTTTAGTATGTACGCATAACAGTTTTAGTCCAAATGACCGTTTGCCCCTCGCCTTTCTAAAAATTTACGGGGGTTGTCATTGATCACTAACCCCTTTCACACTAGCATGGCTCTTCCTACACTCATCCACACACATCCATGCTTGCATACATGCTTCACACACACGCGTCTAACACATTCCTGTTGTTTTACACCCACGACGTCATTTGCACTTCTCCCGCATTCACATTTCGCATTCTCTACCCTTAGCCATATATTACGGCCTAATTCCCCTTGCACTACGTCACATACATCGATATCTATGCTTATTTCATGCCTATGTATGCATCATAGGTAGAAATACCACGTGTGTTCAGTTGAATACCCGTATAGTGCAAAATAGGGCATGACATCCTACCTACCTTAAAATAAAGTTCGTCCTCAAACTTTCTATGGTATGAGGCCGCCAAAGATCAGCTAGATATAATAGTCTTACTACCCATGAAGTACAAACAAGAATACATATCTATACCACACTCATATACACTATATGCTTCACTATCATCCATACACATCCGAATCACACACATGTCACAGATACATCCTATTATTCATCTGGTAGTACATCCACATAACTATGTGTATTCACTACATATCCATACATATATGTCTTTCACATAAGCATCTAGGCACACATATTCACACACTAACATATACATCACACACCACAATAAGTCGCTATACATATTATTATACGTATTTAGATCACTACTCCTATCTATGTGCATACGACATCACCTCATATCATATCATAATACATAAGGTATTCATACATGGCATGCTTTCATATATACCTTCAAGTATAACGACTTATATTCTACTTGCTTATATATTACATATACGTCTATGTGCATGCACAGACATGCGACTATACACATCAATCTACACACGTAACTTGATAAACGGGGTCACCATCATGGTGTCACACCATATGTACACCAGACCTCCATACACTCGATACTTAGTCATATGAATTCACTCACATTTATAGGCACATAAATATCTATATACACACAATATTTAGTCACATCCATATATACATTCACGTGCACGTGCTAACACATGCATGATCAAGTCACATAAGGATCACAATCATAACTATAAATAAATATACCCGTAATCTTTCATTTATAGCGATGCACCTACTGCCTCACACAGATAGGCACATATATCACACACAATACACACCAAAGTGCACAAACATAACACATCCCCTGCCATATGATATATATATAACTACCCTTGCACATCCCACGCACATACTGCCATGATAGTCAAATAATTATAAATATCCATATACACCCCATACACGCGTATACATATGTAAACAATCACACACACCTCAATACTTACATACCAAACAGTTTCATTCACTTATATTCATCAAAAAAATATACGCCTATATTCCATATTTATCACATTTACATTTACATTGCACATTTACATACATACACACATGCTCTGGTACAGACCTAAATATTCTCTTATACAAACAAGAATACATTTATCCAAGGCTCACCAAGATACACCTGGATAGACAACCTTATAAGATAGATCAGCAGATAACCAAACAAAGATATGTACCAGTATATATATATATATATATATATATATATATATATATATATATATATATATATATATATATATATTCATTCATTCATCCAATATACACATCATTACATATGCTCCTACCGTATATACACATGAACACATCCTTACACTCCATTGTGACATGTATAATAGAAATTCATACAACTAGGATACATATTCATGTATACACAACAATTAATACCGAACATAGATATTCCATAAGCACACACTCGTTATACACCCACAGATGTATAAGTATCAATACCATACATAGATTTCTGAATCTGCATACATCCAAATACATGTACACACATACACACAAGACAATTATACTAATAGTAGATATACACACAGACATGCATATATACACGTATTAGGACCCATGCACCATGCACACACCTTAACATATATGGGCACACACCCATTCACACACACCAAACATATCCTATGGTTACACACCCATACAGTTAAGTTACTCAAATTATTCTAGCAGGTAGTCGGTAGCTACCCATACCATTACATACATAACATCCAATATATCCACACTTTTACTAGCATACTAGTACAAACACGAATAAGTACATTTCAGTATTCATACACATTCGATAGATAACCACATCCACTATAAGTACACATTCATATACTGATACATGTATATCAGAATAGGGATCATTAACATACATATGCATACAACCACTCATAAGACCTACACCAATACACGTTCAATAACATATATACATGGTCACATCGTGCTAGCTACAACAAACCTACATACCCACAGATATTTCATATAACGATACACAATCCTCATCATGCCACTGTATACGGAAGGGTATATGCACTACATATACATACAAATGGTCCTATTTGCACCATTCTACAGGTAAGCGTATACACACATATATACATACACTATAACTCCACTTAACCGTGCAAACCTATAGCCACCCCACTGATACATGCACTGTATAATCTCAAATCTTCACATTCATCGCATTCTACATATGATACACGTCACACTTATATCCCTATCCTATGTTAGGCACGGTATAGAGCTAAGGGCCTAAACTTAGGGTGGATGTGTATAAAGCACCACTACCACCTTAGGATACATCTACTCCAAACACCCTAGAGCATTACTCCTACTACCCGTGCATCACTTATCTATATCGCTACATACATGCTATGTATGGCCATAGCACAACACCTATCTGCACTCAATAATACAACCCACAACCATATACCAAATTAAGACAATATACCAATTCATATAAACACATAGGTAGTACCTAGAAATACTCATAGTTATTTAAATTTTAACACAGTAGGAATTCATACCTCAGCAATGCAACACTAGTGATATATATACACTAACTTCCCTCACATACATCTACACCTTCCGCCCATACAAGTTCACATATATTCATACATATACACTTTCCCCCTATGTCCAAAGACAATATAGACATTCCATTACTTTATCCATACAAGGGTAGACGTATACACATTGGAGTACTCCCCACATGAAACACAACTATAATTTAGGAGATAGTGAACCGCATACATGCACTCACATCACATACGTACACACCCTCGCCCACCTCTCTACAAACATATAATATCCTCGCTAGCTGATATGTATCCACCAGTATACATCCACTAATAAACATATACTTAACATATACCTCAGAGTCAAACAAGTATAACACATATCAGCCTCACATATCCGTATCATGTATCTATATAGAGACATAGCATATTCATATACTCAAGCACTCGCACACCTAATATATACGTCATACGTGCAACTTTCATACCATTCAAATACAAATATATATACTTACTGAATAAAAGTATTCATGCGGCGTATATAATCTACATATCCAAGTACAACAACTGCATTTATATACACGAATTCTTATTATTATATATGTATACACTGATACCAACAAGTATACATCTATAGTATACTCTACTGTAGGAAGTTCATTCCCTGACCTCCAAAGCTAGGAGTTTAAGGGTGGATCACTTAAGGCTCTAAAGTCACTACCCACCTTGGGGCTAACCTATCTCAATCAAATACTGAAGCATTACATGTACTATCCTTACGCACATCGCAGTGTGGTGACTTGCATGGGTCGCCAAAAACTGTCACGCCTCGTTCTCCAGGATACCTGGCATTAATTAAATTATTTTTTATTTCCAAGTATCCTGAAGAGTGAGGGTGTCACGACCCGCTTCCCCAAAATGGAGGCGAGACGTGAAAAGGTCCGAACGGGAGTGGGGCGGTGAAGCCCCAAACCCGATAAGCGTCAATTTAGTATAAGCAGGTCCCTGTAATTGCAAACGAAACAACAACAATAATAATAATATGAGACAGATATAAAATACCAATCCCACGGTTGTCCACAAAGTATTCAACATCACAGAAAAGCCACCAGGCTAAAAGAAAGAGTCTAAGGGCCCAGAACAAGGCCAAACAAAAGCAACATCATAAGAGAGTAAAGGTGCTACGCACCGACAACAAAACAACTGTCTAACAAAGGTAAAACACCACGAAGACACTAGGACTGGTCCCCAGTGTCCACGTACTACCCGTCCAACACGGGCGCAAGCTCGGCGTCCGCAAACACCTCACCATCAGCAAGCAACTCAGGCTCAAGGTCTAACATGCGTCACCCAAAAGAGAAAGGGGCACATGTCAGCAAGTCTAAAAAGACTTGGGCAAGGAAACTGAAAGCAACTAGCAACCTAGCACTTATAATGTTAAGCAATGACATGGCAGTTAAGTATGATGCAACAGTTCAAAAGAGAGGCAAGCACTCACGATGTAGCAAAAGCTACCAAATCACTGATTACTTATCATTTAACACTTATCACTTATTACTTATCACTTATCACTTATCACTTAACACTTAGTGCATAGAGAGTCCACTTGCTGGCCAACTCGTTTATCTCTATCACATTCAATCACTTAAACACTAGAGATTTCACCTGCTGGCCGGAGTGGCTGATCAAGCCAACTCGGGCTCAGTCCGCTTATCTCTTACCCCACCCACATGTGTCGAGCGTTGTGGTTAGCAACTCATTATGCTCGCTTCTGGTCACGAGCCAGGAAAATAAGTGTGTGTATGGCATAGGAGTACACCTAGCCGGTATCCGAGCGTTGTGGTTAGCAACTACAGGGCTCGCTTCTGGAACACGAGCCAGGAAACATAGTATTGTAGCGTGTGCTACGCAGTCACGATAAATAATCACTATGCAATGCCATGAACAGATAATTGCGTACAGTTAATGGAATTTAAACGTGACAGGCAAAATGCAATGACATGAACATATTCGCGTACCGTTAATTTAAAGTAAACGTGACATATGAGCATGATGGGGGTGACGGACCAAGCTTCGTTGTCAAGCTAGGTCAATGGCGTCTAAACGGCTATCCTTTCACCGTTTAGTCTCTTTTACGCTAAAGCATGGTAAATGGCCTAAGACATGGCCCAAATCAAGAGATGCAAGTTTCACTTGCCTAGCACCGGGGATGACGGTTACGAAGGTTCGTTTCCGCGGATGCTAGCCTACGGGGAATCGCTGATATGGGGAACAATCATCAAAACACAAGTATTTTATTAGGGTTTCATAAAAATTACAATAGGATATGAAAACAACGGTAGATCGATTTCTTACCGAGAGGAGGCGAAAGAAACACTCCGGGGAACCCTAGGATCAGATCTGGAAGAGATTGGAGAAGTTTGGGGAAACTAGGGTTTTGGGGGATTTGGGGATTTTGATGGGTTTTGATGAGATTTTGGGGAAGATGAGGGGTAGAAAGAGTGGATGGATGGATTGGATGATGGATTTAGGGCTTGGAATGAAGGAATGAAGCTTGGAGGAAGATGGGGGCTGAAGGGGGAAGTTTTTAGGGTTTTGGGTCGTGTTGGAGAAGAAGAAAACGTTTGGGTTGGGTATAAATAGGTTGGGCTGGCGGCTGCCCAGAAATTAGGGTTTTAACACTGGTTAGTCGGTCAAAGAATAGTTTGGCAACTAGTCGGTCGGTCGACCAACTCAGACCGACTAAGTGTAAACAGTAACTCCTGAACGAAAAATAGGATTTAGAGTTAGTCGGTCCATGAACAAGTACTGACCGACTAGTTTAGCATCTAGTCAGTCGATGAACGTTCTTAGACCGACTAAGAGTAAACAGTAACTGATACAAAAATAATATGATGAGTTAGTCGGTTCAAGAAGCATTGCTGACCGACTAGTTTGCAACCTAGTCGGTCAACCAACGTTCTTAGACCGACTAACGATAAACAGTAACTCCTGAGAAATTTAGAAAGCTAACTAGTCGGTCCAAGAAGGATTGCCGACCGACTGGATCGTCATCTAGTCGGTCGGTGCCCCTTCTTATACCGGCTAATGAGCACAGAAAAGTTCCAATACGGAGCGCGGGGCCCCGGGATCGATTCCTAAGACTCCTAGGCTTGATCTAATAGTAAGATACGACCGTTATGAAGTCCGTCACGAATGACATACTTCGGAATCGACAATCCTAAGGAAGAAACGAGAAAATACGACGAATCGATCGAAAATGAAAGCTACGGAGACGAAAACCACACATGAGGAGAAAATTCACCAAAACATATATTATATTATAATAAATCCAAATACATGAAAAGCAGTCGTTACATCCTCCCCAACTTAAGAAAAATTCCGTCCTCGGAATTTCCAAAAACTCACGAGTCCGGAAACAAAAGTGGGAAACGCTCTCGCATCTCATCCTCATTCTCCCAAGTAGACTCTCCAGGTGAGCCGTGTCGCCACATCACCCTCACAAGATTGATAATCTTGTTCCTAAGCGACTTCTGACGCCTGTCCAGAATCTGCACTGGATGCTGGTCATACGTCATATCGGGGCGAACGGTAATCTCCGAAAAATCCACCGCATGAGACGGATCACTAATGTATCGACGAAGCTGCGACACATGGAAAACATCGTGAACTCCTTCCAAAGATGGCGGCAAGGCCAAGCGATAAGCTACCTCGCCAACCCTCTCCAAAACGTCAAACGGTCCAATGTATCGCGGGCTCAACTTCCCACGCTTCCCAAAACGAATCACACCACGATTCGGGGAAATCTTCAAGAACACATGGTCGCCCGGCTGAAACTCCAAAGGACGACGTTTAGCATCTGCCCAATGCTTAAAATGGTCCTGAGCAATTCTCAACCTCTCCCGAATATTCCTGACGATATCCACGGCCTCCACGATCATCTCAGGTCCCAACAACTCCCGATCACCAATGTCATCCCAACTCAATGGCGATCGACATTTCCTCCCATAAAGAGCGGCGAAAGGCGCCATGCCAATACTCGCCTGGAAGCTGTTGTTGTAGGAAAACTCTACCAGATGTAGGTGGTCCTCCCACGAACCCTTGAAATCCAACATGCACGCCCTCAGCATGTCTTCCAAAATCTGAATCGTCCTCTCGGACTGGCCATCCGTCTGCGGATGGTACGCCGTGTTGAAACTCAGACGCGTACCCAAGCTCTTCTACAAACTCTGCCAGAACTGAGATGTGAACCTCGTGTCTCTGTCCGACACGATACTCACGGGGACTCCATGAAGTCGCACGACCTCCTCCATATACCTCCTCGCCAGCGCCTCAGTGGACTGTCCCACTCGGAACGGAATAAAATGCACAGATTTGGTCAACCGATCCACGATTACCCAAATCGCGTCATTCTGCTTCGGACTCCGAGGTAGTCCAGTCACGAAATCCATAGTGATGTGCTGCCACTTCCACTCCGGAATCGGAAGCGGTTGTAGCAACCCGGTCGAACGCTGATGCTCAGCCTTCACTTGCTGGCAAACCAAGCACTTGGCTACACTCCGAGCCACGCTCCTCTTCATACCATGCCACCAATAATTCAGACGAAGATTCTGGTACATCTTGGTGCCACCAGGATGCACAGAATACGGCGAACTGTGCGCCTCCACCATCAGCTCCTCTCTGATATCCCCAGCTGGCACACACAACCTGGCTCCGAACCTCAGCGAGCCATCCTCATGAATCAAAAAGTCAGTCCGCAGACCGGCTTCCACCTGCTCCCGAATCCTCACCAGCTTCGGATCCTCAGCCTGGCCAGCCTTAATCCGATCCACGATTGTCGACTGTACCTGCATGTACATTAACGAAGAAGCCTCTCCAGGAAGAACAATCTCCACGCCAGACTCACAAAAATCCTGCTGCAATCTCCACTGCGAGGTCAAAATCATCACCGCTGGAAGCCTACTCAAAGCATCTGGAACCACATTCACCTTGCCAGGGTGAAACTGCAAATCAATATCATAATCTGCCATAAGCTCCAACCATCGACGCTGTCGCATGTTGAGCTCCTTCTGAGTGAAAATATACTTCAAGCTTTTGTGATCGGTGAAAATCTTCACTTTCTCACTCAACAGGAAGTGCCTCCAAATCTTAAGAGCAAACACGACGGCAGCCAACTCCAAATCATGCGTCGGGTAATTCTTCTCATGAACCTTAAGCTGACGTGACGCATACGCCACAACATGCCCGTGCTGATGCAACACACAACCAAGACCCTTGCCAGAAGCATCGCAAAAGATCTCAAATCCACCGCTGCGATCAGGCACAACAAGAATAGGCGCACACGTCAACCTCTCCTTCAGAATACCAAAAGCACTCTCACAATCACCCGACCAAACATAAGCAACATCCTTCCGCGTCAACCTGGTCATCGGCTCAGCAATACGAGAAAAGTCCGTAATAAATCGTCGATAATAACCGGCAAGTCCAAGGAAACTCCGAACCTCAGATGCTGACGACGGAACAGTCCACTCCCTGATGGCCCTAATCTTCTCGGGATCCACTGAAATACCATCTCCAGTCACCACATGCCCCAGAAAAGCAAATCGATCCAGCCAAAACTCGCACTTCGAAAACTTAGCACACAAACGATGCTTCCTCAAAATCTCCAACACCGTCCTTAAGTGCGAGGCATGCTCTTCCTCCGACTTCGAATAGATCAGGATGTCGTCAATAAAGATAACGACAAACTTATCCAAAAAGTCGTAGAAAATCAGGTTCATCAGATTCATGAAAACTGCGGGCGCGTTAGTTACGCCGAAGGGCATAACCACAAACTCATAGTGTCCATACTTCGTCCTGAACGCTGTCTTCGGAACATCATCCTTCTTCACCTTCAACTGGTGGTAACCACTCCTCAAATCCAATTTAGAAAACACCCTCGAACCTCCAAGCTGATCAAAAATATCATCGATGCGAGGCAACGAGTATTTATTCTTAACGGTCACCGCATTCAATCCCCGATAGTCCACGCACATGCGACGCGAACCATCCTTCTTCTTAACCAGCAACACCGGTCCTCCCCACGGAGACACACTAGGACTAATATAACCCTTCTGCAAAAGCTCATCCAATTGCTTCCGCAACTCTTCCAACTCTGCAGGTGCCATACGATACGGCGCCTTCGAAATCGGCTGCGCACCTGGAACAAGGTCAATAGAAAATTCCAAAGCCCGATCAGGCGGCAGACCAAACATCTCCTCGGGGAAGACGTCGCCAAAATCTCGCACCACAGCTGGCCACTCCAGCTCCATCTGCATAGCCACAGCCTCCACCGGCCTGGCCCGAAATCTGACAGGACCAAGCGAATTGCTACCACGACTGAACTCGAACACGGGATGTCCGGGAATCTCCAATACCACCTTCTTCCTCCTGCAGTCGATCGTAGCATAGAAGCTCGCAAGCCAATCCATCCCAAAGACCGCATCGTAGTTGGTGATGTTGTGGACAATAAAATCAGCATAAAGCTCATGTCCACAAACCACCACGGAGCAAGGACTGCATCCACGATGCACCGCGACTACTCCATTCCCTGTAACGATGTTCCAACTCTTGGAGAGAGGGGACGTCGACAAGGAATGCTTCTCCACGAAGCTCTGGGCCAAAATGCACATCGATGCACCAGAGTCAAAGAGGACTCGGGCAGGGAACGTGCAAACCAAAACCACACCTAACAAACAGTCTAATCAATCAAATCTTACTCTCACAACACCATACACAAGCATTCACATAATTTAACAATCAACTAATTAGGGAAGGAACAACCTAGATCGAAAGTTACCTGCAATGACCTCATCCATGGCAAAAACCTCCTCCTCAGTCATCAGAAATGCCTGCCTCCTCGGCGGAGCGGCCTGCTGAAAAGCCTGCTTCTGCGGAATGAGGGGCACCCCACGACCAGCGGGCACCGGGGCTCTCTGCTGCAACGGCGGGGCAGCAATAGGTGTCCTCCAAGGTTGCTTCAACCTCGGGCACTCCCGGATAGCATGGGCGGGATCTCCACAGATAACACATTGCCCCAAGAACTTCCTACACGATTCCTTGATATGGCCCTCCTTGCCACAGAAATGGCAAGTCCTCCGAACAGGCCCTCCTGGCCTCTTAAACTGAACAGGCGGGTTCGGCCTGAATCCAGACCTAACCACAGCTCTCGCCTGTTCCAAAGGCCTCTTCCCAGCACCAACAATAGACCCCTTCCTCTGGTTCACGAGCAGCTCCTGCCTCTTGGCAGCGACCAAAACCTTCTGATAAGATTCCCGGTCAGAGGAGGTCACAAAACTCTGGAGCTCCGAAGCGAGTCCCTGCAGGAACCTCTGAGCTCTCTCCTCAGCGTCCTGCACCATCTTCGGTGCAAACCGACTCAGCCTCATGAACTCCTGGTGGTACATGTCCACCGACGAGTTCCCCTGCTTCAGATCAATAAAACGCTGCAGCATCTCTTCCCTGGCAGCCTTCGGGAAGAACTCGCCATCAAATCTGGCCTTGAAGGTAGCCCAAACGATCGGCTCCACCAACATCTTCTCTTCAGCATCCCACCAGTTCCTGGCGTTATCCTTTAGCTGGCGCTTCGCCAAGTCAACCCAACTAACCTCGTTGACCTTGGACATCTTCAGATTGTCCTCGATATTCCTCATCCATTCATCAGCAGCTAGTGGACCTTCGGTTCCATCAAAATACGCAGGACCCAGCTCTCGGAACTGCTTCGCCCCGGGCTCAGGGCGAGGGGCTTCCACCACACGAGCAGCTCGAGTCACCGGAGCATTCTGCACCTGCAGGAGCACACCCTGCTGAACTTGCATCATCTGCAACATCATCCGCATCATCTCTCCATTAGTGGGCTCCCGCTCAGGCTCCTCGTCATGAGGGGGCGCACCACTACCACCACCATGGGTGATTCGCCTTACTGCCATCTAATGACGCAGAAAACGAAACGGTTAGACTCACAGCTTAGGGCTCAGATGTCAAACTTATTTGTTGGACAATCTTGCATTATTATTGTTATCCCGATAATCGCAGTTACAGAGGGAGACCTGCATGGGCCACCACTAAAACCTGTCACGACCCGCTTCCCCAAAATGGAGGCGAGACGTGAAAAGGTCCGCACGGGAGTGGGGCGGTGAAGCCCCAAACCCGATAAGCGTCAATTTAGTATAAGCAGGTCCCTGTAATTGCAAACGAAACAACAACAATAATAATAATATGAGACGGATATAAAATACCAATCCCACGGTTGTCCACAAAGTATTCAACATCACAGAAAAGCCACCAGGCTAAAAGAAAGAGTCTAAGGGCCCAGAACAAGGCCAAACAAAAGCAACATCATAACAGAGTAAAGGTGCTACGCACCGACAACAAAACAACTGTCTAACAAAGGTAAAACACCACGAAGACACTAGGACTGGTCCCCAGTGTCCACGTACTACCCGTCCAACACGGGCGCAAGCTCGGCGTCCGCAAACACCTCACCATCAGCAAGCAACTCAGGCTCAAGGTCTAACATGCGTCACCCAAAAGAGAAAGGGGCACATGTCAGCAAGTCTAAAAAGACTTGGGCAAGGAAACTGAAAGCAACTAGCAACCTAGCACTTATAATGTTAAGCAATGACATGGCAGTTAAGTATGATGCAACAGTTCAAAAGAGAGGCAAGCACTCACGATGTAGCAAAAGCTACCAAATCACTGATTACTTATCATTTAACACTTATCACTTATTACTTATCACTTATCACTTATCACTTAACACTTAGTGCATAGAGAGTCCACTTGCTGGCCAACTCGTTTATCTCTATCACTATCAATCACTTAAACACTAGAGATTTCACCTGCTGGCCGGAGTGGCTGATCAAGCCAACTCGGGCTCAGTCCGCTTATCTCTTACCCCACCCACATGTGTCGAGCGTTGTGGTTAGCAACTCATTATGCTCGCTTCTGGTCACGAGCCAGGAAAATAAGTGTGTGTATGGCATAGGAGTACACCTAGCCGGTATCCGAGCGTTGGGGTTAGCAACTACAGGGCTCGCTTCTGGAACACGAGCCAGGAAACATAGTATTGTAGCGTGTGCTACGCAGTCACGATAAATAATCACTATGCAATGCCATGAACAGATAATTGTGTGCCGTTAATGGAATTTAAACGTGACAGGCAAAATGCAATGACATGAACATATTCGCGTACCGTTAATTTAAAGTAAACGTGACATATGAGCATGATGGGGGTGACGGACCAAGCTTCGTTGTCAAGCTAGGTCAATGGCGTCTAAACGGCTATCCTTTCACCGTTTAGTCTCTTTTACGCTAAAGCATGGTAAATGGCCTAAGACATGGCCCAAATCAAGAGATGCAAGTTTCACTTGCCTAGCACCGGGGATGACGGTTACGAAGGTTCGTTTCCGCGGATGCTAGCCTACGGGGAATCGCTGATATGGGGAACAATCATCAAAACACAAGTATTTTATTAGGGTTTCATAAAAATTACAATAGGATATGAAAACAACGGTAGATCGATTTCTTACCGAGAGGAGGTGGAAGAAACACTCCGGGGAACCCTAGGATCAGATCTGGAAGAGATTGGAGAAGTTTGGGGAAACTAGGGTTTTGGGGGATTTGGGGATTTTGATGGGTTTTGATGAGATTTTGGGGAAGATGAGGGGTAGAAAGAGTGGATGGATGGATTGGATGATGGATTTAGGGCTTGGAATGAAGGAATGAAGCTTGGAGGAAGATGGGGGCTGAAGGGGGAAGTTTTTAGGGTTTTGGGTCGTGTTGGAGAAGAAGAAAACGTTTGGGTTGGGTATAAATAAGTTGGGCTGGCGGCTGCCCAGAAATTAGGGTTTTAACACTGGTTAGTCGGTCAAAGAACAACCACTGACCGACTAGTTTGGCAACTAGTCGGTTGGTCGACCAACTCAGACCGACTAAGTGTAAACAGTAACTCCTGAACGAAAAATAGGATTTAGAGTTAGTCGGTCCATGAACAAGTACTGACCGACTAGTTTAGCATCTAGTCGGTCGATGAACGTTCTTAGACCGACTAAGAGTAAACAGTAACTGATACAAAAATAATATGATGAGTTAGTCGGTTCAAGAAGCATTGCTGACCGACTAGTTTGCAACCTAGTCGGTCAACCAACGTTCTTAGACCGACTAACGATAAACAGTAACTCCTGAGAAATTTAGAAAGCTAACTAGTCGGTCCAAGAAGGATTGCCGACCGACTGGATCGTCATCTAGTCGGTCGGTGCCCCTTCTTATACCGGCTAATGAGCACAGAAAAGTTCCGATACGGAGCGCGAGGCCCCGGGATCGATTCCTAAGACTCCTAGGCTTGATCTAATAGTAAGATACGACCGTTATGAAGTCCGTCACGAATGACATACTTCGGAATCGACAATCCTAAGGAAGAAACGAGAAAATACGACGAATCGATCGAAAATGAAAGCTACGGAGACGAAAACCACACATGAGGAGAAAATTCACCAAAACATATATTATATTATAATAAATCCGAATACATGAAAAGCAGTCGTTACAGAGGGTGTTGAGAGAGGAAAAGAAAGAGAAAGGAGAAACTGAACAAGAAGGCCACTGCGCACATGCTGGGATAATACAAGTGAAGCTTCACAGTAATATCAAAACAACACCATAAATAACTTAAATCAATAACAACATATCATATATAACAACTTCCATTAATTTACATAGCACAGGTACACCACTACATATACACCACACTCTCCACCTCCAAGACAACCATGTCACTACACAAGCTATATCTCACACCAAGTGCTACCCCTGAAACCCAACTCCAAGTCACCTCCAACCATGCTACCTTTTCTACTGAAAAATAGGGAGGAGCACGTCAATGCGTGTCCCGGTAGGAACCAACTTGGATTTGGTACACTATTTTAAGGTTATTAATTTACAAGGTAAGGCAAGAGAAATAGAGCATGTGCGAGGTACAATAATGAAAATTAAATAGCTAAACAAGGGAATCATACCTGCGGTCCAATATTGAGTCACTGCAAGAAAAGAGGTTAGCACGAATAATAATAATAATAACACAAGTGTTCAAGTAACCATCATCTAATAAAATAAGTGGAAGTGCCTGAAGCATGACACAGAGTCACACAGAAACAAGCAAAGGGAAGGGGAAGTGCTGCTAGCAGAAGGAGTAACACGCAAATTCTTATTTTTTAATTGAATTTATTGGAGACTTGAGTAAACTGTGTGATACCAGGACCTGGACTTCACCCCAAATTTGGGGTGAATATAGCACACGGTGCAGTGGACACGGGCACTGTACAACACCGGGCCTCTCAGCTCCCCCGTCCCTGGCAGGAGTGAGGCTCTCCCACAATAACGCAACCTCCGTATGTCCCCTCCACTCCTGGTAAAGGCGAGTGGGTATAAATATCACATATCACATAATCATATCCCCCAACTTCTCAGTCCAGGCCTCATATCCACAATTTACTCAAATCCCACTTAAAACCCGGGTTTTGCTAACTCACCCTCCTTAGAGAGGATTGAGACTCATTCAATTTTATGAGTTAACATCATAAGTGACACGTTAGGGGGTCATGATGGCATGGGTATGCACATATCACCTCAGATGTCCATCATTAGATATAGGGTAATGTACTCACGTGACATGCCTCTATCACAACACATCATCCACTCACAAATACGACGTACCCATGCCATTCAAGCCTCTAACTTCACCAATTATCACTGTGGCTCAAGGCCAACACTAACACATGCACATTCCTCAAATTACCGAACATTGCCTTCATTGAGGCATTTCATCGAACACATGACAGGCGGCATACACATGGTTATTGTCACATCATCAATGTCATTAACCATCTATATAACGAAGCTATTTTCCCAGCAACAACAATAATCATGCACTATTGAGAGTGAATAGCAACGATACACAATTCACAACACCACTTTAATACTTCAGATTGCTGGAATTTGCAAAAGTTGACAATACATGGGCATATATCATCAGTTTTTATTGAGAATTTGACAAAATGTCCCAAATGAAAGTTATAGATATACTAGTCCTGGATTCACAGATAACATTTCAGGCACAAATATTAAGTATATAATTTATAGTGAATTATTTGGTAAAGTGTGTCAAATCTGTTTTTCAGACAGATTTCTGGGTCTGTATTAAAAGCCAATTTTGGGCATGTTGCAGCCAGAAATTCAACATATAAGCACTCTGATGAAATTTTAGAAACACTTGTTAACTTTCCAAAAAGACCAAGAACATGAAATTCTATTGTGTGTGCAGGTGTTGAGATCAATTTTACTAAACTGTGTCAAAACTGAAAATCAAACAGACATGTTGTAAAGATGGAATTTTTGCTCCTGATTTCTAAATTGAACATATATCAAAATTTAAATGATTTTGGGGTAGAACTTCAAGATCTACAAGCACATAGTTTTTTCGAAACCAAATTCGAGCTACAATAACGAAAATCAGGGAAAAAACACACATCATGATTTTAGAAATTTTCAAAGAGATGATTTTGCTAAGAATTTCAAAGTGAAATTGTGAAATTGAGCAATAGTAGGTAAAATTTAACTATCCTTGTCACATATTGGATAAAAACATGCTATAAAAGCTTGGTAGCAAGAACCAATTATTAGAGTTCCAAATCCAAGAGGATTCCTAACTCAAAACTTGAATTTTCCTCTTCTCCTTCTCTTCTTTTCTTCTCCATCTTCTTCCCACTTGCAACACTTAAGATTCTTGATTTTTGGAGTGAGTAATTAGGATTTTGGAGTGAAGAAAATGGAGAAAAGGGAAGGGATAGGGCCGGCCTCCTTTGGGAGAAAAAGGGAGAAAAGAAAAAATGGAAGAGAAAAGAAAAGAAGAATGAAGAAGAAGAAAGAACTCTCCTTAAAAAAATCTAACTCTAGAACCTCCTTATGATAAGCATGCCACATGTTAAATGACCAAAATAACCTTCCAAAAATATCCCTCAACTTTTAGATAATTACAAGTTTGCCATTACTTTTTGCACACACAACTTTAGTATGTATGCATAACAGTTTTAGTCCAAATGACCGTTTGCCCCTCGCCTTTCTAAAAATTTACTGGGGTTGCCATTGACCACTAACCCTTTTCACACTATCATGGCTCTTCCTACACTCATCCACACACATCCATGCTCGCATACATGCTTCACACACACACGTCTAACACATTCTTGTTGTTTTACACCCATGACGTCATTTGCACTTCTCCCACATTCATATTTCGTATTCTCTATCCTTAGCCATATATTACGGCCTAATTCCCCCTGCACCACGTCACATACATCGATATCTACGCTTATTTCATGCCCACGTAATTTCATGCCCACGTATGCATCTTAGGTAGAAATACCACGTGTGTTCAGTTGAATACCCGTATAGTGCAAAATAGGGCATGACAAAGGACCATCTCAGCATCGTTACTCTGAGGAGCAGGCAGCAATTAGAGGGTTCGAGCTATGGCCCACCTGTTGTCACCCCAGCAAAAATATATGCCGAGGAAAATTCCCCAATCTCTATAGAAGATGCTAATGGGAGTGATGACTCTGAAAGAACAGACCGAGACGGGCCAACTGAACCACCCGGGACATATATAGAACATGTCACATTTTCCCAAAGATTAGCAAAGGCAAAGCTTGAGCAGTAATACGGAAAGTTCATGGACACCATGAATGATTTCCACATCAACATCCCATTCTTGGAGGTAATATCCAAAATCCCCTCCTATGCAAAATTTCTTAAGGATTTGCTCACCAATAAGAAAAAGGCAACAGTTGTACTATTGGAAGAATGCATCACCATCTTTCAAAATAAACTCCCGAAGAAATTAGAAGATTTGGGAAGTTGTTCAATTGCATGTTCAATTGGGAATATGTCCATCCACAAAGCTCTATGTGATCTCGGTGCTTGCGTGAGCATTATGCCGCTTTCCATCTGCAAGAAACTCAATTTGAAGGAATTCAACCCGACATTGATATCACTTCAGCTGGCAGACCGATCAGTTAAATATCCACTTGGGGTCCTTGAGGATATGCCTCTTCAATTTGGAAAATTAATCATCCCTTGTAAATTCGTCGTAATGGAAATGGCCAAGGACTCACACATTCCAATCATCCTGGGTAGATCATTTCTTGCCACCGCATGTGCTATGATATATGTAAAGAATGGCAAGCTATCTTTGAATGTGAGAAGAGACAAGATTGATTTCGAGCTCCGAAAGTACAAGGAATGCCCTCTACTGACAATGCATGTTAACGAATCGACTTACTGGATCAACTGCTTGAAGAAGCATCTTTGGAAAACGCATCATACTACCCATTGCAAAGATGTCTCGTTGGATATGTAGAACCCGAGCATGACAAAGAAGCCAATACCTACTTAAAGATCAATGACGAGATACATGAACACGTAGCCTCCTACACTGGTGTGGGGCCCACGTGGAGGTGTTAGGACTAGACACTGAAAAAGGAGAGTTCCACGCCTCCTGAGATATAATTAAAACCAAATCCTTCGAATTTAAAATATGCATTCCTAGGGGAAAATTCCACCTACCATCTTATCATCAATGCCTCTCTTAGTGATGCTCAGCTTGAAAGCTTATTGAGTGTACTCCAACAATATATAAGCGTCATAGGCTACACCCGTGACGATATCAAGGGGATTAGCCCATCCTTTTGCATGCATATTGCACTTGAGGACAGTCATTCACCATCCGTAGAACCCCAAATATGCCTCAACCTTAAAATGCTAAAGGTGGTCAAGAAAGAAGTTTTGAAATTACTTGAAGCATGCATAATCTAACCTAGCTCTGATAGTCCATGGGTTAGCCTGGTTCAAGTAGTTCAAAAAGGAGGGCATGGCTGTCATCAAGAACGATGAGGATGGGTTAATCTCTACGAGAACGGTAATGCATTGAATATATAAAATTAAATCAAGCCACACACAAGGACCAATTCCCTCTTCCTTTCATTGATCAAATGCTTGAAAGGTTGGCAAAACACTCCTTCTTTTGTTACTTGGACGGATACACAGGATTCTTTCAAATCCCTATCTACCCAAGTGGCCAAGAGAAGACTACGTTTGCATGCCCTTAGGGTACCATCGCATACGAAGAATGCCATTCGAGCTATGTAATGCACCTGCCACCTTCAAACGATGCATGACGATAATTTTTTCAGATTTAGTGGAAAAAATTATGGAAGTATTCATGGATGACTTCTCGGTCTATGGAACACACTTCGATGATTGTATAAATTTTTTGACAATGGTGTTACATAGATGCCAAAAAAGTCAATTTGGTATTAAATTGGAAAAATGTCATTTCATGATGCATGAGGGAGTTTCCTTAGGACATGTCATTTCTAATGGGGGCATTGAGGTTGATAAAGCCAATGTAGAGGTTATTGAGGGGTTACCGCCCACTGCTAATTTAAAGGGGAATAGAAGCTTCGTTGGTCAAGCGGGGTTTTACTGTCGTTTCATCAAGGACTTCTCAAAAATACCTCGGCCTCTAACTAAGCTTTTAGCTAAAGATGCCCCCATTTGAACGCGTGTCTATATGCATTCAACAGGTTGAAAGAAGCACTCGTCTTGGCACCCATAATTCAACCACCAGATTGGGCCTCCCCTTTGAGCTGATGTGTGATGATAGTGATCATGAAGTGAGGGCCATCCTTGGGCAAAGAAAGGAAGGAAAACTCCATGTGATTTATTATACTAG
The DNA here is from genome assembly GCA_030789695.1 of Scilla litardierei. Taxonomy (NCBI): domain Eukaryota; kingdom Viridiplantae; phylum Streptophyta; class Magnoliopsida; order Asparagales; family Asparagaceae; genus Scilla; species Scilla litardierei. The sequence continues at coordinate 709,036,602 of CM061142.1, forward strand.
CAAAACTTTTGATTACGCTCAATCAAACTATACAACGACAGAAAAAGAGTTTTTAACGGTTGCGTTTACGATGAAGAAGTTCAGGTCATATCTGATGGGATCGAATGTCTTTGTCCACACGGATCATGCGGCACTCAAATATGTACTAAGCAAGAAGGAAATGAAGCCTCGCCTGATTCGTTGGTTCTTGTTGCTCCAAGAATTTGATATAGAGATTAAGTACAAAAGGGGGGCGGAAAATTTTGTGGCTGACCATTTATCACACCTCATCCAGGAAAATCCAGGTGAACCCCTTCCTATTGATGATTCATTTCATATGACCAATTATTTGGTATTGCCTCAGTTGGTGTTCCTTGGTTTACTGATTGGGTAAACTTCCTTGCTTGTGGAATCATGCCATATGGCCTCACATCTCAGCAGCAGCAGAAATTCTTCCATGACGTGAAGAAGTTTTCTGGGATGATTCCCACCTCTACAAATCCTGTCCAGATGGAGTCATTGTGTCCCATAAAATGAAGCATCATCCATAATATCACATTACCATGATTTACCATGTAGTGGCCACGCAAATACATCGAAGACTGCAACTAAGATCGTTTAATGCGGGTTCTATTAGCCTTCCTTGTTCAAGGATGTGGATGTGTTTGTGAAATGATGCGATCGTTGCCAAAGGAAGGGAAACATCTCTAGAAGGAACGAGACACCCCTCAACGTCATTCTGGAAGTCGAACTTTTTGATGTGGGGGGGATTGGCTTCATGGGTCTCTTCCGGTTGAGCTACAATAACTACTATATCTTGGTCGCAATGGACTACGTGTCAAAGTGGGTTGATGTCATCGCTACACCTATGAATGATGCCTGAATTGTCTTAAACTTCTTCAAGAAGGTCATCTTTCCACGACATTCCATAGTTCGGAGTCCCCAGAGTCGTGATCAGTGACGAAGGGTGGCATTTCATAGAAAATAATTTGAAACTCTACTAAAGAAATACGTGGTACACCATTGTGTTGGCATAGCATATCATCCTCAAACAATTGGCCAAGTTGAGATCTCAAACTGGGAGATTAAATCCATACTAGAGAAAACTATTATGAAATCGTGCAAGGGTTTGTCTCTAAAGCTCGACGATGCACTCTGGGCTTACTACACTGCCTTCAAGACCCATATTGGAACTTCTCTCTATCAATTGGTCTACAGTAAGGCATACCACCTAGAGGTCGAGTTGGAGCATAAAGCATTTTGGGCCGTCAAAAGCCTAAACTATGACTACACTCAAGCAGGAAAATGTCGACTTCTTCTACTAGACGAGCTAGATGAATTTCGACTAAATGCTTATGAGAATGCACACATCTACAAGGAGAGAACGAAAAGGTTGCATGATATGCAAATCTTGAGGAGAGAGTTTCACGAAGGAGATTTAGTCTTGCTTTACAACCCGAGGCTAAAACTATTCATATGGAAGCTCCGCTCGCGATGGTCATGGTCATTCAAGGTTACACAGGTGTTTGCCAACGGAGCTATTGAAATACTATAGGCGAAAGGGGGGATTTCAAAGTGAATAGCCACAACCTAAAACACTACATCGTTGGCAAACCTATCGATGAGGGCATATCCTATACACTCTCCACTCCACCCGATGGCTGAAGACTTAAGAAGTCAAGCTCATGACTTGAAATGAGTGCTTCTTGGGAGGCAACTCACGCTTATTTATGACTTCGTATTATTTCCACCCTTTTATTTCCCTTTTGTTTCATAAAATCTAACATGTTCCTTTTGTCATATATGTGTGCAAAACGTCCAAACCCTCGAAAACCAAACATATGCTCTATTCCTGGACTTCTACGCCGTGCTTCCACACGACTTGGGTACACTCGATTCTTTCTCCTGCTTCATTTTAAGGCCATGAATTATTATATCCCTTGTTTATTTTTTCAACCATCACTATTTGGTGCAATGAGGATAATGCTTCATTCTAGCTTGGGGTAGATGTCATATCTCTAGCCTAGGGGAGTGGCACAAACCCCCTTATAACTCCAGGACACTATTATTGATGTTTCCTCACCTTCCGTACACCACCCATGAATCTTGTGCTTATTTTCTTGGACATTACTTTGATTAGGCTACTAATTTGGTCCGCTTGGTGTGGCGTATAAGTCTAGGTTTAGCCAATGGTATGGAGTAGGTTTTGAATTGATAGGTTTTGGCTTTGGACATATGATCTAGGCATCCAAAGGCATGTGTTGATTGATATGCTTTCTCCAAAAAAAAGAGTTTTTGATAAGTGCATCATTCTCCCAATCCCACCAATTAGACATGTCCCCATGCCTCAAGAAACATTGAGCATTTGCGTCGAAAGGCAACATTTAGGGGAGTGCACGAGATCAGAATTATCGGTCCTGGACGATTCGAGAAAGTAAGCCTGTGGTGTCCATTTTGACCTAATGCCCTAAAATCATCTGGTTTGGGAGCCATTGGCTGAAATCTGGCTATATGAACCACCTAGGTCTCATGTATACAAAAAAGGATGAGAGAGAGAAAGGAGAAGTGTAATTATTTACACATGTACCATAATATCGAGCATATATATCTCCCACAACTTGAGAAAAACCTAGTATCGCCACAGCCAAACCCCTGACTTTTGAAATTCTACAATGCACGGCTTGGTATTAATCCTAGACAAATGCAAAACTGTGATAGCGGTTCTATCAATCTAAGCCTAGTCGAAGTGGTTCCATGGATTTAGCCCTTCTTCATGGATATGTATATGAGATGCAAAGTCACTCTGGAAGCATTCTTTTAGTTTGTGCTTATGCCCCTTGAACTAACCCCCATTCTTCACATATATCTCTTGTCTTGCTAGAGGAAAAGAAAGATTTTAGCTTGGAGGAGTTTGTTAAGTGTATATTTTGTGTATAATTAATCTCCCTATCCATGCACTTTTCACGTTTCATCCACATTCATTGTGCATTTTCTACTTATTTTGTTTGTTTCACTCTTTGGGGAAGTTTTATGTATTTCAGGAGAAAAGCATACAAAGTGATGCAAGGAGATGTTAGGAGAAGGAGCGGAAGAGAAATGCCAAAGATCAGAGATCATTAGGAGAGGAGAAGAGAAAAACACAAGGCAGCACGACCATGGGTGTCAACGCATGGTCGTGCCACAATATCAGCACCAGCAAGAAGAAGTGGAGCCTAGCGGCACGGTCGTGCCACTCAATACACAGCCTGTCACTTAAGGAGACAGAAAGCCCTTGTGTCTGCTTGCAGTCACACGGTCGTGCAGTATACCAACACGATCATGTCGACTAAATAGGAGCTGGTGCTTTAGGCCAAAGGCAGCGGCACGACCAAGCACATCAATTGCATGGTCGTGCCACTTTTGTGAAAAATGAAGAAAGCAGGATGAGAAGGCAGCATGACCGTGCAGCTTCACTGCACATCCATGCCAATTAGGAGAGATAAAGGCTTTCTGCCTGCCTGCAACCATATGGTCGTGTGATATATCCACACGACCGTGTCAGCTAAAAAGAAGCTGGCGCTTGGAGTTGAAGGCAGTGGCACAGCTGTGCGCATCAACCACACGATCATGCTCAATTTGCAACTGCTGAGAGCTACTGAAGGGAGAAGCAACACACATTGCAGCCATATAACATGGTCATGTGACTTATCAACGTGAGATGTAACTACATAGGGATCGGCACGACCGTGTGCCCATATAACACGGTTGTGCTCCCTTTCACGAGTCAAGGAAGACCCAAGCCACCTGAAGGCACACGACCGTGCGACTTGTCGACACTGTTGTGCACCCAAAAACCCAAGTTTTCAACATGTATCTGCCAAAGTTTGAGGGGAAACCCGACTGGGGGATTATTTTGAGGGACCTCTTCTTGCTAGGTCTTAAGAGGGGTTCAGAGGAGCTATCTTGGAGATTTTGTAAGAACCATTTATTGCTTTCTCTTGGATTGTAAGTTGAATCTTTCTTTCTCAATAGATTGGTATTATTTTCTCAACTCTTTCTCCTTCTTATTTCTATGATGCATTCTTATTTAGATTGGTTAGTTGTTGATTTCATGTCTAGTGAGTAGAATCCCTATCTAAGGCAGGGTAGAACACTATTGTGGATAATATGCATGAGTTGATTGCCCCCATTATCGATCTATTGGATTGTGCTAGGGTTCGGCTTTGGTTATGCATACTATCAATTTAATTATCTAATTTTTTAGAAACCCTAACTACCAATGAGAAATTGGGATTATGCTTGGATGCTCATTAGGATTAGATTGAATTTCTAATAACTGGGGTTATGATTAGACATCGAGCCTAGTTAATTAGAGATACTAATTGGAACCCACGACAAGACATCAGGATCCCAATTTAGAGTCCAAGCTTTAATTTGAGTTCTCCCATGAGACATGGACAGAACAAGGATGGGACTTAATTCTTACTCATGACTTCAATCCAATATATTGAGAATCCTGACCAACTCTGCAGTTAATCTGCAATAGCGGGTATACCTAGCCCTAGTTCCTTTATCTCTGGTATATTTTTAAAACATCCTCTCTCTTGATACGAAACCACGTAGCTAACTAAAATCTTGAGCTAATCTGTGCTCAACCACTGCCTCCATGTGTTCGACATCTGCATGATACGACACACGTACGCTTGTGGTATTATAACTTCACAACACTATAATTAAGAATTAAGAATTCTAATTGAAGAGATATTCTTATCCTCTATAAACGATAGAGAGCCATCCCTTGGATATGGAAGCGTCTAGCCAAAATTTTTGGAGATCAATCATCCTCCTTACTAGCCAACATCATCTTCTCCATCCAAGATTCAAGAGTTAATCAAGGAAGAACAGTTTGCACATGTGAAGATGAAAAGTTGATATCTTTCTCTAAAGACGTCAGAATCAAGAAGGTTTATGCCTATGTGATCATCTCGATACGATCTACATCACGATGATATTTTTTCTGAATTTATTCTCTATAATCATTCAATGAGATAATTTTTGGTGAGGCTGTATTTTTAGTATATCTTCACTCTGGAGCTATCATTGCGCATTAATTTCTTGAATGATATCGTGTACGATTCGATCGTCACCAAGAAATGTAATCAAGGTGTTTTCTTTTTGGTTATAAAATGGGTTTGAAATCCTCTAGGTTAAGGTCAGAGCAGAGGCATGGAGTCTAGGCAAAGAGCCACTCCATTGAAAAATATGTGCTTGCATAACTATGATTGGTTGAGATTTTTTAATCTGTGCCATACAACCTATTCAACCACATCTAGGAAGTTTTTCAGGGACTACCCAGGACTACGAAGTAGAATGAAGATATTTGGGTGATCGTAGATCGATTGACCAAGTTAGCACACTTCATCCTACTTGACCGATGAACTGGCTAAGAAGTACATGGATGAGATAGTGAAGTTGCATGGTATCAATGTCAATATTGTTTTAGACATGGACATTTGATTCATGTCTCACTTTTGGTAGCATTTACAGGAGTGTCTGAAGACCCACTAAAGATTCAATACGGCTTACCATCTGTAGACGGATGGCTAATCGGAACGCACTATCCAGATCCTGGAGGTTATATTGTGTGCTTGTATGCTGAACTTGAAAAGACATGGGAAGACCATCTTCATCTCATGGAGTTCGCAACAGCTACCAGGCCAACATTGGTATGGTGCCCTTTGTAGCGCTATACGACATGAAGTGACATCCCCTCTTGAGTTGGGACGATGTGGGTGATCGAGAGCTGGTCTGGCCATAATTGATTGTGGAAGCTATGATGTAGTAAGGACCAACAGGGAGAAACTACATGTGGCTCAAGATCGATATAAGCATTGCAGAGATGTGGAGCGCAGACATTTGGAATTCCAGCATGGCGATTACATGTTTCTGAGGATCTCCCTCAACCGTGAAAAGATTTGATTTGGACAAAGAGGGAAGATTAGTCCCAGTACATTGGACATTTTGATGTTTTGGTGTGGGTAGGAGAGGTGTCATATCGCCTTGCATTGCACCTGCTTTGGAGGGAGCACACGAAGTTTTCCATGTCTTGCAGCTACGACACTACGTGAGTGATCCCAGTCATGTGGTGGATTATTTGAAGATTGTTATTATTCCAGATCTGACCTAGAGCAGCGACCAGTCGGGATCTTATATTGACGACAAAAGGTTCTCAAAAATAGATTTGTCAATCTAGTCCGGGTAATGTGGCATCACGACTCGCCTGGAGTACATGCGAGAGAAAAGACAATATGCGTGAATGCTACCCATGTCTATTTGTTTCGTCATAGCGAATTTAGAGGACACAATTTTTATGAGGAGGATATGATACAACCATCTGAATCTATCACTAAGTGTATTTCTGTATAAACACTATTAAAATAAGTTTAAATAATTTTAAATATGTTTATAAGATTTTTAAATATTTTTTCGTATTTTTCTGAGGTCAAAACGACTCTAAACCCACAAACCTGCAACACATGACCCATAAACACGTTTTGCATCAAAACTTATATTTCCGTAGCTTAAATGTAAACAAATATTATTTTCATGGTCCTAACGAATTAGGAACTCGTGGTATTTTTCCAGAATTTTTTGGACACAAATCGTAAAATGATATTTAAATAATATTTAAATAATATTAATAATAAAATAAATAATAAAATAATATGCGCATCCCACGTGAAAACATGGGTGCTTTTCGTAAAACCAACCCAACAACATCATTACTGGCTTAATTAATTACATTAGTTATTAAATTAATATAATTATATTATAAAAACCCTCACCCTCCTTTAACTCACTCACGCTGACAACACCCCTCAGTCTTCATTTTTCACTCATACCGTTATAACCCACTCTCTCCTTCGTTGGGAAACACAACCCAGCCAAGATACGAGCATCCCAAAAGATTCTGCAACCAAGCTCCACCAACCCTCACCCACGGCCAACCCTCATACTCCTCTGTAACATCACCCAATGCAATCGTCGAAGCTCATCATCTTCCATAACTCAACACACCCAAGCCCACACCATCACAACATCCTATTCCTCCCCAAGTGCACCAACCCCCCAACACCCCGACGATCCACCCCTTCTGACCCGCAAGCCCACGAGCTCCCCACGCCCCCGTCAATATCTACCAAAGACCCTCAACTACCCTGTTCAGTAGCCCCACACTCATACCCCAAAGCTCAACAGCTCTGCCACCCTCAAGAGCTTCCCACAACCGCACTGTTGGGACAATCGATATGGCGGTTTCAATACTAAACAACAGAAATGATTAGTATTGTCAACAATTAGAAGATCTACAAAGTTACTTGTATATTCCTTTAAATATAAATAACTTGCAGTGAAAGAATCAACACAATTAATGAGACAAAATAAGCAAACCAGCCAAGCAACCGCAAACACCGTGAATTTATCCTGGTTCGAATCCTCTTGATACGTCCAGTCCCCTACTCCCCATGGAGAGTTTCAATCCACTATAACACTTACTCCCCACAAGTAACAACATACAAAAATGCCGACACACTTAGTGCCCCAAACTTTGTACAATCTCTACACCAAGAGATTCAACTTACTAAAGAAAGAATGAAACACCACCTAAAGTCTTAATGTGAATTTCAAATGGAATTCATAGGAAAGGTGTAAATGAAAGTTCAAATGAATAGATAAGAAAAATAGATGGGACTGCATCTGAATTTGAGAAGCCTTTATGCAGGAGGCTTTATCAAATGGTTATGTTCATGATGTGGATCTGAGAAGCCAATATCTGCCCAAAAAGAGTTCGTAACAATAATATGTTTGTCACATCAAAACCATATGGAATAGAGATATGGAAATATTAAATTCCAACTTTCTCCCCCTTTTTGATGATGAAAAACATATATGTAAAACAAACATTAAAATGAAATTTCATCTTTGCTCCCCATACAAAAAGCACATTGTATCAAATGTAAAAAATATAATGTTCTTTACATTTCTCCCCCTTTGTCATTGTCAAAAAGGATATTGGCGTCAATGACCTTATTTTCTTTTGGATACCTGGAAAAAATAAACATTTAATAAATGGTACCATATTCAATGTAGGGGCCATGAGATTAGTCCTTAGGAAACCAAACCCATGTAGAATTTGGTTTTCCTACATAATTATGTGAATAAACAATATTATTCATATATGAAGCAACACATAAATCTTTATTATGCAAACATAAATCCTTAGGAACCCAAATATGTCAATAAGTGGGTTTCTCAGGCACAAAATGAGTATGAGCATGGGGGGATGCATGCTACTTCATAGATTTAACAATCTTATGTTTAATATCCAAAGAAGGTGAGACATTGGGTTTGGTATCATTCTTATTTGAATAACCTAACCTATGTCGATTATTTGCATGATATTGAAATGAGAGCAAATCATTAAGATGATATTTTCCTTTGTTGAACTTTTCAACATTAGAGGATATCTCGTTATATTTCATCTTGAGTGATAAAATACTTGTATCCATTTTGGATATGCATGCATGCAAAACATGGACTTCTGAGTTTAGAATTTCATTCTCTTTGCTCAAGGCCATATTCGGAGTAAGTAGTTGTTCTTTTTCACAAGATAACAAATCATGATATGCAAGTTTTGAAACAAGTGCCTCGTGTTCAACAATCAAATGTCATTGTTATGTTTGAAAGATTTGTGCATGGAATTTAATCTCTTAAAGCGCATATACAAATCATTGAATGCATCTAACAATTCTTCATTATCTAAATTTACTTACTTGATTGTTTTCATCCTGAGCCATGAAACACATATGTGCACTTTGTTCCTTTTTGTTTTCATCTTAATCTGAGGAATCATACCATGTTTCTACAAATGCCTTCTTCTTCTTATGTACTTTATTGAAATTCTCGGCATTTTTTTGACTTTGAAAGTAAGAGACAATCCTTCTTGAAGTGTCTTGGCTTATTACAATGATAACACAAAGAAGAAATCTCATTAGTATTCATAATATTCTTATTCTTGAACTTACCTTCGAGATACTTCTTGAACTCTCTTGTTAAGTATTCCAAATCATCATCATCATCATCTGAATCATCGTTGTCTGATGACGCATGAAAGGCAAGGTCCTTCTTGTGGGTGCTTTTTTTCTTTCTATCTTCAAGTTGGACTTCGTATGCCATAAGATTTCCAATAAGGATTTCGACTGTGAGAGTGGATAGGTCGTTAGCTTCTTTGATTGTCGTGGTCTCCTTCTCCCATTCAAGAGTCAAAGCACGAAGAATCTTTTGGACAATCTCAACTTGGGTATACGTCTTTTGAAGCATGATCAAAGAGTTGGTAATATCTGTGAAGCGCGTAAACATCTCGCCAATTGTTTCGTTGGGCTTCATTTTGAATAGTTCAAATCTGTGGACAAAAATAACGATTTTACTCTCTTTAACTTTATGTGTGCCTTCATAAGTTACCTCGAGCATATGCCATATCTCGTAGGCTGATGAGGCGGTTGAGATTCTGTTGAACTCGTTCTTGTTTATGGCACCGAATAATGCATTCATCGCCTTAGAATTCAATGTTGCATTGGCCTTCTCTACAGTGGTCCATTCACTATAAGAGGTTGGTGGCTTAGTGTAAGATGTCTCTACAATGTTCCAAAGTTGGAAGTCAATTGACTGGAGCTAGTCATCATTCATCGCTTCCAATATGAGTAGTTAGAGCCCGTGAACAATGGAGGCCTTACGGTAGAATGCCCTTCGGGGAATTGTGGTGTACTTGTTTTTGAAGCCATAGATCATCAGAGATACCAATTGTTAGATTGGAAATAGACACGTCTCTTGAAACCAGGCTCTGATACTAATTGTTGGGACCATCGATAGGTCTATTTTAATACTAAACAGCAGAAATGATTAGTATTGTCAACAATTAGGAGATATACAAAGTTACTTGTATATTCCCTTAAATATAAATAACTTGCAGCGAAAGAATCAACACAATTAATGAGACAAAATAAGCAAACCAGCCAAGCAACCGCAAACACCGTGAATTTATCCTGGTTCGGAGCTCTTGATCCTACGTCCGGTCCCCTACTCTCCGTAGAGATTTTCAATCCACTATAACACTTGCTCCCCGTAAGTAACAACATACAAAAATGGCGACACTCTTAGTGTCCCAAACTTTGTACAATCTCTACACTAAGAGATCCAACTTACAAAGGACATAATGAAACAACACCTAAAGTCTTGATGTGAATTTCAAATGGAATTCAAAGGAAAGGTTTAAATGAAAGTTCAAGGTTTCTAGATTTTGAATGAAGAAATACACTTGAAGATTTCAATTTTCAAATGAAGAAAATATCAGAATTTTCTTCTCCAAATGAAAACAAGGGAAGAACTTTCTCTTGAAGAAGATAGAGTTCAATTTCAAAAGAAGAAAGTTGGAAAATGACGTGAATGCACGAGAAAGGGGGTGCTCGTCTATTTATAGGCCTGAAAAGAAGTTGCAATGTATATTCCAACAGACAAAAAACCGTCTCCAACGGATAGAACAATCCAGTTGCAAAAGCGGTCAAAAACGGAATTGGTCGACCAATAGTAATGTTTGGTCGACTTATTTTGAAACGAGAAAATTCGACCGTTTGAGGTTACTAACATGGAGCTGATATGAAGAGTGATTTTATCAACAAATTTCAAAGTCAAACTCGAAAAGAAAAAATTAGTCGGCTACCAAATTTCATCGGTCGACTAATTTATACAAAAGGAATTTTAGGATCCTGAAAAGACTAGGTTGTAGATAAATGTTAAGAAAGACCATAGTCATCTTAGATAAGTCATCATCAGGCTAAAAATCTATAAAATGAAAAATACATTGATTGCATAAAAGCCGTAGATATGCCTGCATCTGAATTGAGAAGCCTTTGTCCAGGAGGCTCTATTAAATGATTATGTTCATGATGTGGATATGAGAAGCCAGTACCTGCACAGAAAGAGTTAGTAACAATAATATGTTTGTCACATCAAAACCATATGGAATAGAGATATGGAAATATTAAATTCTAACATGCACCACACACCAAGCTCCGACCATCTGCTCCACTGTCCTGTCTTCCTCTACTCAGCCGTCCTTTGAGCTTCAAGCCCCATTCCACCAGGTACAGCTCAACCCCCTCTCCAAGTAAGCCCTAGATTCAAGCCCGAGCATTGCTCGGCCCCCCCTTCTGCCGCCGTGCACCATCCCCTCTTTCCAGTAAACCCCATCATCGTCGCCTCGTCTGCCTGTCACTTTCCCTGCTCCCGTAGCCTTATAGCATGAGTGAGAGGAGAGGAAGAAGAATGAATAACCGTATGAAATTATAGAGAAGAGGGAAGAGAGAGAGAGAAAGAGAGAGAGAGAGAGATAAATAGATAAAAAGAAATAATAATAATAAATAATATAACAACCCTTAAAATAAAGAAAAGCTACAGGAAATTTATACGCATTTGCCTGGAGCACGTAGGCACTTGGATCACAAGAATCAGGCAAGTATCTCGCCAGTTATAAATTTTCTAAGTTATCACTATTTAAATGTAATTTGATAAAAATGTATATATTTTTCATAATACATGTAAAGAGAGAGTCATAAGCACATTTTAGGATTCTACTAGTTAAGAGAAAAAAATTTATATTGTGCACGAAATTCTGATGTGTTGGTTTCTTAAAATAAATTGGTGAGCATTATCGATGATTAATTTTTAATTTTGAAAATTAATTTTAAATTGATTTTAAATTCAGAAAATTTATATTTATTGTTTAAAAATTGTTAAAAATACCCATTAGCTTCAGAAAATTATTTTTACTTACATAAAATTATATTCACAACTTTTAACATTTCTAAATTAATTGGTGAGTGATTTTGTCCTATTAAAAGGTATAATAGAAATAAAAACATAACAAAAATGAAATAAATATAAACGTTTTTATTTTATATTCACAGGAATCGATTCTCGTGCACAAGCACACCCGACTGCCCTAGCTCTAGCCCTGCTTTCCTCCAACAATGTTGATTCAAGTAAGTCACTCAACGCTAGATTTGGAAGTTTAAATAGTGTACTCGTGTGCGCATGTTAGAAAGTGTAATGCATGAATAATTAGTGTAGCTTATTGATAACTATCGTTGTGTTGGAACGTTGGTATTTACTTGGATATAGGCTTTGCCAACTTAAAACACCACATCCATAATGTCATGTCCCGCTTCCCATTATACTTGGGAGCGAGGACGCGAGCGGGTCCGCATGGGCTGAAGCGGTGAAGCGTAGCCCAATAAGCATATGTGAATAACAACCAAATGCAGATTCTTGCATGCACACAGAACAACAGAAATATTCATAATGATAGCCAACATCTAGAAAAGGAAAGTACACAAATAAAGTAAGGCCCAAACATGGCCAACAAACATAGTCTACAAAATGGGTACATACCTAATAAATAAGCGGAAAGTAAAACTCTAAAGCAGCAACAGCAGGTGAAACTCTACGACTAGTCCTCTGTGGGAAGAACCTCTGGGTCGACATACTCCTGGTCCAATGGGTCAATCTGGTCCAGCAGCTCGTCCTCCTGACATCTTGTCTCGTGACCTGACATGGTGGACATTAGTCTCTTGGAAGAAGAGACAGAGTTTTTCTTGGGTCACCGAGCATGAGTCGCTGGTGCCCTCGGTGGTGTGACTGTGCTTGTTTTCAGGTGGGACATAGTAACCCTCCTCCTGGATGGGGGACATGCGTCCTGCTCCGTTGCAAGTTGGTTCCAGTTTGGTGGTGTGGTTGTTTTGACCTGGACGTTGTTGTGTTCCCACAGATGGCGCCAGATGTTTCGGGGTGTTTTCTCATCACAGGTTGGTTGACTGGAGGGCCAGAGGTCAAGCGATTACGTGGGACACGCACGGCCTCCAGGAACGGGAGGTAGCTCGTTTGGCTTGGTGAAGAGCGTTCGGGTCTGAGTGTCGGCATGCCGAAGGGAGTCATCGGCAAAGCGACAACCTCCTACTGGTGGAGATGAATGGGCTCGGGGCGAGCGCGTTCGGCTCCGGGCTAATATGGCGCCGAAGGGTAGCTTCGGCGCAACTAGATCTCCTTGACCTGAGCAGACGAGAAAGCTCGTCAGGGGGGGGTCGGACCTTGGTTCTGACCAAGTCCCCTTCGATGCCTAACTCAGAGCGGATCTGAAGGATGCTCAATGGGATCGGTATGGCTCACGGAGAGGCCGATACGCGATTCACCAGGCCGAGTTGTGGAGGAGAATTATAAGTTGGGAGACAAATTCGTTCTAGAAGAATACCTCGGAGTTTAGGCTTTTTCAAGAGGGTCCTTTCCCACGTTGTTCTTCGAGTTGCTTTATAGGAATTTTTTCCGGCCACGTCCCCTCGACGTCCCCCCTATTTTGCCCCCAGTATCCGCCAATTTGATGGTGCCTTCATGGGTCATGAAGGTGGGCGTAATGCGGCTCTTTAATGACGATTAAGGGGGCACGATTTAAGGGGAGTGATTAACTCCCGCTGGCGTGGGTCAGCGGCTACATTGCATCGGTCCTAGGCCGGCCTGACTCAGAGTCTTCGTGGGGGCCTTGGGCCGGGGCCTTGTTTTACCCAGGCTCGTAGGTTCGCGACATGGGCTTGGCTCGTTCTGTCTTGGCCCATTTCGGGAGGGTCGTATCACAACGTTTATGTGTATGCGTTTTTGTTTTTGTGTAGGTGCCTGTTTAAGGTCTGTGCATACATGCATGTGTGCACATGCGCTTGCGTGTGTGCATATGGGTGTATACATTTTCTGACAAGATGCTTTTGGTATATAAGTGACTATACAATATTGACGCTCAACGCATCATATTTCATTCACTTTATGCTTATTTCCTGGCACTTAGCAGGCTTTTCTATCGATTATGATGATGTCCCCATTGACTCCTTTAGTGATGTTGTATGTTGAGCTGAAACTGTTGCATCTAGGAAGCAAAATTACAAACCGAAATATGCAAGTATCTAATCATTCTTGGGTTCTTGGCTTATATGGCTAAAGCAAACTTTGGGGGGAACTAGATTTTTGTATCATGCTAACTTTCTTGAAAATTCTTATCTTTCTCAAGCAAAGATTTGACGCATGTCTTTTTTCGGTCTTTGGAATACTTGACTATTGAAGCTATTGGATCATTATTTACCCGCTTTGGGCACAATACTGGAAATGCTGACAGTTTCCACAATTGTTCTGCTGGGGCATTATTGCTTTTAAGTGGCTTGCATTTGTCATATACCTGTTAATTTCCACACGCGCCTCAGTGTTTCACAGATTCACCAACCTTTCATGCATATAATTATTGTATCAGAAACTGTGCTTTGGTTGAGTTTGGCCTGTCCATGGAAGCTTGAGAAATTTGCTCAAGGAATTTCACAGACTTGATAAAGTAAAAATGTTTTTGGATTAGTTTGGGATGTCCATAGAACCTCAAGGAATTGAACATATCTATTTGATCAATAATATTTATAATCCATGGTTTCTCTTTCCTTAGATCTGAATAAGCTTGCAATTAATTACTTGTAGGATGTCTTTAACTTCTGACTCAATTGTATCATTTAAATAGAAAACATAAAAGGTTATGGAAATAAAATGACAAACACACGAACTAATCCTAAGACGAAAACCTTAAAAATAGACAAAAAACCAATTTGTTGCTTGGACTGCCAAGATGTGTGGACTCGACCAAGACAACACACATACTGGCTCGTCGACATATGTCAAATTCTTAAAAGTACATATGACATTTCCATCACACAAGCCCAAAACACAGTTGTCAAAAACACCACTGCATGATAGGAGTGCCCCCCAATACATGGGGAACCATGATCTTGTTGCTGTATGAAGCGGCATATTGACACAACACAAAAGCAAAGATAGACTTATAATTCTAGATCTAGGGTTTATGTGATGGGGAAACATGAAATTGGGAAAAAAAATTTAGGGATTAAAATTTTAGGGATAAAAAATTATAGGGATTAAAACAGTGGCATCCACATTAAAATTATGTTTCATTTCCGTCTTTTCACCCCTTCTCTTGTTGTGTATATGTGATGTCTTTCATCTGCATCTATTAGTAGTCGATGCCTATCTACTGTCATCTCATGATTCCATTGTTTTTGCAGCTCAAGAAATCAGGCATTGGCTTCCTTCAAATCAAGTAATAAACAAGCTGCTTACGGACATATTCGGCAGTCAAAATTATTCTCAGAAAGGAGGACAAAATGCACAACACTTTTATAGCGAGTGGAAGAAGTTCTCAGAGTCATTACAGACGTTGAATCCACAAAGAAGGTATAATCGTTTCTCAGCTAGTGGAAGAATGAATCAATGTCAATATAACTAATGGAGTACCATCCTACAAGGTACTTTACTACTTGGCTCGGCCATTTTTGGTGCTATGCACTTGTGTTTAATGTTGTATGCATCTAAAATCCAGTACATATTAATCTTGTGCTATCTGTAAGCGTAATTAAGACATGAAGCGGAAACATTAATAAATTACAAGAACTTAGATATTTATAATCTTCACCTGGGTTAGAAGACATTATGTCACTTAGTTAATTAAATAGGTTTCTATACCTTGATCCCAGAACTTACGTACACAATTTGTGATGGAAATGTAGTGTGTACCAAGGGATAGTGATACGACTATTTTGGAGAGGCCCAAGAACCAGAGACCCAGGCCCAAGCCAAGAGCAAGGGAAGCCCACGAATGGGAGTATGCCCGCCAGATGAGGCCCACTGATGGACTCGAAGCCAGACCCAAACCCGACCCAGAGGACGCACGATCAGCTCGTGCTCTCCGGGGTTAACCGTCCCCCTGAAAGCGCGGCTCCTTAATGACCATTAAGGAGCCCATTAACCCGCCAGCCCACGACCACGCAGGTGTCTTGATGGAGACGGGTCATGGGGACGTGTAGAGGGGCGGTCAGAGGGCGAGGATTGGGGGGGCAATCGTGGCCCAAACCCTATAAAGGGATGGTAGGTGCAACCGAGAAAAGGGATAGAATCCCAGGTATCAAAATCTGAGGTACTTCTTCAACGACCTTGTTTTCTCCATTATTTTCCTTCCCTTGCTCGGACCGAGGGTCAGCGTTCGATCTCCTCTCGAGTTGAACCTACCCCGCCGGGTATTCATCAGACCTTGCTCTGACTTAAGCATCGGAGGGGACTTGGCCGGAACCAAGGTCCGGCCCCCCTAACGAGTTCTCTCGTCTGTCCAGGAAGGAGCTGATCGAGGCGCCGAGGCTACTCATCAACGCAAGACGATCCCGCCCGCTGCTAGCGTGCATCGCCACCGACCGGAGATCAAGTAGCAATCAAGGAGCCGAGGCTACCCCTCGACGCTCGACCAACCGAGGTCGAGCACTTCCCGAGGAGCTGAGGCTTCCCCTCAGCTCTGCACCGACCGAGGACGGACGCTCCACCCGATGCCCACGCTCGTCCTCGTCTCCATCGCCGTCCCATGCTGTGAGCACGTGAGCTTGGCGTATCCAAGGGATCACAACCGGTTCCTTGACCACGTTGACCGCTTAGTTGTCGGTCAACGAGTCAGTGGTGAGAAAACACCCGTAAACATCTGGCACCGTCTGTGGGAACACGAACAAGCCCACGTCAAACCACCGGAATGAAACCAGTCTGCAACGGCTCGGGGCGCATGCCCCCCATCCAAGAAGAGGAAGACTACATCCCTCCCGAGAACCAGCACAGCCACACCACCGAAGGAACGGGTGACTCCCGATCGGTGACTCAAGAGCAGCTTCGTCTCTTCGCTCAGGAAACCAACGCCAATCTCTAGATGTTGGTCGTCACGATTCAACAGCTTATCGATAACCCTTCCATCCGACGAGCGGGGACGGGAGGGACCCACCAACATGGAGTGGAACGCCGGCCTGTACGGTCCGCCGTGGTCACTGACCACGGGGACGGAGCACCCAACCTGGAACGACGATTTACCATGCCGGGCTTTGTCCCGGAGAGGTCCCTCACTCCCACCTCGCCCTGTAAGGGGGATTTGATGGGACTCGAGCAAACCGGAGGCGAATCGGTTACCGCCTCGTCACGGCGACCGGGCTCAACGAGTCGGCGGCTCGCCGGCCACCGAGCCACAGGGGACCGACCACGTCGGGGCGGAAGTCCTCATCGAGCAAAACCGAAGAAGCGAGACTACCGCAGGGAGAAGAGGAGCGCCCGACAATCAACCCCCGTCCACAGCTCAGCAGGAACGAAGGCGAGCCCCCAGCGTGACCGCGCTCGCTTGCCACCACCAAGCAATAACGGTGTGAGCGTTGGAGGGTTCCCGGAGGGCGCCAGAGGCGACCGATGCCCGCTCTCCCGGAGGATAACTGAGGCACGGGTACCTTCCAGATTCAAAGTGTCGACGCTAGAAAAGTATGACGGCACGGGGGATCCCCTCGACCACGTGATGGACTATGAAGGGGTCATGGCGTTCCAGGGAGCTGATGATACCCTGCTATGCAAAGGCTTCTATTCCACCCTTCTAAGAGTGGCCCAGAGTTGGTACCATGGTCTACCCAACCGCTCCATTGATAGCTTCGAAGACCTCTCTCAGCAGTTCTGCAAACAATTCATGGCTGGGCGTCAGGTGAAGCCCGATTCAGAACTCTTGTTCAATGTGGTGCAGGGCCCCGGCGAAACCTTGAGGCACTACATGCGTCGCTTCAACACGGAGCGACTGAATGTGGAGAGCTGCCCCGAATTGGTCGTCAAGACGGTCCTGAAGAAAGGGCTCCGACATAGGGGCCTGAGAAATTCGTTGCACAACAGTCCACTGAAAGACCTCGCCGGCGTCATAGCCAGGGCGGAATGCTATATGCTGACGGAAGAAGCACTGGCCGAGGACGACAGAAGCCGCCCGGTGGGAACAAAGCAGGGATCCAAGCGCGACGAGAGCGAGCGTCGCGGCCCTGATGAGCATCGATAGGAGAAGAGGGCCAAAGGAAAGCAGCGCATGAAGGAACCGCGACCCTCCACGCTGAACGCCACCATGGACGTCATCCTCGTGCACGCCCAAAAGGAGGGACTCTTCGGCAGTCCGCCTCCGAGGATGAAGAGAGGTAGAAAGGATGAAGAGAAATATTACAAGTATCACAAAGACAACGGCCATGACACTGATGACTGCTGGCATTTGAAGAAGGACATCGAGAAGCTGGTTAGCCGGGGGCACTTGAAGAACTTCGCCGACGACTCAGCCCCCGCCCCCCGGGGAGGGGACGTCTAGGCAGTTGGACAAGGGAAAGAAGGTGAATGTGGTCCAGGCGGCCATGCCATCATCGAGTGAGCTGGTGAGATGACCAACAGCCACCTCACCGGGGTAAGGCTAGCTTGCCCTCGCCGTCTCCGTATTTTATTTTCCTCCAAATGTACACCTGAATTCAAGCAATGGAAAGAACCATGTTAGTACAAGTCCTTATCTCTCTCTTTAGTTGGCTAGGTGATCGATAGCAGGACGAGCAGGAAGTCACCCTCCGAGAGGGGGGCAGCAAAATGATCGGCTGTAAGGCTGGGTGCAACTCCCCCAGCAGGACGATCACCGGGCCTGTTCGTAAGGCTGGTGGCAACTCCTCTAGCAGACGGGAACGTCGATGGGTCATAAGCTGAGGGATAGCTCCCCCCAGACCGGTCGACCCGATCGGCCGTAAGGCTGTGGGCAACTCCCCCAGCAGGCCGTTCACTGAGCCCGTCCGTATGGCTGGGGCAACTCCCCCAGTAAGCGGGAACGTCGATGGGTCATAAGCCGAGGGGTAGCTCCCCCGTAAATCGGTCGACCCGATCGACAGTAAGGCTGGGGGCAACTCCCACAGCAGGCCGATCACCGGGCCCGTTCGTAAGGCTGGGGGTAACTCCCCCAGCAGGCGGGAACGTCGATGGGTCATAAGCCGAGGGGTAGCTCCCCCGCAGACCGATCGACCCGATCGACCATAAGGCTGGAGGCAAATCCCCCAGTAGGCCGTTCGCTGAGCCCGTCCGTAAGGCTGGGGACAACTCCCCCAGCAGACAGGGACATCGATTGGTTATAAGCCGAGGGGTAGCTCCCACCGCCGACCAACCAATCCACCCGACCCTAAGGCTGGAAACAACTCCCCCAGCAGGTCGATCATCGAGCCCGTTCGTAAGGCTGGGGGTAACTCCCCCAGCAGACGGGGACATCGATTGTTTATAAGCCGAGGGGTAGCTCCCCCCGCCGACCAACTGATCCACCCGACCCTAAGGCTGGGAACAATTCCCCCAGCAGGTCGATCGCCGAGCCCATTCGTAAGGCTGGGGCAACTCCCCCAGTAGACGGGGAAATAGATTGGTTATAAGCCGAGGGGTAGCTCCCCCCGCCGACCAACCAATCC
Source organism: Scilla litardierei (assembly GCA_030789695.1). Classification (NCBI taxonomy): domain Eukaryota; kingdom Viridiplantae; phylum Streptophyta; class Magnoliopsida; order Asparagales; family Asparagaceae; genus Scilla; species Scilla litardierei. Next base: position 709,056,011 of record CM061142.1, read on the forward strand.
ACCCGACCCTTAGGCTGGGGGGGCAACTCCCCCAGTAGGCAGGACCACCGGTTGGTCGTAAGCTGGGGGGACAGCTCCCCTCGTGGACCAGCCGACTTGATCAACTGGAAGGCAGGGGGCAACTCCCCCCGTGGGACTGAATGTCAGATGGATATAATGTAGGGGAATTGGCGGTCCCTTAGGGCACAAAAACTCTAGTCCCGTCCTAAGTCGGACGGAACATAGACAGAAAAATCATTTGCAGCGGAAGAAAAATTATGTTAACTAAATTAACAAGCAGTTAAAAACTATTTTTAACTTAGCCCTAAGGTCCAAGACCCTATGCCAAGATCTATGCCGACTTGGGATGGGTCTGACCATCCCAAGAAGGATCTAGCCTACTGCGATTAAACTAAACTAATGCTAAAAATACTTTAACCACATACCCGGAATCTCAGCCCTGGAGCAGGCGAGATGTTCCGCGCCGTCTTCCGAGCTGCTCCCGTCCCACGCCGAGCCGCTCCTTGAACCGCTCCCCGAACCGCTCCTTGAACCGCTCCGCATCCTGAGGCGATCAATCCCCGTGCCGCCGAGCCAACCACGCGCCGAAGAAAGTTTCACGCGAGTGAAACCTCCGCCAAGATTTCAGATCCAGAATCCGAACTCCTTTGTGGCTTTGCCAGAGCCCGCAGGAGTAAGGCAGAAATTTAGGGAGATAGAGAAATATTTATTTAAGCTTAGATCCGAGCGTGCTCCAACATTTACGAGAGCCGCTCAGATCTAGAGCTTGGGACGAGTTTTGAGGAAGGGGGGAGACCCCTATTTATATAGGCGGCGGACTCTCCCCTTTTCTCAAAATCCGATGTGGGACTAAAATTGAGTTTAATTAAAATCAAGTTAGTTTGCACTTCACAAAGTGCAAACTTCCGTGAATTTTAACTCACTCACCGTTAAGCTTCAAGATCGATACAACCTATCAATACGACAAGCGTTCAACCGTGAACGCATAGGAAAAAACGGTTCGTCAATCGGAGTTCGTTTGACCCTCCAATTGAGTGTCCAAAGATCAGCCCTAGGCTAGTTTTTCGCAAAAACTGAGCCGTCATTTGATTCAGCACACTTAGGGTTCAAAACCCTAGAGGTGGGGCCCATGGGTGGGCCCCACGCAACCCGCGCGCGCTGAATTCGCCTGGGCAGAGCCCAGGCCGCGCCTGGGCTCGCCCAGGCGCCTGGGCGTGCCCAGGCGCCTGGGCGCGCCCAGGCCGCGCCTGGGCTCTGCCCAGGCGCTGGGCAGAGCCCAGGCGGGCCTGGGCTGTGCCCAGGCTTGCGCCTGGGCTTGCCCAGGCCGAGCCTGGGCTAAGCTCAGGCTTGTGCCTGGCTAGCCCAGGCAGTGCCTGGGCTAGCCCAGGCAGCCTGTTCTGACTGGGTCTGGCCTGGTCTGATATTGCGGGCTGTTTTGGCTTTAACTTTTGCGTTTGGCGTCCGTTTTGGACGCCGTTCGAACCTGGGTCTAGACCGGGACATTCCCGTCTTACCCGTGAACTTTTCCTTGCGTTTATTTTATTAAATATTGTATTAAACAATTTAATACACATTTAATCGCTTTTGCATCAAATGCAAAATAGTCCCTATCTAAGCTTAAATTATCATATTTCATCAAATGCAATTATCTCTTCTTTTGCATCAAATGCAAATATTCTCCCTAACTATTTTCTACCTATTACTAGACGAAGCGTTGCACTCTGTGTGAGACCCTACAGCCTGACCCTTACAACAGGTTGGGCTCGAAGCCCTATACGGCAGTGACCACGAGCAGTGGTTGCCGTCCCTGCTTCAGGAATCATCATTATGTGGTTAACTCATTGACATGAGTATTGTCGGGACCACCTGACTGTTTCCGTGATGAATTCCGCAGTTATAGTCTCTTCATCTTAAATATGTCGTTCGTATCAAGTCTGGGGTACGGTCAAACTGTCAACCCCAATAACTTGACTCCGGTTAGTTTCTATCAATCTTTAGTCAATAAATATTGGACTTCTTCCTACATACTCTGCGCAGAGTTTTTACTAAAGACCGAACTAACTCTATGACACTAACTCCCATTGACCGGGAGAGACGAATCCTCTCTTGGTCATTACTCGCCTCGTACGTTTCAAGTGACACCCAATCAAAAGACCTTTCGACAGGCCTTGCCTCGAAGCTAGGTCAGTTGATCTAAGTGGCACCGTTCACGCACAGGTCCGTCAAAATGACCTCAAGTCAAAAGACCAACTATCCTATCATCACTCAGAGTTATCACTGACAGATTGGTCAATATAACCATATGACAACTCTAGTGGATCGTTCAGTGAACTCATTCTAATGAGCACCTGTGTCTCGTCTTCGACTTCGCCAAGTCAAGCGATCATGAGATCATCGCCACCGCTAAACGGTGAAGACTAAGACACAATGGTCTATCCGATGTTTCGATATCCTTGTCTCGAAACATCTACGACCACGAACCATTTCAGACTTATGCTACAGACGGTCAAACGTTTCTCCATGATCGAGATACTCATCTCGATACCCGTTTGACCTTGCATAAAGTCTCAGGACTTTACCTAAGTTGATATCTAATTATAACTACATTACAATATAACTTAGATAAATTATTACCAAACAGCTTACTGTTATTTCGAACAAGATGTTTGTGCTATTCACACAGGAATAAATGGCCTTGAGGGCATAATATTCCTACATCTCCCACTTGCACTCAGGCCCATTTATCTCGGTATCTTATACCGTTTTTACACATAAGTTTTCCCGACTTCATGTGGTAGAGACTTCGTGAGTGGATCTGCTAAAACCGTCTACACTATAGACTTAAGGGGTTTCTATGTTTATGTAAGACCAACCATTTGAATCTCATTCAAATAATTCATTTGGTCTGTCGGAATCTATAATATTTTATTTCCCTGGATCTTATCCAGTTCATCGTACCTTACGATAATAATTTTAAATTAGTAATTGGTCATTAAAAATGGCTCATATTTATTTCTGATAAAGTATCAAACCTTTTGATTACTTAATCAAAATATATGTTCCATCCTTTTGATGATTCGCATGTAATTTATACGCTCACACTGACCTTGAAAACTATCTGGCTAATTCATATAAGTTGGTCTGTCTAAATCATATTTAGAAAAACGAACTTATAAGTGAATGCTCCAATTTTCATGGTCAACTTAAGCGTTTTACATCGGCTTTGGTCCGAGTAGATTTGTACACATCTTGTTGGTGAAACTGGTTTCATCATAATTCGTTTTAAAGAAATTAGGATGAAAACCGTTCTCGTCCAATAAGATTGTACTTCACTATTTTCCTTTCTGCACCAATCTTTTAACTTAAAGATTTACTTGCGGAAAGTGAGGAAACATTTTCCTTGGGCACGTAGACTAAATTCTCAAATTTATTTACGCACACGGACCTGCATCAAGTTTTAAATCGGAGTTACTACTCCGAATTTTATCCCGGAAGTTGACTAAGTCATCATCAGTTATGATGTCTTAACTCGACTTTTTCGTCTTACGAAATTCGAGTAAATATACAACTTCCTCATGATTGATTTAATGAATATCTTATTGATAATGTTCTCATAGAACTTTATCAAAACCTAGGCATTACTATTTGGGACTTAACCCAGAGGGAGGACTTAACTCAGAGTCACTTACAATGGATCACACTAAATCTAATTAAGTGTGATTCATACCTTTTAACACACCGATGTGTTAACAGACTTGATCTGAGAGAAAATCACATTTTCTTTTAATTACACAAGATTTTATGTAGCTAAGTATTTGACCATTCGATCTAATTGAATCAGTTTAAATACTTTAGTCATTTCGTTCTTTATTTTATCAGACTTGCGTTTCATCAAGAACACGTGTCTTAATAAAATATACGAATAACTTATTTTGTTAAAAGTAGACTCGGTTACATCAGTATGTACGAGACTGAGTTCGACAACTCATTCTCCCACTGTCTCACAGATGGGTTTCGGCCATAGTATCTAAGAGGCTAAGACTCACAAGTGTCCGTAGACTTCATAATACGAGAGGTTAGACCCCTCTTTATGTGACTTGTGAAGCTTAATCTCTTGATACGGCCTAGTCTAATTTTACCATATAAGTTCGCAACTATCTTGTGTATTTATATATTAACATTTAATATATATATAGTTATTTACAAGTTACTTAACACAAAACATCACTTCAGAAGCAATGTGACGACATTCGTCAAAATGCGTTAAACGTCTTTTGTATAACAACTTATTCCGAAATGTGACATGAAAATATGTCACGTTTTCATTTCCTCCTACTTATGCCTGTACTAATGATAAATTAAACTAACTTTCTCAATTGACTTTCCGAAGTGCCTTCTTCCTTTTCTAAATCATATTTAGATATCAACATAAATAAATAGCTATGCAAGCAACTTATGTATCCAAACGCTTGAGCTTTGCAATCTTGAGTGTAGCTCAAGAAGTTGCTAGTCTCAAGATCCGGTTGGGATACATAGTCTTGCACCGCTCATGCACTCGTATTCGAGTCAAACGGTTTGATCGAATTTTCGAACTTTGCGGATCAAAATTGTTTGTCCATACAACCTTGAGGGTAGCTCGACAAGTTGTAGGGAGAAACATACTTTGAATGTCCTATATGTTCAAGCTGCCTCATATAGAGACGAGTGACATGTAGCGTTAATTTATTTGTTGGACACAGAACTTAATGAAATCATATTTCTTAAGTCTGTTCTTTTAGAAGGTCATTTAATTTGTCAACGAGAATATAGTTTAATTATATCAACTAGAATTTAACTTTGATATTCAATTTATCAACCTGTTTGACCAGTTAACTAATTTGAATATTATAAATTGATTCTTTCGGTAAACATAGTCTTGCCCTAGTTTTAGCATATGTTCAATATTAAATATAGGTAGATTGGCTTTTATCTATCTATATCCTCCCACTATTTTTACGATCGTTTTAAGGCTTAATAACGAACGATTTAATCGAATTAAAATTAATGGGTAAGAGTTCCAATCACCTTGAGTCTAAACAACCTTGAGTGTAGCTCAACAAGTTGATTGACTCTGCGATCGGAAGATGACTCTTCATCGATCATATTGGATATGACTCTCTTAATCGGTTTTTGCCCCTAGCCATTCGTGATCATGAGTGTGCTCATCCAAATCACCATGTCTAGTCTAGTCGGACCCTTGTTTTCATGTCTAGCCTGACTTGCCCCTCAGCTCGGTGTATGCACGACACGTCGGTTTGGGTCAGGTCTTAGACTACATCTAGGCAGACTACATCGTTGACTTAACTTACGCCGGCGCTCGGGGTACGAGACGACGGTTAGGGTTAGTCAAGATTTCATCTTATGTATTTAAGGAGTTGGTTTCTACAGGGTTGCCATGTCACAGCTTGAGTGTATCTCAACAACTATAACACGGGCCCTATAGTTGCTAACCCCTAAAACAAGGAGGGCTACGGCTAATCTTGAAAAAGATCATTAACGTATTTGACTTAGATATAGTCCATGGTGTCATACAATCATGATTCGCGACATTGCGGTCCAGCGGAACTCAGCCAGGGAATTGACTAAGCCAGGATCACTACCCCTTGGACTAGCAAGGGTTGACCCAGAAATCTTAGCCAAGCACATTGACTGGATCATGGTCCATTGAATGAAGCTTGTCATTTTTGTATGTATGCCATAGACTAAACAGCTTTTATTAACAACTAATTAATCCTATCAACTAGTTGAATCCTTAAATTCAAAATGTTTAGGATTTGTTTAATAACTTTTATTAAGTCCTTATCAACTATAAGGTTCACATGCTACCCTAATCGTTATTAGGATTTTAATAAATTTTATTAACAACGCTAGAAGCGAAGTCCTTTAATGAAAATTAATTATAACAATTAGAATTGAAAATTCATTTAAAGGACTACCCTAATCAGGAATTAGGTCTTAATATTGTTGTTAATGATTTATTAAAACATAGCATGTCATTAAAATTCAAGTAATAAATTTTAATCATTTTTAATGGCTAACCTAAAAGGTTGTCTTGTGTTATCAAATAAGGGACAAGATTAACAAGCCATTAAAATAAAGCTACACTAATTTTATCAACATAAAATGAAAGTGTATATCTATTTAACAATTTAAATAAACTAAGTTTATCGCATAAACAATTTTTAGACTGCATACATAAATTTAACATTTAAATTTAAAATATGATTTTAAAAATATTTTATTTTTATCTCATAAAAAAAACTTAATTTTTAAAATCACTAACTTTGCATGCTATTATAAAAAATTTATCTCATAAAAATTTTAATCTTTAAAATAAGTTTTAAAATTATCTCATAAAATTAAAACATCATTTTAAAACTTTCATGCTTAAAAATTTATCAAATAAAAATTTCTAGGCATCCAAAATAAATTTAAACTTTTAAATATTTAAAATTAGTTTTAAAATTATCATATAAATTTTAAAACGTTATTTTAAAATTTTCATGTTCAAAAATATCAAAAAAAAAAAAAATTTGAACATCTAAAACATCTTTAAAAAATTATCTCATAATTTTAAAAACATTTAAAAGTATTTAAAAGCATTAACACGTTTAATAAAATCGCAGTACCTAGATCGCTACGCAAACCTGGCTCTGATACCACTGTAGGGGAATTGGGGGTCCCTTAGGGCACAAAAACTCTAGTCCCGTCCTAAGTCGGACGGAACATAGACAGAAAAATCATTTGCAGCGGAAGAAAAATTATGTTAACTAAATTAACAAGCAGTTAAAAACTATTTTTAACTTAGCCCTAAGGTCCAAGACCCTATGCCAAGATCTATGCCGACTTGGGATGGGTCTGACCATCCCAAGAAGGATCTAGCCTACTGCGATTAAACTAAGCTAATGCTAAAAATACTTTAACCACATACCCGGAATCTCAGCCCTGGAGCAGGCGAGATGTTCCGCGCCGTCTTCCGAGCTGCTCCCGTCCCACGCCGAGCCGCTCCTTGAACCGCTCCCCGAACCGCTCCTCGAACCGCTCCGCATCCGGAGGCGATCAATCCCCGTGCCGCCGAGCCAACCACGCGCCGAAGAAAGTTTCACGCGAGTGAAACTTCCGCCAAGATTTCAGATCCAGAATCCGAACTCCTTTGTGGCTTTGCCAGAGCCCGCAGGAGTAAGGCAGAAATTTAGGGAGATAGAGAAATATTTATTTAAGCTTAGATCCGAGCGTGCTCCAACATTTACGAGAGCCGCTCAGATCTAGAGCTTGGGACGAGTTTTGAGGAAGGGGGGGGAGACCCCTATTTATATAGGCGGCGGACTCTCCCCTTTTCTCAAAATCCGATGTGGGACTAAAATTGAGTTTAATTAAAATCAAGTTAGTTTGCACTTCACAAAGTGCAAACTTCCGTGAATTTTAACTCACTCACCGTTGAGCTTCAAGATCGATACAACCTATCAATACGACAAGCGTTCAACCGTGAACGCATAGGAAAAAACGGTTCGTCAATCGGAGTTCGTTTGACCCTCCAATTGAGTGTCCAAAGATCAGCCCTAGGCTAGTTTTTCGCAAAAACTGAGCCGTCATTTGATTCAGCACACTTAGGGTTCAAAACCCTAGAGGTGGGGCCCATGGGTGGGCCCCACGCAACCCGCGCGCGCTGAATTCGCCTGGGCAGAGCCCAGGCCGCGCCTGGGCTCGCCCAGGCCCGCGCCTGGGCTCGCCCAGGCGGCCTGGGCGAGCCCAGGCCCGCGCCTGGGCTGTGCCCATGCGCTGGGCAGAGCCCAGGCGGGCCTGGGCTGTGCCCATGCTTGCGCCTGGGCTTGCCCAGGCCGAGCCTAGGCTAAGCTCAGGCTTGTGCTTGGCTAGCCCAGGCAGCCTGTTCTGCCTGGGTCTGGCCTGGTCTGATATTGCGGGCTGTTTTGGCTTTAAGTTTTGCGTTTGGCGTCCGTTTTGGACGCCGTTCGAACCTGGGTCTAGACCGGGACATTCTCGTCTTACCCGTGAACTTTTCATTGCGTTTATTTTATTAAATATTGTATTAAACAATTTAATACACATTTAATCGCTTTTGCATCAAATGCAAAATAGTCCCTATCTAAGCTTAAATTATCATATTTCATCAAATGCAATTATCTCTTCTTTTGCATCAAATGCAAATATTCTCCCTAACTATTTTCTACCTATTACTAGACGAAGCGTTGCACTCTGTGTGAGACCCTACAGCCTGACCCTTACAACAGGTTGGGCTCGAAGCCCTATACGGCAGTGACCACGAGCAGTGGTTGCCGTCCCTGCTTCAGGAATCATCATTATGTGATTAACTCATTGACATGAGTATTGTCGGGACCACCTGACTGTTTCCGTGATGAATTCCGCAGTTATAGTCTCTTCATCTTAAATATGTCGTTCGGATCAAGTCTGGGGTACGGTCAAACTGTCAACCCCAATAACTTGACTCCGGTTAGTTTCTATCAATCTTTAGTCAATAAATATTGGACTTCTTCCAACATACTCTGCGCAGAGTTTTTACTAAAGACCGAACTAACTCTATGACACTAACTCCCATTGACCGGGAGAGACGAATCCTCTCTTGGTCATTACTCGCCTCGTACGTTTCAAGTGACACCCAATCAAAAGACCTTTCGACAGGCCTTGCCTCGAAGCTAGGTCAGTTGATCTAAGTGGCACCGTTCACGCACAGGTCCGTCAAAATGACCTCAAGTCAAAAGACCAACTATCCTATCATCACTCAGAGTTATCACTGACAGATTGGTCAATATAACCATATGACAACTCTAGTGGATCGTTCAGTGAACTCATTCTAATGAGCACCTGTGTCTCGTCTTCGACTTCGCCAAGTCAAGCGATCATGAGATCATCGCCACCGCTAAACGGTGAAGACTAAGACACAATGGTCTATCCGATGTTTCGATATCCTTGTCTCGAAACATCTACGACCACGAACCATTTCAGACTTATGCTACAGACGGTCAAACGTTTCTCCATGATCGAGATACTCATCTCGATACCCGTTTGACCTTGCATAAAGTCTCAGGACTTTACCTAAGTTGATATCTAATTATAACTACATTACAATATAACTTAGATAAATTATTACCAAACAGCTTACTGTTATTTCGAACAAGATGTTTGTGCTATTCACACAGAAATAAATGGCCTTGAGGGCATAATATTCCTACATCTCCCACTTGCACTCAGGCCCATTTATCTCGGTATCTTATACCGTTTTTACACATAAGTTTTCCCGACTTCATGTGGTAGAGACTTCGTGAGTGGATCTGCTAAAACCGTCTACACTATAGACTTAAGGGGTTTCTATGTTTATGTTAGACCAACCATTTGAATCTCATTCAAATAATTCATTTGGTCTGTCGGAATCTATAATATTTTATTTCCCTGGATCTTATCCAGTTCATCGTACCTTACGATAATAATTTTAAATTAGTAATTGGTCATTACAAATGGCTCATATTTATTTCTGATAAAGTATCAAACCTTTTGATTACTTAATCAAAATATATGTTCCATCCTTTTGATGATTCACATGTAATTTATACGCTCACACTGACCTTGAAAACTATCTGGCTAATTCATATAAGTTGGTCTGTCTAAATCATATTTAGAAAAACGAACTTATAAGTGAATGCTCCAATTTTCATGGTCAACTTAAGCGTTTTACATCGGCTTTGGTCCGAGTAGATTTGTACACATCTTGTTGGTGAAACTGGTTTCATCATAATTCGTTTTAAAGAAATTAGGATGAAAACCGTTCTCGTCCAACAAGATTGTACTTCACTATTTTCCTTTCTGCACCAATCTTTTAACTTAAAGATTTACTTGCGGAAAGTGAGGAAACATTTTCCTTGGGCACGTAGACTAAATTCTCAAATTTATTTACGCACACGGACCTGCATCAAGTTTTAAATCGGAGTTACTACTCCGAATTTTATCCCGGAAGTTGACTAAGTCATCATCAGTTATGATGTCTTAACTCGACTTTTTTGTCTTACGAAATTCGAGTAAATATACAACTTCCTCATGATTGATTTAATGAATATCTTATTGATAATGTTCTCATAGAACTTTATCAAAACCTAGGCATTACTATTTGGGACTTAACCCAGAGAGAGGACTTAACTCAGAGTCACTTACAATGGATCACACTAAATCTAATTAAGTGTGATTCATACCTTTTAACACACCGATGTGTTAACAGACTTGATCTGAGAGAAAATCACATTTTCTTTTAATTACACAAGATTTTATGTAGCTAAGTATTTGACCATTCGATCTAATTGAATCAGTTTAAATACTTTAGTCATTTCGTTCTTTATTTTATCAGACTTGCGTTTCATCAAGAACACGTGTCTTAATAAAATATACGAATAACTTATTTTGTTAAAAGTAGACTCGGTTACATCAGTATGTACGAGACTGAGTTCGACAACTCATTCTCCCACTGTCTCACAGATGGGTTTCGGCCATAGTATCTAAGAGGCTAAGACTCACAAGTGTCCGTAGACTTCATAATACGAGAGGTTAGACCCCTCTTTATGTGACTTGTGAAGCTTAATCTCTTGATACGGCCTAGTCTAATTTTACCATATAAGTTCGCAACTATCTTGTGTATTTATATATTAACATTTAATATATATATAGTTATTTACAAGTTACTTAACACAAAACATCACTTCAGAAGCAATGTGACGACATTCGTCAAAATGCGTTAAACGTCTTTTGTATAACAACTTATTCCGAAATGTGACATGAAAATATGTCACGTTTTCATTTCCTCCTACTTATGCCTGTACTAATGATAAATTAAACTAACTTTCTCAATTGACTTTCCGAAGTGCCTTCTTCCTTTTCTAAATCATATTTAGATATCAACATAAATAAATAGCTATGCAAGCAACTTATGTATCCAAACGCTTGAGCTTTGCAATCTTGAGTGTAGCTCAAGAAGTTGCTAGTCTCAAGATCCGGTTGGGATACATAGTCTTGCACCGCTCATGCACTCGTATTCGAGTCAAACGGTTTGATCGAATTTTCGAACTTTGCGGATCAAAATTGTTTGTCCATACAACCTTGAGGGTAGCTCGACAAGTTGTAGGGAGAAACATACTTTGAATGTCCTATATGTTCAAGCTGCCTCATATAGAGACGAGTGACATGTAGCGTTAATTTATTTGTTGGACACAGAACTTAATGAAATCATATTTCTTAAGTCTGTTCTTTTAGAAGGTCATTTAATTTGTCAACGAGAATATAGTTTAATTATATCAACTAGAATTTAACTTTGATATTCAATTTATCAACCTGTTTAACCAGTTAACTAATTTGAATATTATAAATTGATTCTTTCGGTAAACATAGTCTTGCCCTAGTTTTAGCATATGTTCAATATTAAATATAGGTAGATTGGCTTTTATCTATCTATATCCTCCCACTATTTTTACGATCGTTTTAAGGCTTAATAACGAACGATTTAATCGAATTAAAATTAATGGGTAAGAGTTCCAATCACCTTGAGTCTAAACAACCTTGAGTGTAGCTCAACAAGTTGATTGACTCTGCGATCGGAAGATGACTCTTCATCGATCATATTGGATATGACTCTCTTAATCGGTTTTTGCCCCTAGCCATTCGTGATCATGAGTGTGCTCATCCAAATCACCATGTCTAGTCTAGTCGGACCCTTGTTTTCATGTCTAGCCTGACTTGCCCCTCAGCTCGGTGTATGCACGACACGTCGGTTTGGGTCAGGTCTTAGACTACATCTAGGCAGACTACATCGTTGACTTAACTTACGCCGGCGCTCGGGGTACGAGACGACGGTTAGGGTTAGTCAAGATTTCATCTTATGTATTTAAGGAGTTTGTTTCTACAGGGTTGCCATGTCACAGCTTGAGTGTATCTCAACAACTATAACACGGGCCCTATAGTTGCTAACCCCTAAAACAAGGAGGGCTACGGCTAATCTTGAAAAAGATCATTAACGTATTTGACTTAGATATAGTCCAGGGTGTCATACAATCATGATTCGCGACATTGCGGTCCAGCGGAACTCAGCCAGGGAATTGACTAAGCCAGGATCACTACCCCTTGGACTAGCAAGGGTTGACCCAGAACTCTTAGCCAAGCACATTGACTAGATCATGGTCCATTGAATGAAGCTTGTCATTTTTGTATGTATGCCATAGACTAAACAGCTTTTATTAACAACTAATTAATCCTATCAACTAGTTGAATCCTTAAAATCAAAATTTTTAGGATTTGTTTAATAACTTTTATTAAGTCCTTATCAACTATAAGGTTCACGTGCTACCCTAATCGTTATTAGGATTTTAATAAATTTTATTAACAACGCTAGAAGCGAAGCCCTTTAATGAAAATTAATTATAACAATTAGAATTGAAAATTCATTTAAAGGACTACCCTAATCAGGAATTAGGTCTTAATATTGTTGTTAATGATTTATTAAAACATAGCATGTCATTAAAATTCAAGTAATAAATTTTAATCATTTTTAATGGCTAACCTAAAAGGTTGTCTTGTGTTATCAAATAAGGGACAAGATTAACAAGCCATTAAAATAAAGCTACACTAATTTTATCAACATAAAATGAAAGTGTATATCTATTTAACAATTTAAATAAACTAAGTTTATCGCATAAACAATTTTTAGACTGCATACATAAATTTAACATTTAAATTTAAAATATGATTTTAAAAATATTTTATTTTTATCTCATAAAAAAAAACTTAATTTTTAAAATCACTAACTTTGCATGCTATTTTAAAAAATTTATCTCATAAAAATTTTAATCTTTAAAATAAGTTTTAAAATTATCTCATAAAATTAAAACATCATTTTAAAACTTTGATGCTTAAAAATTTATCAAATAAAAATTTCTAGGCATCCAAAATAAATTTAAACTTTTAAATATTTAAAATTAGTTTTAAAATTATCACAAAAATTTTAAAACGTTATTTTAAAATTTTCATGTTCAAAAATATCAAAAAAAAAAAATTTGAACATCTAAAACATTTTTAAAAAATTATCTCATAATTTTAAAAACATTTAAAAGTATTTAAAAGCATTAACACGTTTAATAAAATCGCAGTACCTAGATCGCTACGCAAACCTGGCTCTGATACCACTGTAGGGGAATTGGGGGTCCCTTAGGGCACAAAAACTCTAGTCCCGTCCTAAGTCGGACGGAACATAGACAGAAAAATCATTTGCAGCGGAAGAAAAATTATGTTAACTAAATTAACAAGCAGTTAAAAACTATTTTTAACTTAGCCCTAAGGTCCAAGACCCTATGCCAAGATCTATGCCGACTTGGGATGGGTCTGACCATCCCAAGAAGGATCTAGCCTACTGCGATTAAACTAAACTAATGCTAAAAATACTTTAACCACATACCCGGAATCTCAGCCCTGGAGCAGGCGAGATGTTCCGCACCGTCTTCCGAGCTGCTCCCGTCCCACGCCGAGCCGCTCCTTGAACCGCTCCTCGAACCGCTCCGCATCCCGAGGCGATCAATCCCCGTGCCGCCGAGCCAACCACGCGCCGAAGAAAGTTTCACGCGAGTGAAACCTCCGCCAAGATTTCAGATCCAGAATCCGAACTCCTTTGTGGCTTTGCCAGAGCCCGCAGGAGTAAGGCAGAAATTTAGGGAGATAGAGAAATATTTATTTAAGCTTAGATCCGAGCGTGCTCCAACATTTACGAGAGCCGCTCAGATCTAGAGCTTGGGACGAGTTTTGAGGAAGGGGGGGAGACCCCTATTTATATAGGCGGCGGACTCTCCCCTTTTCTCAAAATCCGATGTGGGACTAAAATTGAGTTTAATTAAAATCAAGTTAGTTTGCACTTCACAAAGTGCAAACTTCCGTGAATTTTAACTCACTCACCGTTGAGCTTCAAGATCGATACAACCTATCAATACGACAAGCGTTCAACCGTGAACGCATAGGAAAAAACGGTTCGTCAATCGGAGTTCGTTTGACCCTCCAATTGAGTGTCCAAAGTCAGCCCTAGGCTAGTTTTTCGCAAAAACTGAGTCGTCATTTGATTCAGCACACTTAGGGTTCAAAACCCTAGAGGTGGGGCCCATGGGTGGGCCCCACGCAACCCGCGCCCGCTGAATTCGCCTGGGCAGAGCCCAGGCCGCGCCTGGGCGCGCCCAGGCCCGCGCCTGGGCTCGCCCAGGCGGCCTGGGCGAGCCCAGGCCCGCGCCTGGGCTCTGCCCAGGCGCTGGGCAGAGCCCAGGCGGGCCTGGGCTGTGCCCAGGCTTGCGCCTGGGCTTGCCCAGGCCGAGCCTGGGCTAAGCTCAGGCTTGTGCCTGGCTAGCCCAGGCAGTGCCTGGGCTAGCCCAGGCAGCCTGTTCTGCTTGGGTCTGGCCTGGTCTGATATTGCGGGCTGTTTTGGCTTTAACTTTTGCGTTTGGCGTCCGTTTTGGACGCCGTTCGAACCTGGGTCTAGACCGGGACATTCCCGTCTTACCCGTGAACTTTTCCTTGCGTTTATTTTATTAAATATTGTATTAAACAATTTAATACACATTTAATCGCTTTTGCATCAAATGCAAAATAGTCCCTATCTAAGCTTAAATTATCATATTTCATCAAATGCAATTATCTCTTCTTTTGCATCAAATGCAAATATTCTCCCTATCTATTTTCTACCTATTACTAGACGAAGCGTTGCACTCTGTGTGAGACCCTACAGCCTGACCCTTACAACAGGTTGGGCTCGAAGCCCTATACGGCAGTGACCACGAGCAGTGGTTGCCGTCCCTGCTTCAGGAATCATCATTATGTGGTTAACTCATTGACATGAGTATTGTCGGGACCACCTGACTGTTTCCGTGATGAATTCCGCAGTTATAGTCTCTTCATCTTAAATATGTCGTTCGTATCAAGTCTGGGGTACGGTCAAACTGTCAACCCCAATAACTTGACTCCGGTTAGTTTCTATCAATCTTTAGTCAATAAATATTGGACTTCTTCCTACATACTCTGCGCAGAGTTTTTACTAAAGACCGAACTAACTCTATGACACTAACTCCCATTGACCGGGAGAGACGAATCCTCTCTTGGTCATTACTCGCCTCGTACGTTTCAAGTGACACCCAATCAAAAGACCTTTCGACAGGCCTTGCCTCGAAGCTAGGTCAGTTGATCTAAGTGGCACCGTTCACGCACAGGTCCGTCAAAATGACCTCAAGTCAAAAGACCAACTATCCTATCATCACTCAGAGTTATCACTGATAGATTGGTCAATATAACCATATGACAACTCTAGTGGATCGTTCAGTGAACTCATTCTAATGAGCACCTGTGTCTCGTCTTCGACTTCGCCAAGTCAAGCGATCATGAGATCATCGCCACCGCTAAACGGTGAAGACTAAGACACAATGGTCTATCCGATGTTTCGATATCCTTGTCTCGAAACATCTACGACCACGAACCATTTCAGACTTATGCTACAGACGGTCAAACGTTTCTCCATGATCGAGATACTCATCTCGATACCCGTTTGACCTTGCATAAAGTCTCAGGACTTTACCTAAGTTGATATCTAATTATAACTACATTACAATATAACTTAGATAAATTATTACCAAACAGCTTACTGTTATTTCGAACAAGATGTTTGTGCTATTCACACAGGAATAAATGGCCTTGAGGGCATAATATTCCTACATATAAGCCAGGGGACGACATCCCTTGCAGCCCAAAGGATCCCGTCAGCCGAGGGACTGTGGGCGATTCCACCCGCAGGCCGAGCCCCCCCTACTCGCCACGAGACTAGGGGCGGTCCCTCAGGGTGCAAGACGGCAACCCGAATGACCCAAGTATCACGAACAAGGGAAGAGCCACAGCGGGTCGGCCGAGAGGGCCTCCAAGGCCCCAGTCTATGGGGCCAACAGGCCCAGAGTCCCGATAGACCCATCACACTCGCAACAAGTGATAAAGGGATGCCAGCAAGACATGGAATTCACGACCAGGTCTAACGGAACAAAAGATCAAAGAGACTGAGAGCCCCCACCCTCAACAAAGCAGAAAACCCCGACGACAAGAAAAATGGCAACAAGTACAAAGAAGCTTTATGCATAAATTATTCGAAGTTACAAGCCAAAAAAGGGGGGAACAGAATAGGACAGCCTAAGGCCCTGGGGCACGGGAGGAAGCGTCCTCTGGAACCTTGCCTTGCTCGGAGCATGGGGGATTTGTGGGACCAACCGAGGGTGGGAGCGGTTGCCGGGCGTGCTCCGCAAACCACCGGAAGGAGTCTTGGAAAACGTCAATAATCCGGGGAGCCAGAAGGCCCTCGTAGGAACCAAAGGCCTCCCTAAGGACCTCCATGATCTTTGGCCTCAGGAACCCGTCGACGCCCCTCTCCACCTCCTCGGCAAACCGGGCCATCTGACGCAGGTCTGCCAGCTCGTCCCTGAGGTCGCTCCTCTCCCGGCGGAACGCCTCTTCTGCCTCTTGGGCCGACCTCTGAGCGTCGGCCAGTGCCCCCCTGGAGGTCCTGCACCTGGAAGGCAAGCTCGTTCACCTGACGTTGAAGCCGCCGAGCCTCCATACGTGCCTCCTGAGCGGCCACTTGGCCGCCCCGGCCCTCGAACGCTCCCGAGCCGAGGACTCCTCGAGATCTTTCGCCTGGGCCGCCCGATGTTGCGCCTTGACGGCCATCATAGTGGCCTACAAAGAGAAAGCAATTATGCTAAGTAGAATCAAGAGACAGGAGTGAGAGCAGCAAGGCGACCAAACCTGTTGAAGCTGCCAGACTAAGGAGTCCGACAATTTGTCGGTGGGAGCTCTCTCCAGGAGAGAGCAGTCCCTCGGGAGGACGGAGCTGTGCACCAGCTGGTTGGCCATGCCCCGGTCAACGAATACCGAGTCCCCGAGGGGAACTTCGGGGACCTCCAGGACGTTCGCCAGCACGCCACTGGCTCCTACCAAGGAAGGCTCGGCCGAGACAGCAAGGGAGGCCACCAGGGTCAACGGGAGGGTTTCGCCGGAGGCCATCGGTGCCTCGGGATCCACCGAGGTGCGGGTTTCCCCACCCTCCTTCCTCCTCTTCCTCTCGTTGGGTCCCGCGGATGTCGGGGGAGAGCGCTGACGCCCTGCACCGCGGCCACTTACAGGTGCCCGAGGAGCCGGCCTGGCTCCCTCGTTGCCTCCCTTTGCTTGGACAGAGAGGGGGAGTTCGGCCCCCGTAGCCTCTCCTGCGGGGAGATCCGTCACAACCAGGGGCGGTGGCGTAGCCTCCACCATTCCCACAGTGGGCTTGGCCTGACGCACCTCCTTGTCAACGGTGCGACAGGGCGCCTGGCCTGAAGGGTTCCCTCGGCTTCGGCCGGATCCCCGCCGGATGAGCTCATCGACATTACAGATAAACTCACGCCCAGCCATCTCTGAAAAAGGAAAGAAGATCAGGGTAAGCAAGAGGGAAAGCAGAAAGAAAAGGAGCTCCTACCCGAAAACCACAGAACGGTCTTGAGAAGCAGGTCGTCTAGCAGAGACCAGACCGACCTCTCCTCTAAGGGAAGAGACGACAGAAGCCGGACAGCTGACTGGTCAGCCTCGGAGAGGGTCAACGTCAAGTTATATTGACACAACCCTCCCCAACCTGTCAAGATCTTCGTGTCCCTGGGAAGACAACAAAAACGTAGCTCGAGCTCAGTCCCCCACCCAGCGGGTAGGCCGAGCAAACACTCCCTCCCCACGCGGGCCCAGAAGTGCTACCACGACCCTTGGCCGACCGTCTGGACCCGATAGTAGTGAAAGAGAAGAGGAAGAGACGGCTCCAAGCCGTGGACGTGGCAGATCATGATGAACCCGGTCAGCACCGTGATGGAGTACGAAATCAACTGACACAAGGCTACCATCAAGAATTCCATGACCTGGATGATGAAAAGGAGAAGGGGAAGCGGAGTCCCAGACGGAACATCTCGACATAGACGCTGACCTCATTATTCCGCGGGAAGCAAATCCGCTTGTCGCTAAAGGGGACCCTGACGTCGTAGGGATGGTATAAATACTTCTCTCGAATCTCCGTGACCTTCGAGAAGGGGACCATAGACGACGACCCAAGGACCGCTGAAGGGACCTCGAACCTCTCAGCAGCCCAAGCCACGTCACCACCAACAGGATCAACAAAAAGCAAACCCTTCCCTTTCTCCTGTGCGGGGGCGTGGCCCAGAGGGGACGCCGGGCCTCGAGGATGGGAGATCGCCAGACTCGAGCACCGGGGGGTCCCTAGATTCCGGCGCGGAATCACCTATCCTAAGCGTAGCCATGGGGCAAGCGAAGGAGGAAGAAATTTACAGTGAAAAGAACCGAAGGAAGATAGACTACGGAGAGAAGGAGCGTGCAAGACCAGAATTAGGAGGAAAGGTGCGAAAGAATCGAAACTTGGGAGGACGATGCCCTTATATGGAAGGCAACCGCGAAATCCAAACTGTCAGAAGGAAAGCGCATGGCAGCATCTGGAGATCGACGGCGTTTCGTAAACCACACCGAGAGAAGATCAAACGGGCCGCGTCATTATGACCTCCATTTAATGGATTGGCCTCGACTGACGCGCCTGTCAAGTCCTCAAAAGTCACATCGCCCAAACCGAACCGGAAGAATCCGAACGGCTCGGACGATGGGGTCAATTGATACGACTATTTTGGAGAGGCCCAAGAACCAGAGACCCAGGCCCAAGCCAAGAGCATGGGAAGCCCACGAATGGGAGTATGCCTGCCAGATGAGGCCCACTGATGGACTCGAAGCCAGACCCGAACCCGACCCGAAGGACACACGATCAGCTCGTGCTCTCCGAGGTTAACCGTCCCCTGGAAGTGTGGCTCCTTAGTGATCGTTAAGGAGCCCATTAACCCGCCAGCCCACGACGCATGTAGGCGCCTTGATGGGGACGGGTCATGGGGACGTGTAGAGGGGCGGTCAGAGGGCGAGGATTGGGGGGCAATCATGGCCCAAACCCTATAAAGGGATGGTAGGGGCAACCGAGAAAAGGGATCGAACCCAGGTATCAAAATCTAAGGTACTTCTTCAACGACCTTGCTTTCGCCATTATTTCCCTTCCCTTGCTCGGACCGAGGGTCAGCGTATCGATCTCCTCTCGAGTTGAACCTACCCCGTCGGGTATTCATCAGACCTTGATCTGACTTAAGCATCGGAGGGGACTTGGCCGGAACCAAGGTCCGGCCCCCCTGACGAGTTCTCTCGTTTGTCCAGGAAGGAGCTGATCGAGGCACCGAGGTTACTCCTCAACGCAAGACGATCCCGCACGCTGCTAGCGTGCATCGCCGCCGACCAGAGATCAAGTAGCAACCGAGGCGCCGAGGCTACTCCTCAAAGCAAGACGATCCCACCCGCTGCTAGCGTGCATCGCTGCCGACCGGAGATCAAGTAACAATCGAGGCGCCGAGGCTACCCCTCGACGCTCGACTAACCGATGCCGAGCACTTCCTGAGGAGCCGAGGCTTCCCCTCAGCTCTGCACCGACCGAGGACCGACGCTCCACCCGATGCCCACGCTCGTCCTCGTCTCCATCGCCGTCCCACGCTATAAGCACGTGAGCTCGACGTATCCAAGGGATCACAACCGGTTCCTTGACCACATTGACCGCTTAGTTGTTGGTCAACGAGTCAGCGGTGAGAAAACACTCGTAAACAGATAGGGAGAGGACCTATTTATAGATTCTCTAAATCAATCTGGTGCGTCCATCAAGCACTAAATCCAACGGATGAGATTGATTGGAAAGTTATAACTCCTAGGAAGTTATAACTATCAGGCCATAACCGGAAAACGGTTATTATAATAATAAATTATTATTATTATTAAAAAATTTTCCAACATTCTCCCACTTGGCCTGATAATTCTTTATCATATTACATTATAGCATCCTCATAATTTACCAAGATATGATTGAAATAATAAGTGTGGGTTATAGCGGTTGTAAATCAATCATGAAAGACATACTCCCTTCCATATACCACAAACACTATCATTTCATCATATTAGGTCTAACTTTTATACATAAGTTTCATAATGGTCCACAATAGTGTTTCTAAAACACATTAATTTCATAAATACATAAATGAGCTCAGAATGTTTAACATTATTACGTCATCATTAATCATACTAAATACAACCAATACCCATTCTACGTACATGTTCCCTAAATGTCTTTGGTTGTAATCCTTTAGTCAAAGGATCGGTAATCATGAGATACGTCCTAATATGCTCAATAATTATTCTCTTTTTCTTAACTTCATCCTTAACAGCAAAGTACTTCAATTCCATTTGCTTGGCGCCTCTTGAGTACTTGTCATTTTTAGAGAAAAATGCTACTGCAGTGTTGTCACAATAAATTTTCAGTGGCTTATTAATAGTATTAACTATCTCAAGCCCTGAAATAAAGTTTCGCAACCATAATGCTTGAATTATGGCTTCAAAACATGACACAAATTTGCTTCCATAGTGGATGAAGCAATAATGGATTCCTTAGAACTTTTCCATGATATAGCTCCTTCTCCAAGTAAGAATAAGTAACCAAAAGTTGACTTCCTACTATCAAGGCATCCAACAAAGTCTGAGTCTGAATACCCAATTGCTGCCAAGTGGTTGGATCTTCTATATATGAGCATGTAATCTATTGTTCCTTGAAGATATCGCAAGAGTTTCTTTGCAGCTTTCCAATGATCAATTCCAGGGTTACTTTGGTAAAGACCCAGCATTCCAACCGCAAAACTGATGTCTGGTCTTGTGCAAGTTTGCACATACATGAAACTTCCCACAACCGAACTATATGGAGTAGATTCCATTTGCTTTTGTTCTAAGTCATTCTTTGGGCATTGCATAAGACTAAACGTATCCCCTTTTTGAATTGGAACAATTCCAGCAGAACATTCTTTCATTCTGAATTTCTCCAAAACTCTTTCGATATAGCCTCTTTGAGACAATCCTAATACTCCTTGTGATCTATTCCGGAATATTTCTATTCCTATCACAAAGGATGCCTCACCCATATCTTTCATCTTAAAATTTCTCAAGAGATAAGTTTTAGTATCGTGCATCATACCCAAATCATTTGTTGCTAGCAAGATGTCATCAACATATAGAACTAAAACATAACTTTACTTCCATTGATCTTTCGGTATATACAATGATCAGCTTTTTTTCTTCAAAACCGAAAGATGTAATGGTATCATTGAACTTAATGTACCATTGCCTAGAAGCTTGTTTAAGTCCATATATAGATTTCTTAAGTTTACACACTTTATGACCTTCTTCTTTAAATGGAAAACCTTCTGGTTGGTCCATATAAACTTCTTCTTCAAGATCTCCATTTAGAAATGTAGTTTTGACATCCATTTGGTGTAACTCCAAGTCAAAATAAGCCACCAAAGCTAAATTATACGTAACGAGTCCTTCTTTGAGACAGGTGAAAATGTCTCTTTATAGTCTATGCCATCCTTTTGAGTACAACCTTTGGCAACAAGTCTTACTTTGTATCGTTCAATATTACCATTAGAATCACGATTGGTCTTGAAAACCCACTTACAGCCGACTTTCTTCACACCCTTTGGTAAATCTACGATATCCCAGACTTGATTATCGTCCATGGATTTTAACTCATCTTTCATGGCATCAATCTATTTTTCGGACTCATTACTTTCAATAGCTTCGTAAATGAAACCGGATCATTATTGATTCCAATGTCTGTTTCTTGCAAATATATTTCATAATCATTAGGAATAGCAGGTTTCCTTATTCTTTGAGATCTCCTCAAAGGTATATTTGTTTCAGCCATTTGTGGGTTACTTTCTTCCTTATGTGTATCATCATTATAGTTTTGTTCATTATTGCTAAGACTTGATGCAATATTTGGAACAACACTTGAAACAGCTATAGAAGATGGAACACTTACGGTCATAGGTGAAGGGACATTTACTGATAAAGAAATGTTCATCTTAATTTCCTTTACATCCATATCATGTTGTTCCATGCTCCCATTAAACCTTTCATTCGCAAGGAATTTTGCAACACCAGTTTCCATAATTCTAGGATTATGATTAGGACAATAAAATATATACCCTTTTGATTTCTCTGGGTAACCAATAAAATACCCACTAATCATTCGAGAATCTAACTTCCTTATATGTGGATTATTGATTTTTTACTTCTGTTGGACAACCCCAAACATATATGTGCCTTAAACTAGGTTTCCTACCTGTCCATAACTCAAAAGGAGTTGTAGGGACAACTTTACATTTAGCAGATACATTATTGTTTTCAATGCATACATCCACAAGAATTTGGGTAAAGAAGAGTTACTTATCATACTTCTAACCATATCCATCAATGTTCGGTTATACCTTTCAGCCACGCCATTTTGTTGTGGTGTGTATGTCATAGTGTATTGTGCATAAATACCACGTTCTTGAAGAAATTTGGCAAATGGACCAGGACATTATCCCATTTCATTATGTTTTCCATAATATTCACCACCTCTATCAGATCTTACGATTTTCACTTTCATGTCTAATTGCCTTTCAACTTCATTTATATATTTCTCCAAAGCATTAATTGCTTGAGATTTTTAGACATAACCATAACGTGAAAAATCCTCAATAAAGGTGATAAAATATTTCTACTCTTCTTAATACATTAGAATTTTCATTATACAATCTACTCTTAATATTCATAATATGATTTACATTCAATAAGGATTTAGAAAATTCATTATTAAGCTTCAACTTATACAATCCATCAATAAGTATACCTGAACCAACAAGTTTAACATGATTGTACAAATTAAAACATCCATGTTCAAATTTACATTTATAACCACACAAATCCAACTTCGGAAGGAAAACAAGGTTCCTTGTAATTGTAGGAACATAAAGAGTCATGCTTAAGTCCAATTGATAGCCAGTATTTAGGACTAGACGATAAGTACATATGCCTTCAATAGGAGCCTTCATGCGATTCCCCATAAAGAGATAGTTCTTACTGTGGTTTGTGGTTTGGATCAAAAGGAATCCCTGCATCATATTACATACATGAGTAGTAGCTCCAGAATCAAGCCACCAAGAATAAGAAGGAACATTAATCAAATTAGATTCAAAAGTACATATATAACGTTCTAATGTACCTTTCTTTTCATACCATGCCTTACGTTTGAGGCAGTCCTTCTGCCAATGTCCTTCCTTTTTGCAGAAACGACACTTATTTGCATAATGTTCCTTCATTACAGAATGATACTTTTTTCCAGAGTGTTCACTTTTAAAAAAATCTTTTTTTCTTGAATTTCTTAACTTTTGGCTTGAGCAATTTTGTAGTTCCATGAGTGGTTAGGTTAACAGAGTGTCCTCCCAAGTTATTTAAGCTATTTTCCTCCTGAATGAGCTTTCCAGTTAATTCATTAATATCCCACTTATCCTTTATCGTGTTATAATTTACTTGGAAAGCTCCATACTCAGAAGGTAATGAATTCAGTATAAACTGAACGAGGAAGGAATCATCCACTTGCATACCCAATGACTTAAGTCTTGCTATAATGTTTGTCATTTCAATGATATGTTCTTGCATGCTCTTAGTTCCATTAACTTCATGGACGTAAGTTGAGTGTAACGACCCGCTCCCGGGGGTCCATTACTTATTTGATATTTACGCAGGTCTTGCAGTTTACCAGTGAAACCAAAATAGCCACGATGCAGAGATGTACAAAAATACCCAAATAGTGTCCACTTATTACAATCCATACTGTACAAAATGTTTCGATAAAGACACATGAAAGAAAGAAAGTACATAAGTGAAAATAACTCTGAAAGCTGCTGTCTCATGGTCGAATTCTGGCGCTATCAACTCAAGAGCATCTACCTCTATTTGTACGTCGTCTGCGGTGCCACGGAGATGGAACCGTAGGTAAGTCACAATAATTCTAGCAATAGTAGTAAAAGCTGTGTACAAATATGACAAAAAGTAACTACGTACAAGCAAACCAGAGTGAAAGTAAAGTACTGAGCAACAACTGTACACAACTGAGTAGTAAAGGTAAACTGAACTAAGAGAACAAACTGTATTGTGGTAGTGTAAGTGTAAAGCAAGCTAAGCAAGTGAAACATACTACTGCTGTAGCTAAAACATGACAAGTAAAGTACTGTGACGGCACAAGTGTGGTAAGTAACGTGCATGGAATGCGTAAAGTAAAGGTGACTGTGCAAAAGTAACTACGTGACTCACGTAGGAGAGTATGATTTGCAACCATTGAGTTCATCTCTTGTCAGGGACCGTTTTGCAGATGCGGGCAGACCTTATAATTTTTCCACTCAGGCAGACCTTGTAGTTTTGTCGACGCAGGCAGACCTTGTAATTTTTCCACTCAGGCAAACCTTGTAATTTTACTGACGTAGGCAGACCTTGTAATTTTGCCACTCAGGCAGACTTGTAGTTTTGCCGACACAGGTAGACCTTGTAATTTTACTGACACAGGCATGCAAGTAGATGAACCCCGGTCATAGCTCCCACACTCTCTCTACAATGAGTTACCCCAAACCCCAGTGATGTGTCATGTGAATTAGGTAAATGTTCCTTACAGGATGTTCCACGAGATGTTCCACAAGATGTTCCATAAGATATTCCACAAAATATTCCACAAGATCTTTCACAAGATATTCCACAAGATGTTTCACAAGATGTTCCACACATGACATTCCATATGAGCATTCACTGAGTAATAAATGGCATGCATCAGGTGACGTGTCCATGCGCAATGGTGCAACAAGTGTATACAAAGTGTATGCGTAGTTTTGCAAGTGATGAGCAGCAAAACATGGTAGACAAGTGTAAACGAGAGTTATAAGTTTACGTGCAATTGAAGAAACTCATTTGAAGTTAGTTAGAATCAATGGTTGTTCTGAGACTATTTATAAACATCCTAAGTTCATGCTTTTACACTAGCTTAACTTCTAAAACTAGAATTAGATTGACTTACATTATCGATCGTCGTAGTAAGACGATGTTGGAGCTAGAGCTTCCAAGGAAGTTGGTGTATGAGAATTGGTACCTGCAAAATACTAGAACAATCAGTTATAGAACACATTATTTTCTATCTATTTAATTTGATTGTTTTGATTTTATAATCGATTGAAATGATGTCAAAAATCATTCTAAATTTTTATATAGGCTACATATGAGGAAATTAATTTTACTGCGGGAGAAAATATTTTTCAGAAGCTCCTGGTAATTTTTATAATTTTTAAAAGCTCAAAAATCAATTTAAAAACCAATTTTAATTAGTTATCGTATTTATTCCATAATTTCTTCTGGGTGCAATCTGCGTCAGAAAGTTTCAAGTGAGCTGTCAAACGACCGTCTCGAAGAGTACTACAACATATATTTTTCTCAGATATCCGTTTTCGTGAAAATATTGGGTTATGGATTTTTAAATGAAAATGACGTATTTAGGTTTTTGGCTTAAAAATTTATTCTGGAAAAACTAAGCATCTGATTGGGATGAAACCAGCGCCATTGAATCTAGAACTTCATTTCTGATTTTTTGGACCTGGTCTCACATTTTTCTGAGGCATATATAATTTATTATCAATTTAAGACCATTTACCCTTATATAATATTAATATTATTTAAAAAATACCAAAATACCTTAACCACGTATACGTACACATATTAAAAGTAATATGTTTCTCATTTTACCTCACCCTCTCTCTTCGTGCGCATGCAGCGGCGGGCGGGGTTTGAGGGCTCGTCGACGGCGGGGCGTTGCAGGCGAGCGGCGACGGTGCGGGAGGCGGAGGCAGACGGTGGCAGATCATGTGGGTGCTTGGGTGCTTTGAGGGTGAGTTGCTCGGGCGTTCGACATCGGAGGCGATCGGTGATGTCGAGAGCTCACAACGGAGCAGCGGGCTTCGGGGGAGCGTTGCAGTCGAAGTCGGAGGGAGGCGAGCAGCTATCGTTGGGGGTGTAGACGAGGTCAGCAACGAGGGAGCGATGCTCAATGGCTCTGACGATTGACAGAGCGGAGTCAAGGGGCTAGGGCCTTGCTGTTGGCTGTCGACGGGGAGCGGCTCAGTCGGGGGTCTTCGTCGTCATGGCGTCGGTGGGGTTGCCTCGTCGAAGAAGAGGGTACGGCATGGCAGAGCTTGGAGGCATGGACGACGAGATTCAGAGCTGCTCGGAGACACCGGTGGAGTTTTGTCGTTGAGGGCGAGGGTGAGAGGCGGGATGCGGATGTGGGGGCTGTCGGAGCTTTGAGGGGTTCCGCTACGGTGATGGCGAAGAGCAGGGCGACGTCCGGGCGTGGTTAGCGATGACGGATGACGGCGAAGGGTGGGGTTTTGGTTCAAATGAAAACAAGACGAGAAGGGAGCAGGCTTCGGGCCTAATGGATTAGAGCGAGTGGCGAGCCTGGGTGATTTGAACTTTAAGTGGAGAGAGAACTTGTAACGACCCGATTCCCGGGCCCGTTACTTTTTGGTATTTACGCAGGTCCTGCAGTTAACCAGTGAAAACAAAATAACCACGATGCAGAGATGTACAAAAATACCCAAATAGTGTCCAATTATTACATCCATATTGTACAAAAATGGTCCAACGATCGTACATGAAGGAAAGTAAATACAACTGGAAACAACTCTGAAGCTGCAGACTCATGGTCAAATTCTGGCGCTATTAACTCTAGAGCATCTGCTTCCATATGTACGTCGTCTGCGGTACCACAGAGATGGAACCGTAGGTAAGTCACAACACTTCTAGCAATAGAAACAAAGTAGTGCAAATGTATGGAACAGACTATAGTAAACAAAAGATGGTCATGCAGGTACAAAAAGTAAAGTATGGGCAGAAAGGTATGTAAGAGAATAAGTAAAGTACTGGTAACTGCTCAGGTGTAGTATGTAATGCATAAAGTAAAGATGACTGTACAAGTGCAAAAGTAATGACTGTGGCATGACATGTGGTAGTAACAATATTTTGACCAATGGGATGTCAATAGTAAGACAACCAGGTTAACAATGTTTTGACCAATCGGTAATGGGATGACAATAGGTAGTCGTAGTAATACTTAAGAAAAGATGAGCGTCGTTTGGCTATCTAATAGTGTAGGCGGGCCTAATAATAAGAAGTGTAACTTAACTTCCAAATCAGCTAGTCAGTCAGGGCTTGAAGGCACAGGTCACTTCAAAGACCGCAGGAATAAGTCCTTTGGTTGACCAACCCCCTTCCCATTCCTTTCTAGACACTGATTCAGTCGTAATTTAAGACCGCTTATTATTAAACCGTTCTATCACGTTCGAGTAGTCTTGACTTAGTTAGTAGAACAATATAGTGGCACAATGAACAAACAAGCTAGTGCATCAGTCTTAAATGCTGCAAGGGCCCAATAGTGTGCTCCGTAAATGTCCGAGGGCCCAATAGTGTTTTCTGTAATGTGCTCCGTAAATGCCCGAGGGCCCAATAGTGTTTTCCGTAATGTGCTCCGTAAATGCCCGAGGGCCCAATAGTATGCTTCGACAATACAAACAACTATGAGTACAATACATCAATCAAACTAGTGCATCAGCCTTGGCTCGAGTGTACGATATGCAACCAGAAGTGCACCCATCCCACGGAGCAACTCGTGGAATATCTACCTACCATTCCTGTGGGTGATGGTACAGCTTAACTAATAAGGGTGGACCCGGTCACTCCCGCACACTTCATAGCTCAAGACTACCCCGTATCCCGTGTATTATCATAGTCCAATGTTCATATCAGGGTTCGTATCAATATGGCCTCATGGGCCCTGTATCAATCAGCTAGTGCAACAGTCTTAGCTCGAGTGTACGATATGCAACCAGAAGTGCACCCATCCCACAGAGCAACTCCTGGAATATCTACCTACCATTCCCTTCAGGGTAATGGTACAGCTTACCAAATAAGGGTGGACCCAGTCACTCCCGTACACCTCGTAGCTCAAGACTACCCCATAACCCATGTTGTATCACATTTTACATTTATAACAGTATCAGTATTCGTGTCTGTATCCATATCTGTATCCGTATGGCCTCATAGGCCCATCATTTCGTACATCCAACAATATGTACAACACTACATCCATCAATGAGTACATCAAATACCTTTATATGGTAGTTACTTGCTGAAAAGTCAAGGCAGAAGCATCAACAGAGAATATCAGTCCTGAGCAATGCTTTGAAGTCCAACAACTATGATATCAAATTTCATAAAAGTTTACTATCTCAATTTAGTCCGAGCAATGATTTGAAGTCCAACAACTATGATATCAAATTTCATAAAAGTTTACTATCTCAATTTATTCCTTTGGTCATTCTACTATTGATAGTTCGCTAGTTAATTAGGTCTCTAGTCATTGGTTCAGGTCAATAGATGTTCTGAGACTAGATGTCATGTCCTAAGTTCATACGAGTACACTATCCAGATTTCCAAAGTTAGAATTAGAGTGACTTACACTTTTTTTGAGATCATCGTGGTAAGACGAGGTTGGGGCTAGAGCTTATAAAGATGGTGGTGCACAAGATTTGGTACCTGCAAACACCAGAAACCATTAGTTATGGGTTATCCTATTTTCTACCTATTTAATCTGATCGTTTCGATTTTTATAATCAATTGAAACGTCGTCAAAAAGTGTTCTAAATTTTTCTATAGGCTAGATATAAGGAAAATAATTTTACTGTAAGAGGAAATATTTTTCGGAAGCTTATAGTAATTTTTATAATTTTTAAAAGCTCAAATTAGATTTAAAAACTAATTTTTAATTAAGTACGTAATTATTCAATAATTTATTCCGGATGCAATCTGCATCGGAAAGTCGCAAATAAGATGTCAAAATGACCGTCTCGAAGAGTACTTTAACATATATTTTTCTCAAATATCATTTTACGTGAAAATAATAAGTTATGGATTTTTAAACGAAAATAGCCTATTTAACTTTTAGGCTTAAAAATTAATTCAGGAAAATCCAAGCGTCCGATTGAGATGAAACTAGTGACATTGGGTTCGTTTCGACGTTTCTGATTTTCTGGAGCTGTTTTTGCAATTTTCTGAGGCCTGTACGAATTACTATGAATTTAAACACAATAATATCATTTAATAATATACGTAAATACGTATTCAAATACGTATTAAATACGTATTAAGTTTTAAAACTTAACACACGTCGACGTTCTTACCTTCGACGACCCAGCGGCGCTCGTGGGTTCGCCGGCGACGTCAGCGGCGGCGGGAGGCGGGAGGTGGCGGTCGGCGACGGCGCGATGCTTCTTCGGCGACGAACGAAGGGGAGGGGCGGTGGTTGAGGCTGAGGAGTGGCAAGAGAACGGGGAGTGGAGGCGGGAACAGGGGAGCACGGCCTGTGGCGGTCGTCGGGGGGAGGCGTCGTCGAGCGAAGCGGGGAAGCGGAGCGTGCGGAGGGGCGCTGCTGTGGCGGACGGCGGTGGCAGGCTTCAGTCGGAGAGGGGAGCGATGGCGGGTCGTACGGCGGGGCGGTGGGGCGGTGGGGGTCTGCTGCGAAGAGAGCGGCTGTACGACGGCGGGAGCAGGCGGCTTGGTTGGAGCTGCTTGTCGGAAAGCGAGGCGACCGGAGGAGAGCGCTCTGGCGACGGCTTCGAGGGTGTTCGTCGGCGGTTGAGGCGGTGGAGCGTGCGGAGGCAGAGCTTCAGAGATGGCGACTGCAGCGAGAGGGAGAGAGTCTGTGCATGCGTGAGTTGGTGGGTTCGGGGTTCTCCGACGTGGGCTGAGCTTGCGGGACTTGGGTTCGAGCAATGGGCCTAGGAGCTTGGGTTTGAGTGAGATAGTGTGCCCTGGGTATTTTGAAGAGGAGACGGGTCGGGGAAAACAAAGCCTGGGTGTTTAGTTAGAGAGAGGAGGGGGTTTAAGAGGTATTTATAGGGCTAATGGGTTCATGAACCCACTATTAGCATTAAATAAACCTTTAGTTAGTCAAGTAGCATTAATTAGGGTAGGTTAGCTTTAGGACTAAGTTTAGAAATTTTTGAACGTGTCCCCTCCAACGTGTTAGTCATGTTTAGGGTTAAAATTTGATTAGGTTAATGTAATTAGGTTAGTCAAAAAGTAATTAGTGAATGTAATTAGTGGAATTTTGCAACGAAATTACGATTTCGCCCCTACTAGTAAACGTGTTCGAAAAATTACGAAAACATACCCACGGGATCGTATCATCGTGAGGATCGCGAATACCAAGTCCGTTTCAGGGTTTGAGCTATGGAAATACTAGTTTTAGGCCAAAACGTTTAGGATGCGGGTTTGCGGGTTCTCTATGATTTTGACTTCAGAAAATTACGAAATAAATATGGGAAGCCCTAAATGATCATTGAATGTTACTGTAAAAGTTTGAAATCATTTTGATGTCATTTGTAAAGAAAATAATTTCATTAAGTCAAAACGGTAATAACTGAAAATGAATTTTATCAGAAATGTTTTGAGTATTTGATGAAATCTGATCTTACTAAAATACTCCATAACTAGTCTGGTACTTCAAAATATTTTTATAAGAAATTTTTGAAATCAGTAAAACTCCTGACAAACCATTATAAAATAGTTTAAAAATTGAAAAATTGGTCAAATAGGTAAATAGTTTGTCTTGATGAAAGCAGGCCGTTACAGAACTCCTCTGTGTGTGTGTGTGTGTGGGGTTGCTTCGAATGACAAAGAAAGGAGAAGGGGGCCTGGGTTTGCGTGGGTTCATGAGGGTTACGGGCTGAGCATGGGTTCGAACGGGGAAAGAAGGAGAGAGGGGTTGCGTGGCCTGGGTTGGAGGATGGGGGTGTTTAAATAATAACCGAAATTAATATAATACTTAGGGAGTTAATAATTAGTCAATGATATTAATTAGATTAGGTAGTGTTAGGTTTAAACTTTTTGACTAAGTGTAGAAAAAGAATTAGAATGTGTTAGGTGCTTTGAGGGTTAAAGTAATTGGGGCTAAAGTTAATTAGTAATAAGTAAAACTCCATTAGTGAAAGTAATTAGTAAAATACAAAAACGAAATTACGATTTTGCCCCTACTTGTAAACGTGTCCGAAAAATTACGAAAACATACACATGGGTTCGTATCATCGCGAGGACCACGAATACGGAGTCCGTTTCAGGATTTGGGCTACGGAGATACGAGTTTAGGCCAAGACGTTTAGAAAGCGGGTTTGCGTGTTCTCTATTGATTTGACTTCAGAAAATTACAAAATTAATGTGAGAAGCCCTAAATGATCATAGGATGATACTGTACAAGTTTGAAAACGTTTTGATGATATTTGTATAGAAAATTAATTCATTAAGCCAAAACAGCAATAATTGAAAATGAATTTTTATCAGATTATTTAGAGGTATTTGATGAAACCCGAACTTACTAAAATACTTTACTAGTGTGATACTTCAAAATATTTTTATAAGAAATTTTGAAATCACTTAAAACTTCTGACGAACCATTATAAAATAGTTTAAAAAATTGAAATAAGGTTAAATACGTAAATAGTTGTGTTGATGAAAACAGGCCGTTACATTTAGACATTAACGCACCAGCAATAGACTTATCCACAGAACAAAACCATTCTTCTACACGCTTAAGATATTCGCTTGCTTTTTCAGTTTGTGGGATTGTGGTCTTAATGTTATTTGCCACGGTCATTCGCATAAACATCAAGCTTAACCTATTAGACAGTTTCCAACATTTCATCTTGAACTCCTCATCCTCAGTGCTATCATCTGTGATAACAGCAGGGTTTTCCTCTAGTAAAGCTAAGTCAAGGTCCAAGACACCTAAGTGAAACTTGACTTGATCACTCCATTCGAAAAAGTATATACATACATACATATATATACATACATACATATATATACATACATATATATATATATATATATATATATATATATATATATATATAAAATAAAATGCTTAAAGTTATAAAACTAAGATAAACACATATTCCAATATCTTGTAGTTTTTTTCTTTGGAAAAAATTCTACAACATATCGGCATAAGCAAATGCCATAAATTTATTCATAAGAAATTGAACATCTTAAAGAAACATACATGATATCTTTGGATAAAAATGTATCTACAATTTTCATTCTTATGTCCATTGATCATAGAAAATTTAATTTCCTTCGGGAAATTTTAAACTTTACAATCAAAGAACTATCGTTTATTCAAATACTTAATACTTATTATGCATTTATTAGTGGCATGAATAAACAACTATAAATTAACCATATTGAATTTTGTTCACTTTAGTGTACCTAAATTCTTTAAACATAACACATATAACTTAAAACAAATTGAATTTTCAAGATTAAAAACTTTCCTAAGCATGATTAGAATTTTGTTTTAAGTAATTTGATTAAGCTTCTGTAGGCCCACATGAATTAAACAAATCAGTTGCACAAAACAGGCAAGGACCACAGACATTGGTTATTTAAGCATGTCACTATCATTAATCGGTTTCTAATCGGTTTCTGTAGGGAAACCTCAAATAATCTATTACTTAAAGGAATATTAATGTGTATAGATCAAATATTAATTATGCAAACAAGATCAATGGAACACATTTAATTTTGTATTAAATTATTGTGAAAATCCCAATTAATTGCACATGATTCCAATTAACCACAATTAATTCTGCACTTAATTTTCAATGGCCAGCATACAATTAAAGGTTGAGAAGACCAGATGATGAAACTGCACATGATTTGTGTCACAATTAATTATGCATTTAGTTGCATTAATCCATTAAACGCCACAAATATGGACATGCATGCTTCCTGGATGAGTGAAATTTTCACATTAAGAAATATTAATAAGGTATAATACTGGCATGAACAAAAAAAGTGCTGACCACAAATTGTGTTCAGAATGATTATGGTCGCATGCAGCGAAAAATTAAAAATTATGCATAGGGAGAAAAACAAATTGTGGAGAAAAACAATTAACTTGCTTTATGTGCATAATTTCACATTGATTGCGGGTTTATCAAATGGCAAGCTTCATGGTGTTGCGTCAGAGACGCTGCAACATAAGATTGGAAACATAAAAATTAATTTAAGTGCAAAAGTTTCACATAGGTTTCATCTCCTGGGCCGGTCATCAGGATGAATCATGCGACATGTTGGAATTGAAGGTTGCAGGATTAAAACCTACCAGCGACCACCTTTTCTCATTTATAATATGATTTTTAATAAATCATGTAAACATAACTACTAATAGATTTACAAATCAACACAAACCGACTATGGCATTGTGGTCCTTGGCGACGTAACTTTATGCCTTGGGTTATAATGGCGAGAGATCAAATCATATTGTTGTCATTCACTCGATAATATTTGGAAAATTATAAATATCACTAACACTTTTCTCTGATACCACATGTAAGCATAATTAAGACATAAAGCAGAAATATTAATAAATTACAAGAACTTAGATATTTTTTTTTTGGGTAAGTATGAACATAAAAACAAACCAGAACCAAAAACCTACGGAGGCCTAAACCCCCTCTTGACCCCCTTTCCTTCTTGATCAGCCATTAACAGCGCCTCCAGAGACGACGGACACCGCAGCAGCACCACCGATTCCTCCTCCAGTTCGCACCCAATCTTCGCTAGATGATCCGCACAAAAATTTCCCTCTCTCCACACATGAACCAGCTCTACCTCCCAATCCCCACTCAAGAGAACATGAATGTCAGATACAACGGCCATGTATTGGTGGCTCCTCTAGTCTATACTATTGATCAACAGCAGCGCATCCCTCGAATCCGTCTCGCAGCACACCTTCCTAAATCCTTCCCTCCAAGCCAAACTCAACCCATCCCGGATCGCCTTGAGCTCTGCCGCTAGGCATGTACAAATGCCGAAGAAAGCCGCAAAACCCATCAACCAGCCCCCAGAATGATCTCTGATAAGCCCTCCCCCTCCAGCGATCCCGGAGCCACCTAACACAGATCCATCGACATTTAGCTTCACCCATCCCCTATTCGGTTTCCTCTAGGCTATTAACTCCCCAGGCGGACTGCGGTTCATTTTCATACCACAAAACTTAACCACTTCATCAACCGCAGCCCGAATTTTATAACAGCAGTCCGCCACACTTCCCAGCTCTCTGTCCAACTGGGAAATCCTCCTACAACGGCGTGTCCAAATGTACCACATTGCCGTTACCATTAAGACTATCCCTTTCTCATCTCTTCCTTCCTTCGTTAAGTAAGCCTTCATCCAATCCCGCAGAGGGAGAGAGAAGAAGTGGGGATGAAGTTCAGCCGGGATAAGTAAGTTCCATACCTTTTTCGCTTCAACACAATCACGGATGGCGTGAATGGTATCTTCAACCTCACAGATGCACCGATTACAATTCGGCGACGCCGCAATCCCCCTCCCGCACCTCAACGCCGCCGTCACAATCCTTTCGTTGAAGACCAGCCAGACGAAGTACAACCTCCTAGCAGGCAGAGACAACCTCCAGATCCACGCACAGTCCACAGTACTCACCTTATCTCCCACCATAGCCCTGTACGCCGAGCCCGTCGAGAAAATGCCACTTTGAGAATGAACCCACCTGTAGCCATCCTCCTGCTCGCTTATCTTCGCTAGTGGAAAACCTGCCACCTTAAGCGCGACATCATCAGGCAAGTATAAGAGTAACTTCTCAATATCCCACACACCCCTGCTCTTGAAGAAGTCACTGACTTTGGCATTAACAACATCGGCCGCAGGTTCAGAGAGGATATGACTGGCCACCGGTCTATCCAACCACGTATCCCACCAAAAAGAAGTGGACGACCCATTCCCGACTCTTCGCACCATCCCCTTCGATAACTCCTTCATCCCCATCATCACGGATTTGAAAGACGACAACCAGTTCGCTTTAAATCTTACAATGTTGTTAGCAAAGGACATAACATCCCCATTAATTCTATACTTGCCTCTCACAGCCCTCGCCCAAAGGCCCGATGGGTTATGGAGAAGACGCCAAGCAAGCTTTTGGAGTAGCACAGCATTATGCATCTTCATAGACCTCAACCCCAAACCCTCGTCAGCTTTGGGCATACAGACCTTACTCCATCCCATCAAGCTCATCTTCCTAGAGCCCTCATGACCCCCCCCAAAGGAAACGCCTATTCAATTTGTTCATTACTTCCAAAGAGAACTCAGGGATTTTGGCAGTCAACATAGTGTATGTGGGGATCGCCGCAGTAACGGATTGGATTAGAGTGACTCTTCCTGCCATACTAAGCATCCTCCCCTTCCACCCCT
The DNA here is from genome assembly GCA_030789695.1 of Scilla litardierei. Lineage (NCBI taxonomy): Eukaryota > Viridiplantae > Streptophyta > Magnoliopsida > Asparagales > Asparagaceae > Scilla > Scilla litardierei. The sequence continues at coordinate 709,091,414 of CM061142.1, forward strand.
TCAATTTGGCCAGAATCTTCTCAATTATCCCCCTGTAGAAATCCTTCCTAATTCTCCCATGTACCAAGGGCACTCCCAGATAACAGCCCAAATCCTTGGTTAGAGAGATGCCCAGAGTGCTGCTAACCTTACAACCATGACCCATCGAGCAGATAGGGGAAATGAAACACCTGGATTTCTCCAAATTGACCCTTGCTCCAGACGCATTGCAGAACTCCATCAGTATCCCTCTCATCACCTCAGCTTGATCCAACGTACCTCTCCCAAATAGAAATAAATCATCCGCAAACAGCAAATGAGATATGCCTGGAGACTCTTTGTTGAAGACAACCGGTTTCCAAACCCTCTTCTCCACAGCCTCATTAATCATCCACCCCAACCTCTCCATGCAGAGCACAAATAAATACGGACTCAGTGGATCACCTTGCCGTAAACCCCTTCCCGCCTGGAACCATTCTGTATGGCAGCCATCCCAGATAACAGACATTGACGAAGAAGATACGCTGAACATAATTAATTCTATCCATTTACTAGAGAAGCCAAACAAAGTGAGAGTCTCTCGAAGGAAGCCCCAATTCACCCTATCATATGCCTTTTCTAAATCTATCTTAACAGCCAGAAGACCTTCCCTTCTCTTAGATTTCCTTATAGAATGAATGACTTCTTGGGCTAGTATCACATTATCAGCAGCTTGTCTCCCCGGTATAAAACTGGCCTGGCACGGGTTCACCAACCCCCCAATAACACTGCTGAGTCTATTAACCAGTACCTTGGCAAGAACTTTGTATATCACAGGAAGAAGGCATATCGGCCTGAACTGGGAAATAAGTTCAGGGTGATTAGTTTTGGGGATCAATACCAACAGAGATTTACCCAACTCAGGGTTGAAGACTCCCTCCTCAAAAGCTTTATCCACGAAATTGTGAATAGAGCTCTTGGCACAATGCCAGAATTCCTGGTAAAATCCGGCATGCAAGCCATCAATCCCCGGGGCCTTCCAAGCCTTCATCCCAAACAGAGCTGATTTAACCTCCTCTTCCGACACCCTGATGTCCATCGATATCCTATCTGTAGCAGCCAATTGCGGATGGGACGCATGATCTAAGGAAGGTAGAACCCCTCCATCACAACTGTACAAGTTCCTGAAAAAATTAAGGCACAACTCTCTCAGTTGACCAGGATCTGAAATCCAGCATCCACTCTCATCTTTCAGCAGTCTCACCTTCAGAAATATCCTTTTGTTCAAAGTGGTAATATGAAAAAATTTGGTGTTTCTATCACCAAATTGAATCCAATTACATCTAGCCTTTTGGAACCACATAATCTCTTCCTGTTCCAGAGTCAGCTCATACTTTCCCAGAAGCTCTTTCTCCACACTCCTTAAAAAATGCGACTCCTGTTCCAAAAGACACCTCTGAAGTCCATCAATCCTACTTCTCAGCCACCTCTTCCTACGGAAAATGTCGCCAAAACACTCCCTACTCCAATCCTGGACGTCAAGAGCAAATTCTTTATTCCTGTCCACGATGTCTCACACATAGCAATTCCATTTGTTCAACACAAAGTCATGAAAACCCTCAGCTTTCATCCACATGGCTTGGAACCTAAAGACCTTGTTCCGCTTCCAGCGCTGATCCGCTCCCTCGCATCGTAAAAGAATATGACAATGGTCGGACAGGATGCGTGGAAGATGGATAAGAGAAGCCTCAGAGAAATTTTCGCACCACATACTGTTCGCCAAGGCCCTGTCCAGTCTCTCATACACCCTAGCCCCACCCTGTCTGTTGTTACACCAAGCAAAAGGCAGCCCATGAAACCCCACATCAATAAGGCCACAGTTGGAAATCAACTCATTGAATCTTAACATTCGGAGCGACGAAGGAGAGGAGCCTCCCAATTTCTCAGCCTCCGCAGTGTAATCATTGAAATCTCCTAAAACAACCCATGGGATCTCCACTTCACCTCCCAAGCCTTCCAACTGATTAAAAAAATTCCACCTGATGGTTCTAGAGGGACTTGCATACACCGTCGAAAGTAGAACGTCCAACTTTCCCACCCGATGAATCAAACAATGGATCGCTTGATCCGAGGAGGAGACCACTTCCAGATTCACATCCCTGTCATTCCACAACAACCAAATACCACCTGAGTAACCGATTGGATCAACCACAAAATGGCTGTCAAAGCTCAATTTACTGATAACCTTAAGAGCATGATCTCTCGCTATTCTAGGTTCTGCAATTGCCAAAACCGTTGGTATGTATCTGCTAATCAATTCTCTCATTTCGCTGATAAACAACTTCTTCCCAGCACCTCTGCAATTCCAAAATAAGAAATCCATAAAGTGGTAGTTTTAGGATGAAGTGCTACAGAACACCTCCGTCATAACTTTCTCTTGCACCGCTTCACAAGCCGCGTCCTCCTCCATCCTCGCCTCCCCAGCTCCATTCGTCTCAACCCCCACCTCCCCTACATCTGGAGGGTGATCCTTATTCCCAGCACCACAAAGAACTCCATCCTCCCGAAACACGTTTTCCATATTTGAAATGTCCCCTAGAGGTTCTCTGTCCCCACTACGGTGCCTAAGCATCAAAGGAGGCCTCACGATCGCCTCTCAGTCTGGAATGGCCCATCAGCCCACCTCTACTTGGGCCCTGTCTGCGTCCTTCACCCAACAGCTGTAACTTAAACCCCTCGTGGGCCCCTCTCTCCGGACCCCTAGAAAAAATAGAAGAGGGCTTCCCAAACGAATCCAGGGATTTAATGCTCGGAGAGCTAATCGAAGAGGAGCCCGGCCCAACAGCACTACCCCTCCCTCCATCTCCCCCCGGCCCAACAACTCCATCCCCTTCCCCGCTCTCCTCAGCCTCCAGAACCGCAAAACGCGAACCGCCCTTCGGCACCAAAGACGAACTGCCTCCTCCTCTACCCCCACCCTGTACGGGAACCCTCGCTCTCCTGAATCTCCTATCATTAGCCACCAACCAGGGTCCAAAAGCCTCCGGAGGTCCATCAACAGCCCTGGCAACCTCCACCTTCGAAAGAACCTCCGCCTCCATCTTCTCCGAATTCGTCCTAACCCTCCCCTCCTCCGTCTGGAAAATACACGGCTCGCAATGACCCATTCTTCCACACTTAAAACACACCATACCTAACCCCTCATACTGGACTTTCAGCCAACGACCTTCGAAGAAAATCTGCGATTTCAAGGGTTTACTCAAATCCACCTCCACACATACCCTGGCAAATCTCGCCTTCTTGAGCAAACGGGTATGAAGATCAAATTTAATAGCCTTCCCCACACAATTCCCCAACACCTTCAGGACTCTATCATCATAGTACTCCACCGAAAGATACGGAAAACGAACCCAAACCGCCGTGGAACCGATTTCGGCCTTCGTCGGTGTGAAATCAGGAACCCATCGTCTTACCGTCAAATAATGTCCGAAAATGAGCCAGGACCTTCTTCAAGCACGAACAACAGATCTTCATTGCACAGAAATTTTACCATCACGAAACCCTCCCCTAGTTCTATGAACTCCAGCTCCCCTTTGGGCTTCCAAATGGCTCTGGCTCTCCCTTCCAACAACTCCGCAGAGACATTCCTCCCCAAAAGCTTCACGATGACCGCCTTCGAATATCACCGTCGGAGCAAGTCCCTGAACTCCGGAGAGAGGGAAACACTGTCCCAGTCGCCCACTTTCTCCACCGTGATGTTCCTCTCAAAACCCATAAGCTCCTCATCCTCCAGCATCAAGTGCTCCTCCTCCTCATCTCCATTGCAAACTTCTTTGAAAGAACGTTTCCCAGCCGAACCCTCGCCTAAACCCCTAGATTTCATCTTCTTTGAACTCCGCCGCATCATCTCGTCAGAAACCCCCTCCTTGCTCGTCACTTCCACCTCCGGATGACCGTCGCCACCCATGGCGGCCGCCCCAATTCGGAAACCCTAGCCAACGAAAAGTCACTCGTTCTACACGCGCACGTTAGAGACGTGCGCATTTAACCATAGAGCTATATAAGAACTTAGATATTTATAATCTTCACCTTGGTTGATATTTATAATCTTCACCTGGGTTGGAAGACATTATGTCACTTAGTTAATTAAATATGTTTCTATACCTTGATCACAGAACTTATGTACACAATTTGTGATGTAAATGTAGTGTATACCAAGGGATAGGGAGAGGACCTATTTATAGATTCCCTAAATCAATCTAGTGCGTCCATCAAGCACTAGATCCAACGGATGAGATTGATTGGGAAGTTATAACTCCTAGGAAGTTATAACTATCAGGCCATAACCAAAAAAACGATTATAATAATAATAAATTATTACTATTAAATGTTTTTCCAACACTATCCCGTACATATTAAGATTTATGGGACCTGAGAAGGTTCATGTGAACAAAACATGTACCATATATCCTGAAAATATGTATCATATTGTTGCTTTGGACGTACTGTCATCTCTATTTGCTCCCTTTGTAACGTGCTTGCTACAGTTTAGGATAATAACTTTGTTGGCAAATTCCATGGAACCATGTTTCATTGTGTCCATATTTCTTCAAAATCCTTATCTAGCATCCTGATTCTTGTGTATTTCTCATCGAAAGTTTACCAACAGATTGTTTTCTTCCCATGACTTGGTTTCATAACTACCATAATCTTCATTTTTTTTGGTTGGTGTGTTCATGTCATCATGGCTAGGGGCATGGAGAGGGTTTATCAAGCAGATGCTGTTGGATATTTGGTGATATTTCTCAATTCAAAGCCTTGTTTTAGTCCCACATTGGATGTGATAACTCTCTTGTTGGAGTTTATAATAGACTTCTTCTTAATGGGCTATTGGACTTGTTAATGGGCTAGGATTTGGGGGTAGCTCGCGTGCACATGAACCCAAGCAAAGGGCCGAGCTCAAACCAGGTTGAGCCAAATGAAAAATGTGGGCGACGGATCCGGAAACCCTTAGCGTGTGTGCGTTGGTGTCGCGCCTGCGCAGGGGGGTTCACGGGTGCGCGCGCAGAGTGCCCGAGTTTTGCATCATGTTTTTAGCCCTCTTGCTTTTAGAGAATTAAAAGCCCATTATGTTTTCAACAGCCATAATTTTTGTTTTAATTGCTGTTTAATTTTTGCAACAACTATTTTCTTATTGATGGCTCATTAAAATCTCCAACAACCATTTTCTTATTAAATAGATGAATTCCAACGGTCCTTTTTTCACATTTATATATACTCAGTGTATCAAGAATTGGAGAGCTGATTATCATTCTCTTCATCTAAAGAATTTCTCGTTGCTTCTGATTTTGATGTTCTTCTGTTCGCTTCTGCGACCAGCTGTTCCTCTACTATTCAACTTCGTCTTTCTGTGCGACCGAAGACTAGTTGCTGCTCGTTGGAGCCTTGTATTGTGAGTGCACACTTACAAGGCCGTTGCCGTTGAATCCTGGAGGGTAGCCACTGGACTTGCCTGCACCAAGTATTCACTCTGAGGGGCGGAAATCTACTCTTAAGGATAGTGCCTAGCACGCCTCGGCTAATAAGTCTTTTCTTTTCTCATATTATTCAATAGCATCATCCACTGTTCTCTGAATATTTTCCAACAATCTTAAGAGTAGATTTTCCATGGATGCTGCTATTGTCAATGCTCTTGCTCTACATGCTCTTTTTTAAAACAAAAAAAAATGAAATGTTCTTTTGGTAGTTTCTTTAACAGATTACATTTGGCTTTCAAAAGTAACATAATGATGTTGGACGGCCAGACTCATTATCTGCTTGGGTTGCATATTATTTATTTCTTTTAAAAAAAGAAAAATGGTTATGTCCGTTGTAACTTGTGTACTCCTTTGCCAAGTAGGATTATGTCCTTGTATATGGTTACTTAGATGCTATATTTATTCTAGGATTGTTTACATTCTGATGGTTTTCATGACATACTCAATAGCAATATTGTATACAATGGTTCAGGCCTATTTGTGTTCATATCTGTGCATGATCAGCACATAGTGACTATAAGAATTTATGTTGGATTATCAATTTTTTTTTAAAAAATTCTTCAGTGATATCTTATTAACTGCAATCTAATGAACAATTAGTGTAAGTTGGAAATGTTATGACTATACTTCAAACTTTTTTGGGATCTTTGGTGACACATTTTGATGGTTAAGCTTAGATGATGACGAACTTAGTCGAAGTATTGGTTTGAAGCCACCTTCTGATTTTATGTCTACTGATTTTATGTTGGCTGGTGATTATAATGGCTTCAATGAGAGTTACACAGTTTTAAATTACCAATGTTTTACTAGTTGAAAGAATGCAAATTGTATTTTTTTGTGATTGTTGTATTGTGTTGCAACAGTTCTGGCTGCATGTAGATCTGAGTGCACTTATTTATTTTCTCCTTTTGATATTTCTTTTTGTAATATAGCCTACTTTATAGCTAATTTTATAACTTGAAATTTGTGTAGATTTATTCATTTTTCATGGGTTGTCCGTGAAATAAATGTAGTAACCCACAATCTGGCGATCTGACCAAACCCGATAGGGCAGTCGAAGGGATCTTTAGGTTTGGACTCAATGTATTGTCTGTCATTTCATAGCTCTCCGGTGCAGGGGTTGCTCCAAAAGTGTTTTCTCATTGCTTGAAAGGGTTGACAATGGAGGTATATTGGTCCTTGGACAAACAGTAGAACCGAGTATTGTATATACCCCACATGTTCCATCACCGTAAGTTCTCTCCAACAAAGTAATTTCGCATATTAATGTTGAACACATTTGATAGCACAATTCTTGTCGAAAGTGATCTATTTGCATATATCTTGTAATAGATATGATGCCATTCATCGTTATTTGGATTTATTGGTAGTTACATTTTATGGACATCCATTCAAAATTTTGAGACGTGTTTCTTGGTTGCATGAGCTTAACATGAAAAATGTTGACATTACTGATATTTGGTGATTATCATATTTTTGAAGCTTGGCTATTCACATGCTCCTTGTGCCAACTTAGCCAAGAATTTGTTGTTGGTTAGCAATGACTATTTTTAGATGATGTCTAAATTTTCATGAAGCCTAACATAGAGTTGTACTCTAAATATACAGAGGAGTAATGATCTCATATAATGTGCTGTCAACATATTTATTAAACTATCATAAAAGGAAAAAAAGGTATTTCCCCATTAGTGGATGATTCGTGTGATTATTTTTCTGCTTGGATTTAGTTTAAGAGGATGTATAAATTTTCATTTGATTGATGCATTCGAAGACTGAAATCTGAGATGGCATTCTTCGTTTCATGAACTCTTTTTGTGGGCTTTATCCATTAGATGCAACCTACTCCTTATTAAGTATTCTAGTATGGAATACATATCTAGTTATTTTTTAAAAAAATCTCTTTTTGTGTCAAAAGATGAGCTTTTGATTTCATTTGCAAGTTGATAATGGTTGTATTTGAATTTAATATATATATAACCACCAACAGGAAAATATTTTTTGTGGATTTCTGCGTCTCTTGCATTTTGTCAATGGGTGGTTGCATGGGGTGTAATCCAAAACAGAACCTCATTTTCGTTTATGTTACCAAAATTTTGATAACTAGTATTTACATGTTCTCAGATGTGAAAATAGATATGAGGCAAGTTTTGAAATGATTTTTGTTTTGTTATTTGTACGTAAGGATTGTGATTTGAAAGCTGTAGGTCTTTTGTCATTTTCGTCGTACAAAGTATTTTTGGTGTTTCCATTGAATCATTCAATGTTTAATGGACATTTTTCTTGGATGGGTTGTTTAATTGTTTAGAATAGAGTGATGTGGATGCATGTTAACTGAAACTGCTTGTTACCATGAGGTACTTGAAGTACATAGGAATTCATTTGCAAAATTGGGAATCGATCTGCTAAAGTTAAAGGACCATGCACTGCAACTCCTGCAGTGCATTTAGCATTATCCAAGTTAAAATGTTTTCTTAGAAAATAAAAAGGATGGCTGCTCCTTTCTTGTTGTTCTGAACTTAATTTTTTGTGCCCAGATATACCTTTCTTATTTCTTGTATCTGACAGTCTCAGATATGTGTCAAACTTCCAGATAAATTTTAAGTGCGTGTTGTAAATTCAGCCATCTGCTTCAAAGTTGAGATGTTTATTTTGATTATGATAATTTTACATGAATTGGTGTCATGTCCTCCTTTTGCATCTTTTTTATATGTACACTAATTATGGTCAAACGTTCTCTGACTGCTTCAAGTTGATTAATGTCGCTGCAAAATATATATGCTCCATTAGTTGTGTGGTATTTTGAAACTTTTGTTTTATGCTATTTTTTAAATATTTAGTTGGCAGGACAGTATACCCACTCTTGCATCGATCATCTGATTTGCATGAACAAATTGTTGCTAAACTTGTCAGATGTCTTGACCATTCGTAAGCATTGTGTCAAAACAAGAGTTTGAGCTTGTTTTATAAATAAATAAATAACCTTGTTTACCTCAATGTGTGGGGGTGCCTAGCTAAAGCTCTTTTACCAGAACCTAAGAAAAGAAAATTAGGTCCTAGAACCTTTGATTGCATGTTTATTGGCTATGCTCTAAATAGTGCTTCGTATAGATTCCTAGTTGTTAGAAGTGAGCTAAATATCATGGAGCCTAACACTATTGTTGAAACCAAGTATGCTGTTTTTGAGCACATATTTCCTATGTAGATGAATAATGTTAGGTTGACTTCTGCACCTTACTCATTGCACACTTCTGATGCTCAATCACATGATAATGATGATGAGATAGAAGTAAGGAGGAGTAAAAGAATTAGGAAGGAGACTAATTGCGATCCATTAGTCTTAGAAGGTTTTATTGATGCAAACTGGATCTCTGATTCAGATGATCTTAAATTCACAAGTGGTTATGTTTTTACATTTGGTGGAGGTGCGGTATCTTGGAAATCATCCAAGCAAACATGTATTGCTCGGTCTACTATGAAGTCCGAGTTTATTGCCTTGGAGAAGGTATGTAGTGAAGACGAATGGCTTAAGGACCTTCTTGGTGATCTTTCCATTTGTGAAAAACCGGTACTTTCTGTGTATATCCAGTGAGATAGTCAAGCTGCAATTGCGAAAGCCAGAAATAAAAAAATATTTAATGGGAAGAGTAGGCTTATACGCCTAAGGCACTCTATTGTGAGGCCGCTGCTAGATTATGTGATTATGTCCCTTGATTATGTTAGGTCAGGGATGAATTTGGCAGATCATCTGACAAAACCACTAAATATGAAATTAGTGGAAAGTACATCGAGGGGAATGAGACTTATACCTAAAACATAGGTCAAGAGTGATGGTAACCCAACCTATGTGATTGATGATCTCATGAAGTAGGTTCATATGTGTAATAACAAGAAACTTGTTGATCGTGAGGAGTGCTATCATTTTGTTACATGTCCCTTTCCTATGGTGTAGATAGTGCTATCGATGATGAGAGAGGATGAGCATATGGCTCTTAATGGAAACCATAGCCCTTGTTGGGTGGTGTGCATAATCGTCGAGAACACTTGATGGATCCACCTATATGGGTGTGGAAGTGAGGCCGCTTCCTATGCGAATATGGGTACATTCGCTAGAGCACTTATGAAAATCCAGGTATGGCGCATGGCCGAAACGTGCCAAACCGTAAGAGCAAGCAACTATTCATTGATGATTCAATATGGGATGTGAGTCAATGTTTTATAATAAAGGAGATTGGTTCATAGAAACTATATGTTTCACCAACTTCTTGTAGAACACACTTTCATTCCCTAAGTAATGGTTCATAGACCGAAAGTCACCATTGCTAATGTTTTGAATTGTCGTATTCGTTCTCACATCATTTTCGTTCCTCTTCTTGGATTCTTATATCTTTTATCTTTGAATTTTGAATCAGTGGGGGATTGTTGGATATTTGGTGATATTTCTCAATTCAAAGCCTTGTTTTAGTCCCACATTGGATGGGATTACTCTCTTATTGGAGTTTATAATAGACTTCTTCTTAATGGGCTATTGGACTTGTTAATGGGCTAGGATTTGGGGGTAGCTCGCGTGCACATGAATCCAAGCAAGGGGCCGAGCTTAAACCAGGTTGAGCCGAATGGAAAATGTGCGACGGATCCGGAAACCCTTAGCGTGTGTGCGCTGGCGTCGCGCCTGCGCAGGGGGGTTCACGGGTGCGCGCGCAAAGTGCCCGAGTTCTGCATCATGTTTTTAGCCCTCTTGCTTTTAGAGAATTAAAAGCCCATTATGTTTTCAACAGCCATAATTTTTGTTTTAATTGCTGTTTAATTTTTGCAACAGCTATTTTCTTATTGATGGCTCATTAAAATCTCCAACAACCATTTTATTATTAAATAGATGAATTCCAACTGTCCTTTTTTCACATCTATATATACTCAGTGTATCAAGAATTGGAGAGCTGATTATCATTCTCTTCATCCATAGAATTTCTCGTTGCTTCTAATTTTGATGTTCTTCTATTCGCTTCTGCGACCAGCTGTTCCTCTACTATTCATCTTCGTCTTCATGTGCGACCGAAGACTAGTTGCTGCTCGTTGGAGCCTTGTATTGTGAGTGCACACTTACAAGGCCGTTGCCGTTGAATCCTGGAGGGTAGCCACTGGACCTGTCTGCACCGAGTATTCACTCTGAGAGACGGAAATCTACTCTTAAGGACAGTGCCTAGCACGCCTCGGCTGATAAGTCTTTTCTTTTCTCATATTATTCAATAGCATCATCCACTGATCTCTGAATATTTTCCAACAGATGCCATTTGTTCGCCACATTTATAATGCGTCTAATCAAATTAGCTCGGCCATATCTCCTGGTAATTTCTCAGCTAAATTCTGGTACTCTGCACTTCGATTATTGTTCTAACATTTTCTCTGCAGATCAAAACACACGGTTCTTCAAGGAAGTGGCCATTATTATAAAGCACCCTAGAATTGGTGAATATGCATTTGGATTCATCACGTCCGCTGTTGTTCTTCAGGTTAATACTTTAGGGAAATCCCGAAAAAGATACTGGATGCCTTACACTATGTGTTTTAGCTTTAATTAAGACTATTAACATGGTTATGATGTCGATATATTGGTTTTGTTTTATTTTTGTTATGGGTCATTGGTATTTCCTTATTGTTGTTCTTACAGGGGTCGGCATAAATTGGCATTCTATGCCATTGTAGCACTGAATACAATGTTTCAGAGTTTGGATCATAACTTTCTTCTGTGTTCGATGACATCTGCTCTCTTAATAATACTTCGGCTGCTTCTTTTTTGTTGGAGGAATGAATGAACTATTACTGAGTACGACATTAAAGCGAAGAAATTTGCAATCCTTTTTTGTTCTGGATATATGATTTGATCTTTTGCTTCTGGCATTTAGCATATATTTACTGAAATTAACTAGAGCCATCTTGTAACTGTGTGCAATATGCACTTTTTGCAGTATACTTGTATCGGCATCTGTGGGAACAGCTATAGCCTTTCGGTGTTTCTCTGGAGCAGCCATTGTCGCCAAGCAAAGGGAATATTTGTACCTGGGAGGTCTGCTGTATTTTGGCATCTCAATCCTCATGTGGCTCAGGTTGCATCTCTCATCTTTGGCCAATCTGCTGCCATGTTCAATGTTGAGGTAAACCTTCCATCTGATTGATTTCTTGTTGTTAGGTCAAATGTGTAGGTGCATGTTGTCATTAGTGGCACCTTGGGTCATCTGGCTGATCTTAATTATCTTGATAAAGAATGTTGGATGAGATGTTGAACATTATGTTGTAACATAAGGTTCAACATGCTACGTCATGAGGTTGGGAATGAATGACGAGCCTTGGAATTATTGAAGATAGAAGCTCCAATATCCAGTTTAGTATCTGTTGATAGGACTATTTTGGCCGGGCCCGGAAGAGCCAGGTCAACTACGACTGGTCAACCAGATTAATACGACCTTGGGGCCTCGGCCCAAGGATCTCACGGTCGGGCCGCACTTCTCCACCCATGGCGAAGGCCCACTTCCACAGTGGAGGAAATCGGGGCCCAAATCAAGGAAACATGGCAACCGCCTAGTGCCATCACTCTCGCCCATAATGGCCCGACTTAAATGGCCATCACTCCAGCCATCATGGCTCGCCAAACATGGCAACCGCCTTCATTCATCTCTCCATAAAGCGTGGCGATTATTGGGGTCAACATTCCCCATTAGCACACCCTCATCAAACAACGCCCATGATGTCTCATCATGGCCCATGACTAGGGGACTCCCCTATATGAAGAGGGAGGCGGCATCACCATAAGGGGATCAAAACTCAGGTAACCCACACAGAGGTACTCCATCAACGACCTAGGCTTTCGCCACTTCATTACCCCCCTCCCTCAAAACTCGCGCCGCCTAGGTTGACGTTCCGGCTTCCTCACAAGCCGGATCTCCCCCGCCGAGTATCCTTTCAGATCCTGATCTGACTTAATCATCGAAGGGGCTTTGGCCGGAACCTAGGTCCGGCCTCCCTGACGAGTTTCTTCATCTGTCCAGGAAGAAGACATCCGAGGCGCCGAGGCTACCCCTCGACGCGGATACGACCGAGGCCGAGCACGACTTACCGAGCTGAGGCTTCCCCTCAGCTCTTCCACACCGAGTATAAGCGGGCTCGGCGAACCCAAGGGACCCCCAAACCGGCCCCTTGACCACGTTGACCACACATCTAGCTGTCAACGAGCTGTGGAAGAAGACATCCGAGGCGTCGAGGCTACCCCTCAGCGTCGGTCGACCATCACCGTCGCAGTCGCCAGGAGGACGACCGATCAAGCACCGACCCACTCGCAACGCGTCGAGGCTACCCCTCGACGCGGATACGACCGAGGCCGAGCGCGACTTACCGAGCCGATGCTTCCCCTCAGCTCTTCCACGCCAAGTATAAGCGGGCTCGGCGAACCCAAGGGACCCCCAAACCAGCCCCTTGACCACGTTGACCACACATCTGGCGGTCAACGAGCTGTGGTGAGAAAACACCCGTAAACATCTGGCGCCATCTGTGGGATCGAGTCAACACCCATGTCATCAACCACATTGACAATGATTCGTTCCGCCAATCTAAGGGCCCGAAAGGCCGATTCCGAGAGGAGGACTTCAGGCCCCAAAGCGTTCGGTTTAGTCTCGATCGCTGTTATCGGTCACCAAGATGATCTCGTTCTCCAAAAGGCTCACTACAAGTCCTCACCTGGGTGATCCATTTCACCTGACCACAAGCACTCAACCAGGATAGCCCCCACTCCTCTGAGGCAAAGATCAACATCGCCAGTTCCCGTGAAGAAAAGCTAAGCCGCACAGGGGAGAAAATCGGCAAACCCAATTCGGATTCGATGTGGAATCATCTAGCACATACCGGGGCACGACGGTCAGGGCCATCACCGTCGCTGTGGCGGTAACTTTCAACGGCGATGATGCCCCGACTCGCCGATCTGACAATCTAGTAGTGCGCATGGGATCCCCAAGATTCGCGGCTCTTAGATCTCGAGGATCTCGTGGATCTCGCGGCACGCTCTGCCTTACCTCTCCTCCGTGATCGACGGTATCAACATCTCTGATCACCGCCTCCTCTGGGTTCCAGGAGCCCAGATCCGACGACGCCGTCGGTTCCGCTATCAGATCAGAGTCTTCCGGATCGGGACCCATGCTCATCGCCAACCAACAAACTGTGGTTGCCATTCCACCGCCGGCCGTCAAGTGAGAGGTGAGGGCTGCAGGCCCGGATCCGAACCTGGACGCCGCCATCAGCACTAGTCTCCGTCGAACATCGCCTATGAGGAGGAGGAAGCTCGCGTCGGTGACATCGGCAGGAACTTCAGGGGAGGGACTCGACGGAACGCCTCCATCTCCGACTCCAGCCCCGAGGAGAGCCCAGATCCGAAGTGCACTCGACACCCCTGTCGACCGATCGGACGAAGCTGGTCCCTCGCGTCGGAGACGAATAAGCTAATGCCGTCAGGTACATGACTGAGCTTGGATTCATTCAAGCATGACGAGTAAACCAAGATCCAATCTCTAAGCTACTGCCGTCGGGAGCCCATTCATCCACACCAAGCCTGGGCCTAGGCCGTTCCTCCATGCCGAGATGCCTAGTTCCGACCTCCGGGCTCGCGAACCATCCGAGCATCCGTGCTCCTGGCTGGGCACTTGGGCGGCAATGCGCCTTCCTCAACGCCAACGAGAAGAGAGCTGGGGACCCCAAAGCCATGGATCTTCGCAGAAAATTGTAGGGGAGAGCTTCATCTCCACTCTTCCTTGTGAGGTGGATCCTGCCTCCTGCACTGCGATCGGATGAGGGGGTTACGCCCCCTTCGTTTCAGAAGTCTGGTGCTCAGACGCCCTGCCAAGGAGGCCAGCCGGGCTGCCTCGCTCGGGGATGATGTGACCTGTTCAGAACCACGGTGACATGGAGGGGGAGGCGTACAGATGAGCCCTACCTCGTATGACGGCATGACAAGCAGTTCCTTCAATGATAGGCATGCCGACCGAGCTACCCCTGGCAGTTGCTGCTGCCGAAGATGGGGTGGGCCTGCTGAGCAGCGAACCCGGCCGACCATGTCATCCTGCTAAGCTTATGGATCTCCCATTCCGGGCTTGACGAGCTTCCTTGACGAGCTTCCTTGCCGAGCTTCCCTATCGTGCTTGCGGAACTGCTTCCATCTGAGCTCAAAAGCTGCCATCATCCGAAAATCCGAACAACACCTCCCTGCCAACGTCACCGCTGAGATCAAGGATCATGCCAAGCTTACGGATCAGTTCGAGCATGTCGCCACTGACTGTGGAGGGCTGCTCTCCCGGGCACCCAAAGCTATCCTCCGAGTTTGCCGAGTCGCACCTCTCTATATCAAGATATGTGGGGAAAGAAGCCTTTCCACTTCCCCTCACTCAGCTTACATCGATCAGCCAGAGGCTACAGAGGAATTATCATCAACGACCGCTAACTCCGCTTCAAGAAGTGTGCCGAGGACATCAACAGCCTGAGTCATCCGAGCGATCCATTGCCGGCATGAATATGGGCTTCCATCATCCATAGCCGCGGTCTGAGCATAGATCCTCCGTCATCATCGAACTATCGAGCCAACCACTCATCGGACCACATCTTGTCGAGACATGATCTGCCCCACGCCTCGCTGGGGTCAGAGATCATCAAAGATCCACTCAATGCGTCCAATTGACCTCCACTCAAATTCGAGCATCTGCACCGAGCCCTTTCGTCGGACAGTGGACTTCAAACTCGACAATTCCGTTGTCGATGCCTGATCTGTTCGACTCCATCCACGTTCGTCGCAGGTCGACCCAAGCTCGGAGCTTTCCTCAGCTCGGACCTCGATCGACGGAGCTCATCTTATGGAGCTTACCTCAGATTGAAGCCGACCTCTGTCCAACAACCTTTCGAGCTGCTCAGATCTGAGGAATGACGGCGACCCTCGACCCAAGCGCACACCTCCTCAGATCGACCCAAGCAGCCTTTATCCGAGCGGTCGACCCAGGCGATGCCGAGCTGCCAACCTCCTGATGCCGAGCTGCCGACCCAAGCGATTTCGAAGCTATCAACCCCGGCGACGCCGAGCTGCTGACCCAGGTGATGCCAAGCTGCCGACCTACCAATGCCGAGCCACCGATCGACCACCTGCCGAACTCCCAGCGGCGGGCTTTGATCGGAGGCAGGATCTCAGATCGAGGTTCCCCGTTCCGTGTTGGAGTTGACTTTGCTCGATCGGTGGCAAGATCTCGGCGAGCCGGCATCGATAATGTCCATTTGCTTGGTCCCTTCGGAAGCGTCCTGTAAGGTCAAGAGCATTAAAGAGGAGGGTGCCAAATTTTAACCGCCTGCCGAGCTCCTCTCCCCCTGACCGAACTCAAGGTTCTTGAGTATCTCGGGTCCAAGAGTCACCTGAGCGGGGATATGGTCGTCGCCCCTCATCAACAAGATCGAACCTGAGAGATATTCATCACCTCAAGATGTGAGGGAAGTTTTTCAAGTCCAGGCACCCGTTCGATCCAGCATAATACGAGCTCAAAGCTGGGATGCCCGCCATGCCGAGCTCTCTTCGCAAGCCGGGACTAAGCACCACCGTCTGAGTTTGAGCGTCCAGACCGCTCCTCCGACCATGGCTGAGCCGATCTGGCTGAAGCACCACCGTCTGAGTTCGAGCATCCTGACCGTTCCTCCGACCGTGGCCGAGCCGATCTGGCCGAAGCACCACCGTCTGAGTTTGAGCATCCAAACCGCTCCTTCGACCGTGCTGCTGGGTCCCCGCTTGCGAACTGCTCCTGCATCCACCCAAGCTGGACGAAGTAGTGGCAGAGCGCCACCATGGAATCTTCAAAAGTATTCACAAGGTCCTCACTTCTTCGTCGGCCGTAAGTCGAGGGGCAACTCCCCTCGCCACCGAACGGACGGATCGGTCGAAGGGCCGGGGCAACTCCCCCGGTTAGCCGACTCACTCTGTCGTCGGCCGTAAGTCGAGGGGCAACTCCCCTTGCCACCGAACGAATCTCCTTCATCGGCCGTAAGTCGAGGGGCAACTCCCCTCGCCACCGAACGAATCTCCTTCGTCAACCGTAAGTCGAGGGGCAACTCCCCTCGCCACCGAACGGACGGATCGGTCGAAGGGCCGGGGCAACTCCCCCGGTTAGCCGACTCACTCTGTCGTTGGCCGTAAGTCGAGGGGCAACCCCCCTCGCCACCGAACAAATCTCCTTCGTCGGCCGTAAGTCGAGGGGCAACTCCCCTCGCCACCGAACGAATCTCCTTCATCGGCCGTAAGTCGAGGGGCAACTCCCCTCGCCACCGAACGAATCTCCTTCGTCGGCCGTAAGTCGAGGGGCAACTCCCCTCGCCACCGAACGGACAGATCGGTCGAAGGGCCGGGGCAACTCCCCCCGGTTAGCCGACTCACTCTGTCGTCGGCCGTAAGTCGAGGGGCAACTCCCCTCGCCACCGAACAAATCTCCTTCGTCGACCGTAAGTCGAGGGGCAACTCCCCTCGCCACCGAACAAATCTCCTTCGTCGGTCGTAAATCGGGGGGCAACTCCCCTCGCCGCTGAACGTATCTCCTTCGTCGGCCGTAAGTCGATGGACGACTCCCCCCGCAACCGAACGAATCTCGGGCTGACGATCTATCGTCCCTAGCCAACTCTGCAAGACGGACCAAAGTTTTGCAGAGAGTGCAACTTCCTCCCCATTACACTACATCTCCCGACCTCCACCTCAACAATGGTAGAGCTCAGAAGATGGGGGCATGTTGATAGGACTATTTTGGCCGGGCCCGGAAGAGCCAGGTCAACTACGACTGGTCAACCAGATTAATATGACCTTGGGGCCTCGGCCCAAGGATCTCACGGTCAGGCCACGCTTCTCCACCCATGGCGAAGGCCCACTTCCACAGTGGAGGAAATCGGGGCCCAAATCAAGGAAACATGGCAACCGCCTAGTGCCATCACTCTCGCCCATAATGGCCCGACTTAAATGGCCATCACTCCAGCCATCATGGCTCACCAAACATGGCAACCGCCTTCATTCATCTCTCCATAAAGCGTGGCGATTATTGGGGTCAACATTCCCCATTAGCACACCCTCATCAAACAACGCCCATGATGTCTCGTCATGGCCCATGACTAGGGGACTCCCCTATATGAAGAGGGAGGCGGCATCACCATAAGGGGATCAAAACTCAGGTAACCCACACAGAGGTACTCCATCAACGACCTAGGCTTTCGCCACTTCATTGCCCCCCCTCCCTCAAAACTCGCGCCGCCTGGGTTGACGTTTCGGCTTCCTCACAAGCCAGATCTCCCCCGCCGAGTATCCTTTCAGATCCTGATCTGACTTAATCATCGAAGGGGCTTTGGCCGGAACCTAGGTCCGGCCTCCCTGACGAGTTTCTTCATCTGTCCAGGAAGAAGACATCCGAGGCACCGAGGCTACCCCTCGACGCAGATACGACCGAGGCCAAGCGCGACTTACCGAGCCGAGGCTTCCCCTCAGCTCTTCCACGTCGAGTATAAGCGGGCTCGGCAAACCCAAGGGACCCCCAAACCGGCCCCTTGACCACGTTGACCACACATCTGGCGGTCAACGAGCTGTGGAAGAAGACATCCGAGGCACCGAGGCTACCTCTCAGTGTCGGTCGACCATCACCGTCGCAGTCGCCAGAGGACGACCGATCAAGCACCGACCCACTCGCAACGCGCCGAGGCTACCCCTCGACGCGGATACGACCGAGGCCGAGTGCGACTTACCGAGCCGAGGCTTCCCCTCAGCTCTTCCACGCTGAGTATAAGCGGGCTCGGCGAACCCAAGGGACCCCCAAACTGGCCCCTTGACCACGTTGACCACACATCTGGCGGTCAATGAGATGTGGTGAGAAAACACCCGTAAACAGTATCTTTAATATTTTCTGGTATATTCTGTTATTGAAAAGTGTTGGAGATACATTTGGAAGTTGTAATCTCTCGCTTTTATTGTTGAATCGGTTAGAGAGATTCTTGCCCGCAATATTTTATTCATCAGATCCTTGGAAATACGCTGAACCACTTGCCTGAAGTAGTTTCGAAAATTGTGGGCTGCCGATCTGCATCTGATATGATTGAACGTCCTTCCCTATTGGCCCACAGATTGAGGGGGAGCGGGGTATATCAAGGCATGCGGCTTTGACGGCTAGAGTGACGGCTTTTGCGAAAGTCTATTGAAGAACTCGGGGAGGAGGCTGACGGCTACCGAGGTAGGGGATCAATGGAGCTGACCTTTGTCAGTTTAGCAAGGAGATCTTGCACGCAGTGGGAGCTTGCGCAAATTACTCCATGGGTTTGGTAGAGACCACCCAACACGGTTCATATTTAGGGGGAGGTTGTTTCTCCTAGTAGAAACGTGGTATTGGTGATTGTAATCATTGATATTTAATGGAGTAATTTGATTTTCTGGACGAGGCCCCGCAGATGTAGGTGTGCGCACCGAACTGCGTTAGCAAGTTCCTTGTATCATCACTTGGTTTCTGTGTTTTACCATTATGTTTATTTGATTACACATACGTACTGAATTTCAATTGGTATCAAAGCAGGTCATCCGTGCTGCTTTGTGTTGTCAAAGCGGGTGTGATCCTGTGTTTTCAGTACGCAAACCATGAACACGAAGGAAGGTGCTTCCGTGATGCGTCCTCCGCTACTCACCGGCATAAACTACACATACTGGAAGTCCCGGATGCGTGCTTTCATCAAGTCACTGGATGAGAAGGCATGGGTTGCCACCATTGAAGGATGGACTCCTCCAATCGAAGTTGACAAAGAAGGTAAAGAACATCTCAAACCGGCTAAAGACTGGAGCCCTGAAGAAGATCGTGCATCATTAGAAAACTCAAAGGCCATAAATGCCATTTTCACTGCTGTTGACGAAGAGAAGTTCAAGTTAATCTCCACATGTGAGTATGCCAAAGAAGCATGGGATATCCTTTAGAATGTCCATGAAGGGACTAGTACTGTAAAAGCTTCTAAACTTCAAATGCTGGCATCTCAATTTGAAAATCTAAGGATGAATGATGATGAGACTGTAGCTGAGTTCAATGGAAAACTGCAAGATATAACTAATCAGGCTTTCCAACTGGGGAAGAAGTACTCCCAAAAGAAGTTGGTTGAGAAAACTCTGAGATCTCTACCTGACAAGTTCTCAGCAAAGATTGCGGCCATTGAAGAAGTGAGAAACACATGTACTATGAAACTGGATGAACTCATGGGCTCTTTTCAGACCTATGAAATGAATCTGAAGAAGAACAAAAGGGACAAAGAGGTGGCACTAAAGGCAGAAGTTAGTGAAGCATCAAAAAACAGAGAATGAATTGGAGCTTGATGATGACATTGCCTTGCTTACCAAGAAATTCATCTGAATGATGAGAAAGATCAGCAACAAGGGCCACAACTTCAGATCTGTCAACAAGGAAGCACGGCTGAATCTCCACACTGTAGGAAAGGCGACCAGTCGTCCTGCACAGAAGTATGAACCAAAGAACAAAGGCAAAGGAATACAGTGTAGGGAATGTGAGGGTTTTGGTCACATACAAGCTGAATGTGCAAATACCCTCAAGAAGCAGAAAGGAAAATCATTAGCTAGTACCTGGAGTGATGAGGACTCTGAAGGCAGTGCAGGAGATGAGGACATCACCAGCAACTATGTTGCCTTTACTGCTATCTTAAATGAGCAATATGATTGTGATGTTGGACTTAATGTTGCAACATCAAGTACAACATCCAGCAGTAAATCCGATTCTGAAGAAGATAGTGATGAGGAGGTTGGTGAAGAAGACATTAGATCATCTTATCAAACCATGTTTAACAAGTGGATGAAGATTTGTAAGGTCAGCAAAACCCTAAAGGAAGAAAATGACAAATTGAAAAGTGAAAAGGATGATACTAAGGCTAAACTTTTGAAGACCGAACTCAACCTCAAGAATCTTGATAGCAACCTGAGGAAAACTATCCTCAGACCTGAGAAGGCAGAAAATATCCTCAACAAATGGAACTCTGGAAAGTCAAAGCTCGATGATATTCTAAACATGGGAAAAATATCAGGCGACCGCACTGGTGTAGGGTACAGCAGAGGAGGCTACCTACATGTTCCCAAGGAAATACGTGCTCTTGTGATGAAAGAAATGATAAGATGGGTCACCTCAAAGGAGATGAACAGAAAGTGAAGCAGAAGAAAAGAACTACATCCGGACGTCCTGTGTGTGATTACTGCCGGCTTGTAGGACACACGAACAAGAACTGTTTCAGCCGCATGAAGCATTGGCATGAAGGAAGAAATGTTAGACACTCTGGCAAGAGGATGACGAAGAAATGGGTAAGAAAATCTGGACTGTACATCATGGTGGCTTACACTTCTTTCATTGCTTTTTCCGAAAACATGTGGTACTTCGACAGTGGATGCTCTCGACATATGACGGGTAATCGGAGTCTCCTTACTGAGTATGAAGCTAGCAACAAAGGTCATGTAACCTTTGGTGATGGCAAAAGGAGAAAGGTCATTGGGAAGGGAAACCTAGAGATGACAAGATCTCTTAATCTGAAAGATGTTATGCATGTTAAAGACTTGAAGGCAAATCTTATTAGCATAAGCCAACTGTGTGATCAAGGCTTTTTCGTTCGATTTACTAAAGATGAGTGCCTTGTTTTTAATGGAGACGGAGCATGAATGCTTACGGGGAAAAGGTCTGCTGACAACTGCTATTTACTGCAAGAAACTAACAAGTGTCTCAATGTTACTGCTGATGTCTCTGAGCAGTAGCATCAAAAGCTAGGGCATCTCAACTTCAAGATCTTGATGAAGATATCCAAAGTGGGAGCAGTTGGTGGGATACTGGCCTTAAACAAGAAGAGAGAGGGGGTGTGTGGCCCTTGTCAACTAAGGAAACAAAAGAAGACTGTTACATATGGATCTAATCGGACCGACAACAGAAACTAGCATGGGAGGTAAGAAATACATCTATGTCTGTGTTGATGATTTTTCATGGTATACCTGGGTAGACTTTCTTAAAGATAAGTCAGACACATTTGAAGCCTTCAAGAAGCTATGTACTCGACTTCAGATTGAGAAAGGAAATATCATTGGCAAGATTGTCAGGATTCGAAGTGACCACGGCAAAGAGTTTGAGAATCATTCATTTTCTGACTTCTGTGAAGCTCAAGGCATTGCGCATGAGTTTTCAGCTCCTAAGACCCCTCAACAGAATGGAGTGGTTTAAAGGAAAACCCGCACTCTACAAGAGATGGCGCGTGTGATGCTGAATGCCAGAGGTCAGTGCTCGGTGGTGGGCTAAAGTTGTTAATACTGCATGCTACACTATAAATAGAGTTTATCTCCGACCTAGAACTAAGAAACCACATATGAAATCTGGAAAGGTAGGAAACCTTATGTATCTTACTTTCATGTTTTCAGAAGCAAATGCTATATCTTGCAAGACCGCACTCCGAGGGGCAAGTTTGATGCAAAGAGTGACAGAGGGATATTTCTTGGATATTCCACTACAAGCTGTGCCTTCAGGGTTTTAAACTATTGTGCCAATGTCATGATGGAGTCAATTAATGTTGTGGTTGACGATTTTGATCAGGGAGAAGCAGTCATAAGTGGCGGAAGAAATTATCAGGAAGACTGCACAGATGAGGAAGATCGTGTTGAACCAAATGTTGTAACATCTGATACACCACACGGTAATGTTGAACAAAATGTTGCAACACAGGATACAACATCTGCTGAGGAACTACTGACTGAGGCAGGTGATACTCACGCTCCTAGAGGAATCACTAGAGTTATACAGAGTCATCCTCTAGAGTTGGTTATTGGTGATGTTCAAGACGGTCTCCGAAGTAGAGGTACAAGCCACGTCAACTACCGTGATCTTGCCGGGTATGTGTGTTTTCTCTCTATTGTTGAGCCTAAGAATGTGAAGGAAGATCTCTGTGACAAATTCTGGGCGTCAACAATGCAAGAAGAGCTGAACCAGTTTCAACGTAATGATGTCTGGAGTCTGGTTGAGAGACCAAAAGGGATAATGTCATAGGGACGAAATGGATATTTAAGAACAAGACCGATGAGAAAGGCAACGTCACTCGCAATATGGCTCGTCTGGTGGCTCAAGGCTACACTCAGATAGAAGGCATTGATTTTGATGAGACATTTGCACCTGTTGCTCGACTGGAATCAATCAGACTTCTTCTGCAGTTGCATGCAGTTTCAATTTTAAGCTTCATCAGATGGATGTAAAGAGTGCGTTCCTAAACAAAATATTGAACGAATAAGTGTATGTCAAACAGCCTAAAGGATTCGAAAACCCATTTCTCCCTAATCATGTCTACCAACTGAAGAAGGCCCTCTATGGGTTGAAGCAAACTCCAAGGGCCTGGTACGAGAGGTTGACTAAGTATCTTCTCTAAAATGGCTATGAACGAGGGGGAGCTGACAAGATATTATTTGTTCAAAGAACCAAGTCTGTCGTTATTGTTACCTAGATCTATGTAGATGATATAGTATTTTGTTCCACTTCACAACAGCTGATGCGTAGATTCATTGCCCTCATGCAGAAGGAGTTTGAGATGAGCATGGTTGGTGAATTGAACATGTTTCTTGGACTTCAAGTAAAACAATCTAATGATGGTCTGTTCATTTCGCAAAGCAAATATGCTAAAAATCTAGTAAAGAGATTTGGACTGGAGAATGCTCGACAAGTTCGCACTCCTATGTCTACAAGTGACAAGCTCTCCAAAGATGATAGTGGGAAATCGATGGAAGTCACATTGTATAGAAGTATGATAGGGAGTATACTGTATCTGACAGCTAGCAGACCTGATATTAGTGTGGGGGTATGTGCTCGTTATCAAGCTTGCCCTAAAGAATCTCATCTCACTGCGTAAACGATTGGAGGCTGAATACATTACAGCAGGGAGCTGTTGTACTCAACTCTTATGGATGAAGCAGATGCTGACAGATTATGCGGTGGAGCTGAGTGTCTTGATTATTTTATGTGACAACCAGAGTGCTATCAATATTTCCAAGAATCTAGTTCACCACTCCAGAACAAAACATATAGACAACCGACACCATTTCATCAGAGAGTTGGTGGAGAAGAAACTTCTTCCATGGAATATGTTGCAACGTCTGTAGCGCCCTGCTCCCCATGATACCCGGGAAGGACGAATCCGCCCCAGGTATTTCCGAGGAGACGGGTGTTACGAAGGGAGATATTGAAAATTCAAAAGAGTCAGCAGGTCCACTGCGCACTGCTAGGATAGTACCTGTAGTGTTTCTAAGCAAACAACCAACATCCAATGCAGAGGAACCAAAGAACACAGAAACAACACTCAGATAAAGAGATTAAATATTGCCTTTCTAATATACGTATAATCAATATCCATATAACATCATCTATACATCAGCCCCCAAGACTAAAATAAACCCCAAAAGTACAATGGTCTCTCTCTTCTCATCTCTCCACCCAATCCTACAACTCCACAAGCCCAGCTCTTCACCAACTCCATCTGCGACCAACTCCAACACCTAAATACCTGAAAAATCAACGGTGGGGCACGTCAACGTGTGACCCAGTAGGAAATCCAACTCCAACTAGTATGCCATTCCCTAAATGCAACTACTTTACATATTGATGCATGTCATAATGAAGTGCAAGTGCTACAAGGGAATATAGTAAAAGAACTTGGCACGATATACATAAAAGTGCGCAACATGAACATCAAGTAGGAGAGCTACCATAACTTAAACAAATAACACTACAAGCCACAAGAGAGTCACAACATAATTAAAATGACACAAGCACCAAACTAAATAAATGGAATTAATCAAGTACTACAGAAGTAATGAGAGTGATCAAGTAGTGATTTGGACCCTAAGTAGTAGGTAGGCCATCTTAGGACTGGACCTCACTCCCAGTTGGGGTGACACAGGCAAACTCCCCCAGCTAGCTGTGGCACTCGGCCCAGTGTGCAATGCTGTTAACAAAGGTGCCATGTTTTCTCCTTATTTTCCCTTCCATGCTTCGTCAATTCACCACATTTCCGTCACTGTCGGCCACTCGGGCAAGAACATGAGGGCCACCAACCACCACAAACTGTCCAGCCCCTCATGTTTTTTCCACAACTTAGTGTTTCCCAATCTCTGTGTCACCCTCCTTTAAGAGGACTTAGTCATTTGTTTACTGATATAGCATACATGCATGAATATGGAAGAAATCAAATTGGCATGGACATATCACTTTCTTTTCAATTTCTTTCCATTCTTTCCATTCCACATTTCACAATACACTTGGGACATGCATCTCCTTATGCATTCCCATTTTCAATTCCATATATCACAACAAAAAGGCCATGCCTCAACCAAGCCAACCGTACACCATCATATAAACATCTATAGCTTCATGAATCAAGGGTTACATACGCAACTGGGAGACAATATGTAACAAAAGAGAAGCAAGCAAGATGAAACAATTTAAGTGAAACATGAACATATAAGTGAGTTTAATAGCTTAGAGCAACAGATGGGAACATGCACTTCATGTCTCAACCATCCATCATCAAGTGTGTCCAGCTTATAAGACAACCGTGTATAGAATATGTTACAAGTGTGTTCATCTTAGAAAACAACTGTGTACAGAACATGCTACAAGTGTGTGCAGCTTACAAGACAACTGTGTACAGAATATGCTACAGGTATGTTCAGCTTACAAGATAATTGTGTATAGAATATGCTACAAGTGTGTTCAGCTTACAAGACAACTGTGTACAGAATATGCTACAAGTGTGTTCAGCTTACAAGACAACTGTGTACAGAATATGCTACAAGTGTGTTCAGCTTATAAGAATTTGCAGGTAGTCAATAAAGAGGGACTGTGTTCAGGAAATTTCCGTTCGAATCTCACAAAACTCACAACTACAAAGTTGTAGATATGGTAGTTTTCTATTCACCCACCAAATTTTAGAAAATAACGTTGAGTGTGTGATTTTTGGTGCTCAAGTTTCTAATAGATATAATTTCTGTAAAAAAACAGAAACACTGCATCAACTTAATCAATGATATACTCCTAATTATAATCAAATCTGGGTGGAATGCAAAATATAAAATTGTGTATCTTGAAGAGTAATTATCCAAAATGTCCTAAAACACCCAATTTCATTAAGTACAGAGGTAGTTAAGACTGTTTTAGTGAAGGGTGTTAAAACTAACAGAATTCTGCTATATTGCTAACTATCTCCTTTTTCTCCTAATTTCTGAACTGAACATATAACATATTATACATGATTATGGGGTAGAATTTCGTGAACTACATGAATATAAATTTTTTTAGATTTTATTATAGGCTAAATTGAGACTGAATCACGTATCACCACAAGGCAGATTCTGCAGAAAATCTGAAAACAGAATAACAACAACTTTGGACTAAACCCTCAACACAAAACATATTATGAGCATGTGAGCATCATCATTAGCATCTAAGATATTCATGTAGAATCTTTACCACATAAAGTTGGCATCTTTATCATCCTAGCATAATACAAACACAAATAAAGCATGTAGCCATGAAAAGCTAATAACTTGGTTTATAACATAAACCCTTTTTAACAAGGAAGATGCATGCAATGACAAAGAGTTGGAGAGGGATTCCTATCTCTATCATTTCCATACAAAATCCAAGCTTTATCATCATGCTAGCATCCTCCAACTCACATCTCCAAAAAGCTCCCAACTTTCCTTAGAAACTCCTCTTGAAAGGCTTCCAAAGGACTCACTTGATATAAGCTTGCACAAGGGACTAAAAGGGAAGGGAAAGATATGATTTTTCCTTGAAAATTGAAGAGAAAGTCAAGAGGGAGAGGGAAAACCGAAATTGGAAAGAAAAGGGGAGAGAAAATGAGAAAAAGGAAAGTTTCAAGCTATCAAATGCAAGTTGTCTTCCACTCTCTTCTCCTCCTTCCACACACTTCTCACATTTGTCGTTTTCTTCTCTTTTCTTTAATTCAATTCCTTTTCATGCAAGCAACCAATAGATATTTCTTCTAAGCATCCTTTTATTTACAAGTTTGCCATTCCTTTATGCACACACCCTACTAAAATATCTCATCTCCAGAAGCATTCCTCATACTTATCACTAATAGGATGACATTGAAGCTACTAACATAACTACCCCTTAACTTGTGTATAAAATTACATCTCAAGCCATTCCATTCACATCATACTTAGAATCAACCAGCAGTACATACATATACAAGTATCTGAACATACATATATAACAATCTATACATAGATATACAAGGATCTGTACATAGATAGATGAAGATCTGTACACACAGATCTACTACACAAGCATGTGTACACATATATATAAGAGACTGGAAATACATATAAACTGCACTGAACACAGATATATAAGGATCTGTACACACATATATACTGCACTGTATATACAGATACACTGCAGTGTACACAGATATATGAGGATCTGTACACGCATATACACTACACTGTATACACATATATAATGCAGTGTACTATATAAGGATCTGTACACACATATACACTGCACTGTATATATACATATATATTGCAGTGTACACAGATATATAAGGATCTGTACACAGATACATAAGGATCTGTACACACATATACTCTGTACTATACATACATATCCAAACAGTGTACACAGATATAAACTACACAGATATACAACAGTTGTTACATACATAAATATATGTACACATATACATAAACAACTGCACACACATATAATACAATGTGTACACAGATATAACCCAGACTACAATATGATCATTCATACAATAAAAAACGAGCACACTTATATTAAAACATGAACACACATGTAGTACAATTTGAATACACATACAATAAAATACGAACACACTTATAATATAATAAGAACACACACATATTACAATCTGAACACACATGTACTACAATGGCTACTAGCATATACACGCTACATAGATACACACTAGTATACAAGCATATACACACTACATAATACACAGATATACACTTTATTTTTACACAAAATATAGGCCCTACGTATATGGCACTCTGGGCCATTATAACGTCCAACCAATTAGCTGACATCTTCACTAAACCCCTGAACTCGAGCAGATTTGAAGAATTGCAACAGTCTCTTGGACTGTGTCGTATCTAATGTTACACATCATGTTGAACATTATGTTGCACTTTTTGTTGCAACATATAAGGGGGTAGTGTGATTGTATAAGTGGTTTAGCCTGTTTAAAACTTAGCCCAGCTATTCTACACTCCCAGTTTGGTGTTATTTCTCTCGACGCTCATTTCTTCCCCAATTTCTTTCAAAAACTTCGGTGTGCTTCTAGGGTTCTTGATCTCATTTTGGAAATTCTCTATTTCCTTTCATCAAATGGCAAGCGATCAAGGCAAGAAATCATCTCAGTTCCCTCGCCGTTCCTCTCGCCAGGCTTCATTGTCAAAAAGAACTGCATCTTCGTCCTTTCCTCCTAAGGTCAAGCAAAAGGGAGTGCTTCCTCGGTCTGCACTAGTTTCCTCATTTGGTAATTATGTTTCTCCCTCTTCTCAGATGCCATCTCCTGACATTCATTCCATCAATGTGTCGGATTCGGAGTTGGGGCCTGTTTTCCCAATTCTTGACATCATAATTCCTCCTGTCAAATTCTTAATGTCCTTTTCTGCTGAAGATGAGAAATTCCCTCCTCCAGTCCCTGTTCAGGACTGGTTTTGGCATCTACGTAGGATAGGCTGCAAACTGGATCTCTCATGGTTGGATTTATCTGGTGTTTGTTTTGGTCCGTTTAAATTAGACAGACTGAGGGGTAAACTGATGAATGTGGAAGTGCCTGATGATGACGAGATCATCCTTACAACCTGGAGGCGAAGAAGATCTACTGTGAAAATATCTAACATAATAGTGATGGAGATTTCTGATTCTAAGTCTTCTGTGTCTGTTGAGAAGCCTAGATTAGATGTTAATGTTGAAGCAGATTCGTGTCCTGTTGATGGTGAAACTGAAGACCTTAATGCCCATGTTGATCCTACGGGTGGCTATTCTATTGCTGAAGATAGTAATGGAAGTAAAGTACTTCCTGAAAGTGTCCAATCTCTAGTATCACCTGTTCAAGATGATGTTAAGGATGTAGCTGATATGCATGTTGAAACTGATGTGGGGGTGTGGCTGAAGTAGTTGAAGCAAGTGCTCATATGGAAGAACCCTCTGAAGTGGTTGAGTCAGGACTTCCATCTGAATCTCACATGCCTCAATGAAGAAGCTCCTATTCAGGAGACAGTTGGTATGTCCCCAGCTGTCACCATGGCTGAAGTGGGTCCTGAAGTTGTTTAAGCCGGTAGTTCAGTGCATATGCAAGAAGATAACACTGTGACTATGCCAGATATGGTCCCTCCTACTGACTCTGCATTTGGAAGTGTTCCTATGGATGTTGCTGCTTTGGATGACACTGAAGCATCACTAGAAGATGTTACTCCCAGTGATGTTGGAGACATTGTTGCAACATCAGATGCAACATGCTCACCAGCTGTGCAAGAAGAAGCTGGTTCGGTGCCCTTGTCTGGGTCTACTAATGTTGATCTGATTCCTCCTCATGCTCGTAAACCTAGGTCTTCATCCAGAAAACGTGAAGCTCCCTCTTTCCATGTCTTTCCATATCCATCTAAAAGAACCAAAGTCTCAGGTTCTTTAGGTTCTCCCTCTACTTCTCTTTTTGCTACTTCTGATGCAGTCTCCAAGTTATTTTTTGATAAATCCTGTAAGAAGAGATGGTCCTCATACTCTGATAGATCTATACATGCTAAAAAAACCATGTCTCAACCATCCTTTGCCAAGACTCAGTTCACATCTATTTTAAAGGACATCAATTCCTACATGCCGCCACCTGTTTCAAGAACTACAATCCTGTGTTGGTTAGGGAGTTCTATTGCAACCTTTCTAAGACTGCAGGAGAGCCATCTTCTAGATGGGCATTTAGGGTTTTCATCAGGGGATAGGTTATCTCTTTCTCACCATCAGTGTTAAACAAAATCTTGAAATGGTCATGCTCTCAGAATTTGCCTGCCTTTGGGGATTCTGTTGTGATGATTATGATTCGTTTGTGAAGACTGTCACAGCTGGCAAGTACACGTGTTGGCCAAAGTCATCATCTTTTCCATCCTCAGCTCTATCTAGAAAATTCTTTTTGCATTACAGGATTGCTACTAGGAACTCGCTTCCAACCTCTAATATATCTGTGGTCACAAAGGAAATGTGCAAATTGCTCTACTCTGCTGATACTAAGCAGCCTTATAATCTTGGAAGGATTATCTTTGACTCAATACTATCTCTGTCTGAGTCCTCTGCACCCTCATCCTCTCTGCCACATGCCTATCTTATTACAATGTTGCTTCGTACTCAGAATATCTCTCCCTCTGATTCAGAATTGTATGTCCCTTGTGAGAGTATCTCATACACCATTAAGTCTGTGGCAGTCAAAATTGACATCTCAAGTTTGCCCTACTCTGGAATTGGAACTATGCCTTCATCTCCTCTTTCACCTGGATCTGGATCAACTCCTGTTGTCAGGGAGCCTCCATCTGCTCCAGTTATTCCTGATCATCCTTATTCTGTGGACAATCAGTCTCTTCTCATAGAAGACATCCAAGTTTTTCAGAGAATGTTAAGGAATGTTGAGGAGCAGTTACTCCTTCTTGATGGTCAGAAGGTTGTCTTTGAGGCTCAGAGAATTATGCTTGAAGAGAGGATCTCTTTCCTGAAATCCAAGCTTCCTCCTCTACTTCTATTTCTGTGCATGTTGCGTCTGATGGTGGTACCAAGTGAGGTACGTCCTTTGTTTTTAGTGGCTCAAAGGGGGAGTAGTATAAGTATGATTTAGACTATTTGTGTGTTCGGCTGGGCTGTTGTTTCTGCTGGTGATAATGATGTTGACTGTAAGTCATGATGATCTATGTGGTGATCTGTATGGAGCTTCATCATATATGAATATGAATTCTCACATGGATGTCATTTATCATCCTTCTGTCTTTTATATTCTTGATTATGCCACTAAATGCCAAAGGGGGAGATTGTTAGGTCATATGTGTATGGCCATGTTGTCATTAGTGGCACCTTGGGTTCATCTGGCTGATCTTAATTATCTTGATAAAGAATGTTGGATGATATGTTGAACATTATGTTGTGACATAAGGTTCAACATGCTACGTCATGAAGCTGGGAATGAATGACGAGCCTGGGAATTATTGAAAATAGAAGCTCCAGTATCCAGTTTAGTATCTTTAATATTTTCTGGTATATTCTGTTATTGAAAAGTGTTGGAGATACATTTGGAAGTTGCAATCTCTCAGTTTTATTGTTGAATCAGTTAGAGAGATTCTTGCCCGCAATATTTTATTCATCGGATCCTTGGACATACGCGGAACTACTTGCCCAAAGCAGTTTTGAAAATTGTGGGCTACCGATCCGCATCTGATATGATTAAACGTCCTTCCCTATTGGCCCGCGGATTGAGAGGGAGCGGGGTATATCAGGGCATGCGGCTTTGACGGCTAGGGTGATGGCCTTTGCAAAAGTCTATTGAAGAACTCCGAGAGGAGGCTGACGGCTACCGAGGTAGGGGATCAATGGAGTTGATCTTTGTCAGTTTAGTAAGGGGATCTTGCACGCAAGGGGAGCTTGCGCAAATTATTCCATGGGTTTGGTAGAGACCACCCAACACGGTTTGTATTGAGGGGGAGGTTGTTCCTCCTAGTAGAAATGTGATATTAGTGATTGTAATCATTGATATTTAGTGGAGTAATTTGATTTTCTGGGTGAGGCCCCACAGATGTCGGTATGTGCACCGAACTGCGTTAACAAGTTCCTTGTGTCATCACTTGCTTTCTGTGTTTTACCATTATGTTTATTTGATTACACATATGTATTGAATTTCACTTGTCATATTCTATAGTATAATATATTTTCTCATATTCTTTAAGTTTGTACCATGAAGGAAGATTAAATTTTAGCAGCTTTACTTTGGGCTTCTGATGTTTCTGGGATATGTGGTGTTTGACACCCAAGAGATCATTGAGAGGGCTCACCTAGGGGATATGGACTATGTGAAGCATGCTCTGACCCTCTTTGTCGACTTTTTGGCTGTCCTCGTGCGGATTGTTGTCATCATGGTATGTGGAGTTGCAGCTGTTGGTTTCTCATATTTTTTGCTTTTTGCTTGCTCTTTTATGTTTGATATGTGAGCTTATTATGAGGCATTATGGTTTGGTGACTTGTGAAACTCTCTCATGCAGTTGAAGAATGCATCTGAGAAGAGAGAGAAGAAAAAGCAGAGGCGATCTAAAAGTTGGGAACCAAAAATGCGCCCTCTCTTGAGCAGAGGAAACCATGATATCTTTAGGTCCTTTTTTCCTTGTAATCAACATTTCAAAACTCACTGGGTGTTCTGTGCAAATTTTTCCATCACCAAATATAGATTGCACAAATGCTGGATGTTTTTTCATACTTATGAATGAAAGGTTTTTTATAGTCTACATCATAGGAGTATGTTGAATCGTTGCATTGAATCGTTGCAAAATATTTCATAAAGAAGGGAAAAATTTGCATATTTCTAAATAAGATAGGCCCAGTGGGCAGGCCCAAAGCCCGTTTTATACCCATTTGGACATTCTTAAAAAAATGTATGGGCTTTGGGCCGGCCCGAAAGCCCGCCCATTTAAATTTGGCATTTATTTGGCCCAGCTCGGCTCATTATCATCCCTACTGTCTATGGTGGATCTTTAATAGCACTTGTTCTAAAGAAGCGCTATCTGTTGGGACCTTAGACAGCTCTTGTACTAAACAAGCGATGTCCAAGGTCACAGATATATAGTGTTTCTTTAGTACAAGTGCTACCTATGGTGGACCTTTAACCGCGCTTTTATTAAATAAGCGATGTCTATTGGGACATTAGATATTGCGTGTACTAAACAAGCATTGTCTAAATTCCCAGATAGATAGAACGTGTTTAGTCCAAGAGTTGTCTATGGTGGACTTTTAATAACGCGTGTACTAAAGAACCGCTGTCTATTGGGACATTAGGTAGTGCTTGCACTAAACAAGTGTTGTCTAAGGTCCCAGATAGATATCGCTTGTTTAGTACAAGCGTTGTTTATGGTGGACCTTTAACAAAGCTTGTACTAAAGAAGCGATGTCTAAGGTCTAAGATAGATAGCGCTTTTTAGTACAAGTGCTGTCTATGGTGGACCTTTAACAATGCTTTTACTAAAGAAGCACTGTCTATTGGGACCTTTGACAGCGCTTGTAAAGCGCAATTAAAACCAGCCCCCTTTAGTAGCGGCGAGATAGACATCATGCAGAAGTGCTGTTAAAGACCTTATTTAAGCGCTGTTAAAGGTCCATTTTGTAGTAGTGGTATTAGCTTACTGTAGCGTAAGGGGTGGTCTCATAATTGCATAGTGCACTCTCTTACATGAGTCACAATAAAGTTAGTTAAAAACTGCTAGTACAACTAAAAACTGTTTTTTAAAATGCATGTCTTTTTAAGTTACTCCTTTGCATGCCTTTTGTTGTAACTACCCTTGCCTGCTTGTCTTACTATTGCCTTGCAGGCTAGTTGAGATAACATTACGGCCATGTCATGTATGCCTTGTCACAGTTGTTACTCTCGTACATTGTTATCACACTGGCATCCTTAGTTGTTGTAGCACTCGCATCCTTAGTTGTTGTAGCACTCACATCCTTAGTTACTTATCACACTTGCTCGAACATGTAACCGTTATTGCACTTGGTTGACTGTCTGTAATTACTTTTAATAGCACATGCTTGTACACTGATTTTACTTCTATTTATAGAATTATTGAGACTTGCCTATGGTTTTTCGCTTCATGGCACCGTCAGACGCCATGTAGATTTACGAAGAAGCCCCTGAGTTTGAAGAGTTTGAGTTCGATCTAGAGGTCGCAGAGTTTAAAGATTGAGTCATGTGTGCGATGTACTTGTATATGTATTTATGTTTCTGCATTTTATTTCTTGTATTTTAGTGAGAGCTGATTGGAGTTTGTTGTATCTAAGATATGGCTTGCAATAATTGGATGCTTATTTGAGTATTTAATATATCTGTGCATCGCATACTATATTTTTATAACTGGTTAACTACATGAGCTGTAAATGTATCAAATGCTAATGGCCCCCCAGAAACTGTGTCGTTATGCCCAGGGCAGGCCAGCAGAGTCCCAGGCCACCAGAATTGTTGCACAAACACCCCTACAAAATTTAGAAATTACAAAACAAACCCTCAAGAATTCTAAAGCGCTAGAAGACTATTCAGAGCTCTAATTAACGCATGGTTTTCACCTGCATGATCACAATCCAACAATCTATGCTATGGTGTCTATCTGATTTTTTACTCTTGTATTAAATCAGTTAGCATTAATTTTTATCATGAATTATATTTTTGTATAGCTTCATACGGAGACTATCCTTGGGCTTATTACACTCAAACTATTTTTTGTAACGGTTCGATCACCACCTGTAAGTGTGATCAGATACTTTTTATGGTTTCAAAAAGGGTCAAATTCTTATGGAGAGGTTATAGTAGTGGCATGGAGCTAGATTTGTTAAATCTGTGATTTGTATGACTCTGATTGCTTTGTTAGATTTTTGTGCCAAAAACCCTATTCGACCTCCACTCTAGGGGGTTTTCAATATATAATAATATTTGCATCCTGAAGTTGGTATCCTTCATTTTGTATCTTTAAATTGGTATATCTTGAAATTGGTATCCTGAAAGTTGGGTCATATATAATACTTAGTACACATACCGCTTAACAAATTACTTCGTGCACATCGCATACAACTACCAGTAGCCAAGTAGAGCAGATAATGCCATGTAATCTCAGTTGTGATGCACGACTTCATTATCATGGACCTCAGGGATGCACACCTCAATTTTTAAAAACTTGACAATTAACATTTAACATGTAGTCACCCATCATAAATGTAATTTGCTGACAAAAACTGAGGTATGGATCCTCGATGACACTAATAATGTGACAAATATCTGATCACTAGCCATTGTTATAAACATACACAAACATCTTCATAATTATGCAATAATTATATATTTCCATCATCTTTATGGAAATTTCTATATTACTTTTTTTCTAGTGCACAATTTCATATATATCCTTCAAATAATAAATAAAAATAAAAAATTTCATCTAAATCTCAACATATTTTCGTAAGACCTGGTGGCTTGGAGCAATTTACATGAGACATGAAGTAATTTACATGCATTCATGTAGCACATATTAATATTAAGTAAATATTTCCCAAAATATTTCCCCAAAAAAATTTCCCCTGATTCTTTCTTTACCAAAACATTTAAATCCTTAAAATTTTCATATCTTTGCTTACTAACCACATGATTATCCGAATCACGTTCCTTTGAAGAATTTTAAGGGAACAAAAATCCCGAAATCTTTCAATCTCACCGTACAACTTCTTTGTATCTCTGAAGAAATCTTCAGATCTCTCTTTGATATCAAGAATTCTTTGAAAAAACTAAAACACTAGTATGTTGCTTTCGTCCTTTGAAAAAATATTTTTCTGCATGCTGAGAAAATTTATAACGGAAGTCAAGTATATTTACGTTGAGCAAAATTGGATGGGATGTGTGTGCTGAATAATTGTAATTATGTATGAGCACGGAGTAACTTATTGGGACGAGATGTGCACAGTGAGTTATTCGATATGTGTGTGTAGAAATTTTTTGGGACATGAGCTGCACGGTGAGTAGCACGGATTAATAGTTTAGGTAGATGTGTGCAGTGAATAATTTGGTATGTGCACGAAGTATTCTTTAGGGGTTATTTCGGGGTTTTTGAAAATGATAGTGTGTTGAGTAATTTGGTATGTTCACGGAGTAATTTTTTGCATGGGTATTTCGGGGTTTTTTTGAAAATGATAGTTTCGTTAATTTTTAAAAAACGTTAAGCAATATGTGCGCTAAGAAAAATGGTATGTTCCCAAAGTAACTATCTTCTTAATTGTTATATATTAAGTATATAAGTTCACCATCCCGTTTGATGAGGGAGGCAGTCATTAGGTCCATGTTCACAGCCTCAAATCATGCAACTCAACCGTTGAGCCCCCTCATACCATTATTCCATGACAAAATTAATTTCTTTCCATATCATGGTCATCAATTCCGATTAGAAACTGTAAAACCTGTTACTTGGAGGGACAAAAAGTTGGGAATTGATTCGCGAACCCACCGTATTGCACTATGCACATGCCACTTAAATTTTTACTCCACTCACATACCAATTAAATAATATTATTTTTCCTTTTGATCAGTGCACAACCAGAAATTCCGAAAATAGAAAAATTAAGTTGGTTGTCTCCCTACATCATGCTTGATAGCTATTCCAAAGAGATAAATATAGAAATAGTTGTTTAAGACAATGTATGAGTTACATTTTTTGGTGCCATAAGCATGAACCATTCATTCAAGTCAGTTATTTGATGATATCTTCTATTTATATTTAAGCAATGATCGTATGCTTTCGATGATTCATGACGTTGCACATATGTTGAGCACATGGGGATTAAACATTGGAAGAATGTGTTTTCATCAATTTTGTGTTTCTTCATATGCTAATCTTATTTCATGTCTCTTACTTAACAAATTTTAATAAATTTGGTGATATTCTCTTGCTCATGTTCATTCCTTTCGATTGATGTCAAAAAAGGGGAAAAGAAGATAGAACATTGATGCATAAATCTAGGGGGAGGACAGAGCATGGTACAATACTTTTTGCATGATGACAAAAGGGGGAGAGATAGAAAAATTAATGTATATGATGCATACTTTGAGGGGGAGATTGTGACAAGTTTTCATGTGAGCACATAGATATGGGGAGCTTATGTGCACTCTATGAATTGCTCTATAATATTTTGTCCCAATTTTTAGGGTTGTTTGCCATCATCAAAAGGGAGGAGATTGGTGGCCTAGGTAGCCCACTAACTAGGTCACACTTTTAATTTTGATGATGACAAATAAGTCATGTGGTACTAATGTTTTCATTAAGTGATTGCAGGGCTAATTATGCAAAAGAAATTGTTTGTGCAAAAGAGAAATAATGGGGTAACAATTGTGCAAAAAGAAATTCAAAAAGAGTCCTACATCATAAACAATTATCCATGCACCAATAAAATGGCGATTTGATTAGTTAACGATTGAAGATTTGATTGGATTCAAAAGTGGTTTTATCAAATGAGGAGTAAGATTTGACCAAGTCAAAGATTGAAGATTTGATTGGATTTTAAAGAGGAAATCTAATTCAAAAGAATTTCTATCTAAAGATGAATTCTATCTTCAATAGGATTGAATACTCTACTATTTAAACACACCTTCATG
Organism: Scilla litardierei; assembly: GCA_030789695.1. NCBI lineage: Eukaryota > Viridiplantae > Streptophyta > Magnoliopsida > Asparagales > Asparagaceae > Scilla > Scilla litardierei. The sequence goes on from CM061142.1 coordinate 709,128,412, forward strand.
CACCAAGAAGATTTGATTCAAGATTTGAAGACCAAGTATTCTAATTGAAGAGAAACTCTTATCTCTATAAAGGAGAAGACCCCTCCATTGGAGAACTATCCCCCAAGCATCCAATTGAGTAAAAATATTCAGAGATTAACTATCCTCCTCGCTTGGCCAAATTCCTCAATCCAAGCTTCAAAGAGATCATAAAATTTCGCATGAAGAAGAATGAGTTCGACAGATGACGCTTAAAAGTGCATAACTTTTGATCCAAAACTCTGATTGAGAACCGGTTGTGCTTGGATGACCACTACTTCATGATCTACGCAACAGTGATATTCATCTTCTGCTCAGCTAATAAGAACTAATCCAGATTCAGTAGTTTGTGCAGAACAGTCCCAGCAGATTTCAGAATTACGCAACGAACTTCAGAGAAGAATAACTTTCGATCTAGATGTCGGATTGATGAGCCGTTTGCGTCCACGTGACCATGATCTCACAGAGTACATTACAGTTATATCTCTTTGGTTTTTTACTGCAGTATTAAATAAGTTTAAATATGTTTTTGTGAGATTGTGTTGTGAATAGCTTTACTCAAAAGCTATCTTCGTGCTTAAACTTTTGAACATTATCTTGTACGGTGTGATCACTATCTGAAAGTGTGATCAGAATTGTTTTCTCTTTTGGTTATAAAAGAGGGTGAAATCCTCACATGTTTTGGGGTCAGAGTAGAGGCATGGAGCCTAGGCGGGGAGCCACTCCGTTAAACGCACTTATGCTTGCATCTTTGATAAGTGATTGTGTGATTTGTATTATTCTGCTGTGATAAAATTTTAGTTTGTACCGTACAACCTATTCACCACCCTCTAGAGTTTTTTTAGATCGAACGGTCCAACTTGTGCTGAACCATCATGTGGTCCAACACCCAACCCAATCCCGATGGAAAAATCTGGCATGTTGATTGCTACAAATCTGGCATGAGAGGAGGCAGTTGGTGAGGTTTCGTCCACTCTTATCACTTGCAAGTCGAAAATCTCTTGGTTTTCCACTAGAGAGGCAACATGGTCTTTAGCTTCGGGGCTTTCGATTCGTGCACGAAAGAAGTATCTTATAATTCTTCTTCCATTACGCGAAACGATGAAGAGATCAAGCAAGTGGAGATCTTATCAGATAATGCCGCATGTGAAAATTGTTTTATGGCTCATTGCAAGAAAAGGAGAAGCCAAGAGCTGCCACACGCTGACGATCAAATGCATGCCACTAGTAAAGCTCAATTTGATGTTACCATCAAGGCTTGTAATCGTAGCCGATGTATATATTTCTTGGTAAAAAATTTCTTACAGGTCTATGAATCGTGTTGATATTTCCTTGTTATAAAATGAACCTGAATAATGTTACATGCAGAGCATTTCAACAAAATTCACAACATTGTGTGGCTCCTTTATGATCCCCACGGCCAAACATGGAAGATCGGCCTTTTCCACTGCAATCGATCTGGAACGGTTTATTTAGCGAAAGGTTGGCTAGAATTTGCTAGTGCAATCGGGTTGAAAGACGGATATAGGTGCTTGTTTGAATTGGCATCACAACAGAATAAAAGCAAACTGATGATGAGCTTCATATTGTGAACGGTATAGTAGTCCAATTCAGCCATCGTGTAATCAGAATATATCGTCTAAGAAGAAAAGCTTTTCATGTGGGGGAGGTTTGAAACTACAATCAACCAAAATTTTGCTTGCCATGCGCGATGTGCAAAAAGTGATGCACATACCAAATTGCTCACTGTGCACTACAAGTAAAATTTATGCCAATCGTGCTCGGTGAATAAAAAGTGATGCACATAGCAAAAATACTCACCCCGCATAGCAAGCAAAAAATTTTGTCTGTCGTGCTCGGTGAGTAATTTGGTATATGCGTGTCACGCCCTGCTTTCCCAAGTACGGGAGAGACGCAGCTGACAAAGCCGCCGTAGTATCCAGGTATTGGACTTCGATCCCCTAACATCCAAATACTAATATGCATTAATTGTGATTAAATAAATTATACATGCAGGCCACTACGACATACTGGAATAGTACAGAAAATTAAAGTAAAGTAAAAGGCTCCAACAAATAAAAATCCACTAGTACTGAAAAGAAAATACTAAGCTACATCATATATAACAGAAGTACATTATACATACTTCGAGCTGTACATGGTACAAACTACTAAAAGTGGGGTAAACCCCAAAAAGAAAACCCCAACCCACAGAAGAAACAAAAAAGGTGGTCCACACACTGTACAACCCACTTCCTAGTCTATCCCAGGGAAATCTAGTGGTCAAAGTCTCCATCGATGGTCTCCATCTTTACCTGGGAAGATGGAGTGCTCTGTTGAATAAGTATCTGCTCTGTTGTCTCTATCTCTGAACCTGAAAATGTAGATGAGACACATCAACGTGTGATCCAATAGGAAGCCTAACTAAACAAGGTAGGACCTAGTTTTAGAACCGGACTACCTATCAAAGGGGGTGGTCTACTGAAGTTAACAGGTCCACAGAACATGCATAAGTAAACATATCATAACATGCAGTGATGAAAGTAAAGCTGAGAAGCACAACATGAGATAGCAATATTCAGGGATTTATGACAATTATTTTAAATTTATGAATTTAAATATTCGAGAACCCGTGTAAATCGTAGGACACTTAAGGAGCTGGACTACACCCAGAGTGGGCAAAAACAGTGGTACCCCAAACAGTGACATGAGCATTGTAGGGGCCTCTCGTAATTTCTCCTGTCGAAAGTGAGATGATGATACTTTTCCACCTCATGGTGCATCACGAGTACACCCATAGGCCTCTCTAACCCTGCCCACTTTCCGTGTCGGATGTCGGGAGTGCAAGTGAGACTACAACTCAATATACACTCATTAACGCCTACTTTTTACACGTGGTCTCCCCAAACCCACATCTAGAATCTCACCCATTTCTGAATGGACCGAGGACTACAGACTATTACACTCATCTCACTCTCAATTTCATCATTTCATGATACTTTTCATTTTGGCAGTCTCATTACAGCTTTTCACATTCCATATTTCCTTTACATCATTATCGTATGGATATCTCATTATATCCATTCATCATTGCCATTAGATTACTTTTCATTTCCAATTTCATATGAATATCTACATAGAAAATAACATGCTTTTCATTCTTGCATAAGCAACATGAGTAATATCATAGAATTGAATTCTCTTTCACGAGTTCAACATGGGTTTCTTAACACGTAACTGATTTAAAAATCATCACATGAAGTACTACCATAACATGGGATTTGTATAACATAAACAATATCAAAGGAAATGAATCTTGATTCTATCAGCAAATTAGAACCAAGGCCACCGTAATTTTGTTCCACAGAGCCGAAATTGCTCATCGCGCACAATAGCCAAAATTTTTGCATGTTGTGTGCGTTGAGCTTGAAATAGTCATATTTATGATTGGAGACTTCAATTACTTAATTTTGATGTTGAAATGAAATTAACATTAATCATGTTAATATCAATTGCAGAATTACTTAATTACTTAATTTTTGTTGAAATTCTGGATGTTAATATGATTAATGGTAATCTCAATCATGTTAATTATTGATGTTAATTTCAATATTAATTCATTAGAATTAACATTAAACAAAAAAGCGTAATTATTACAACAAATAATCATGTTTATAAGTGGAGACCTTCAATTACATAAACAATCATAAATCACTTACTTAATTTTAGTTGAATTAATCATATTTATGATTTTTGTTCAACAGAGCCAAAATTGTTCATCGCGCATAACATGCAAAAAATTTTGCATGTTGTGCAGAGTGAGCAATTTTGGCTCTGTGGAACAAAATTGCTCAACGCGTACAATAGGCAAAAATTTGAGCCAAAATTTTTAACCGCGCTCGACAGGAAATTTTTTTGCATGTTTTATGCATTGAGCTTGAAATAAACATGTTTTTGTGTGGAGACTTTAATTACTTAATTTTGAAGATAAAATAAAATTAACAGTAATCATGTTACTTTCAATTGCAGAATTACTTAATTATTAATTTTTTGTTGAAATTCGGGATGTAAACATTATAAATGTTATTCTCAATCATGTTAATTCTGGATGTTAATTTCAACATTAATTCTGCAGAATTAACATTAACGAAAAAGCTTAATTATTACAAGAAATAATCATGTTTATGAGGAAAGACTTCAATTACATAAACAATCATAAATCAAATACTTATTTTTGGTTGAATTAATTATGTTTATGTGTTGGAACTCGAAAGAAAGAGTAACCATGGCTCAAGGCCATGTTCCTGTTTTATTCATTCATATGGAATACCAAAGGGCATGAATTCCAAAGGTCCCCATTATACTAACTATTGGGGAGTAATAGAGGGATAAAGTGGTGGGGAGGCTAAAGGCCTCCCTCACTCATAACACTCTCCTTTATCCATCCATTACGTTGGTTTTAGCGTATAAAGCTAAGAGGGTGGATACTTCTGGATACAGAGTAATCATGTTTGCCTCGTTAAAACCTTAGATGTGGAAAATCCAGTGGAAAAAACCAACAGCTTATGGAAAAAGAGTGCAACCCACAAGTTTCTCCCCCTGATCCGTACAAGCTTCAGGCTTGTAAGTCTTTCAACTGTCTCATACCAATTCCTTTTACAAGTTTTACAAAAATACATCTCGGTAAAAACTTAGTAAATAAATCAGCTAAGTTGTTGCAGGACTGGATCTGCTGAACTTTGACCTCCTCGTTCTTTTGTAGATCGTGCGTCCAGAAGAATTTGGGAGATATGTGTTTCGTTCTGTCGCCTTTGATGCAGCCCTTTTTGAGTTGTGCAATGCATGCAGTGTTGTCTTCAAACAAGACAGTGTGCTCAAGATCACCAGTCTTCAGGCCAGTCGTATCAAGGATGTGTTGGACGACGGAGCGAAGCCAAAAACACTCTTTGCTTGCTTCGTGGATCACAATGAGTTCAGAGTGATTGGATGATGTTGTTGTTGTGGTTTGCTTTACCGATCTCTATGAGATAGCAGTTCCTCTGTAGTTAAACACAAAACCAGTCTGTGATTTTGATGTATGGGGATCCGATAGGTAACCTGCATCAGCATAACCAAGCAACTGGGAGGAGGCACCTCTCTGGTAGTATAATCCCAGATCTATAGAATCCTGGAGGTAGAGTAGATTATGCTTTACTCCGTTCCAGTGACACTTTGTAGGCGCAGCACTATGTCTGGCAAGCAGATTAACTACGAACGCTATATCGGGACGTGTGCAGTTGGCCAGATATAGAAGTGCTCCAATAGCACTGAGGTAGGGTACTTCATGATCCAGTAACTCCTCCCCATCTTCCAGCGGCCAGAAAGGGTCCTTATGAACATCCAGTGATCTCACTACCATAGGAATACTTAAAGTATGACACTGTTCCATTCGAAACTTGCTTAGAAGTTTCCTTGTATAGTTTGATTGGTGTAACAGGATTCCACCTCGTAGGTGTTCAATCTGTAAGCCAAGACAGAACCTCGTTTTGCCTAGGTCTTTTATTTCGAAGGTATGCTTTAGGCTTTTAGATATCGCATTGATCTCTGCAGGAGATCCTATGAGATTTAAGTCGTCCACATATACTGCCACGATGACAAATCCTGTTCCCGTTCTTTTGATAAAGATACATGGGCAGACTTCATTGTTTGTGAATCCTTGATGTGCAAGAAAAACACTTAGTCTGTTATACCACATTTTTCCTGATTGCTTAAGATCTTTGAAGCCTTACAAAGAAGACGTCCGGAGGTCTCTCTTTCACCTCTGGGAGTAAATTAAACCCATCTGGAAGTCTCATATAGATTTCTTTATCTATATCTACATATAGATATGCAGTCACAACGTCCATGAGCTGCATTTCTAGGCTTTCTAGAGATGATAGGCTAAGCAAGAATCGGAAAGTGATCGCATCCATGACCAGGGAATATGTATCTTCATAATCAATCCCCGGCCTTTGGGAAAATACATGCACTACAAGGCGTGCCTTGTAGCGTACGATCATATTTTCTTCATTTCTTTTTCTAATGAAGACCCACTTATATCCCATAGGTTTAACATCTACAGGTGTTTGGACTACTGGTCCAAAGCCTTTGCATTTCAAGATTGAGTCCAGCTCTACTCTTATTGCCTCGTCCCACTTTGACCAATCTACTCTGTGTTTACATTCCGCTAGAGATCGTGGTTCGACATTATCATCGTATTCAGCGACGTGAACGGCAATAGCGAACGCAAAATCATCGACGACGACTGTGCTATATCTGTCTAGTACCTCTCCAGTACGTACGTAATTTAATGATGTTTCTCCTATCGTTTCCTCTATAGGGGAAATAATGAGGGGAGATGTTGCTGTTCTGAGCACAACATCCTGTGGAGGGATCATCGTAATATCTTCAGGAATCTTCCTCTTTCGAGGAACTTTATCTTTTGAACCTGTCAGTCATCCTCTTTTTAATTGAGGTACCTCCAATTCTGCTGCCGATGGATTGTATCCATCTTTGGGGATGTCAATCCTAGCTGGCGTGTTGACAGCAGGGACGTGTGAACGAACAATCTTTTGATTGTCTGTTAATTTATCTGGCAATAAATGTACTGTGTTCTGAATTTGAAGGATCTTCAGGATTTCATCTTCACACAGATTAGTACACGGATCATAAAGAGACAAAAACTTCTTGTCCCAAGAAATGGTCTCAGAAGCGTCAGGCTTCTTAAATTGCGTGCCTAGTTTGGAAAAGTTTTCTAATCGAATTCACAGTCATCAAGATGTGCTTTAAATGCGTCCCCCGTGCGAGGTTCCAGGTATCTAATAATAGAGTGCGAATAAAACCCAATATAGATACCCAGACGACGTTGAGGACCCATTTTGGTCCTCTGATGTGGTGCTATTGGGACATATACCGCACAACCAAACACTCTCAAATGAGAGATATCTGGTGGTGCACCATATGCTAGCTGCATCGGAGAAAATATATGGCCACCAGAGGGCCTTATCCTAATAAGCGATGCGACATGCAGTATAGCATGCCCCAAGCATCCACATGCAACTGGGATTGCATGAGCAATGGATGTGCAATCCATTGGAGGCTCTTTATAAGAGACTCTGCTAATCCATTTTGGGTGTGAACATGTGTGTAATTTTAGCCTGTATGGATCAATACACTAAAGGGGGTGAATAGTGTATTTAATAAAAACTATTGCAAATAAAACGTTACTGATATTTGCAAAGATGGCACAGAAATGAAATGACAAGTATTGAAAATAAATCAATCGTAAACACAGAGATGTATCCTGGTTCGGATCCTCTTGATCCTAGTCCAGTCCTCTACTCCCAGTAGAGATTTTCAATCCACTATAATCACTTGCCCCGTAAGTACAAACATACAAAAATGGCAACACTCTCCGTGTCCCAAACTTCGTACAATCTCTAAACAGAGATTAACCTTTGTAAAGAAAAAGAAAATAAACACCTTATATCATTGTAATGAATATGAAATTTGAATTCAAAAGGACGGTGTTTAAAATAGGAACTTCAATGTTTCAAGATATATAATGGTGAAACACAATTGAAGTTCTTCCATTCTTAAACGAAGAGAGAAATCTATTGATTTCTTCTTACAAATAAGAAAAGAACAACTTTCCCAAAAAGTGTTGAAATCCAAGTTCTTCTGTTCTTAAACGAAGAAAGAAATCTAATGATTTCTTCTTACAAATAAGAAAAGAACAACTAATGGCTGAATACTTGAAAAAATCAGAGGCTTGATTTCAACAAAGATAGAAGTAAAGAAGAAGAAAGTGTGTGAAGTGAAAGAGAGGGTCTACCCCTTTTTTATAGTGTTTAGGGACGGTTGGAGAGTGTAAGTAACGTTGGAAAACGATCATGAACCGTCCCTGAAAATTTGGGCTTCAAACGGCTAGTTTTGAAATTGGTTGACCAAAATGGGAAATTGGTCGACCAAAATTTAGAGAGGGAATTTTGACCGTTGGAAGACAGATCCAGAATCTACATAGTTAGGGGAGCTTGCATATGTAATCCCATAGTCAAATTCGAAGGTTTAAAATTGGTCGACCAAAATTGGGTTATTGGTTGCCAATTTTCAGAATTACGAATTTTCGAAATTGAAAAGTGTAGATCTCTGAGTAATGGAACCTAGGTGACTAAGACATATTATCAAAAGGCTTTGTAACTGTTTACAATGTTTACAATGTTTATCTAATAAAGTAAATTTTACAATGTTTACATAAAGCCGTAGATAAGACTGCATCTGCAACTGAATCTGAGAAGCTTCTTTGCAGGGGATCCATATCAAGTGATTATATATCCAAGTCGTGGATGTAAGGTGCCTTTGTCTTTCCAGCTTCATGAACTATGATATATCTGTTTGAATATGCATGAAGATATCTGAATGTGTGGAACTCAGCATTGATTTGTATCTGCATACATAGAGTTAGTAGCACTGAATGTGTTTGTCATATCAAAACCATATGGGAATAGAAATATGGAATTATGAAATTCCAACATTCTCCCCATTTTTGATAATGACAAACATGTAAATAAATATCTTTAATTTTGAACATATATATAATATACTCCCCCCTGAATATGTGGAATTTGTGAATACTCCCCCTGAGTAGATGAAATATATTATCCCCCTTTGGAATTCTCAAAAAGAGGGAAATAATAGTTAGTGAAAAAATAAGCGAGAAAATATTAGAGAAATATAAAAATGGCAGCGAAATAAGGAGTATATAGCCTTAAAAATGAACATAAATTGGCCAGTAAGGAAAAAAAATTTGTAGGCCAAATAGAAGTTAGAGGCCGAAATAATTGGAGCAGGCCATGTAAAAATAAGTAATGGGCAAAAAAAGAAAGAAAGGGTAGGCCATTTTTAAAAATAATGGGAAAGATGAGACAATAGGCACTGTTGGTGCGAGTAGTGCGAAATGCCCAACGTTGGTACCTGTTGGTGCGGATTAATAGAGTATAAATTGTTCCAGTTTTTTGTTTAAAAATATTGGAGGATATCTTGGGGAGAAATAAAGTAAGACATGTGATTGGAACCAAAAGTTCGAAACTGTTTGTTAGGAAAATAATAGAGTGTGGGTTGTACAACTAAAGGACCAAACTGCTATTTATGAAGCATGGAAATATCCTGGTGTGATAGCATGGAACTATCCATCATCATTTGTTTGCAAACAGGTAGTATAACTGCCTTAGGAATCCGTTGCAATTGTTGAACAGCAGGGCCTTAAAAAATAGTGTAGGGTGTCCTGTTGAACAGCATGGCCGTAAAAAATAGTGTAGGGTGTCATGTACATCACGTAGCAATGAACAACAGAAAGTATACAGCAACAAAAAGGCAACTGAGCCATTAAAAAATACAAAACCAATGGAAATTTAGACTAGATATCCAAAGGAATGGCTATAGAACAAGAACACAAACAGAGGACAAATACACAAGAACAAGTATGAAGAGAGTACGACACCAAATAAATATCCAAGTATAAACAGAGGACATATCCAAAGGAACACTAAAAAACCACTAAGAAATAACATAACATCCAAAAACAACTACCCAAGGTAATGTTTACAGAAGAGTAACCAAACAGGACCATACTAAGGAAAGGACATGGTAACCAAATACAACCCATAGTCTTACAGAACATATTAATATCACCAAATAACAGAACAGCATACCCAAAGTTTTGAGAGAACCAAATACAACCCAAATTGTTTACAGAATCGAAAGTTACACAACAAAATATCAAAACTTTTGAAGCACGCATCTGGAAATCACCAACAGAGGACAAACACCAAGCAACCATCATAAAAGTATCACCAGGTAACTGATGAAAACAGCAACAAACATCTGAAACATGGGTCCTAGGCTAAAAAAACCAAATGGCGAGAAAAAGCTATGGGCGAGAAGACGGCCCAGGCAAAGAAGACGAGGCGGCACGGAAGTGAATAGACTCGAAATGAGTCGACATTGTGGTGACGGCAACCTGAAGTGCATCCATCATCTTGTTGTGTTCCTGCATAGTAGCATCACTGGAACTAAGGTGAGACTGAATGCCTTGAAAACCATTGTGAATCTCGTTGCGGATATCAGTGAAACCACGATTGACGGAGTGCCTAAGAGCACGAACTTCACCAAGCAAATCAAGATCACCTTGGGCGGAAGTGGGAGTAACGGGAGTACTAGGGGATGCATCGGAGTGGGAATAATGCTTGCGAATTGGAATGCGGCCACGTGCACGGGAAGAAGACCCTGGGATACGAGTGCCGGGAGAGCGGGTACGGGTACGGGGAGAGCGGGTACGGGTGCAGGGAGAACGTGAAGTGGAGCCAGGAGTAGGGTGTGGAGTGGTGTCCTGAGGAGAAGCATCTTCTTCTTCTTCATGATTGGAAGGGTCTGAAAGAACTAGCTGCATATGAGTAAGGGTCTCTGAATTGAAATCAATCGGATTAAAGATCTGAATGAATTGGCAAATGGAATCTGAAATTCTTCTAAGATCCTGGTGATTAGGGAAGGCGGCAAAATATGGGAACGAATCGGTTTGGCGAGAGAGTCTAGTAAAACTGAACCCCAATCGATGGGAAGTTCGCCCATCAAAGCATACAAGCATCAGGCGGTTTTAGTACTCACGTAATTGAGGGATCCAATTTTCGGGGAGAGATTGGACATGATGATTTTTACAATCATTCTAGCCGGTGGGTGAAGGGTAGCGGCTGATCTTTTTGGGTGGAAATCGGGGGACAGAAGTTGCTTAATGGCCGGGTCAGATAGGGTTTCCGGGAGAGGATGAATATGGGTAGAGGGTAAATTCAAGATCAGTGAGAGCATCGAGCCAGTCAAACGAAAATAAAAGCCATTGACGATTGTGGTTATTGAAATCATACCTGCCTGCTTCGAAGAATCCAAATTCGCATAGAATTCACGAACGAGAGAAGTGAAGTATGGCGTGCGGTTGGCAGTCGACCAAAGAGCGACTAGGCCGACGGAGTGGAGGGGGCCAAAGATCCTCGAGAAGCCATGGTCAGCAAAGTCAACGTGGCATTCCGGATGAAAGGAAAGATTCTCCATGAGGCGACACTGCTGGGTGGCCGCCGGAGAATGGAAACGAACGGGAGAAGCCGTCGCGATGAAGTCGAGATTTCGGGGATCCATGGGTTTTGAGGGAGGCGGAGGGTCGATCGATGGGAGAGAAGGGAAAAATCGGTGAAGGGGCTGTCGATTTTGGGGTGGCGCCGGCGAGATGTCGGGGCAGACCCGTCGAAATTGGGGTAGGGTTCGGTGATTTGGGAAGGGTGCAGGCCGGCGATATTTGGGGGGAAATGGTGCTTCGGGAAAAGAGAGAGAGACTCAGGAGATATTTTGTGAAATGAAGTTCCCTAGGTATGATAAGAATTAAATAGGGAGAAAAAAATTCAGTTAAGGGAAGTTTTGGGAACTGAAATAATTCCAATCGGCAGAGCAGTTGAGAAAACTGAACAAATTTTGAAAGACGAAAGGATGGGTTCCATTTGAGAATGAAAAAGTGAAGGGAATGGGTAACGAAAATAAGCGGGAAGACGAAGCAGTTACCAAAAAATTAAAAAAATGTCAATTGGTAACCATTATTGGTGAATTGGTCGACCAATTTCAAAAACAGCCAAAAAAATTTGAAAAAATTTGAGAAAAATTCTAAAAATAAAAATAAGAATGTGTCATAAGTCTGATTCACTAATTATTCCCAAATTTGTGCGAAGTTTAATAAAAGTCTCTTCTTTCAAAGGGTTAGTCAAAATATCAGCAGTCTGATGTTCAGTAACTATAAATTTAAGAACAATATCTCCTTTCTGAACATGATCATCTAAAAAATGATGACGTACATTAATATGTTTTGTACTAGAATGATGCACATGATTTTTAGAAAGATTAATAGCACTAGTATTATCACACATAATAGGGCAAGTAGAGCAATCAATACCATAGTCTGAAATAGTTTGTTTCATCCATAATATTTGAGCACATGCTAAACCATCGGTAATATATTCTGCCTCGGTGTAGATAATGAAAAAGAGTTTTGCTTTTTGCTAAACCAAGAAACTAAAGCATGTCCTAAAAAGTGACATGTACCACTGGTACTTTTACGTCTGATTTGCAACCAGCAAAGTCTGCATCACTATACGATAATAAATCAAATGTGCTTGACTTGGGGTAAAATAAACCAAAATCAGAAGTGTGCTTAACATATCTAATAATCCTTTTTACGGCAGTTAGATCTGAAACTTTAGGATCTGCCTGAAAACGTGCACATAGACATACTGAAAACATAATGTCTGGTCTACTAGCAGTTAAATAAAGTAAGGAGACAATCATACCTCTGTAAAGACGATGATCAACATTCTTACTATTTAAATCTTTGTCGAGAGAAGTAGATGTACTCATTGGAGTACGTTTTCTGCAGAACTTTCTACACCAAAACGTTTGATGAGTTCTTTAGAATATTTGCTTTGGTGAATGAAGATTCCTTCCTTCATTTGTTTGATTTGAAGACCGAGGAAGTAATTAAGTTCACCCATGTGACTCATCTCAAATTCTTTCTGCATAATCTTAGAAAAATCTTGACAAAGAGATTCATTAGTAGAACCAAAAATATTATCATCAACGTATATTTGAATAATGATTATGTCAGATTTTATTTCCTTAATAAATAAAGTGGAATCAATTTTACTAATAGAATAACTAGAATTTAAATGATAGCTTTTAAGTCATTCATATCAAGCACGAGGTGCTTGTTTGAGACCATATAAAGCTTTCTTCAATTTGAAAATATGATTTTCTAAATTTTCATGAATAAAACCAGGAGGTTGTTCAACATAAACTTCTTCTTTGAGAAAACCATTTAGAAAAGAACTTTTGACATCCATTTGAAATAACTTAAAATCTTTAAAACATGCAAATGATAACAAAATTCTAATAGACTCAAGACGTGCAACTGGTGCATAGGTTTCATCATAATCAATACCTTCTTCTTGATTATAACCTTGTACAACCAATCGCGCCTTGTTTCTAATTACCTGACCAGATTCATCCAATTTATTTTTGAATACCCACTTGGTACCAATAATTGAATGATCTGATGGTCTGGAAACTAATTTCCAAACATTATTTCGTTGAAATTTATTGAGTTCTTCCTGCATACCAATAATCCATGAACTGTCTTCATATGCATCTTTGATGTTCTTTGGTTCAATGGATGAAAGGAAAGCACAATGCGCCATTTGTTCTATTTGATGACGAGTTCTTACTCCATCTGTAATATCTCCAATGATTAACTCCGATGGATGATTTGAAACTTGTGCAAATGCCTTAGGAAGATCTGTATTATCTGAAATAGACTCAACAGAGGGTTTAGTAGCATCAATTTCATCAAGTTTAATATTATCTAAAGAATTAGATAAAGGTAATATATTCTCTTCATCATCAATGATGGGAGAATTGGATGAGGGGTACTCAACAGAGGGTTTAGTAGCATCAATTTCATCAAGTTTAATATTATCTAAAGAATTAGATAAAGGTAATATATTCTCTTCATCATCAATGATGGGAGAATTGGATGAGGGGTTCTCATTAAAGGTGACATGTAGTGATTCTTCAATTGTTGAAGTTCTTTTGTTATATACTCTGTAGGCTTTACTACGTGTTGAGTATCTAACAAAAATACCTTCATCAGATTTTGAATCAAATTTATCAAGTGCATCTTTAGTATTACGAATGAAACATTTACAACCAAATACTTTAAAATATGATACACGAGGAATGCGATTAAAGAATAATTCAAAACAAGTTTTATTAAGCAATGACCTTATAAGAACTTTATCATAATGTAACAAGCATTTGCGACAGCTTCAGCCCAAAAATATTTTCGTAATTTACTATCACAAAGCATTGTTCTTGCACATTCTTGTAAAGTTCTATTTTTTCTTTCTACTACTCCATTCTGAGGAGGAGCACGAGGAAAAAAAATTGTGAGTAATGCCATTTTCATTATAAAACTTGGTAAAAGATTCATTTTCAAATTCTCCTCCATGATCAAAACGAATAGTGATAATGTTAGAGATTTGATCTTTTGTATCTTTTTACAAAATATTGAAAATTCTTCAAATGCATCATTCTTGTTGTGTAAGAATATAACCCAAGTGTATCTTGAATAATCATCAACAATGACAAATGCATATCTACTTCTATTTAAAGAAGCTACTCTTGAAGGACCAAACAAATCTAAGTGTAGAAGTTCTAATGGTCTATTTGTTGAGATAACGTCCTTTGATTTAAAAGAAGATTTGTGCATTTTTCCTTGCTGATAAGCATCACAAAGATGTTTGTGTTTGAAAGAAATATTTGGCATTCCATTTACTAACTTGTGTTTTGAAAATATGTGCTAGATTTTTGAAATTAGTGTGTCCAAAACGTTTATGCCATAAAAGTGTATCATCTGATGTAATCATTAAACAATGATTATGAATAATAACAGACATGCATAAGATATAAATGTTATTCTTACGCTTACCACGGAATAAAACAGATGACATATCAGAATCATAAATAATGCAATCATTTTGTTCAAAAACTCTTTTGTAATTTTTATCACATAACTGAGTAATGGAAAGCAAATTATGTTTCAAACCGTCAACCAGGAGAACATTCTCAATGATAGGCTGATTTGTATTGCCAACTGTTCCAGTGCATATGATTTTGCCTTTGTTGTTGTCACCAAATGTAATTGTACCTCCATCTTTATATTTAACGGTTGAAAGCAAGTTGACATTTCCCGTCATATGTTTTGAACATCCACTATCCAAAATCCATCTTTCCTTTTTAGGTACATGAAAGAAAAAACATTAAGCATTGGTACCCTTTGTTTGAAGGTCCTTGGGATTAGACTTTTGGAAGCCAAACCCAAGTGGAATTTGGCTTTCTAATGTAATCACTAGAATGAACAATAGAATGTATATAATGAGAAATAGAATCATTTTTATCTTTTAAGCATGAATCCTTAGGAACCCTGTCACGCCCCGCTTCCCAAAAATGTGGAGGCGAGACGTGAGAAGGTCCGCACAAACTTGAAGCTGTGAAGCTCCAAGTCTGATAAGCATATAAAAGCACTTATTATGGCAAGTCCTTGCAAAGCGAAACGAAACAACAATGATAATAAGGAAATGAGACGACATTTTATTGAATCTCCAAATGTCCATAAACAAATTACAATATCGCAGAAAAGCCACCAGGCTAAATGGAAAAGGGTCTAAGGCCCAAACATGGCCAACAAGGTATAACATACATACAAAGGTGCCACACACCAACAACTAACAGCAAGCCTAAACAAGAAGTGAACACGAGCGGTCTTCAAGACAGGCCCCTGGTGTCCACTCACCACCACAGCAAACATCAGCATCAACAACACCATATCTCCTGCAACAAAGCTCTGGCTCTGGGTCTAACATGTGACACCCAAAAGAGAGAGGGGCACATGTCAGCAAGTCTGGAAAGACTTGTGCAAGGAAACTGAAAGAAAGGTAAACTAACAACCTAGCAGTTATAGTATGATGCATGGCAGGGCAAGTATAATATAGAAGTGACAAGTAAAGTACAAGTAGCAAGTAACAAGTATGTCATGGATAACAAGTTTCACAAGTAAAACACGGACAAGTACAAGGGGTAAGTGTGACAAGTATTGTCAAGTAACAAGTAACAAGTACAAGGGATCACTCAACGAGTGCCCTATGCCCTCAGGCTGTGTTCAAGTGTCAAGTACAAGGGATCACTCAACGAGTGCCCTATTGCCCGCAGGCTGTGTTAATCTCGTCTTCTGGAGCACGGGCCAGAAAGTGCAAGTGGCATAGGATTGTGCCCACGCAAGGTGGGGGCCTAGCCGGAACGATAGTACAAGTATGTAGCAAAGCTACGCAATCACGATGAGTATTCAAGCATGCAATGACATGAGCAGTTAATACGCGTACCGATAATTGTATTTAAACGTGACATGCAAAATGCAATGACATGAACAGATATTCGCGTACCGTTAATTTAAATTAAACATGACAGTTAAAATGCAATAGCAGTTAAGGATGCATGGATGACATGAACAGTTAATACGCGTACCGTTAAGGGAAAGTAAACGTGACATACAAGCATGATGAGGGTGACGGACCAAGCTTCGTTGTCAAGCTAGGTCAATGGCGTCTAGACGGCTATCCTTTCACCGTCTAGTCTCTTTTACGCTAAAGCAAGGAAATGGCCTAAGACATGGCCCAAATCAAGAGATGCAAGTTTCACTTGCCTGGCACCGAGGAGAACGATCAACGTAGGCACATCACACAAATTTGTTATCTACGGGAATGGATCACTGTCATGGAAAAACAACATTAGAATGGTAACTAATCCGTATTCACAATCGAACCCTACGATTTCTAATGATCCATTTTATTAGGGTTTCACAAATATCAAGTGTGGGTTATGAGATTATTAAAGGAAGAATACTACCCGTGAAGAAGCGGAGGAACGACGCCGAGAACCACGGCGACGGAAGAACGATCCGGCTCAGATCTGGAAATGGGGGAAATCTGGAGAAATGGGTTTGGATGAGGATTTTGGGGATTTGATGAGGGTTTGAGGTTGAGGAGAGGTAGGATATGTGAAATGAGGGTTTGGATGATGATGGATGAGCTTGGGATGAAGGATCAATGGTTTGGGGAAGAAGGGGGCTCAATGGGGGAGAAATTAGGGTTTGGGGTGATGAGGAAGAAGAAGAAAACGTTTGGGGCGTATTTATAGAAAAGTGTGGCGGCTAGGGCAAAACTAGGGTTTCCTGGGCTGATTAGTCGGTCAAAGAAGGATGGCTGACCGACTAGTTTGGGAACTAGTCAGTCGGTCGAATAACTGTGACCGACTAAGAGTAAACAGTAACTCGGCTGGGAAGATGATCAATGAACTAGTCGGTTGAAGAACAATGGCTGACCGACTAGTTTACAATCTAGTCGGTCGAAAGATGTTCTCAGACCGACTAAAGATAAACAGTAACTCCTGAATAATTGATTCAATGAACTAGTCGGTTCCAGTTGATTTCCTGACCGACTAGATTGGAATCTAGTCGGTCGGTTGATCTTCTTGAACCAACTAACGTGCACGAAAAGTCTCGAAATGGAGCGCGAAGGTCCGGGATGAATTCTAAGGTTTCTAGGATCAACCTATCGCTAAGATATGATCGATATGAAGCTCGTCACGAGTGACTTACTCCGAGTTCAATGATTCTAAGGAAGAAGCTAGAAGATCACATCAAAAGGAATGAAAACGAAAGTTAGGAAATCTCAACGAGATGAATGAAAGCGAGAACTATGGAAATGGAAACCACACAAGGAGAGAACCCACCATCACAAGCAGAACCCACTGATAATCCAATCATACAAAAACCAGTCGTTACATCCTACCCACCTTAGAATAAAGTCCGTCCTCGGACTTCCTAACATATATATAGTCGCTCTGGTAACTACCCTCAACCAATATCACATCATAAATTCAACCAAGTACTTTCATTTCGAGTGCTTATATATATATGCACTAGAAATCAAATATTACTACCACTACACACATATTTTCACGCACATAGTACACTCATACTTATTATAGTCAATCAATTTCATACACGTATTTCAATCACATATATATAGTCAATATATTTATACAACAATAAACACTTATTACTTACTATAAGAAAATAACCAAGCCTCTCTTATTTGAAAATAATTTCACATTTATTTAGTCATTCAAATACATGCAAATATTTCATCATATTTTCACCTCACATATAGTCCTATAACTATATATTGGTATAGCCACCCACAATCGTGTGCGTAACACAACCAAGCACAAACAACTCAAACACCATACATACATCATCCATCACTATTCACCACCACATACAATTATACCAAGGTACATAGAGTATACCCACTCAAGCTTGAGTGAGACTCAAATCATAGCAGGACATTTATATACGTAACACAGTATCCATACACATACCAATCCACTCCAAGGCATGCACATCCACGTATCACATATTTTCACACCATATCCATCCATTTATAATTATCATATCAACACATCAACTACATACAAGTTTAAGAGATGCAATAGTCGGGTATACCTCCTGATATACACGCATACGACATCTCATAAAACAAGTAGTACCAATCAAAATTATCATTCTGTTATCATACGTATATCACATCATACTCAAGCAGAAAATTACCTACACACAACACACAAATGCCAACACCCATACCACTATATACACACCACGAAATCAACACTACGACGACATAACCACTTAACTAATGGGCCCACCAAACTATAATAAGGTTGACACAGGCAACGACAAGCTCTATTGGCTAGACAAAAGGAAAGAAATCGAAATCAAAAGCGTACCGAATAGAAGGATCGATAAGCATGAAAACGGTCGTGTAATGATGTAATGATGCTCCATTGGGACACATGGAAAATAGTGTAAATAACATATTCTAAAATACGAAAAGTTTGAAAACCGTTATACTTCAAAAGTTGGAGTCCCTTTTCGTATAAAAATATTTAGAGGTCGATAAAACAAATTGTTTGAAATAAGTTCGAGTCGAATATACATAATAGGAGAAAACGGTTTATTGGCTTACATAAAGTCATTAAAAAGGAAGTAAATCATTTACACGGATTTTGAGGTCGTAGTTTAGAAAATATTACACGGTAGTAACTTAATAACGTTTGCAAAGTTTGAAATGAAATTAAATTAATTGAAAATTTTAAACTCAGGTTGAATGCTTTCAAAATCCTTAAGCCAGGGAAAGTTTAAAGTAATCAATATTGAAGCTACTCTTAGAGGAATCAGGATTTGCCAAAAAGAGACTGTTTTACACAAAGCTCTTAACATACGGGCTAACGAGCCTAGCATGGATATGAAAATATTTGAAATTCTATTTAGTTAGAATATATTCTAAAGTATGTTTGGAGGACGGAAAGATAATAATTCCTTTAGAAATGAAATTATCAAAATTTGTAAATAAGCCTTAAAACCAGATTACGGAGGGTCTAGATCATGAAAAGTTATGAAGACGTAATTTTTTTCCAAAAATTGTAATAGAGAAAATGTCGAACATATCCTTGGTTTGTTGAAAGCTAAAATCATGTGTGACTTGGAAGGTATGTTAAGGGAGCGTGGTGAATCATTTGAACGGCATAAACAAGAAAGGAAAAACCTTATAAATCGAATTTGGGGAAAAATAGGAATACGCTCAGAATTACATTGACATATGAAAAGGGACAAGATATTTAAAAAGGTATGAAAAGTATAGGCTGGAAAGCATCATAAAACGGTAGTCAAATCTCGTCGAAACTTTTGAAATTCAAAAATAAATTTAAGTCAACGAAAGAGTATGAGGTATAAGTATATATATTAAAGTTCCGAACGAATTTAAACTTAGGAAAAAGGAAGTCGAAAAGATACTTTCAGAAAGTTCGAGATTTGCAACGGAGAGGTTCGAAAACATTATACGGCAGTAGCTTAATATAACATTTCGGCAAGAATTTCGAAATTCAAAGAATGAAATCCGATCAATTATAGTGTGAAAATTTAGGCCCATGCTAAATGCTTCCAAGTTTTAAAACCGAAGAGAAATTCCAAATAAATAACATTTAAAATACTCTTTGGAGGGACCCGGATTCGCCAAACAACTGATTTATACAAGATCTTAATGTACGAGCAAAACGAACGTGGTACCGATATATAAAAATAATTGAAGTCATATTTTAGAAATTATCTTAAAAGTGTGTATGGTGAATGGAAAGATAATATCTTAGTAGTATGGAAAGAGAAAAGGATATTCAAACTCATCAAGTTAGTATTAAAACTTTTAAACCGTTTTATGAAGGGTCTAAGTCAGGAATGATTTCGAAATAGTAATCAATTTTTTTTTCAAAAATCTGAAATATGGAAAATGTTGAGCATAAAATCGACTTGCTAAAAGCCGAAGTCCAAAGGGACTTGAAAAGTTTATTAAGAGTAAGCACGAGGTGTTTTCGAATAAAATTTTAATGGCACAAGTAAGAAAAGAAATTATGAATCGAGTTAGGAAAATAGAAATACGGTTCAGAATGAAATTGGTATATGAAAAGGGACAAGACATTTATATCGATACGAAAGTATATGCTGAAAATATTATAAACTTCTAATCTAAAAATCTCAACACAAGTTTCGATATTCAAAAACATAAATAATTTAAGTCGGCGAAGGAGCATGAAACCTTACATATATCAAAAGTGTTTCGAACAAATTTAAACTTAACGAAAGAAGAAGATCGAAGATACTTTTAGGGAAATAAGGATTCGCCAAAAGAACGTGTTGGTATAAAAAAAACTTTTGAAGTACGAGTACGACGAACCTATAAATGATATACACAAAAATTAGTTGAAGTCCATTCAGTTTGGAAAAATACCCCTAAAGGTATGTAAGATAAGTGGTTAAAATAAATTTTGTAGTTAGGAAAAAGGACGGTATATCAAACCATCAGGATAGTAATAAAGTTTAAAAATCGAAATGCGAAAGATACATTGTTAGAAAAAAAATAGTACAAGATGGTAATTTTAAAATTACGACCAAAAGTCTTCAAAATTCAAGAACGACTTTTAACTCCATCGAAATTTAGGGAGACATATTTAAAGGAGTTTAGAGAAAAATTTAAATTGAGTGAAACTTCAAATAAGGAAAGCATTCGAAAATAACTTTGGAAGAATCAAGATTTGCAACGGAAAACATTTGAAAGATCAAGGATAATTGTAATGAGGTGGTCATGTGAGTTGAGGACAAGGGAAGTGGTTTATGTGAATTGAATGCGCCTAAATCACGATGCAAGAAAACCATGATGAAGATCTACGGTCAGTAACACCAAAGTGTAGTGACCAGGAAAGATTGAATCAGGGGGGGTTCTAATCATCGGGTTAACTGAAGGCCAAGGGAACCTTAACACTAAAGCTTCTAATGGGTTAGAATATATAGATCTCAGGAAGGTTCTAAGAGAAGCAAGATCATGTTCTGTTGGGCCCGAAATCGATGAACACAAGCGAACGGCTAAAGAAATCCTAGGAGTCTATCATGGCCAGAGCTAGGCGGGAACCACTAAGGTAACTCTTAAGACAATCAAACAAATCACTAACATGGAGTCTAGCTAACAATCAAGGATTCCTAACTAGCAAGCACAGACGTCTATCTAAGTCTAGCTAGGGTCCTGATCTAATGGATTTCCTACTAAGCTGAGACAGATGCTCTAACACGTCTACCAGCCACCTAAGACATAGGAACGCTAAAAACCTAGACTCCGGGCTTATAACTTGGATGTTCTAATTCATTTAATGGACATTTTATAATTATTATCGTTGTTCCGATAGTTCGCATTTGCAAATGGACCTGCATGGGCCACCAATAAAACCTGTCACGCCCCGCTTCCCAAAAATGTGGAGGCGAGACGTGAGAAGGTCCGCACAAACTTGAAGCTGTGAAGCTCCAAGTCTGATAAGCGTATAAAAACACTTATTATGGCAAGTCCTTGCAAAGCGAAACGAAACAACAATGATAATAAGGAAATGAGACGACATTTTATTGAATCTCCAAATGTCCATAAACAAATTACAATATCGCAGAAAAGCCACCAGGCTAAATGGAAAAGGGTCTAAGGCCCAAACATGGCCAACAAGGTATAACATACATACAAAGGTGCCACGCACCAACAACTAACAGCAAACCTAAACAAGAAGTGAACACGAGCGGTCTTCAAGACAGGCCCCTGGTGTCCACTCACCACCACAGCAAACATCAGCATCAACAACACCATATCTCCTGCAACAAAGCTCTGGCTCTGGGTCTAACATGTGACACCCAAAAGAGAGAGGGGCACATGTCAGCAAGTCTGGAAAGACTTGTGCAAGGAAACTGAAAGAAAGGTAAACTAGCAACCTAGCAGTTATAGTATGATGCATGGCATGGCAAGTATAATATGGAAGTGACAAGTAAAGCCAATCACTCACGAAGTAGCAAGTATCACAAGTATGTCATTGGATCACTGTTATCACTGTTTGTCACGTACAAGTAAACACGTCAAGTCGAGTACAAGTAGAAAGTGGTAGTTGTGACATGTATTGTCAAGTAACAAGTAACAAGTACAAGGGATCACTCAACGAGTGCCCTATTGCCCGCAGGCTGTGTTCAAGTATCAAGTACAAGGGATCACTCAACGAGTGCCCTATTGCCCGCAGGCTGTGTTGAGCTCGTCTTCTGGAACACGAGCCAGAAAGTGTATTTGGCATAGGATTGTGCCCACGCAAGGTGGGTGCCTAGCCGGAACAAATAGTACAAGTATGTAGCGAAGCTACGCAATCACGATGAGTCAAGCATTGACAAGCAGTTAATGCGATAATTGTATTTAAACGTGACATGCAAAATGCAATGACATGAACAGATATTCGCGTACCGTTAATTGAAATTAAACATGACAGTTAAAATGCAATAGCAGTTAAGGATGCATGGATGACATGAACAGTTAATACGCGTACCGTTAAGGGAAAGTAAACGTGACATACAAGCATGATGAGGGTGACGGACCAAGCTTCGTTGTCAAGCTAGGTCAATGGCGTCTAGACGGCTATCCTTTCACCGTCTAGTCTCTTTTATGCTAAAGCAAGGAAATGGCCTAAGACATGGCCCAAATCAAGAGATGCAAGTTTCACTTGCCTGGCACCGAGGAGAACGATCAACGTAGGCACATCACACAAATTTGTTATCTACGGGAATGGATCACTGTCATGGAAAAACAACATTAGAATGGTAACTAATCCGTATTCACAATCGAACCCTACGATTTCTAATGATCCATTTTATTAGGGTTTCACAAATATCAAGTGTGGGTTATGAGATTATTAAAGGAAGAATACTACCCGTGAAGAAGCGGAGGAACGACGCCGAGAACCACGGCGACGGAAGAACGATCCGGCTCAGATCTGGAAATGGGGGAAATCTGGAGAAATGGGTTTGGATGAGGATTTTGGGGATTTGATGAGGGTTTGAGGTTGAGGAGAGGTAGGATATGTGAAATGAGGGTTTGGATGATGATGGATGAGCTTGGGATGAAGGATCAATGGTTTGGGGAAGAAGGGGGCTCAATGGGGGAGAAATTAGGGTTTGGGGTGATGAGGAAGAAGAAGAAAACGTTTGGGGCGTATTTATAGAAAAGTGTGGCGGCTAGGGCAAAACTAGGGTTTCCTGGGCTGATTAGTCGGTCAAAGAAGGATGGCTGACCGACTAGTTTGGGAACTAGTCGGTCGGTCGAATAACTGTGACCGACTAAGAGTAAACAGTAACTCGGCTGGGAAGATGATCAATGAACTAGTCGGTTGAAGAACAATGGCTGACCGACTAGTTTACAATCTAGTCGGTCGAAAGATGTTCTCAGACCGACTAAAGATAAACAGTAACTCCTGAATAATTGATTCAATGAACTAGTCGGTTCCAGTTGATTTCCTGACGACTAGATTGGAATCTAGTCGGTCGGTTGATCTTCTTGAACCAACTAACGTGCACGAAAAGTCTCGAAATGGAGCGCGAAGGTCCGGGATGAATTCTAAGGTTTCTAGGATCAACCTATCGCTAAGATATGATCGATATGAAGCTCGTCACGAGTGACTTACTCCGAGTTCAATGATTCTAAGGAAGAAGCTAGAAGATCACATCAAAAGGAATGAAAACGAAAGTTAGGAAATCTCAACGAGATGAATGAAAGCGAGAACTATGGAAATGGAAACCACACAAGGAGAGAACCCACCATCACAAGCAGAACCCACTGATAATCCAATCATACAAAAACCAGTCGTTACAAACACATATACTAATTGTAGTAAGTTTCCTAGGAGATGGTTTTGAAATGTTAGTAACATTTATTTGTGAAGAAGAAGTAGGAATGTTTACTTTCTTCGTGTAAATAAATGTGTGATTCTTCTTTTGTGCTTTAACAAAGATTGTTTTTCCACATGATGAAGAAGTGTTACAAGACTTGGGTGCATTCTTATGAGAATATCCCAGTCCTTGTCTATTATTTGCTGGATATTGAATTTTTAGCAAATCATCGAGATTTTTCTTTCCTTTGTTAAATTTATTAACATTGGATGACATCTCGTCATATTTCATCTTTAGTGATGAGATATTTTTATCCATTTCGGATATTTGTGTATGCAATTCTAGATTCTTAGTTTTGAGAAGATCATTCTCTTTACTAAGATCCGAAACTTGAGAAGATGTATTCTCAATATGTATAGAATTTGGTGTAGTGTTTTTAGAAGATGACAATTCTTGATATTTAAGAAGGAGATCATCATTATTCTGTTTCAAAGATTTATGTTGACCATTTAATTTTTTGAAACGAGAATAAAGATCTTTTAATGCATCTAGTAATTCTTCGTTATTAAAAGAACTTACTTCATCTTCATCATCTTGTGCCATAAAGCACATGTTAGCACTTTCATTATGATCATCATCTTCACATCTGAAGAATCATCCCAAGTTGCTACAAATGCTTTCTTCATTTTGTCAAACTTCCTTTCTCTTCTGGATTGATCATTGTTGTTGGAAGTTTTGAACTCAGCTTTGAGAAGTGGACAATCTTTCTTCATATGTCCAGGCCTATTACAATTAAAGCAGAGAGAAGAATCAGTATTCTTAGATTTGAAATTATTATACTTACCTTTTTGAAAGAATTTTCTGAAGTTCTTGGCAAAGAATGCCATATCATCATCTAAGTCTTCATTTTCTGATGTAGCGTTAAAGGCGAGTACTTTCTTCCTTTAATCTGATTCTTCTTTCTAATCTTGTAAAGTAACTTCATGGGCCATTAGGTTACCAATTAGATCTTCCATGGATAATGTGGAAAGATCATTGGCTTCCTTAATAGCAGTGATCTTTTGACGCCATTCTGGAGAGAGTACCTTAAGAATCTTGCGTACCTGATCAAGAGAAGAGTAAACTTTTCCAAGAGCATTAAGAGAATTAATAATATTAGTGAACCTGGTGTTCATTTCTCCAATCGTATCTTTGTCTTGCATCTTGAACAACTCATACTTATGAATCAAAGAGGCAATCTTTGTTTCCTTTACTTTATTGGTTCCTTCATGAGTTACCTCGAGTATGTGCCAAATCTCCTTTGCACTTTTGGCCTGAGATACCCGATTAAACTCATGTTTATCCATGGCACAGAATAAAGCATTCATGGCCTTTAAGTTGTTGGTCTTTGCAGATTTGTCGTTAGCGGTCCAATCAACAACAGGGGTTGTTGGCATTGTGTATCCTGTCTCTACGATGTCCCAAATCTCATAATGCATACTTTGGAGATGAATCTCCATTCGTATTTTCCAATATGAGTAGTTAGAACCATCAAATAGAGGAGGACAAACTTGAGAGTGCCCTTCAGGATGTTGATTTGTGTTGTAGTTGTGTGGAACAACGTTCATGTTTGATTCTGCCATCTTAACCTTGCTCTGATACCAAATGTAATTTTAGCCTGTATAGATCAATACACTAGAGGGGGTGAATAGTGTATTTAATAAAAACTGTTCCAAATAAAACGTTACTGATATTTACAAAGATGGCACAGAAATGAAATGACAAGTACTGAAATAAATCAATCGCAAACACAGAGATGTATCCTGGTTCGGATCCTCTTGATTCTAGTCCAGTCCTCTACACCCAGTAGAGATTTTCAATCCACTATAATCACTTGCCCCGCAAGTACAAACATACAAAAATGGCAACACTCTCCGTGTCCCAAACTTTGTACAATCTCTAAACAGAGATTCACCTTTGTAAAGAAAAAGAAAATAAACACCTTAGAGCCTTGTAATGAATATGAAATATGAATTCAAAAGGACGGTGTTTAAAATAGGAACTTCAATGTTTCAAGATATATAATGGTGAAACACAATTGAAGTTCTTCCATTCTTAAACGAAGAGAGAAATCTATTGATTTCTTCTTACAAATAAGAAAAGAACAACTTTCCCAAAAAGTGTTGAAATCCAAGTTCTTCCGTTCTTAAACGAAGAAAGAAATCTAATGATTTCTTCTTACAAATAAGAAAAGAACAACTAATGGCTGAATACTTGAGAAAATCAGAGGCTTGATTTCAACAAAAAGATAGAATTAAAGAAGAGGAAAGTGTGTGAAGTGAAAGAGAGGGTCTACCCCTCTTTTTATAGTGTTTAGGGACGGTTGGAGAGTGTAAGTAACGTTGGAAAATGATCATGAACCGTCCCTGAAAATTTGGGCTTCAAACGGCTAGTTTTGAAATTGGTCGACCAAAATGGAAAAGTGGTCGACCAAAATTTAGAGAGGGAATTTTGACTGTTGGAAGACAGATCCAGAATCTACATGGTTAGGGGAGCTTGCATATGTAATCTCATAGTCAAATTCGAAGGTTTAAAATTGGTCGACCAAAATTGGGTTATTGGTTGCCAATTTTCAGAATTACGAATTTTCGAAATTGGAAAGTGTAGATATCTGAGTAATGAAATCTAGGTGACTAAGACATATTATCACAAGGCTTTGTAACTCTAATAAAGTAAATTTTACAATGTTTACATAAAGCCGTAGATAAGACTTCATCTGCAACTGAATCTGAGAAGCTTCTTTTCAAGGGATCCTTATCAAGTGATTATATATCCAAGTCGTGGATGTAACGTGCCTTTGTCTTTCCAGCTTCATGAACTATGATATATCTGTATGCATGAAGATATCTGAATGTGTGGAACTCAGCATTGATTTGTATCTGCATACATAGAGTTAGTAGCACTGAATGTGTTTGTCATATCAAAACCATATGGGAATAGAAATATGGAATTATGAAATTCCAATAATGTGCTATAGGATGTTCAACTTCGATACCCGTTGCCCAGAAATAGTCTTCGAAGACTTGCGAAGTGAATTCGCCCGCATTATCAAGACGTAATTTCTTGATATGGTTATCGGGGAAATGAGCCCGCAACCTAATTATTTGTGCCAATAGCTTTGGGAAAGCTAGGTTGCGGGTGGACAATAGACACACATAAGACCATTGTGGATGCATCAATCAGTATCATGAAGTACCAAAATGGGCCACTTGCAGGGTGAATAGGCCCGTAAATATCGCCATGAATTCTCTCTAGGAAGCCTGGAGACTCTAATCCCACTTTTAGGAGGGATGGTCTCGTTATTAGTTTTTCCTTAAAACAAGGGGGCAAGGAACCTCACCCTTTTGAAGAATCCTCTGGTTCTTCAAATTATGTCCACGAGATTCAGTGAGATGCGGCGCATCATAGCTGATCCAGGGTGACCAAGTCTATTGTGCCAGAGTTGAAATTCTGGCAATAAAAGACACTTCTGGTACTCAGTCATATTGGCTTCTATATGGTGAATATATGTGTGGTAGAGACCCGATGGGGGTCCCTTAAATCATTCGTAGATGGTCTTCTGGCCATCTTTTTGACGAATCACATACATATATTCAATGTTTTCTTCATCTCTAGTTTCTAAGTGATACCCGTTAAAACGAATATCCTTGAAACTTATGAGATTCCTATTGGATTTTGGAGAGAAAGTGCATTTTGTATTTTGAGTCTTGTGTTATTTAGAAGAAATATGATTGCTTTACCAGATCCTTCGATTATATTGGACAGTCCTGAAATTGTGATAACAGGACCGTCATATTTGTTTAAGCTATAAAAATAACATCGATTGCGAAGGATGGTGTGCGTCAAAGCACTGTCCACTAGGCACTCACACTTCATCTATATTAAACAAAGTGAAAATTTATTTGAGTAATGAAAATTGACATTCAGATTAAAGTTAATTCAAAGCAAACTACAGATGAAGCTACATTTATTTTAAATGCATAGAAAAATAGAAGATAAGGCTCAATCGAGCAGATCATCATTCTCGAAGTCTGGTGCAGTGAACTTGGTCGGAGCTTGAATATCCACCAGGTTTGTTTCAAGGGGAGGCTTCAGGCTCGCCTGATACATGTCCTGGAGGTGGCGGGGAGTGCGACAGTTTCTAGACCAATGTCCAGTCATGCCACATCTATGGCATTTGTCCTCCCAGTTCTTCCTTGGAATTGTCACTGGACCAGTGTTCTTACGCTTCCATGTGAAGTTTTTCTTCCACTTGTTTTTGTTGTTCTGGGGTGGTGCTCTTACTGGTTTCATTGCAGCTTTCCCTTTGTTCATTCTAGCCTTCTTCTTATTTTCCACTTTTGGGGAGAAACACGGTGGGCTTCAGGGAGGGGGCAGCACCAGCAGGGCATAGATTATGAGTGGCAAGTAGTAAGTCTCTATTCTGCTCTGCCCTAAGAAGGCAAGAGAGCAAATCAGAGAACTTCGTGAAGTTGCGTTCACGGTACTGTTGCATGAGGATTGCATCTTTCTCGTGGAACGAGGTAAATGTCTTTTCCAACATGCGATGCTCCGAGACTTCTTCAACACACAACTTCAGGCATGAGGTTATATTATGAAGAGCTGAGTTGTATTCAGCAACAGACTTATAGTCCTACAGATGGAGATTTTCCCACTCATAACTGGCACGTGGTATATGACATCAATTTGATGCCTATAACGTGCCTCCAGCGCTGTCCACAACTCAAGAGGGCCTTCTGCCATTAAGTATTCGGCCTTTAAGGTCCGATCTATGTGTCTCCTGATATAGATAATGGCTTTCGCCTTATCCATGTTGGAGACAACGGTAATAGAACTGCCGCCTGGCTGGGCCGCTGCAGGGGCCTTGCTAGCAGTTGTCTCGGCCGCTGCGGGGGCCAGAATTGAGTGAAGGAGTGCCATTGAACGCAAGTGGAACTTCAGGTCCACTTGTCAGCTCAGGTAGTTCTTTCCTGCTGCGTCAAGTACTTCAAATCGACGCTAGCCAATTTTGCGATTTATCTATGCAATTAAATACGCATGAATTAATATTTGTGAAAAAATAAATTCATGCAAAGTAAATAAACAGTCTTGTGGGGATCGGCCAGATACCCTTAGAAAAAAGTCCAAAAATGTCTAAATACTGTCCATAAAAAATGAAATACAAAAGAAATGAAAAATACAACTTGGAAACCCATTTTGGGTTGCAGCATAATGCAGATTTCATCTCCGTCTTCAATTTGGCTGAGCTCCGGTCTTTTGACATTTTACATTATAACATCACTACAATTCCTCTCAAAATAGAAAAAGATAAAAATGTGTATCTCAAAATGGCCGATCCCAAACCACAAGACTGAATTATTTACAACATCTACACAGTTTATATTAAATAATTATACAACACACGCAGTCATATTAAAATTAATTTAATCAACATCACACACAATTTATTGGAGCAATATAAAATATTTAATAATTATTTGGACCACGTGGAGACATATCATGCACCGTTAGGTTAGATAACTAACGATAGAGCGATCTGAGGACCTTTCATAATTATTAAATATATTAATATATATATATATACTAATTAATCCAAATTACGCAGATAGTGATGTTTATAGATATTGTATGGACCAAAAAAATAGCATCCCAAAAAATAATATTAAAGCAACACATCAATTTTCCATATTTATCAGAATTTCCAGTAAGTTTATGGTATTTTTTGATTTTTGTCTAGATATAATAATTGAATTTTTTTCTGAGTTAAAATTATATTTAAAACAGAATTAACCCAAATATTAAATATAAGCCCTAAGGTTTGCTGCGGCCTTCAAGCCCAACAGCCAAAAAATTATATATTTATTTATAATAAATGGGTTAATGGGCTAATAGCCCATTTGTTAAGTGTTGCAAAAAATAATATATTCAGCCCCAAAAAATGAAATTGAAAACAATTTCATCCTCTCCCCCAATCCCCAATGTTCAATTTCTTCATCATCCAAAATTTGATTTCAAATCCCCAAAGTTCAATATGCTTTCACTTTTTGTCATCTCCCCGATAGGGCAAGACTCCCCCTCCGAAAGGGAGGGGTAACACACAAGTAGCCCCCATACAGGGGGAGGTGGTGCTACGGGATCCCCTGCCCTCGAAAGGGGGGTGGCGCAGAAGAGTAGCCCCCCAACAGGGGGGCGGCGCGAAAAGGGAGCTCCCCCCGACAGGGGGGCGGCTCGGGGAGGAGCCCCCTCCGACAGGAGGGAGGTGTTGGAGGGACGAGCCCCTGTCAGGGGGGTGGCACTGCCAACAAGCCCCCCATGGGGGGGGCGGCGCAGGGAGAAGCCCCCCATCGACAGGGGGGTGGCGCTGCCGACGAGCCCCCCGACAGGGGGGCGGCGAGGGGAGCAGCCCCCCACCCGACAGGGGGCGACACTGCCGACGAGCCACCCCCGACTGGGGGGTGGCACTGCAAAGGAGTCGGGGTTGCGCTGTAGAGGAGCTCCCCCTCCCCCCGCGACGGGGGGGGGGGGGGGGGGGGGGGGTGGTATGCAGCGACGAGCCCCCGAGCACGCCTTGACCAATTTGATTTCTCCAACGTTTTGATTTTGTTTTTGGGGAAATTTGGGAAAAATCTGGGAAAAATTTGGGGAAATTTGGAGAAAACCCAATTTAGGGCTTATCCAATTTAATTTTTTTTTGATATGTTGATTTGAGTAATACAATCAACAAAAATAGAATATGGTCCATAATCTAATCTATGGGATAAGAATTTTTACCTCTAGATCAATGATCTAGGGAAGAGCCAATAAAATCCGTAGATAAAAATATAATCCCCGCTCCCGTAATGACGTGAAGGTAATCAAACGATCATCGATCGTCGTCGCAAGAGCTTTGCCGCAACTACAAGATTCCTTCGCAAGAGGGAAAATTTATGTGGAGTATGAAAATTTTTATGGAGCAAAATTTTTCTAGAGTTCAATCGTGCTGATAACGTGTTGGAACTCGAAAGAAAGAGTAACCATGGCTCAAGGCCATGGTCCTCTATTTATTCATTCATATGAAATACCAAAGGGCATGAATTTCAAAGGTCCCCATTATACTAACCATTGGGGAGTAATGGAGGGATAAAGTGGTGGGGAGGCCTTCCTCACTTATAACATTATGATTTTTGTTCGACAAAGACAAAATTGCTCACCGGGCACAACATGCAAAATTTTTTCTTGTTGTGCCCGTCGAGCAATTTTGGTCTGTGCATCAATTTTTGCATATGTTTCTAAAGTTTTTAATGATGTATGATTTACGTTTTTCGAAACATTTTCATGATAATTTCGGAACATTTATGTTTTTAAAGAAGTCAGACAGGAACATTTAAATTTGATCTGAATTCGTGGTTTTCTACAAGAACTTTGGAAATGTCTCACTCCATTTTTCGGAACATTTTCATGCAAGATCCGAATTATTTTCGACATATTTTCGTTCTATAAAATCGTTCGTGCCCGAAAAATTTTCCGACCGCTCGACTTATTTCAAGTTTTTTTAAAGAAACAGTATGTTTTGGCATATGTGTATTTTTGGTATTCCCGGTTGTGTGCTGAACACAAACTTAAATAATAATATTTAATTCGTATGTGCGCGGAGTAAAGTTTTGAGCAGTCGTGTGCAGAGTAAAATAGTATGCGCGTGTAGCAATTTCCTAAATCATTTATAGCTAGACCTGACCACGGTTCGGTTCAAATCATGGAACCGAACCAAAACGGAACTGGCCGACTATTTCCAAGAACCGGAACCGGAACCGAGCCAAGCCGGTTCGGTTCCAATTTGCCCTTCTGCGAAACCAAATTGGAACCGACGGTTCTGGTTTCCCGGTTCGGTTTTGTCTAATTTGCTCACATTCTCAATGTCCTCACAAAATTTTCTCCCATTATCCGGTTTGGGTTTTCACATTCTCAATTTTCTTATATGTAATTTGCGTTAAGTTGATTAGTGATAAATAATATTAATTTTTAAGTTATTGCCTTTAAATTTTGTTTATTTTTCGTATATCTTTCACCACAACCGAACCGGAACTAATCGACTGGGAACCAGAACCGGAACTGAACCTAAAGCGGTTCGGTTATGGTTCCAAGTTTTGTCGAAACCGATAATGATGGTTCGAAACCAGAACGGTGCCAAAACCGGAACCGGACCTCGATCGGGTCTATAATTACAAGCACTCTTTTACCGAAAAGCCTAAACTAGAAAAATCCCTAGAAAGCGCTAATGGAAGAAAGGGGGTTAGCGGCCCTGATTGCTGCTCTCGTCTCCCACGCTCTGCTCTCCCTCCTCCCCAAATCATCTCCTCCATTAGACTTACTATTACTCTCCCCTCCTCTGTCAAACCCCAACAATAATAATTCCAATTCCCATCCCCAATTCCTACCTCTTTTCCTCAACCTCAACTCCATTTCCCAAATCGCAGTCACCACCTCCTTTCTCTCAAGTACCAATAAGAAGAGAAAAAGGCAACACCAACATCATCATCGTCAACAAGAAGAAGGCCAACAACAAGAACCATCATCATGCGGCAACGGCAGCGGCAGCGGCGGCGGCAGCAGCAGCGCCGCTCTGATCATCCCATTGCCAAATCCCAACCCAGACTGCTTCAAGCAGTCTCTCGGCATGTCCTCATCCACCTTCGAGTGGCTCTCCGGCCTCCTCGATCCCCTCCTCGACTGCCGCGACCCCGACTTTTGCTCCTCCCTCCGCCTCCTGAACAGCCCTGCTCGCCTCGCCGTCGCTCTTTACCGCCTAGCCAGTGGGGCCCCTTACCCTGATATCGCCCGCCGCTTCGCCGTCTCCGAGCCGGCAGCCCGCTTCTGCACAAAGCGTCTCTGCAGGGTTCTATGCACCAATTTCAGGTTCTGGATCGCCTTTCCTTCATCGCATGCTGATCTTATCAGCATCTCTGATGGTTTCCGGGCCATTTCCAATGGTCTTCCTGACTGCTGTGGGGCCATCGCCTCTGCCCGCTTTGGGATTAGCGGCGGCCGGTATGTGGCTGCTCAGATTGTGGCTGATGCCTCGTCGAGGATCATTAGCATCGCTGCTGGATTTAATCGGAACATGGGGGATGATGAGGTCCTTCAAAGCTCGAGTCTCTATAAGGATGTAGGAGGAGGTAAAGTTTTGCGATGTGGTCAGTACTTGGTTGGGGATGGCGGCTATCATTTGCTTCCCTGGCTGATGGTGCCGTTTGCAAATGCTGCTGGGGGATCGATTGAGGAGGATTTCAATGATGCGCAGAGGTTGATGTGCCGGCCAGTGAAGAGGGCGCTTTCTAGCTTGAAGAATTGGGGGGTTATGAGTAGGCTGATGGAGGAGGAGGATGGGAAGATGGCAGTGGCCTGTATTGGCACTTGTGCCATACTTCATAATGTGTTGCTCATGAGGGAAGATATCTCTGCCCTCTCTGCTGCATCAATGGAGAATTCATTGAATGTGGAAAAATGTAGTTTTAAGGCACGAGTGGATGGTTTAGCGGAGGAATGCGGTGGCCAGAATGAGGGTTTTGAATTGCGCAGAACGTTGGCCACGAAAGCAAGGGCTGCCCGCAATTCCGGCCAAGAATCATGAGCAACGAGGGGTACTGGTTTGCGCTACTGTTTTACCAGACTTTTATTTTTTTTACTTCCCTTTAATTTGGGACCTATTGTGTGCATGTTGAGTGGAATAATTCTATCCCAAGTTCTTACTTTGACACGCCGATCTATTCTGTAATGTTCGTTTCATTGTTGTGATTTTGTTCATGATTCATCTTCTTTTTATGCATCAAATTCATTTTGATGCATAATTTTGTTTGGCTGTGTATATTTGTACTAGTTTTACACGAGGATTTAAGTCATGTGGTCAGTTTTTCATATTGTTAGACAGAATTGCACCTTTGTAGCTGTTGATCCTTCATTATGTTTTTCCAAAAGACATTGTTTGTAGGGTTATTTCATGTTGGATTGCATTTACCTTATTTCATTGCTGAGCCAATGAGTTTGAATCATCTGTACTCTGCATAATGTATATTAACAAAACTGTGTGATAGCATACTAGTGATCAAATGATAATTGGTATGCATGTCTGAACTCTGAAGTTGTTAAGAGTCATTGCTGCAACATATTAAAATATGATTCTGCAACGTTCCAAAAAGTTGCAAATACTGAGGTTTGATGAGAAAAAATCTTGCTAGTGTTACTTGGAGAGCTGTTAGTCTTTATAGAATGAATCGTGTTTGTGATAAAAGTGATAGTTCGCTATTTAACATATTTGTTGGAGTAGTAACTTTTATCCATTATGAGTTAATTATATAATGCAGCAATCGAGGTTTGGCTTGAATGTAAAGTATGCTGTATGCCTACATCAAGTATACCAGAATAAACTACAAGGATGAAACAGCACATCAAACGCTCTAACTATATAATTGCTACTACTTGGGTAATACATGATATCTCATATCCTCTTCCCATTTCACTTGCTTCTACCTTATTTCATTGATTAACAATGAGTTTGAATAATCTATACCCCACATAATGTATAATAACAAAATTGTGCGACATCATACTAGTCATCAAATGATAATTAGGAAGCATGCTTTAAGTTATTAGTCATTGTTGCGACCTATTAAAATAGGCTTCTTACTTGGAGAGCTATTAGTCTTTAGATAGTCTTCTACATATCTAATATTGAAACATAGATTTGAAATGGCATATTTTAATACCCTTTAGGCTTTTATGGTCCTGGTGGCATAAAGCCTACTCTGATGCTCACCATTTAGAATAGGAAAAGGCACACCTTCAGTCTTGCAATAGTGACTTTTTGCCTCTACGTGTAGAATTTCCTCCGAGAGCAACCAAAATCTTATCTATGTAACTGAGTTAATTAGCCATCGGTTCTATGAGCATTCCAAAAGCATTTGGCTCATGCAAAAGATGAATTGAAATGCCATGCCACTATACGTCTGTTACGCTAAAGAAAGAACCAACCTTAAATGTCATATAGTGAACTGCGTTAGTAAAGTGGTTCAAAACCCCCGGTGCTGCATTGTTCTTTGTGCGAGTCCCTGGCGTGCCAGCCAGAAAGTGTGTTATGGTATGATCCATTAATGCTGCAGTTTCTTGCGATTCTACAGTAAGCCTATTCGTTTGTGATTTTCAGTTTTCACATGCTGACACTCAAGTGTTTGACTGTTGATGCATATACTGTGCTGTGGCTCTCTTTTTCTTTTTTCATCCTTCAAATCCATGTATATTTTGTATCACTTGGGCGCATGGCTTTATAAAGTTACATGCTTCTTTAGGAATCTTATTCTTCCACTTGTCATCATTTGGGACACATTCTATTCCCAAACCTTGTCACAAAATTAACTTTTTAATGTAATATTTAATTATCAGATCATAATCCTCAAGTAGCTCCCTTTTCAACCATATTTTTTGTTCTTTTTACCTGACAATATATATGTCTATATAACTAAAAATTCTAATTAAATTTAAAAAGTAAAATCAGTAAATTTTAAAAAAATTAATCCTAGCGCAAATACCCTAAAAACCAGAGTTTATAAAATAAAGCTAATGAATAATAAAAGATTCATCTCAATTATGAAAACGCTCATGATCTGCGAGCTTCCCAACAAAATTTGAACTTAGTCTCAAACGATTGCTAGCTTTGGATAGAAGAAGGAACAAACTTTTTACTTGGAGAGAAATTCTACATTTGAGCCAAATGTTTCAGGTTATTTTTCTCTCATAATTTTTGAATGCCTTTGGGAAGAGAAGATGACCATTTTATTTAGTGCTAAGATCCTGTTAGTGCACTGGCACATATCATGGAGGAATATTCGCGTACCCGACCCAT
Source organism: Scilla litardierei (assembly GCA_030789695.1). NCBI lineage: Eukaryota > Viridiplantae > Streptophyta > Magnoliopsida > Asparagales > Asparagaceae > Scilla > Scilla litardierei. The sequence goes on from CM061142.1 coordinate 709,164,345, forward strand.
TTAGTGCCAATGATGCGAAACCCGTCATTAAGGCGGAATAATACCGAGTCAAACGAACGCCTCACTCGACCGTTAGGCTCCCGCTGATACTCAGGATGAAGTTAATGGGGCCGAATAAATGGGCAGCCGTTATCTCGAATCCCGGAGAAGATCGCGCCTGAATCAATGATGGACGGTTACTTACAATCAACAAAGAACTGCCTATAAATACCTATACGGACAAAGGTAAATGGGTTCCAATTCCCAAGGTACGAGATCTAATACATAGACTCTACTCTTTCAGCATATATTTCTTCCACTAAAGAGCTTGCGATGTCAGATCTGAGACGAACCTCCGTGGGTCGATTTCAGCTGCTCCAAGCTCACTCTCTTCCTTAAGTTTCCATTCTAACTTAAGCATCGGATGGGATTTGGGTCAGAACCCAGATCCGACCCCCCCTGACGTTTCCTTGTGGAGCATATCACCGAGTCTCGTTTCGTCTATGAGGGTCGTTCCAAAGCCCCTCAGCCTCGATCCATCGACTACAGGCCGCTTGAAGGTCGATCGAGCATTGCAAGCCATCCATCATCCATCAACCGACCATGATACTTCCAACCTAGGGTCCCACTCAACTCGCTGACTCGACTCCGACTCGGCACGAAGGATCCACGTCAGTAAGACAATTGTTCTGGTCATTTTTGGCCTTAACAGTTTGGCGCCGTCTGTGAGATGAGAAGTCGACATCCCAGTCTACTAAATATATCGACCATGTCGACTCACCCATCAACACCCTCCGATGATGCCTTGACACCTCCCAACGTCAGCACCATCAACATGATACTGGGAGGTCCTCCGCACCCGGAAATATCAACCTCGCTTCAAAGCTCCTCTGCTGGAAGGTTGATGACAATATCCGTGGGGAAAAAGCAACCCAGAGATTCTACACCTCCTATATCCTTCTCAGATGAAGATCTAGAGGGTGTAGAACTGCCGCATGATGATGACGTCGTCATCACAGCCTCCATCAACGAGATCGCCGTAAAGAGGTTACTCGTCGACACTGGAAGCTCGTGCGACGTGTTTTTCTTCACCACGTTGGAGAGAATGAGACTTTCCTCAACGCAGTAGAAGCCTTGTTCAGGCCCTCTTGTAGGATTCACAGGGCATTCCGCTCCAATAGCGTGCATCATCACCCTACCGGTGACCCTAGTACGCATCCTCGACAAGTCACTCGCCTGACCAATTTCATAGTGGTAAAGATCAATTCGGAGTACAACAGAATCATCGGCAGACCACTATTGAACGCTGTAGAAGCGGTGGCCTCAACTTTCCATTAAATGATCAAATTCCAGACTCCTGAAGGAGTTGGGAAAGCGAGAGGAAATCAGAAGCAAGCACGTTCTTGCTACACTCTGTCCACCGCTTTGAGAAGGGTAGGGCAGGCGGACCCAGTCGATCCAAAAGGTGAGGACCGACGGCCCGCGTCAGTCGAGGAGACGGAGAACATCCGGATCTCTGAAGAAGAAGGAAAGACTGTCTCTATTGGGTCGATGCTCCCTCATGACCTAAAGAAGCAATTGATCGCTCTCTTAAGAGAGCATGTTGACGTATTCGCCTGGTCTCCGAAGGATATGCCCGGTATCGACCCCAAGATAATATCCCACAAGCTGGAAGTCGACCAGACTTCTAGACACATGAATCAGACAAAGAGGAACATTGGGGGCGAAAAGATGAAGGCCTCAATCGAGGAAGTGGATTGACTTTTGGAGGCGGGCTTCATTCGTGAGGTCAAATATCCCAATTGGCTCTCGAATGTCGTGATGGTGAAGAAGGCGAACATCAAATGGTGAATGTGTGTCGACTTTACTGATCTCAATAAAGCCTGTCCGAAGAACAGCTACCCCCTGCCTCGGATCGACCATTTAGTCGACAGTGCTTCGTGCTACGAACTCCTCAGATTCATAGACGCATTCTCAGGATATAACCAGATCCAAATGACAGCGAAAGACGAAGAAAAAACTTCTTTCATCACTGATCGAGGTATTTTCTGTTACACCAAAATGCCATTTGGTCTAAATAATGCAGGGGCCACGTACCAACGTATGATGAACGGAGTCTTCGAGGCTCAAATCGGACGGAACCTAGAAGTCTACGTCGACGGCATGCTGGTCAAGTCGAGGAAGCCGACGGATCATATTGCAGATCTTCGAGAGATATTCGCACACATCCGACGATACAACCTTCGACTGAACCCTGACAAGTGTACCTTTAGGATTCGATCGGAGAAGTTCCTCGGTTTCATGCTGACAAATCGAGGGATCGAGGCTAACCCCGATAAGATCGCAACAATCATAACGATGAAAGAGCCTTCAACCATCAGAGAACTCCAGAGACTGAATGGGAGAATTGCCGCGTTGGGCCGGTTTCTAGCTAAATCGCCGAGAGATCGTTGTCTTTCTTCAAAGTATTGAGAAAGGCGATAGCATCCGCCTCGAATGGCAAAAGGGTCATCGAGTGGGACGTGGATTGCAAGAAAGCTTTCTCCAAACTGGTACAGTACCTCCGCAGTCCACCACTCATGGCCAAGCCAGACAAGGATGACCAACTCATCATGTATCTGGCCGCTACCATGGAGGCCGTAAGCTCGGCGCTCGTTAAAGAGGACTCGGAAGTGCAACGACCTATCTACTACGTCAGACAAGTCCTCCGAGGCGCAGAAGTAAATTACTCAAGAATATAGAAGATGGCCTTCGTGTAAGGATCGCCTTACCCTTGCAATACTAACAACACACACTAGAGGTGGGGTGAATAGTGTAATGTCAATAAAATTGACCAATTAAAATTTAACTTGCAAATGCGGAATTATAAATGCAAGAGGAATTAAAAGGCACAATCAATCCAAACGCAAACACACAGTTTTACCCTGGTTCCCCAAGCTTGGGTACATCCAGCCACACAAATATTCACTATATTCCCACACAGAGAAGTGAATACAAATCTCACAAGGAGATACCCCACAAAGAGGATTTATGCCCTACACAAGGACCCAACCAATCATACACGAGGATCAAGACTCCCACACAGAGAATCACTAACTCCCACTCAGAGAATTAGGGTTAGCCCTACATTAGGACACTAAACTCCCACAAAGAGAGTTACTCCCACAAAGAGTGTTTCCTAAGTCCCACAAAGAGAGAACCTCACACAAAGAGAGAACCTCCCACAAAGAGAGAAAGTTCTAATTCCCACAAAGAGAATTAGAGACACAAATTACACCAAGTAAAATAAATACTCTTACCTATGCCTTGAGATGCTTACTCATGAATGGATGCAAGGCATGGAAGAGGATCTCCAAGTGTTGGAATATGCTTGAGAGCACTTGGATGATTTCCCTTGAGCTGGACTTCAATGCATGAAGATAGATGAATGTTGAATTGAGGGAAATGAGGGAGCTTGAGAGTTGCTTATTGATCTCTTGAGATTTTCTATAGAGTCAAGAGTTATCAAGTGTTGTCAAGAGTTCTCAAGTGATGGCAGCAAACTCAAATATATAGGAACCCCATATCAAGACCCAAAACCCAAAGAAACAGCCAAAGAAAGAATTCAGCAACGGCTAGAAACTGTGCGAAAACGACAGGAACAGTCGACTGATGATCAAAAGACAGTCGACTGATCAACGGCTAGAAAATATCCAACGGCTATAATCTGAGCCAGGACAGTCGACTGATGAAGTCATTACAGTCGACTGACAAACAGGACATGCGCCTGTAAATCCTTCAGCAGGCGACTGCTGCAGGGGCTGGATCGAAACAAAGAGCTGCACTCTTTCTCCAATTCTTCGCCCAGGTGATTGATGTTAATACTACAGTCGAATGTCAAATAGTCAAGCGATTGTACATTCTTCATCAGTCGTCTGCAGTATAAAATGGAGAAACAACAGAGAGATGCAGAGAATGCACTTACGCTATACAGGGGACTGTAAAAATACAGGCGACTGTAAACTGATCGACAGACGACTGTGCGTAAAGCTCAAGTTTGAGTCAATTGAAATGTTGACTTGAGCTGTGCATGTCAGACGACTGTAGAATGATCCACAGGCAACTGGAAATCACCCAGTCGACTGTGTTTCCTTCAGCAGGCGACTGACGGAAAGCCAGAGACTCCAAATGAGTCTTTGGATAGAGTGAACCTATATGGTTGGATTCTATGATAATCCTAAGGCTCACTAAGATGGTTATATGCATATGCATGAATGAGGAAACCATCTAACAAGGCATTACATTAACCCTAGACTCAAAAGAGAGAGAAAGCAATAAAGAAAATTACATGGATTACAATGCTTTCCTTAGAGTCTAAGTCTTCAATCTTGATGCCTTGATTGCTTTCCAGCATCTCCAAGCTTTGGCACTCCTTGAGTCCAAGCTTAGGCTCTTCTCCACTTGATGTCCATCCTTGCACCAAGTGATTAGTTTCCAAGAAAGATATTCTTGAGATAAAGCTGAGAGACTAAAACATAAGATTCATTAGCAACAATATAATGTTTTGATCATCATCAAAATAAGATTGGTATAAACCACCAATACTCAACACTTCGCGCTGATCTAATCTGCGAGGAGGCTACGACCATACTTCCAAGCGCACACCATCTTGGTCCTCATCAATACTCCCTTGGAACATACCCTAAAGAGACTGGATCGTTCGGTGAGAATGACGAAGTGGGGAGTCGAGCTGAGCAAATTCAACATCCAGTTCAAGCCAATGACCGCCATCAAAGGGCAAGCTCTCGCCGACTTCATCGTCAAACTCACTTACGACGACAACCCAATGGAATAGGTACATTTTACTAAAATACAAACCGATGGTACCTCGTCACCCTAACAGGTCTCAATTCGTCGATCGATACAATTGAAGGCGAGGGAACGCGGATTGTGCAAGTTGACGGTTCGACCACTCAAACCGGAAACGTGGCTGGAATAATTGTCCAAACGTCAGCGGGCAACATATTCGAATACACTCTCCGCTTCGATTTCCAAACCACAAATAATGGCGCGGAATACGAAGCGGCCTTGGGAGCAAAGGTGGTCCAACTACTCAGCGACTCCAATCTCGTCGTCCACCATTTGAACGGAGGTTTTCAGGCCCGTGAGGACACAATGCAGAACTACTTGCAAGTTGCTAAAGCGGAGCTCGCCAAATTCAGACGATTAGAAATCCATCATGTACCAAGGTCAAAGAATCACCGAGCCGACGCCCTATCAAAGCTCTCGTCATCCTTCCCCGCGGGACTCGGTCGAACTGTGTACGTGCAACGTCTACCGCACCCCAGCGTGCTTGAGCAGGAACTGCTAAGCCTCGACCAAGAAGTCACTTGGAGGGATCCCATAATCCGTTACCCGAGTACGGGAGAAAAGCTGATCGACCTAGTAGAGGCGCGAAAGCTAGAACGGAAGGCATACCAATTCGTTCTGCTAGACGGTTCATTGTACAACAGGCGATGGACCAGGTATGACGTTTTCCCCTACCTCAAATGTTTAGCCTCACGGGAAGCGCTCTATGTGATCCAAGAGATCCACGAGGACGATTGCGGGAACCATTGCGGGGGAAAAGTAATAGATCTGAAGGCCGTCAGACAAGGTTACTTCTGGCCAACCATGTTCAAGGATGCGGTCGAGTACGTGCGGAAGTGTCCGACTTGACAGAAGTTCTCAAAGATCAGCTCAGCCCCTCCAACTGATCTGATCCCTATCATCATCCAGTGCCCTTTGCTAAGTGGGGATTGGACATCCTCGGCCTGTTTAAGCAAGCAAGCGGGCAACGGAAATTCTTGATAGTGGCAATCGATTACTTCATTAAGTGGATCGAGGCAGAGCCCCTGTCCTGAACCACCAGGAAGGAAGTAAGAAGCTTCGTTTGGAAGTCCATTGTCTGTCGTTTTGGCATCCCATAATCCATTGTGACAAACAACAGGACGCAATTCGACAACACCGGCTTTAAGGATTTCTGCTCCGAGTTGAAGATCAAGCTGCATTTCGCTTCTGTCGCCCATCCCCAATCCAATGGATTGGCCGAGCCTGCTAATAAATGCATCATTGGACCCCTTCGGAAGAGAATAACCGGGCTCGAAGAAACTTGGCCAGAGGAGATCCCTGGCATACTGTGGTCGTACAAAACGACCCATAAAACTTCCACAGGCGAAACATCGTTTATGCTTCCTTATGGTTGTGAAGCTGTCGTCCCAGTAGAGGTTAATGAATAACCACTTCGTTTACAATACTACGAAGAAGAGAGGAACTCATAGGGACTCGAACTCAACCTACAACTGGTCGATTTTTCTCTTGTTCGTCAAAGATTACTACGATATTTGAGAATCACTGTCAATAGGATGAGGTTCGCGAACGGGCTTTCGCGACCCTCATTGAAAAGAAAGGACGCATGGCTCGATATTTCAACTCCAAGGTGCACAGACGCAGCTTCTGTATAGGTGACTTGGTGTTACGTAAGGCTGCCTTCACCACCAAGACTCTCAAGAAAGGAAAGCTCGCTGCGAAGTGGGAATGCCCTTATAAAGTGATCGATGTGCTCGGTCTGGCCACCTATCGACTCAGCACATTGGATGATAGGGAGCTACCCCATCATTGAAATGCTGATCATTTACGGAAGTACTACCAATGACTATACCAGCAATAGCAAATACATTGGATGATCAAAACTTATCTTTGTTTCTTATTACGCCAATTTATGATAAATACAAAGTCGATCGTTTTTTGTATCTATCTAATGATTTCTGACCATAGTCGTCAGCCATAAGCTGAGGGATCACCCCTCGCCACTGAACGACCCTTGACCGTCGTTGGCCGTAAGTCGAAGGGACCTCGCCCCTCGCCACCGAACGACCCTAGTCGTAAGCCGTAAGCCGAGGGATCGCCCCTCGCCACTGAACGACCCTTGACCGTCGTTGGTCATAAGTCGAAGGGGCTTCGCCCCTCGCCGTCGAATGACCCTAGTCGTTAGCCGTAAGCCGATGGATCATCCATCACCACTGAACGACCAACGACCTGCCTCGACGTAAGTCGAAGGAGTCTCGCTCCTCGTCGCCGAATGAGCCTAGTCGTCAGTTGTAAGCCGAGGGATCACCCCTCGCCACTGAACGACCAACGACCATCGTCGGCCGTAAGCCGAAGGGGCCTCACCTCTCGCTACGGAATAACCCTCTACTTCTGTTGGCTTTAAGACGAAACACGCCATCGTGGTTTATGATCTAGAAGATTGTATTTATCGGGTGAACGCGCCTAACTCATCAACGACCAAACTTACCCTCGATTTCTATGAAATTGAAAATTGAGTCGTTGAAGGGACATACACGCGCATATCGCATATCATATGCTCAAATGAAAATCGAGTGAAGACTCAAAAGAAACTCAAAAATTGTCAATCAAAAATTTGTCTTTTTCAAAGCAAGAAAGGGTTACATAAAACCTAGCCTAACTTCTACCAGCCTAGGAGGAAGGAGCGCATTTCGGTACAATGACGTTGTGGAAAGTCTCCATCGCCTTTGTGAACCACGCCGTGAGCTCCTCATTGTCTCTCACGACGGCTCTCTCAGACTCGACAGCTTTGGCCTGGACCTCAGCAGCCTCCGCCTTGCAAGCCTACGCCCACCTCTCCAGTCGGAAGCTTTGGCTCAGAGCTCAATCCTCTCCCTCTTCAAAGCTTCGAGGTCCGCCTGGAGCTGAGATATCTCCCTCCTCCATTAGATCTCAGCAGACTTTCGGAGGTCAGACATGGACGAGAGGCTAACAGACTTTCGGAGGTCAGACATGGACGAGAGGCTATTTTTGGCCTCCACAGCCGCCCACTTGACCTCTGCCTTGGCTAGGAGGGCTCTCTCCAGGTCTTCTTCCATCTTACTCGTCCGAGCTTCGAGCTCAGACACCTTGCGCTCATCAACTTCCACCCACCGACCTCCTTCGATCAAGTCGACGACCTGGCGGCGCAACACAGTGCCAAGGACGGACATCTGTAGAAAGCATCAGTCAGGGATAGACAAATTGCGAGTCAATTGACAGAAGGTAGGTGATGTACCTGATATCCACTCCCCACAAAGAAGTTGGCCACTCATTCGAGGTCCAACCCCTGAAAAAGCTTCGAACCCGAGGGAGGATCAAATTCTCCACTAATCGAGCAGTCGCCCCAAAATCCAACAGGGCCGACTCTTCCCTTTCGATGACGAAGAGAGGCTGGTAATGATCACCCCGTACATGTCCTGAGGAGTGAGACGGGAGCTGGTTGAGCAGCAGGACTCGGTCGAACTCCGCGGGGATCGGACCGACTAAAGGAACGGGTAACTCGATACCGCCCCATGGTCATTTATCTAAAAGAGGCGTCGTGGGAGTCTGAGACGCCAAGGAAGTCTTGATCACCCCTTGAGACTGGAGAGGGGCCACCCCCAGACCTTTCGCCATGGGTGAAGGAGGGTTTCCCTCCTCTACTCGCCTCCTTTTCTCCGCCTCCTCTTCATTGGAGGATATCCCCCGTTTCTTGCCAACGGCTTTAGCGGGATCAACGAACTTAACAGCATCAGCATCGTCCACCACCAGTGGCTCCGAGACAACGATGGAGGCGAGGGGCGGAACAGATTGAACGGGGGCCCGATCGGGGCCTCCCTCGAAGAAGCACGGGAGGATGATCTTGAGGTCTGCCTGACCTCTCCCCCCTCAGAGGAAGAGCTCTGACTGATGGGAAGGGGATACCGAGCACACAACCCCTCAGCGCGAGGGCTCGACCCTTCGGCGCTTCTTTTCTTCTTACGTTGCTCTCTCCAGACTTGACCCAGTCCAGAGTCCCCACTCCTGCGAGCTCCGATAGTCATATCTGCAAACAACAGATATAATTATCATGAGTGTCTGTGATAAAGACACATGGTCGACATGTATTACCTGGACTCCACAAAAGGGTCTTTAGTCGATGGCCCTCCAACAGATACGGAGTCGACCTCTCTCGCCTTGGTCAACTTAAAAGGAGCTACGCCGCCTCAACCTCGCCTGGCGACAACCTGGCCTTGACCTCTTTCGATGTTAACCTGGACTCTTCAACGAGCTCAGAGCTCGGAGAACTCAAACCATTAAGCATCGGTTCCAGGTCAGGAAGGACGACAAACACGAAAGTGTCTTTCCATCCAGGATCAGAAAGCGGGAGATCGTATATGAGCCCCAATGCCAGGCGAGCAACGATATGGTACCACACTTTGCGGGGAATGAGTATTATCCGGAAGAAATACTTGAACATCCAAAGGGACGGTCGAACCCCACAAAGCTCACAAGTACAATAAAACCAACTAGGGGAGGAAGGGCTTGGGAAGCAAGTTGACAAAGAGAAAGCCCCGAAGAGTATAGAACTTCTATGATGAAGGCATGAAGAGGGAAGCAGAGTCCAAGACAGAAATCTTTGGGATACACTCTAACCTCGTTCTTCCGAGGAAAACAAACTCTCTCGTCCAAACTGGGCATCCTAACCTAAAAGGAGGACAAATGCAACCTAACCAAACATCCGCGACCAGATCATGAGAAAACTCAGGTGCCATCTCCAAGATACCTCTGGGAACCTTTGAGTTCGGATTCCTCCGATGAATGGGAAGATCTTGTTCAATACGAACCCCTTTCCCATTTCCGGGAACTTCCTTGCATCGAGGGGGTAGGAGACGCGCCACGAGCTCTTCGTAGGACGGCTCCTGTTTCCTAACTGGTGCAAACGTGCCTAAATCGATCTAAAGAGGAGTCATGATCGATTAAGAAAAGTAACGTAGGAAGAACAAGCAAGCTCCGAAGAAGACAATGAATGAATCGAGCTCTCGAAACAAAGAAGGCGGAACAAGAAAAATCTTTCCTCTTCTCATCCTCTTCTTTTATATGGAGGAGGTCAACCGACTAATGATCAATGAATGACACGTGTCCAAAGACAGCCTCAAGAAGCAGTAGGATCGATTCAGAGGCGAAAATGTTTTGGCGGCATAAATCAAATCAAACATTTCGAAAACTGTGCGCATTTAAGAAGATTACACATCATATGGTCTCAATCAACGCAGTTTCTAAGGCACGAATGATGGGGGCCATTGTTAGTGCACGGGTACGGATCATGGAGTATATACGTACCTAACCCATTTAGTGCCAATGACCCGAAACCCGTCATTAAGGCAGATTAATACCGAGTCAAGCGAATGGCTCACTCGACCGTTAGGCTCGAGCTGATACTCAGGAGGAAGTTAATGGGGCTGAATAATTGGCCAACCGTTATCTCGAATCCCAAAGAAGATCGTGCCCAAATCAATGAGGGAAAATTACTTACAATCAACAGAGAACTGCCTATAAATACCTAAAAGGACAAAGGTAAAGGGGTTCCAATTTCCAAGGTAGGAGATCTAATACATAGACTCTACTCTTTCAGCATATATTTCTTCCACTAAAGAGCTTGCGACGTCAGATCTGAGATGAACCTATGTGGGTCGATCTCAGCTGCTTCAAGCTCCCTCTCTTCCTTAAGTTCCTATTCTAACTTAAGCATCGGAGGGGATTTGGGTCAGAACTCAGATCTGACCCCCCTGACGTTTCCTTGTGGTGCAGATCCCCGAGTCTCGTTTCGTACGTGAGGGTCGTTCCAGAGCCCCCCAGCCTCGATCCATCGACGTACATGCTGCTCGAAGGTCAATCGAGCATCGCAAGCAATCCATCATTCATCAATCGACACTGGTTCTTCCAACCTAGGGTCCCACTCAACTCGCTGACTCGACTCTGACTCAGCACGAAGGGTCCACATCAGCGAGACAATTGTTTTGGTTAGTTTTGGCCTTAACAGATCCCAGGAGTGATCTCATCATATTAGACGTGAGACTAAAGAAAGATTTCAAGAAACCCTTTTTTCAGCGTCCTAGTTTGAGTCAAATTTTATTTTTTGGTTTAATTCGTAAGGATCTCTAAAATAAGCCAAATCAGACCTAAACACCTCTAAACTTTGCCTAAGCTTAGGTGGCGGCTAGCCGTCGTTGTCCATTGTTGGGCAACGACGGTCACTGTGGCATGCTCAGTCAGCTAGCTAGCAGCTGGCTAGTGGCTGGCCAACGAATGATTTCTAGCTAAATCTCCTGCTGTTAATTATCCATCTGAACTCTGACGATGCTGATTCGTTGCTGGAGATTGTCTAGGCTTAGTTTTGACGGTGATTTTTCATATTTTTTAAGAATAAATTGTTTATAACTATTTTTAGCCACTTTAACTTCACAATGCTCTGTGATGAGCTTCTCTCTCTTAGTCAAGATGATCACAACTAATTGTGATTGTTTTTATATTTTATATACTTCAATGATTTTTCTTTCTATTATTGTGACGAGTCCATTGTACTTGTAAGACTAAAAGTTCGATTCCAACTTCAAGAGCGATTGATCGTACTTACGATCATGTCATAGGTACAACATTGATGCTATATGTAGATAAAGATCGCTTGTTTCGAAAGTGTAATTATCCAGATTGGTGTGCGACTGCACTCCTCAAATGTGAATATGGGACTTGTAAGGAAATATTGATATGGAAGCGTTTGAAAGATCAAAACTTTTTTAATACTAGTAAAAAGCCCAACATATGCTACAAAAAACATGAATGTAAATGCTAAAAAGAAAAGTTCATACCTTTGTGTGGATATACTTTCGCGATATCCGTAAATACTAATATCCTTCGTTGATGACCCTTGATCTTTAAACCAACCAGGCGAGAGAGATGGATGACATTGATTATGAATCCCTTCACGATGCATGAACCCTCCAAGAACTTGGATTCGGTCCCAAGTATTGCTAGCGCTTAAGAGATATATATATATTTGTGCCTAAGCTACAAGATTGTATTTCTCTCTCAAGATCATATGATACTTAAATCTTATATTTCATGAATTGTTGGATGCATTGGTGAGGAGGCAAGAACCCCTATTTATAGTGCTTAGGATCCATGATCGGCCCCCGGATACATACACCGGGGCACGACTGTAGTCTTACCGCAAGCACACGGTGTAGTGGCGAGCGGGTATCGAACACGAGGAGGACTAATGACGGTACTCTATTTTGATCACTAAGCTATGGTGGAAGAATGGTTTTGAGAATATTGTCACAATCGTTCAATTAACTATTCGAATTTAATATAATAAAGGCGTCTAGAGCTAGAGAATCCCCACTACGGATCGTCATTTATCTTCGTGAATTGTGACTCTCAATGTTGCAAGACTTGAATTGAGATGAACTAGTCATAACTGAATAGAGAACCAAGCTCATGCTCTTGCGCTATTGCCGGTCTATATCAACCTAGATTAGGGCCCACTCTCGTGCAAACCCTAACCTAAGACACTAGCATTAGGATCGACATCATCGTCCAATCTCTCCTCGAGCCCACTCTCATGCAAACTCGAGTTACGATCTAGGTTGTGATAGTTCGTATTCGTCCAATCTCTTGCAAACGAATATGTGCATATGTTTATAATAAAAATCCTAGCTTTGGTCCAATCTCTTGCAAACCAAGTCTAGCGGATTTCGATTATAAACCTAAATCGAATTAAGCATTCCCATCGATTAGAATCCAATCTCTTGTAAACCCCAAATCGATGGAAATTCCTAGCTATTCGTAATAAATTAATCACAACCTAACCTTCTATCAATTCTAGCAATATATGAATCCATTCATCACAATTTTAAAATCGAATCCACAGGGTTTATCCCCATGCCCTAGAACAACGGAACTACTCATAATTCATCATAAAAATAACGGAATAAATGAATGAAAACATATAGCAATTCATAGCTGGAGAAAAGCAATTCACAAAAATGAGAAATTTTCAATAAGAAGAACAAACCAGATCTCAAATCCTCAATCTCCAGCTGGGAATTACAATTAGAATTAAGCTAAAACCTAATTTCTGTTCTCTCCCTAAACTAGGATGAAAACTAGACTTAAATACAAGCCAAAAACAGATAGAAAATCCTAACAGATTTCCCCCATGGCGCAGCCCAGAACCCTAGTTCGCGATACAGGCAGACTGCGCCACTCGGCCGAGTAGAACTTTCACTCGGCCGAGTGACAGACCCAAAGAAAACAGAGAAGTCGGGTGTTTTGAGGGCCTGGTGCTCTGCGTTACTCGGCCGAGTAGAGTTTATCAGTCGGTCGAGTGGACTTTCTCACTCGACCGAGTGAGTTTTCTGCTGTGCTTCTCCAAATTCTAGAGAGTCGGCTAAAATTTCCTTTGGGAAGCTCTGACTCACTCGGGCAAGTGAAGTCCTCCACTCGGCCAAGTGGGATCATTTGCTCGGTCGAGTGGCCTTTGACTCCGGCGCTCTCGTATCAGTTGTACTCGGCCGAGTACGTTCCTTCACTCGGCCGAGTGAGCCGTCTGCTCGGCCGAGTACCCCGTTTCTGGGGTCGCATCTTCTCCTCCTCGCTTCCTCATCGATTCTATCGAACTTCTTCTTCTTCCACTTATCATCTAGCGCTGCTAGCTCCTCGATAGGGCCATATGTGATGCTCCGGTGTGCGTGCAAGTCCCTTGATCTCATTTATGCTCCCGATTGCTCCATATCTCCTGAAATCTGACAAAAACAAGAAATAGTGAAAAACAACGCGATATCGTCGAATAATCATGAAAAACCGATATGGGCGATCAAAATGATATGCAAACATGTAGAAAAAAGATGTAAAATAAGGAGCGATCAAAATCCCCGAAGCTTACCTCTTACTCGTCCTCGAGAAAGATGAGTAAAAAGGCGAACCCGGTGGATAAAAATAAGAAAAAAAATGGAAAAGGAAGATAGAGTAGAAAAGACGAGGGAGGTGCTAGATCATTCTCTCAGGACATGGAGTTGCTTACTCAAATAACGCATGATGAATAAAAAACATGCCAAAGATTTTTACCTCGATATCATATCAAATATAAGTGCATTCAGTATAGAAACCAAGAACGTCAAAACGATATGAAATACAAAATCATTTCAGAATTAGTATCGTCTGAGGCATTCAAAGTGGTATACGTAATCATAGATTGCACACTTTTCAATTGATCGCTTTTTGCTTGGAGTATAAGAGATATCACACATTATAAAGCGACAAGAATAGAAAGAGATGGTATTCATGAAATGCATGCCAAATTTTTAATACATAGATTTCGTAATACTCTAAGTAATCTCCCTAAGTGTCAAAAATTACATAGCTTAGGTCGTCATGCACATATAAGTGGTCACTCTCTCACACATCATTGGATTCTCTCCCCCAAGCTTATCTATAAGCATGGTGGAATCAAATAAAACAATACGATTTTTTCCATATTTTTTTGAAGCTCCTTAGGGATAAAATAAAATAAAAAAAGGAAGTGAAAGAAAGAAGGAAGGAGGGATTGCATATTGTCATGCCCTGTTGTGAGATATACGTGTATTCTACTGTATACACATGGTATTTCTACCTACGATGCATACGTAGGCATAAAATAAGCATGGATATCGACGTATGCGACATAGTGCAAGAGGGATTGGGCCGTAATACGTGGATAAGGGAAGAGAATGCGAAATGTGAATGCGGGAGAAGTGCAAATGACGTCGTGTGTATTATATAACGCGTATGTATTAGGCGTGTGTGTGATGCGAGTATGCGTACATAGGTGTGCATGGTTGTGTGTAACGGGAGCCATGCTAGTGTGAAAAGGGGTTGGGGTCAAGGGCAACCCCCGTAAATTTTTAGAAAGGTGAGGGGCAAAACGGTCATTTGGACTAAAGGAGGTGTGTGTACATACTAAAGTGGTGTGTGCATAAAGTAACGGCAAACTTGTAATTACCTATAATATGGGGGGATATTTTGGTCATTTCCACATGGAATATTCTCTTGGAATATTCCATTCTTGGAAGAGAAGAAAAAGATAAGAAGAGAGGAGAAAAGAGAAGAGAAATCTAGAGATCTCTCTATTTCTCTCATTTTCTACTCATCTCCTCTCTCCCCTCTCCCCTCCATGTTGGCCGGCCACCACCCCCCAAACCCCATGGCCGAAATTCCTTCAGCCACAAAAAGAAGAAGAAGAAGAAGAAGAAGAAGAGAAAAAGAAGAGAAGGTAAAAGAGAAAGGAAACCCTAGCTTGGAGAAGGATGTTCATGAAGCTAGGAGGCATGAAGATGAAGCATGGGGCTTGGAAAATATCCATCTTGAGGTAGGAATCCCTTCTCTATTGGTTTATTATGTTAATAGGGGTTAAATCAATGTAGTTTCATGTAATCATCATGCAGATTTTTGAGGACAGATTCTGTTGCATGTTCATATGAGTATATCTCTTAATTTAGGGATAAATAAATTATAAAAATATATGTAGTTGTAGATCTTGAAGTTCTACCCCAAAATCATATAAATTTTGATATATGTTTAATTCAGAAATTAGGAGCAAAAATTCCATCTTTACAACTTGTCTGTTTGATCTTCAGTCTGGACACAGTTTAGTACAATTGACCTCATACCTGCACACACAATGGAATTTTATGTTCTTGGTCTCGTTGGAAAGTTAACAATTTTTTCTAAACTTCATCTCAGTGCATAATTTTCGAAATTATGGCTAAAACATGCCCAAAATTAGCAATCTTTACAGACCCTGAAACTGTCTGAAAAACAGACTGAACAGGTTTCACCAAACAATTCACCATAAATCACCTACTTAATATTTATACATGAAATTTTATATGTGAATCCAGGACTAACATATCTACAACTTTCATTTGGGAAGTTCTGTTAAATTCTGACTATAATTGGGTGATATCATCCATCTTTTAGGAATGCATGCATATTTCCTGCAATCTGAAATGGTTAAGTAGTGTGATAAATTGTGTGTTGTTGTTATTCTACCCGCTATGGTACATGATTATTGTTTTTACATGGAAGGTAGACTAATGATATATTTTTCCAATTTTTTTGCTAATGTGCTTATGGACATACACGTCACGTCACCATGTGCTTGTGAAAATGCCACATTGATATGAAAGTTGAGAATTATGAGAAATGTGCTTGCAAATATATGTATCATGAATTGTGTTGTGAATTGGTAATGATGGGGTCATGAAAAGCATGGTTTCATATATTTTGAAATGGCTATGATGAAGGGCATGACACTTGGGTGCATGACCCATTTGATATGTGATTTGATTACAATATAGGGCATGGCACTTCTGTGCATGATCCATGTTGATATGAGTGTAGAATGTGAAACCATGCAACGTGTCCCCTTCAGTGCTATATATGATGCTAAATGAGGTTTTAGAATGTCTCAGTCCTCTCTAATGAGGGCGAGTTAGCAAAACCTGGGTTTAGGGTGGAAATTCGAGTAAATTATGGATATGAGGCCTGGACTGAGAAGTTGGGAGAAAAGATATGCGATATGTGATATTTATTCCCACTCGCCTTTACCGGGAGTGGAGGGAACATACAGAGGTTGTATTATTATGGGAGGCCTCACTCCTGCCAGGAACGGCGGAGCTGAGAGGCCCGGCGTACAGTGCCCGTGTGCCGTGTGCTATATTCATCCCAAATTTGGGATGAGGTCCAGGTCCTGGTATCACACAGTTTACCCAAGTTTCCAAGTAATTCAATTATTAAATATGAGTTTTGTATGTTACTTCTTCTGTTGGCAATACTTCTCTCTACTTGTGTTGATGTAACACTGTGTACTTGTAGTTGCCTTGTTGTTCCCTTCCTTATATATTATTTGTAACACTAACTCTCTTTTGCAGCAATTTACTCACTAGCGACATGTACGTCTCTATCTCATTTGCTTTTACTTCATATTGTGGTATACCTTACTTTATGCTATGTCACTTAGCCTCCATGATCATACCTCAACTTATAATCAGAGTAATTAAGCTAGTAACAACATAATTTACCATTAGCGTTGGGATATCCTACTGGGCACGCATTAACATGTTCCTCCCCCTTTTCAGGTGGTAGCAGGAGGGGGTCTTTAGCAGTTATCTTGGAGATGGAGAGTGGGTAGTTCAGGGAGTTGAGATGTACTCTGGGGTAGTGGAGTTGGCAGTGTCTTTTGGAGGTGTAACTTTAGTTGAAATTTATTGATGCATATTGATACCAGATGTTGTGTTGGTCCTTATATTAGAAATGTGAAATTGTGCATGTACTCTTTGTGATGTTGTATAATTGGAATATGATGTCCTTGTTGTTATATATAGAACATTACAGGTACTATCCCAGAAGGTGCACAGTGACCTGCCTCTGTCTTCATCATCTCTCTTCCATTCCTTTTCTTCATCACCTCTGCCCTTCAGGAATACTTGGGACAGTTTCGAAAATCCCGGGTATCCTGGGGAGTGGGACGTGACACATATATACAAGCGAACTTCTCCTTTTCTCTCTTTTTTTCTTTTGTTTTGTTTTTCTCTTCTCTGTTTTTAATACAAAAGCAATCCCAAATCAAAGATAGAAAGATATGCACGTATTATTATTCTTTTGATTTTGGGGTAATGGAGCTTGGATTTTATAGCATGGGAAGATGCATATATAAGATTTCCCAAGGGGAGGTTCACCAATGATTTTAAGTATATAAATGATGTTCAAGATATGTGGAGAAAGAAAAATACGCAACGCTCAGTTCACTCTTTTGTATGTGCACGACAACTTTTAGCAGGGTAGTGTAATCTACTCAGTTTGATTTCAGAAAGTAAACTAATCCAGTCATATCAAAAAGGCATACATTCAATCAACCGAGAAGTTGACCGTACAATTTCATGCAAATAGAAGTGATAGCAGATGACAAAGCAGTACTCCAAGTTTAGGCCACCAATGCGTGAAGCTTGGTGTGTTTTCTATGAAAGTATACAATATAAATTTTCAGACTCAGCTAATGCTAGAATTACATTCACAATCATATAATAAAGATGCAGGTTACTATTCCTGAATGCATGGCGATGTATAGCATATGATATCTGAAATAAAAACGATGGCATGTCAAGAGAATATGCATAAAAGAGTAAGCTAACTCCAAGTCATCGTCCTCACAAAGAATTCATTTCTAGCAAAAAGGATAAAAGAAATAAGGATAAAGGAAAACTAAGAGCTAATTGCACATATGCAGCGCACACAAAAATATGAAAAAGTGGGTGAAAATGGGTGGAAAATACAGAAAGGTAAAAAAGGAAGATAATAATGAAGAAAATGAAAAGTGCGTGAGACACTCACTCCCCTAAGCTAAACTATACAGTGTCCGGAATGTGCTAAGTGTGCCACAAGGACGTATATATTAGGGGCGGGCGGGTGGCCTGCATAAAAAGTGAAAATAAAAGAAAGTGGGATAGATATGAAAGTGATGAGTGCGGAATGCATGAAAAGAGCACACCGATCAAGGGGGTGAAATATATATGTGGGTGCAGAAATACCTCCTCTCATCCAGAAAGATATAAACAAAGCCCATGCAAAAGTGACCAAAATATGTGGACGAGAGGGTGGGTGGTGCAAAATCAGCAGCAAGAATATCAATTACAGCAGCGACAGAAAATATGGGAGGCATCAAGTGTATGCCTAAGCAGGTGGTGGATCGCCAGCACCTCCCTATGGTGGGGGAGGGGGTGGCGGGGGTGGTGGCTGCTGAGAGATGGGACGGACTGCGGCTGGTGGAGGCTGTGGCAGACACGCAAAAATCTGGTTCAGGGTGACTTGAATACCAGGCAGAAGGGCAACACGCTGCTTCATAGAGCTAACGATGGCAGCGAGAGCCTGAAAATCTGCTCTGAGCCCACTGACGGCCCCCTCTACAGCACAGAGGTGCTGAACGAGGGTGTCGGGGGCGGGGGCAGAGGGTCGGACAGAAGGAGGTCGCGGCTGACACACATGGCCAACGTAGACGAGTGGGGCCACTAGTGGGTGAGGTTGTGTTGCGGTGCTCGCTAAAAGTCGCTCAGCCTCTGTTGGAGGCTGAGACGCAGGAATGCTCTCAGAAGTGTGAGCAGCGACAGAAGATGAAACAGTGACAGTGGGCGAGAAGAGTGGAGAGGTCGTATACACAGAAGTGGGGACAGACATCACAACGCTCTCGTAAAAATAGCGACGGCAGAGACAGAAGTGTCGACGACTGGGGAGGTCATGAAATCAACAGGAAATGACTCCCCAGGGGTCGAGAAATCTGGTGAGGACATGGTCTCAGCTGACGAAACAAGGGAAGGCTTGCCTCTCTCAAAAACAGCGGTGGGGGCGCTCTCAAAACTCCCAGAAGAAATGGGGCCAGTGTTTAACGACATAGAGGTGGTGATGGTGGTGGCGGCGGCGGTGGTGATGAGCTCAACAAGGGTGCTCCTGACACTGACAGAAGTGTGGACAGAAGTGACGAGAGCAGGGATCAAATCAGGTGCTGGCTGAGGGATCAGGATCTCCGAGGCCAGAGTGGGGAGGAGGGGCTCCTGCTAAGCACCCTCGGGCTCAAGCACATACGTAGTTGGGATGAGGAGGTCCATCTCTGGTCTCCAATCCTCACCTGTGGGTCCAATGTGGGTCCGAGCGGGGCTCGGAAGCACCATATATCAGCAGCGAATGGACCGTACAGCCAAACCCAGTGGTGCTGACCATGATGATGTAACATCTTCATACGGACCATAACGTCTATGGAAAGGGAAGTGGGGCCCATGGATCGAAGCAAATCAGCTGGGAGGTCAACCCCGCACAATGAAGCCAGAAAGGTGATCAGATCGCCACAACAAATCGCCATCCTAGCGGCGACAGAGATAATGATGCATCTAGATACCAGCTGGTAATATCAATCTGAGTGGTAGGGAGTAAGACGTCTCCGCTGGCCTCAAAGGCTCTCTCTCTCGTCATCACATAGAGCAGATAGAGCTCAGGCGTAGACATCATCCCAGGCTCATACCTCGCAAGAAGAGTGGCGTCCATAAGGCGCTGAGCAATACAGAGGCAATGGTGGACGATAGAGGAGGTCTTGGCCCGGCTAGTGTCAAAAGCGAGTGGTGATCCCGTGATCAGTGTCCAGAATGCATGAGGATCAAAGAAAGGAGGGGTGTGGTGTGTGGGACCAAAAGCGCGGTCGGGGACCGGGACAGGGGGCCAATGGAAATAGGCTTGGAGCATATCGAGAGTGATCTTGCACTCACGATCCATCAGACGAAACGTGCAACCCCTGGGAGTCCTACGAATAGAACTCAGGACCTCGAGGGTCGGTCAGACGTAGGTGTCCGTCGAAACCGAAAGGAAATCACGCCACCCCACGTTATCATATAATTGGAGGAGCCCCTGGAATACCCCTAGGAGCTCAAAATCAGCAATGTGTGCACACCTAGAGGGGAAGATCGATCGATGGGCGATTATTTTAAATCTGGCACGGTGTGCGTCATCTCTGAAAGTGATCCCCATCACGTCGAAAGCCGGGGCGGGCTGTGCTGGTGGGGGTGGGATGGGTGCAGTAGGAGGCGGGAGTGTAGGTGGTGGTGGGCTAGTAGGCGGGGAGTCCGCTCTAGCGGAAGATGAACCAGGTTCAACTGACTTCTTCCGCTTGGCAGCGGGTTCCCGAACACGTGACCTAGTGCGTGGAGGCATGGTGATGCCCAACAATGTGCCAACTATCACGAAGTGCTGCCAACTATCGTGAAGTTCTAACAATAAGGAAAGAGTATACCAGAGCACGACGCGACTCTAAGCGAGCAATTCGAGCAATAAGGCGCCTCCCCAGAAGCTCTGGATCAGCCCTCGATCTCCCCCAAGCTATCCTGAAACACAAAATCGATTAGCAATGAATATCGAAAAATTTAGGGGGAAATCAAGAGAAATAGATGTGAATTAGATTTAATTTCAATTCGGGGCGGAATAGGGCTTACGAAATGGGAAAAAGGAGAAAAAGGGGAAATTTTGGGCTAAAAGGGGCCGGCCGACGGCAAGGGAAGCGGCGGCGACTGGCGGTCGGTCGGCGGGGTCGGCGGCATGGGGTCGCGCCACTCGGGCGTGGATGGTGGCGGCTCGGGTGAGGGAGAAGGGTGCTCGGGCGATTGGGAGGAATGCTCGGGCTTTTGTAAATCGATTTGGGGATTTTGATTTTTGGGGCAGCGAGCGCTTGATTTTATAGTGTAAGTCACTTGGTCGAGTGGCGGTGACCACTCGGCCGAGTAGCCTCTGTTTCGAAAATTTTAAAATGTTTCAAATATGTTCCGGCTAGGCCGAGTATAACTATCACTCGGCCGAGTAGACAAAAGTTACTTGGCAGAGTGGCTAGGCCACTCAGAGCTTTTCAAGTGCTGAAAGTGTCAGGTTCACTAGATCGAGTGACAAAGTCACTCGGTCGAGTGGTATGTAATTAACAGAGAGGGGTTTTTCGAAACTTCCCTGAGCAGTACCCTACTCGGTCGAGTCGGGTCTTCACTCGGCCGAGTGAAAATGTCACTCGACCGAGTGGGCTGCTGTTTTCAGCTCCAACTCTCTGTTTTTGCTACACTTTCTGATTTTCTTTTTCCCGTCAGTTTCTTCCTCCTCTTGGCAAGCACATCCCTGGAGTGCTCCCCATCACCATGGCCGTCCCCCATTCATATGGTCTCATATTCTATTTTTCCTGAAATGAAAAGTGTTGCCAGTTGTCAGGTTTTTCTTCGACACTTGACGCTAAACACTAATAAAGATCTAAAACAAAAAATGAAAAGAAAATTCAACTAAAAAGTGAGATAGAACCATCGGGTTGCCTCCCGACAAGCGCTCGTTTAAGGTCTTGAGCTCAACTCCTTAAGATTCGCGATTAAAGCTTGATGTTTGGCACATTGGAGATGCACGCGTCGAACTTGTCGGGAAGGCCGTTTGGGTTCAGTTGTTGATTTTCTTCGGTGTTCCTCGGCTGCCCTTCATCATGGGTAGTAGTGGGGTGTGACTCCCCCAAGCTTGAGCTCTTGGCGTCCTTTTTCTTGACCAGCGGCGAAGATTTGTTTTCCAGTGGAGCTTTCTTCATGTGCTTTGCCATAGAGAGCTTGGATAGCTCTCTAATCTTAACGACTTCAGCGTCGTCCTTTTCTTTGTCCATAAGAGGATCCGGCGGGTCTCCCATCATTTTGCCACCCTTAGTAGTTGGGACTTCTTCAAGGTCATCATCATGCTTGGATCCTATGGCAAATGGCATTGTGTCGTCAATGACCTTGTCGAGGAGGTCCACGTAATCCACTTCCTCTTTCCTTCATCGCTTTCGGAATATGGAGCTCAACCTCAATATTGCCGACGTTCAAGGACAAGGTTCCTTCCCTCACATCTACAATCACTCCGACAGTGGCTAGGGAAGGGAGTCCAAGTATCAGTGGCGTATCACCCTCTTCCTTAATGTCCATCACCACGAAGTCACATGGCAAGCAAAGTCCACCCGGTACTTGCAGTGGTACGTTTTCAGCGATCCCCACTGGCCTAGTGATTCGCCCATCGGCGAGTTGTATCTTCATGTCTGTGGCCTTGAGGTCGGTCCCCATATTCAGTTTCTTGAACATCGTGAGGGGCATGAGGCTCACGCTTGCCCCTAAATCTACTAGACCTTTCTGAAGTGGGACTCCTCCAAGCATGCAAGAAATTTGGAAACTACCGGGATCTTTGAACTTGGTCGGTGCCTTTTTCTTTTTGGTAAACCACGTACTTTGCTCGGCGAGCATGACTCTTTCCT
Organism: Scilla litardierei; assembly: GCA_030789695.1. Taxonomy (NCBI): domain Eukaryota; kingdom Viridiplantae; phylum Streptophyta; class Magnoliopsida; order Asparagales; family Asparagaceae; genus Scilla; species Scilla litardierei. Next base: position 709,187,005 of record CM061142.1, read on the forward strand.
TTCGCTTCATTCCTGCGATCAAATCCTTGAGAAACTTTGCATAGGACGGGATTTCAATGACTGCATCTAAGAATGGGATGTTCAAGCTCACCCCTCGCAAGTACTCCATAAATTTAACGAGCCTATTCTCATTCTTTGCCTTTGCCAACCGTTGTGGGAATGGTACTGGTGGCATATAAGTTTGTTCCTCTCGTGGCTTCTCTACTTCAGATTTTTCACCATTGCTCGTCGCTTTTGGGTCCTCCTCTTCATTGACTGGCTCATTCTCAACCGAAATTTCCTCCATCGGTTCCTTTGCTTGAGTCATGGCAGGAGTAGTGTCCTTCCTGCCTCTTGTAGTTACCGCCACTACCGCATTGATGTGGCCGGTGTTGCCCCGTGGGTTTTGTTACGGTTAAGCCGGCAATTGTTGATTGGTCTTGTTGAGCAATGTGAGTTACTCCTCCAACTGTGCCAGGCGGTGTTAAGGGAGTCTTGTTGGGCCATCCTTCTTACGTTAATCTTCCTTTTTTCGGCCATGAATTATTCAACCTTTACTTTGTGGTCCGACCTTGGCGGCGCTTGTGGTGGGTTAGGTGCCATCCACCCATGATTGTATCTCGGGGGTCTATAGGGCCCCGCTTATTGCCTCGGTGGGTAGTTTCGTTGGTGGGGTGGCCTCTGTTGATACTGTGGTTGTTGCGGAGGCCAGGCATGTGTTTGTTGCGGTAGGAGTTGCTGCTGTGGTGGAGTCAAGGCTCCATCATTATTGGCATACGAAAATCCAGGGTGACCCCTGTAGCCGGGTTCACCCAATAACCGCTACTACCCGCAACATATTGAGCTTGCTCCTTAGCTCTATCTCCTTGCTCCCCTCCAACGAACATAATCTGGTTTTGATCCTGCCAGTTGCGCATGCTTCCTCTGGGTGCAGACGCGTTGGAAGCTCCATGTGGCTCGCTAACCAACTTTTCCAATCTCTCTACGACTTTATGAAGGGAATCAAATTTTGTAGAAAGTTCCGCCATCGCTTTTGCCTCATAGATGCTAGCCGGCTTTAAGGACGACGAGGAGTGTCCCCTCTCGTCGGCCCAATACTGATTATTCGAGGCCATCTCCTCAAGTAAAGCCATAGCGTCATCTGGTGTTTTGGCCAAAATGGCTCCATTGACGGTTGCATCAATAATCTGTTTGGTACTCGGTTCCAACCCATTGTAGAAGCTATGCACTAACTCCCACGGCTCAATGCTACGGTGGGGGCATTGGTGTTGGAGGTCCTTAAAGCGCTCCCATGCCTCATATAAAGTCTCCTGAGGGCCTTGCTTGAAAGACACAAGGCGTTTCGTATCTTCACAGTCTTGGATGGCAAATAGAACTTGTTGACAAATGCGCTCGCTAGCTCATCTCAAGTGGTGAAGATTCCCTCGGCTTGCGTCATCAGCCAATACAAAGCCTTATTGCGAAGAGTAAACGGGAAGAGGCGCAGTCGAATAGCATCTACCAGTACGCCAGGCATCTGAAAAGTAGCGCACTTCACCAAGAACAATTGCAAATGGTAGTGTGGGTTTTCTTGAGAGTTCCCATGGAATATGTCTTGTTGCAGCAACACTACGAGTCCTGTCTTCAACTCAAAGTTCTTGTCGGCGACCAACTCCGGCATGACTATAGAAGAGGTGGTAGACATGGTCTTGGGTCGTAGCCTATCTCGGATGGAGACAAGCCTAGCCATACGTTGTGCTAGCTCCTCTGGTGTTTCCGGCACATCCATTTGAATTTCCTCTATAGCAAATCTCCTCTCAGCTCTAAGCCTCCTTGCCGTACGCTCGATCTTCGGGTCAAATAATATTTCTCCTTGGGAAGCCTTCGATCTCGTGTACATGCACAGAAAAAGAGAGTCTAGATCGAATTGTTAGCACAATAGAGGAATAAAAGAGTGAAAATAAAAAAATAAAAAAAAAGGAAATAGCTAAGTAAAGAAAATAAAATACCGTCGCCTTTCTGACAACAGCGCCAAAAACTTGATCGGCCCCCGGATACACACACCGGGGGCACGACTGTAGTCTTACCGCAAGCGCACGGTGTAGTGGCGAGCGGGTATCGAACACGAGGAGGACTAATGACGGTACTCTATGTTGATCACTAAGCTATTGGTGAAAGAATGGTTTTGAGAATTTTGTCACAATCGTTCAATTAACAATTTGAATTTAATATAATAAAGGCGTCTAGAACTGGGGAATCCCCACTACGGATCGTTATTTATCTTCGTGAATTGTGAATCTCAATGTTGCAAGACTTGAATTGAGATGACCTAGTCGTAACTGAATAGAGAACCAATCTCACGCTCTCGCGCTATTGCCGGTCTATAGCAACCTAAATTAGGGCCCACTCTCGTGCAAACCCTAACCTAAGCTACTAGCATTAGGATCGACATCATCATCCAATCGCTCCTCGAGCCCACTCTCGTGCAAACTTGAGTTACGATCTAGGTTGTGATAGTTCGTATTCATCCAAAATCTTGCAAACGAACATGGGCATAGGTTTATAATAAAAATCCTAGCTTTGGTCCAATCTCTTGCAAACCAAGTCTAGCGGATTTCGATTATAAACCTAAATCGAATATCTAAGCTTTCCCATCAATTAGAATCCAATCTCTTGCAAACCCCAAATCGATGGAAATTCCTAGATATCTGTAATAAATTAATCACAACCTAACCTTCTATCAATTCTAGCAACATATGAATCCATTCATCACAATTTTAAAATCGAATCTATAGGGTTCATCCCCATGCCCTAGAACAGCGGAACTACTCACAATTCATCATAAAAATAACAGAATAAATGAATGAAAACATATAGCAATTCATAGCTGGAGAAAAGTAATTCACAAAAATGAGAAATTTCAATAAGAAGAACAAACCAGATCTCAAATCCTCAATCTCCACCTGGGAATTACAATTAGAATTAAGATAAAACCTAATTTCTGGTCTCTCCCTAAACTAGGATGAAAACTAGCCTTAAATACAAGCCAAAATGGCCAGAAAATCCTGACAGATATGCCGCTGGCGCAGCCCAGAACCCTAATTCGCGAAACAAGCAGACTGCACCACTCGACTGAGTAAAACTATCACTCGGCCGAGTGACAGACCCAAAGAAAACAGAGAAGTCGGTGGTTTTGGGGGTTTGGCGCTCTGTGTTACTCGGTCGAGTAGAGTTCGTCACTCGGTCGAGTGGACTTTCTCACTCGGCCAAGTGAGTCTTCTGCTGTGCTTCTCCAAATTCCAGAGAGTCGGCTAAAGTTTCCTTTGGGAAGCTCTGACTCACTTGGGCGAGTGAAGTCCTGCACTCGGTCGAATGGGATCATTTGCTCGGTTGAGTGGCCTTTGAATCCGGACGCTCTCGTATCAGTTGTACTCGACCGAGTACGTTCCTTCACTCAGCCGAGTGAGTTGTCTGCTAGGCCGAGTACCCCATTTCTGGGGTCGCATCTTCTCCTCCTCACTTCCTCATCGATTCTATCGAACTTCTTCTTCTTCCACTTATCATCTAGCGCTGCTAGCTCCTCGATAGGGCCATAGGCGATGCTCCGGTGTGCATGCAAGTCCTTGGTCTCATTTATGCTCCCGTTCACTCCATATCTCCTGAAATCCGACAAAAACAAGAAATAGTGAAAAGCAACGCGATATCGTCGAATAATCATGAAAAACGCGATATGGACGATCAAAATGATATGCAAACAACATGCAGAAAAAAGGTGTAAAATAAGGAGCGATCAATCCAATGCATCCAACTATGTTTTAAAATTCTACTTAGATTTCACCTTATCACTAAAATTGTATGATTTTAAAAGAAAGATCTTTTGACCCCTTTTAATTCATAAGGATTTTTAGATTAGTCAAACTCTATCTAATATCCATGTAAATTTAACTCCTAGAAACTCTTGGGATTTCAATTTTAAACCACACTCTATCTTCTTGGTTAGTTATTAGCTCAACAATTAGGTCAAATTCAAACCCAAAATTGACCCAACATCCAGACCAACAAGACCAGTCATGTGCGTCACTGGACGACGGCTGTTGACTGCTGACAGCCACTATGGCCTGGCTGGCCATAGACAGCCCGTTAGCTGGCTACTGACCAGTCAGTCACCAGCCGTTGATCGGCCGACAACCATCCCGACGACACGATCTCATCGTCGGTGATGACTAGGGGTGGGTTTAGATTCATTTTTTTATCTTTCTTGTATGATTAGAAAGTTCGTAAGACTTTTATTTCTTGCATTTGTAACTCCTTGTGATGTGTTCCTCACTCACACACAAGTTGATCACAACTCTTTGTGCTCGATCGGTATATATCATAGAAGTTATTTTTTCGATTTTTCGTGACAAGCCATCATCGATGTGAGGCTCTAAAAGCCTAATTCATTCTTCGATAGTGACTCGACCGTACTGTATGATCAAGTCACATGTATGACAGTGTCATGAGTTATGTATGAAGATCAACCGGTTTGGAATCTTTATTATTTAGCTGGTATAAGATTGGACTGTCCTCTGAACCAAATCTGAGCCTGTCAGTGACAGCTATCATACAGTCCGGTTCCTTTATCATAACTACTTCGCTATAGGTCTAGAGTATGGAAATATGTCAAACCCTAATAACATATTAATGCCCTTAGTCTAGTATGCAATACCATAGTAAAAAATGGACCAGACTTATTACACTAATAAGTTTGTCCATTCTAACTTGGTCAATGATTTGCTATGGATTCATAGTAACCCTTGCGACATTAACCTCACATACTAGAGAAGACGAATCCCTTCATAATAGTCACACCCATTTGCCCGCTTTGGACTATGCCCAGAGAGTACTTAGCAACAACCACATTCACCGTTGGTTAGTAAAAGTCAAATCATAGTCTTCCTATGCACAGTGTTCTTTAGCACATTTCAAATCAAGAGACTAAGTTGCACATACTACTACCTGAGAGCTTTCATTGACATTCACAGTATGTTTATATTGAAGCTTCTTGGCGAGTTATTATATGAACTTGTTTTCCAACAAGAACATCTAAAATGCATCACAATGTATCCACATTGAATAGCTATAAGATTATTCACTACAATCGCTATGGTTAAGATCAATGCACACTGATCTATCCGAAGTATCAATGTCCTGTTTTGATATTCCTACAACTAGGATTATTTTAGATTTGTACTTAAAGCTGATCAATTAAGTCTCATTATCATGATCTAATCATGATTTTGATGTCATCACATAATCCATAGACTTTATTCATGAAATCATATGGCTATACACATAAAAATACTCAAATGCCTTAAAATTTTTTAGATAAAACTTACTAAATAGATTACTATTATTTTGAACGAGATGTATCAATTACAATAATTGACCTAGAGGCATACATATCCTAACATATCACATTCACACTTACGACCAATTACAATATCTCATACTGGTCTTGTCCACTAAACTGTCTAATCAGTTTTTTGAAAATGTCTTAGTGCGTGGATTTGCTACATTATCATACAACCTCTAAAGTTTACATATCATGGTATTCTTGAGTTTCATGTCCAACATGAAATATCCTCAAGATATGTTTTAGATCTTTACATCCAAAATGACTCATATGCAATATCATTTATTACAATGTATTCTAATACCTTTTGTAAGGTCTGTCATCATATCCTGCTTGGGACTCTTCCAAACTACTGCCCCTCCATTAAGGGTGAAAACATGTCATCTCACTGATCAGCTATCATCTATGTTAGTTTGGAATCTAGAGTAAGTAAATCCATCTACTAAAAAATTACTATTCACATTGTAAAGTAAGTACATGTCTTTAGTCATTTTCAAATATTTCAGTATGCTCTTTATGCAATTCAATGCTTCTCCCCAGAATTTAATTGATATTGACTTACAATTTCAAGTGTGTACGCTGTAGTGCCCTGTGAAGCTACTGCACATGTACTAGAGGGGGGGGGCTGTGAATAGTACTTTAAAATAATCAAGATAGTTATTCCTAATTATTGTGTAAGAAACAAACGACAATGCGGAATACACAACAAACAACAAGAATTAACAAACGCAAACAAAGCATGTAACTGGTTCGGATCCACCCAAGTCTCCCCGACTTGTTCCCGGTGATCCTACGTCCCAACCACCCGGATCCCCTCCGGATACTTGAGTTAGAAACCCTAACTCAAGATTTAGCACTATGAAATTCTTGTGAAAAACCTTCACAAGACCAAATCATACAAATGACATGTGACTCCCACAAACCGGGATCACACCCTCTCTCACAACCGAGAGACACAATTCAAATAACAATTGAAATGAAATATGAAACACTTACCACAAAATCCTATGCCTTGAGTATAACTTACCAAATTAGGGCAAAGATGGATTTGGGGAAGAAGATGTCACCAAACCCTAGCTTCAAGAAGATGACCAGCAACGGAAGCCTAGGGTGGAGTTGATGACCTAGAATCAAGCTCTTGGCTTGAGAAGCTCACAATGGAGAGAATCTCTCTTGAGGAATTAGGGCTCAAGGTGTTGAGGGAGAGATTCTTGTGAGGGAGAGAGAGCTTTGAAATAGCTTGAGAGAGCTCTTCTCTTAGGTCTGAAATTGCTTGGAAATAGGACCCCTAGCCTTGCCTCAAACGAATCAGGTTTGTATTTATAGAGGCAAGAAAAATCGTGCTCAAAAGATTCCCAACGGTCATATTTCTGAAGCAGTTAGTCGGTCTAAGAAGGATTACTGACCAAATAGATTGCCATCTAGTCGGTCGGTGATTCTTCATGAACCGACTAACAAGCAAACAGCCAAACGAGAAAGTTCCAGGCAACATGAACTAGTCAGTCTAAGAAGACTTGCCAACCGACTAGTTTCGCAACTAGTCGGTCGGTGAGTGTTCTTTGACCGACTAAGAGTGAAATGCACGTAGCTGAATACAAGTTACACTAGTCGGTCTAAGAAAAAATTCTGACCGACTAGTTTCACAACTAGTCGGTCGATGAATGTTCTTGGACCGACTAACGGTAAACAGTAACTCAGGCTGTACAGAGGCAAGCTCAACTAGTCGGTCTGAGAAGGATTCCTAACCGACTAGATCGTCATCTAGTCGGTCGGTGAACCTTCTTTGACCGACTAATTGATCGACATGGCTGAGCTGAAATGAGTTAGGACATTTAGTCGGTTCATGAAGAGTTTCCGACCGACTAGATCGTCATCTAGTCGGTTGGTACTTATTCTTGAACCAACTAAGATGCACTAGAAGCCGAGGGAAGAAGCGATAGGCTTCGGGAAAGTTTCTAATGGCTTCTATGATAGTCCTAGCTCTAATATATGAGCGAAATGAAGATATTAATGTAAGTCCTACTCAAGGCTTAACATTCTAATCTATGAAGCTAGAAGACAATAAATAATACATGACGAACCGTCTTCGAAGCTTCAATCTTCGCTCTTGACTTCAATAAAACTCCTTGGGCTTCAACGAAGCTTTAGGCACACGATCACGCATATTGAGAAGTCTTGAGACGTCGCTTTTGATGTTCGTATTCTTTTGGCGACGATCTCCATAACTGCGCTCACAAGCAGTTAGTACACGATATTTATGTTTGCTCATCATCCAAAACCAAATCCGGGGAATCAATACTCAACATTCTCCCCCTTTTTGGTGATGACAAACCAACATAAATAATAATCAATAATAATGATTCAAATGAAATTTACTTACTCCCCCTTCATTAATGACACGTTAGTCTCGTATTCAATAATATTCATACGCATCAAGCAGACGAGAAAGATATGAAATATGAACCAATTATTGACATATATGATCTAAATCCATTTTATATCTTAACTCCCCCTGAATCTAACATATCAAGTTAGATTCATGGTAAATTGCTTTGACATCAATTAGCACATTGTCATTATTATTAATTCTCCCCCCCCTTTGGCATTAGCAAAAAGAGCGGGAGGAGATCAATGTCAAGATTACAATGGCTAAGAAATAAAAGTAAGAGAGTCTAAGAATACGACCACGGTCTAAAGTAAAATACCAAATGTAAAATACCGAAGAAAATCAAAGCGTGCCAACTTGACCATAGTCGAAAATCGAAAAACGAAACCATCAAACCATAGGCAAAAATCGAAATACGAAATCATCAAACCATAGGTGAAAATCGAAATACGAAATTATCACAACTCAAATCAATTTCACTTATTGAGTTATGAAACATACTCTCCAATATCAACATTCTTAGTTAAATAGTGCATGGAAAACAATTCTATGTTTCCATGGAAAGAATTTCTATTTAACCAAGTTAATCGTCGAGCGACGAAATCAACATCAGAGACAAAAATCCAATGTGAAAACCAAGTGTAGCGAATATGATACCAAAAGAGTAACATGCAAAAGTGTTATGCCAAACATAGATAGAATGTCATAAATCTATGGCATACACAATTCTAGCATACACATTGAAACAAAATGATACCAATGTAAATATTCTAACAATGAATACCAAATGTATGCATTCAACCTACATGGATACGAAATGTATATCAAATGAAAGAAGATACTTACAACATTAAGCTCCCCCTACTTTGGTGCATCACTCAAGCACCATCAACTCCAATTGAATGAAAATCCTTGCAAATCACGGAGTTGGTAGGGTTGATATTCCACGGTGGATTGAACCTAGAAAAACTTAATATGGAGCTAACATTTGATTTGATGCTCCTTCTATTATCCTTAAGTACCTAAAGATAAAATATCATTTCATGGTACCCAAGGACATTGGGTCCTAAGAAATTAGACTTTTGGAAGCCAAGTCCAATTGGACTTAGACTTCCCCACATAATTATCATTATGAACGACATTCATAAAATAAGAATTCATATACACTTGTTTTTCATTCATGTTTGTGTCCTTTGGGCTCCAAATAGTGTAGATTTTGGGAGCCCTAGTCCTATTGGGAGCATGCATGCGTTGTTGATTTCTACGTGATGCATGTCGTGGATAGGCATAAGGAACATGATGCAAAGGTGCATGATGATAATTATTCATATGAAAATGAGGACAAGCATATGAATGTGGTAGAACACGTGCATGAGTGTGTCTCACATGGTGTGCACGTGCTCGTGGATGCGGACCATAGAAATCATCATATGTGCTAACATGTGGGGTAGGATGTGTGTTCCTACGTGGCATGGTATACATGAAAGCATGACCCTTCTTTGGAGGTCCACCCAAAGTGGGTTTCTTTCCAAATGGGGGTGTGTTCCTAGCGGAAGCACCATTGGTAGAAGAACTACCCATGAAGTGTTTACTTCCACTAGTAGAAGCATCGGACGTTGGCCTAACAAAAGTGCCGGACGATTTGGATGAATCTCCCATCTTATACCCTAAACCAATGTGATGATTGGCCGGAGGTAATTCATTTAGGATATTATCCAAATGGCCCTTACCTTTATTGAATTCATGAATTCAGCCTAATGTGCACTCATACTTCTCGGTGAGAGAATGCATCGAAGCATCCAAGGTGGACACTTGCGATGTGAGTGCGCAAACACGTGATTTGAGATTCTTATTCTCAATACTCAAAGTCGAGTTTTGAGACGTCAAATCCGCTATCACATGTTCATCCGAATCCTCGATATGAACATGCTTAAGTTGAGATTTGAGATGTTCAATCTCATTTCTCAACCCTTCAACAACGGTGTCGTTGTTGACGATGATAGGCTTAGGCGAGGTTTTAAGACTATCTAACTCATTTTTAGTCTTAATAAATCTACTAGCCAATTTAGAAAACGTATACCAAAGTTGTTCGTTGGCTAATTTAAGTTCATCCATGGTTATCTCACCGCCTTCATCCTCGCTTTCCTCGCTTTCATCGCTTTCATCAGAGGAAGTCTCTTGAACACGTTCCTCTTTTCCCATGAAGCACATGTGTGCTTTCTCCACGTGTTCATCATCCGATTCTCCACTTGACGAATCCTTGGAGTCGGTGAATGTCCCGACAAGTCCTTTCTTGTGCTTTCTCGACTTGTCGTGCTTGGATGCCTTCCACTTCCCCTTGAGTTTGTTTAGAGGACAATCCGGCTTGATATGTCCTGGCTTATTACATTTATAACACACGGGAGTAGAAACATTAGTAGAACCAAACTTAGATAAATTCTTAAAATTACCTTTTCGGAAGCATCGATCGAACTTCTTTGCCAAATCGGCCAAAGTTTCCATGTCCAACTCATCTTCCGATTCTTCTTCCGATTCTTCATCATCGGTAGATGGAGCGGCCTTGTATGCAATCGCCTTTTTCTTTGGCTCGTCTTGCTTCAAGTACGACTTCATCTTTTCCTTCATCCTTATCTTGCTTTCCTTGCGTACCTCATAAGAAATCAATGTACCCATTAGTTGAACGATGGTATATTTACTCATATCGTTACCTTCCTCGATGGCGAAGGTACGCTTTTCCCAACAAGAAGGAAGTCCATCGATGATCTTTGAGACTTTCTCCTTTTGGGTGTAGATCTTCCCAAGAGCTTCCAATTCGTTGGAAATATCCACGAAGCGAGAATAGTAGTCCTTCATAGTTTCACCCTGTTCCATGTGAAACAACTCAAATTCTTTGTTAGCGACAACGAGTTTAGAATCTTTTACCGTACTCGTTCCTTCGTGCAATATGAGGAGGGAGTTCTATATTTGATATGCACTCTTACATGTGCATATCTTATTGAAGTCCTCGGGCTCCAATGCGCATTGCAAGGCATTCATTGCCTTGGCATTGCTTACCTCCGCAGCGACCTCCACGGGAGTCCATTTCGCAAAATCTTCTTCGGCGGGCTCGACATACTCCGTCAACGTGGCTCTCCACAATGAAGCACTCCGGAGGAAAGTTTCCATCCGGCATTTCTAGTACCCGTAATTGGTACCATTGAAGGAGGGAGGCCTAGTTGAGGATTTCCCTTCCAATACTGAAGAAGCTCTGTGACGATCCTTGAAGACGTTGTAGTCGTTGTTCCTCATAACTTTGAACTTGTAGCTTTAACCTTGGCTTCGATACCAATTGTAGTGCCCTGTGAAGCTACTGCACATGTACTAGAGGGGGGTGAATAGTACTTTAAAATAATCAAGATAGTTATTCCTAATTATTGTGTAAGAAACAAACGACAATGCGGAATAAACAACAATCAACAAGAATTAACAAACGCAAACAAAGCATGTAACGGGTTCGGATCCACCCAAGTCTCCCCGACTTGTTCCCGGTGATCCTACGTCCCAACCACCCAGATCCCCTCCGGATACTTGAGTTAGAAACCCTAACTCAAGATTTAGCACTATGAAATTCTTGTGAAAAACCTTCACAAGACCAAATCATACAAATGACATGTGACTCCCACAAACCGGGATCACACCCTCTCTCACAACCGAGAGACACAATTCAAATAACAATTGAAATGAAATATGAAACACTTACCACAAAATCCTATGCCTTGAGTATAACTTACCAAATTAGGGCAAAGATGGATTTGGGGAAGAAGATGTCACCAAACCCTAGCTTCAAGAAGATGACCAGCAACGGAAGCCTAGGGTGGAGTTGATGACCTAGAATCAAGCTCTTGGCTTGAGAAGCTCACAATGGAGAGAATCTCTCTTGAGGAATTAGGGCTCAAGGTGTTGAGGGAGAGATTCTTGTGAGGGAGAGAGAGCTTTGAAATAGCTTGGGAGAGCTCTTCTCTTAGGTCTGAAATTGCTTGGAAATAGGACCTCTAACCTTGCCTCAAACGAATCAGGTTTGCATTTATAGAGGCAAGAAAAATCGTGCTCAAAAGATTCCCAACGGTCATATTTCTGAAGCAGTTAGTCGGTCTAAGAAGGATCACTAACCGACTAGATTGCCATCTAGTCGGTTGGTGATTCTTCATGAACCGACTAACAAGCAAACAACCAAACGAGAAAGTTCCAGGCAACATGAACTAGTCGGTCTAAGAAGACTTGCCAACCGACTAGTTTCGCAACTAGTCGGTCGGTGAGTGTTCTTTGACCGACTAAGAGTGAAATGCACGTAGCTGAATACAAGTTACACTAGTCGGTCTAAGAACAAATTCTGACCGACTAGTTTCACAACTAGTCGGTCGATGAATGTTCTTGGACCGACTAACTGTAAACAGTAACTCAGGCTGTACAGATGCAAGCTCAACTAGTCGGTCTAAGAAGGATTCCTAACCGACTAGATCGTCATCTAGTCGGTCGGTGAACCTTCTTTGACCGACTAATTGATCGACATGGCTGAGCTGAAATGAGTTAGGACATCTAGTCGGTTCATGAAGAGTTTCCGACCGACTAGATCGTCATCTAGTCGGTTGGTACTTATTCTTGAACCAACTAAGATGCACTAGAAGCCGAGGGAAGAAGCGATAGGCTTCGGGAAAGTTTCTAATGGCTTCTATGATAGTCCTAGCTCTAAGATATGAGCGAAATGAAGATATTAATGTAAGTCCTACTCAAGGCTTAACATTCTAATCTATGAAGCTAGAAGACAATAAATAATACATGACGAACCGTCTTCGAAGCTTCAATCTTCGCTCTTGACTTCAATAAAACTCCGTGGGCTTCAACGAAGCTTTAGGCACACGATCACGCGTATTGAGAAGTCTTGAGACGTCGCTTTTGATGTTCGTATTCTTTTGGCGACGATCTCCATAACTGCGCTCATAAGCAGTTAGTACACGATATTTATGTTTGCTCATCATCCAAAACCAAATCCGGGAAATCAGTACTCAACATATGCTACATCAAGTTTAGTACATAACATGAAATACTTGATAGATCTAACAGCCAAACCATAAGAGATATTAGTCATGCATATTTTCAACCCCTCTGTCTTGGTAGACACGTCCCTAAAGAAAGTTATTCCATGATTAGTGGGTACAATAATACGCTTGGATTTTTCCATGTTAAACCTTTTTAACACGGTCAATGTATCTAACTGGGACAATTCCAGCATTTTATTTGATCTATCGTATAAATTTTTATTCCAAGTATATATGACGCTTCTCTTAAATCCTTCATGGAGAAGTTTTTAACAACCATACTTTGATTAATGCAATCAAAAGTATATTATTCATGTACAATACAAGGAATTCAATAATGCTCCCACTGACCTTCTTATAAATGCCTAGTTCATCCTCGTTTTTTTATTAAGTCATACCTTTTGATTATATCATAAAATCAGATGTTTCAGTTACATGATGTGTTCTTCAATGCATAGATTGATTTAAGTAGTCTGTATGATAATCAACTATTCCCACTAACTTTATAACCATCTGGGTAGGCCATGTAAACACACTCTTCTAAATCACCATTTAGCAAAGCCATCTTTACATCCATTAACCAGATTTCATATTCAAAAAAAGATTACTTTTGTTAGAATTATGTGAATAGATTTGTGCATGGTTACTGATGAAAAAGTTTCATAATAGTCAATTCCAAGTCTGATGGTAACCTTTTGTTATCAACCTTGCCTTGTAGATCTCTATATTTCCTTCTGCACACTTCTTCTTGAAAATCCAGTTGCCACCCAATAGATTTTACCCCTTCAAGAATATCTTCCAAACTTTATATTTTGTTGGAATGCATGTTTTCAATTTCAAATTTCATAGCGTCAAGCCATTTTTCAGATCTCCATGAAAAAGTTTCGTAAAAGTCAATTCCAAGTCTGATGGTAACCTTTTGTTATCAACCTTGCCTTGTAGATCACTATATTTTCTTTTGCACCGATCTTATTCTTGAAAATCTAATTGCCCCAATAGATTTTACCCCTTCAAGAATATCTTCCAAACTTTATATTTTTTTGGAATGCATGTTTTCAATTTCAAATTTCATAGCTTCAAGCCATTTTTCATAGTCTCCACTCCAAATGACTTCTTGGAAACTAGTAGTGTCTCATCAACCATGATGTTAAACTCAACACCATCATCTATGAGAAAACTGTAGTATCTCTCCGGTGGTTGGGAACGCTTATTAAATCTCCTAAGTGGTTGATAATCGTTAAGTGGAGCATATGTGTCTGGTTCTATCATTTGATCCTTTGCAGTTTGTGTTCCTAGACATTCTTCTAATTCTATCTCATTACCATATATCTCTTCATTAAGTAATTTCTTCTCCAAGAGGGTGACATGTTGAGCAATAATGATCTTTTGTTTTTCAGGGTCATAGAGTAAGATATCCTTAAGAATTCTTTGGATATCACAAAAACTTTGCACGTCATGGATCATGCCTCCAGTACATCTGAATTGTGCCTTTACAGTTTAGCCCTTATATTATCAAACTTAAGATTTTGTTTCTCACCTTTTCATATCTCATATGGATGGTAGGCACATCCTTGGGTCACGGATGCCACATCATAGTCTAGTGGGTGCTTATTTGGCTCATGCGGTGGCATTCTCTACAGAGTTGTAGGGGTACTATTGTAAATACAGTATCTAGAATGTTCTTGAATATTCATTTGTATTCTTTAAAGAGAGAATGTAGTGTAGAATAATATGAAAGATTCTAGAGACTAATCCTTAGCAATTGGATCATGAAAGGCTCTAGAAGCCTAACTTTCACCATTAATTGTAAGGGAGCTTCACATATAAATAGAAGCAAGGGGAGGTCATTTGTATCCATCAAAAGTTACAAGTAATAGAAGCAAAGAAATTCTCCACTTCCATGTTCTCTCTTGTGTTTCTATGCGAGTGTGAGAGTGTGAGAGAGGCTGATTTAGCCATTTGTTCGGCTCCGGATTTACACCTGGAGGCGCAACTCACCGAAAGTGTACGATTGTGTAGTATAGATAAGAATGTCGAACTCTGGGGAGGCGGTTGTTTAGTGGTTAGTTTATGTGAAGATGGAGAATACATGGTCGGGGTTGTAACGATTGAAAGATTGTCACAGTTGATTGCTTGTCACAGAATATTAATAAATCCAAGGCAATCGGGAATCCCCGCTAGGACTTTTGGGCTTGGACACTAGATTAAGAATCCTTTCATTGAATTATAAGTTAGGGTGAGAATGAAAGCACGTAGTCAACTTTCGTTGTCCTACTCGTCTAATGTATCTTTATACTCAGCCCCACTCTCGTGATAGGCCTCACATAAGGATATGTGCATTACGCTCGACATGATTCTCGTATCACGATCCTAAGCCATTCTCATCGACTAAGTTTGGGATACTACACTATGATTGGTTCTAGTAGTCGGAGTACTTTCGTAGTCACCGACTAGTGAATTAGGGGTTAGTAGTGACTCCTAGTGCACGTGTCACTCTCGTGATCACGAACCCTAGATAGCGACTACTAAACCCTAATCAGATTCGTGTGGATTTTCCTAGATCTGGAGTCGTTCTCATGGTCCTCTAATTCTAGAGCTAATCTCCTAAAATCTGGGTGCAAACGACCATAGTGTAACCCGAGGTTCATTCAACTAAGGATAACCTATCATTCAATCCCTAGGATCCTAGGGTTCATCCCTAAACCCTAGAAATGCACTACTCAGACATTGGCATGGAAATAATGATCAAAACAATATAAAAAGCAATCCCAGACATCACAAGCATAGCAAAATTGACATAAAAAAGAAGAGCACGAAACAAGTAACGAAATATATAAAAATAATCCAATTCTGACCGTTTGCAATGGATCGAATCGTAGAAAAGACGGCAAAAGACTTTGTTCTCCAAAGCGACGGATTACCAAAATTCTAGCAAAACCAAGAGTGATTAAAACCTAATTTTTCGTTCACTTATATACAAACCGATAGAATTCATGGATATCCAAAAATTCAACCCAAAAACACAATAAGAAACCCATTATCTATAGTCTGCTCGGCCGAGTGGCCATTTTGCTCGACCGAGCGACCATCCCACTGCCAAGCTGAAGAAATGCCCAGAATCCTCTATCGACTTAGCTCGACCGAGCAACTAACCTGCTCGACCGATCGATCATTCTCCCTGACAGGCTGAAGAATGCTGGTTTCTCTGCCAACTTAGCTCGACCGAGCGACCCAAGCTCTCGGCCGAGCTACTCCCTTCACCAAACTTGAAGAATGAAGCTCCCAGATGTCGCTCGGCCGAGTACCTGGGTCGCTCGGCCGAGTGGCCTCCTGCATGTAAGCTAGCCGAGCGACCTCCTGCATGTAAGCTTCTTTGCATTCAGCTTTTTTTCCTTCTTTTGTGACATCAACTCGGCCAAGCGGGATAGGCTCTCGATCGAGCGACCTGGAAACTCAGTAGATCAGCTCTAGGCTCCTCTTTCCTTTCTTTCTTTCTCTCCTTTCTTTCTTTCTCTCCTTTCTTTCTTCCTTTCTCCTTTTGATTCTTCTACATCAGCTTCAATAGGATGCCATTGATACTCTGGCATCGCTACTCGTGTCCATCGTCCAATATGACTCCAAATCGCGCCAAAGTTCCAGAAAATCCACAAAACACTACGAGAATCAAATATATCGTGAAATACGTGATAAATTATAGAAAAATGAAATTTGGTCGATTAAAATAGGATGAAAAAATGCAGTAAAGAGATGGAAAATATGGACACATCAAAATCCCACCAAGCTTACATCTTACTCGTCCTCGAGGAAAACGGATAGAAAGTTCACCGGGGAGTAAAAACAATAAAATGAAAAAGAAAGAAACGTAGATGCACCGCTAAGTTATGCTCTCAGATCTCATGCTAATCATCACTTATCACAACGACATAGAAAATTAATCACACGCTATCACAGAGATTTCATATTCTTATATAAAAACAAAGTACTTAAGATTTAGAGATGAATAATAAAGATCTCTCAAGCTTTCATGCAATTCACCTATATCTGCTTTCTATACTTTATAGCATCATAGTATACATGACAATGGTTACACACTTTTCGATTACTAATTCCTACTGAAGCACAGAATAACATGCAACACTAGAAATAGAGAATGGAAAGTATCAAGGGAAACACACATCCACATCAACTCCTAGAGATCATGCCACACCTCAATCAATTTCTAAGCGGTGGAATTTTTTTAACTTTTGCGGTCAATGCACAAACTCCACTCTAATGGCATACTCACTCAGTTTTGTCACAGGAGTTTCCCCTCCCCAAGCTTAGCTTGGTGTATCACATCCAAGAAATGGAAAGAAATTTGGAGTTTTTGGATTGGGTTTTCATTTTCCCAAAAGATATTTGATTGGCTCCAAGAAATGAGATTTTTGATTTTTTTTCTTTGAATTTTTGAAACTTCGTTTCATAGAATTTTTGTAGGAGCAAAGAATTTGGAATATTAATTTTTGGGCTCCTTTTTGGCACATTGGCTCATTTTTGAATATTTGGAAATTGGAGCTAAACATTTTCATTCGACGGAATTTTTTTGGGAAATGGATGTGATATAAGTAGTTGGGGAGGAAGATCAAGTGACATGTAGAGATTTTAAGATATTTGTGGAGAAGGAAATACTAAATCAATCGGTTCACTCAAATTCTCCAGTTTGTGCATAACGGCTAGGATAGAATCATTCCTACCTAGATTTCTCATAAGGATGGGTTATCTAGTGATATCAATGAGTGTGGTGACCTATCTACACAGTTTCAAGCACATGCATGCAAAAAAGCAATATGAATAGAGATGATAAAGCATTTTGCTTCAGTTAGACTAGTAATGCTTGAATCTTGGTATGTTTCCGTTGAAAGCATACTACATCCTAATCCATACAGTCAGGTTCAACAAGTTTCAAGCACTCACACTATAGAGATATCAAAAGAATTTTACTTAAGTACTTATATAACAGATTAAGAATACGAGACTTCTATAATAGTGTGGTATGGAGAGTAAGTGTTGTAACAGCGGTGAAAAAATAAGATATATCATCATAGTGTATTCTCCCAGCAAAAAAAGAAAAGAACATAGAGAAAGTAAAATAAGAACAACATGCAAGCACACAAAAATGAGAAAAAACTTGATGATTCTAAAAAAAAGAAAAAAATGGGGTAGAAAACGGGAAGACATAGAAATAAAAAGTGAAATAAAGTAGAATATAAAGCGATAGCACTCATCTCCCTAGCTTGTGTCTCCACGGCTGAGAACATGCATGCAGAGTTGGAGAATGATGCTAAGGGTGGGTGGGAGGGATATAATAAGATAAAATGAAAAATTCTAGAAATAAGAAAAAGAATGCAAATGCATGATCGAATGTGATTAAATGCAAAGCATGCAAATGATGATGATGATGATGATGATGATGATGTGCACATCAAAATGGGTCTCTCTAAGCTATACGAAATTGGGCCTCGTGAGGACAGATGGGCAAAAATAATAATAGGGGGCGAACGGATACAGAGAGACCAGAAATCAGGCTGCACTACCACACGGTGGGGGTGGTGGTGGGTGTGCTTGCAAATGCTGCAGAATGGCATCAAGCTTCTCACAGTTCCGCTGCTTGAGCTGCTGATTTGCCTAAATGTCCCTACGCAACTTAGCTACAGTGTGCTCCACTCCATATAAACGTGCAGAGAAATTTGGTGCACGGGAGCCGTTGTACTCACCTCTCGAAAGAGGTCCATGTGTAGGAAACACAATGTGCAGAGGGAGTGTAAGCTGGGTAGAGGCAGGAGATGTGGAGGCAGGTGGAGATACGGCAGAGGTGGTGGTAGCAGATGTGTGGACAGAAACCACCATGCTCTCCGTCAGAATAGCAGATATGGCAGCTGATATAAAAGTGGATAATGGGACAGAAACATGTGCACTCTCTGTGGGTGGTGATGTGGGGACAGAAATTTCAACACTCATAGAGGAATTAGAAATAGCAGTGGATACAGAAGTGCTCTCGACAGAAGTAGGGACAGGGTGGATCGCAGAGGCTCAAATAAAGACTCGGATGGGCGTGGCTCCTCAATATGGGGTGGTGCAGCGGCACCCGACTACTAAGCAGGCTGCTCATCATCAAGCTCTAGCTGGTAGATGTGTGGAATATGGACCTCCATGGGGAGTGTCCACTCGATGTGCTTTGGGCCAATGAGAGTCCGAACGTGGAAGCACCATGAAATCAGCATCAAAACGGCCATGGAGATACACCCAGTGTCGACGATCGTGGGCCCTAATAATGTGCATGAGAGAAAGCACATCATGTGTCAGGGTGGTAGGGCCCGGTTCCTCTGCCAAATCATTAGGAATATATAAATTGGCATGCTGGGCAAACAAGGTAAAGAAGCCACCGCAATAGATAGCTCCCTTCTGAGAGGAAGCTGCAAAGAGCAAATGGTCGCAAATAATCTGAGCCGGGTCCATAGAAAATGCAAGAAGGGTGGTGCCATAATCCTTGAGGGGGAGAGTAAGAGCCTACAAGAAGACAAGCTCGATGGTGGACATGGTCTCGGGCTCAGGATTGCATAGGAGGGTGGTGGCTAGGTGGCGCTGAGCAAAACACAGACTTGGGTGGATAATGGAAGATGACTTGGAGCAGATGGTGCTAAAGACAGGAAGGGTAGAGATCCTCTCCCAAAAGTTGGTGGAATGTATATCGATGGGAGTATCCTTGCCAGGGGAATAATGAACTCGACATCGTGGACATCAGGCCAATGGAAAAAATGACGGAGTACTCCGTATGTGTATGATATCTCAGCATCCATTAGACTGAACACTATCCATTTGTCGGTCATATGGATAGAACTGAAGGCTTCCAGAGTGAGGCGAGTGTAGGTCTTCCCTGTCAAACCTAGGAAGTTCTCCCAGCCTACATTTCGATAAACCTACTGGACCCGTGGCAATAAACCTAACTGCTCTAGGGCTCCTAGCCCTGCAAATTTGGTGGCTACGATTGGAACTAATAGGCAGCAACGGCTTGAGTCTACTAGTCCTCTGCGGGGAGAGGCTCAGCTTCTCGGGCGAACTCCTGGCTCTCCAAGTCAGGTGCCACATAAGGATCCTCCGGGGTACTCAAGCTCAGAATCGGACATACATCCAAAAACATGAATGTATGTCAGCAAGGTATCTGCAAGAAAGAGTTAGCAACCTAGGACAAGATGTACAACCGATATAAATTTAAGAGACATTTAATATTTAAAAGAGATGGCATGCAGCAAATTTAACAAGACCATTATATTGAAACGAAAGTAACATCCCTAACATGCAGTTCTAAGCAGTTTCAAGAATTAAAGTAAGGTTTTTCCTTGAGTTTGTTAGCATGTCAATTTTCATGAGATCAAGTTAGCGTTGCAAGTTTCATGTCAATAGTTCACATCTATCATAGGGTTCTCGCCTTTAGGTCGTTGACCGGTGCCCCTGGCGGGCGCGGCTCTTGCGCGCCGGATGTGTGCAATGAAGCGAACGGGGGCGTGTGAAATCTAAATATTTGTAACCACAAGCGCACGGTGTTGTAGTGTGGCTTGGGGGTCGAACACAGGGAGGCGAGGATGTGCT
This sequence comes from Scilla litardierei, assembly GCA_030789695.1. NCBI lineage: Eukaryota > Viridiplantae > Streptophyta > Magnoliopsida > Asparagales > Asparagaceae > Scilla > Scilla litardierei. The sequence continues at coordinate 709,207,445 of CM061142.1, forward strand.
TGTGTCAAAGAGGGTCAAAATCACCCCATGGGCGAGCTAGCCCAGATCGATTGATGGGTTGTCATGGTAAATGAATGCAAAGTATAGACAATATGAAGGAAAAACCCGGGACTTTGGCTTCGACCCCAACGAGCGACTCTCGCCGATACGGCCTACGGGTAGGATGGCGATCGGAATTAGGGTCTAATGGTGAGACGTTGCCTCTGAAAGTGGTACCGGCATCCCATGGGCCCGATATTCCAGTCGGTGCCCAGGATGATACGCCGGACTTCCCGGGTTCGATCAGTGGGCACTCCCGTGTCCATTAACATTGATCGACTTTGGGAGCACTAGGCTGGCAATGATAACTCCCCACGTCTCATCCTGCCGCTCCCGCGCGCTAGGATTCGGCGTCTACGCTAAGGGCGTGAGCTATGGCTAGGGAGTCAACCGCCAAGTTTATTCCCCCTTGGCCCGACGGTCAAAGGCGATCTTTTTCCCGTCGATGACAATAAAACACCCCGTGTAACCGTTAGATTCCTAATCCCTATCGATTTCCTAACCCTATGGACGCATCGGGAAGAGCCCCCGAAGGGGTTTCTGCCAAAATCCCAGATTTGGGAACTACTCACAAATATTCATTAAAAAGCGATCTAAACGAAAATGAATCGTCAAAATCATAATCAGACAATAGAAATGCAATGGTAGTAAAGCAATTAAGATAATACTAAAGTTTTACAAAGATCCGAAAACTTACAAAAACTGGAAAATTACAGCCGTCACAAAATGAAGAAAACAGTAAAAAATAACCAACTCCCGAATCTGGAAAACCTAGGGTTCTATTTATAGAAAATGACATCACCCGATCGGTTGACAAGTCAACCGGTCGGGTGAGCCGCTTCACAAAATTACAGCACAAAGCGGGGTTTCACCCGGTCAGTATGAACTGGTCGGTTGGAACTTGGTGCGGTCGGTTGGATCTTGGTGCGGACCGGGTGAAGAGACCGGTTGGATCTTCGAGTTTGGGCTGTTGAAATTCAGCTACAGGTGAACCGATCGAGTGAAGGTCACCCGATCGGTTGGCAATCAGCTTCGAATTTCCAGAGACTTTGAGCTTTTGACCCGGTCACTGAACCGACTGGGTGACTTCTCGTGAGCTCCAAGCTGTGCCCGGGTGGTGCACGCGTGCATCACCCGATCGGTTGGTGATGACCAACCGACCGGGTGAGGGGCTGAAAGATGCAATCTTCGTCGTTTGGCCCCCTGGGTCACGCATGACTCCTCCCGTTGCTCCGGGGACACATGATATCATCGTTTTATGCCCCAAATGCCAGTAATCTCCTGCAAAACACGGAAAACATGGAAAAGTGAAAAAAAACAAGAAAACACAAGAAAACACGAGAAAACGAATAAAAGACGGCGGTAAAATACGGAAAAACACGGAAGAAAACGTGCGTAAATATATGAAATATAAACGCACGTCAAAATCCCCCAAGCTGAACTCTTCCTCGTCCTCGAGGAAGACGAGTGAGAGTAGGAGCTCGGAGGGGAAAAATAGAGAGAAAGAGAGAAAAAGAAAACTCTATATCCTAGATCGCCCGTCAGGGCCAACAAAATCAAAAACGACACACCAAGCAAGCAAACGCCAAATCACATCACTAAACCTAGGAATACGAGTCCAAACAAGTGCCGTGGGCCTACGCGTTGAAGCGCGAGTGAGTGTGGTCGTGCGCTAGCAGACGGTGTCACTATCTACGATGTGCAATAAAGCTCGATATACACAAATCCAGGAAACGACCCAAATATCGATTCGAATTGAATAAAGCAGTGAATTTATAGCTCAAGCATGCTTGAGAATAGAGAGAATCGAAACATATCATGTGTCGGGGACTCCACAACTAGGGTTAAGGAAATCACCACACTAAAGCCTAGATAATAGCTAAAAAAGTTCCTAAGTCAAGTGTTTTCGAAACCGATGGGGGTTGAGATGATGTGGAGAAGAACACTCGGTGCAAATTCTCGCCTTCCCTTTATTCTCGGCAAGTAGGAAAAATATTCACACGGGAATTTTTTTTTGGGTTTTGGGTATTTATATTTTTTTTGGCATTTTGGCTATACAATTTTTTCTTTTCTTTTCTTTTTGGGATTTTCTTTTCTTTTAGGGTTTTTCTTTTCTTTTCTCTTTTTTTTTTGGATTTTTTGGATATTGGGGTATATACATGTGTACTCTCCCAAGTGGGAGAACGGTACACGACGAGGGGATTTGCACCAAGTAAAACAAAAAAGAAGTCGGAATCTAAACACTTGGGCAAAGGAAACTATTCTCGCTAATTAGAGCATGTGCTAAATGGGTTATCCTAGTCCTTAATTGTGGAATCCCGACACATGCGAAATGAAGCGTACGATATATATATAGCATGCAGAAGAAGCAGACAGTAGAAACAAATACCGCATATTCAAATCGAAGCATGATATTCTAGGGGTCATTCCTGGACAGGTATATAAAGTAGAATCACAAAGCAGAAGCACACCAAACAGATAGGCACGACACACGACTCACAAAAAGCTAAGTGGACCCACGATGCGTGAAATGCAAGAGAACTCGAAATCTTAGGGTTAGTGAGTGTGATTATCGATGCTATGCTAGGTGTGTGTGATTTTGTGGCAATTCATCATAGGGTTCATCTCTAGGAGAAAGAGATAAAAAGAAGAAAAGAAAAATTAAAAACACGATGAAAACGGCACAAAAACAAAAAAGAAAGACTCAAATGATGCACAAAGTGCGACTCCCCCAAGCTGAAGCTTGCATTGCCCTCAATGCAATAAGAGTCAGTACGGGAGGGCAATGAAAATGGGGGGGAATACGCACCGACACAAAAAGAAATGAAAAACATGGAAAACACAGATACGAAACTGAAAATAAAGAAAAATCACGACCAAACCATACGACACGAAAATGGAAAAAGAAAGAAAAATAAAAATGAACAAACTACACGACACGACACGATACGATCAAAGCACACGACACGACACGACAAAGAGTAAAACAAGCACACACACACAAAGAGAAAACAAAACACGACAACACAGCAAAACAAAGTTCCCCCAAGCTAGTCATGACAATGCTAGCATTAAAATATGAGCGTGAAAGTGCAGAAATATGCAAGGAGGATGTCAAAAAAACAAAGAAAGTTAAAGAAAAGAAATAAAAAGGAAGTGATGCGACACGTGAATGGGTCCTCCCCCTAGCAGTGACAAAGCAGGGCCCCGCAAAGACAGATGGGCATAAATATAGGGGGGACAGAAACAAGATGGTAAAAAATCAAGCAGGGGCACCACCCTCTGGGGGTGGTGATAGGGGCCTGTGCTGGGGACCAGGAGTCGTGGGGGGTGGAATGCGGAGCTCGGAGACATCAGGCGGGTCTTCACGGATGTGGCGAATGAAGCTTTGAAGAAAGGGGAGGTCACGGTCGACGGACTCCTGAGTTATCCGACCACCCTATCCAGCTAGGAGGATCATGGCCGTGAATCGGTCGGCTTGGTCGTCGTCTTGGAATGACATCCCATATGCGGGATCGTCAACGTGAGGGGGGGAGTGGTGCGTGGGGTGGTAGATGAATTGGTGGTGGTGGATTGAGCGGGGGGTTGTGTGCGACGAGCGCGACGGTTGGGCCTGGGGTTGGAAGAGCTGGCATCGGTGGGCTTAGCACGGCGGGGAGGCATTGTGCAGGAGTCGTGTGTGTGTGTGTGTGTGTGTATGCAAAATACAATGAATAAACACAAACACGACCAACGAGCAAAATGGAATATTTGGGGAAAAATAAAAATTGAGCTAAGGAGTGAGTTTACCCAAATGAGATGAAGATCGTTGCTGGTAGACACCCCAATGCTACTCGATAGGAGCACGTGTGAAGCCGCAGCAATCTCTTCAGCAAGTTTCGAAATTTGGGGAGAATGGGGGAAAGTTAGGGTTTTGTGTGCGGGTGGAATCGAGGAGGATGGAGAGAAATCGATGGAGAGATGGATAGGGAGATGGGGGGGTTGATTGGGGTTGATTTAGGGGAAAAACGAGGTCAGGCGCAAGAGGAGAAGGCGAAACGTCGGTCTGGGATTTGAAAATGGGCGAGGGCGGATCGAACGGGTGGGGGCTGCTACTTATAGGGATTTAAGTCGAACCGGTCGGGTGAGTTGTCACCCGATCGGTTGACTTCGTGGTCGAAATTTGATGCTGAAGAAACGCTACAGGCGACCCGATCGGTTGAGAACTCAACCGATCGGTTCGCCGCTCCACACACTTTCCCGAGAACTCAGAGTTTCTCACCCGGTCCCTTAACCGGTCACGCATATTGTCACCCGGTCGGTTGATGAATACTGAAATTTTCCCGAGAGTTTCCCCAGGTCACCCGGTCTGCTCACCCGGTCTCGTCATTCTCCATCCGGTCGGTTCATTTGGTGACAAACACGGCCGATAGCTGATACATCCCAACCGATCGGTTGAGTTATCACCCGATCGGTTGGGGCCTTGTTTCCTACAAAAAAACCAAAAATCGCCTAAGTTTCACGACGGAAGTTCTTGCGGCTGGATTTATTTATAAAAATAGATAAAATAAAGTTAAAAAAAGTCCTTAAAACGGAAGTAAAAGTTTAGAACATGGGTTGCCTCCCATGAAGCGCTTTTGTTTAACGTCGTTAGCTCGACGCCCGTTGATGATGTTCATGGTGGGCGATACGGGTGATGCCCAAAATCCGGCATCTCTTCAGCTCCAGAGGTTGTGGCTATTGGTGTAGTCGGCGGCTGTAAAAAGATTTGCTCGACTACCCTCCCTTTATCGACAGGATCCGGGGGCTTCTCCCTCAAATTGGCGTCTACCGCCATCTTTTTCAGGATCCGGACCTCATCGCCGGTGAGGTCCATGGGTTCTTTCCCCTTTTTCCTCGTAGGAGGAGACTTAGGAAATCCGGGAGGGATCACATGTCGCGCGACCGCCTCATTAGCAACTTCATTCTTTGGGGAGCCAACTTGCTCTCCAAGGTCCCCCAAGCTATCGGGGGGATTCCTTGAGAGCACTTCCCAGGCACTTGTTTCAACATCTCTATCTTCTTCATTCTCCAGCATACTGATACTCGGATCGTCCGGGGGATTTGGATGCTTCATCGACAAGCCTAAGTCAAATTCGACTCTTTCTTGGCCCACATTGAGGGAAAGCTTCCCATTCTTCACGTCTATCAAAACTCCGACGGTTGCCATAAAGGGTCGTCCAAGAATAATCGGGGTATGCTTGTCTTCCGGCATGTCCATCACAACAAAATCAACTGGTACATGTACTCTTTCACATCGACGGGGAGGTCGTCCACTACTCCCACCGGGTACTTGACCGAACGGTCAGTAAGTTGTAATGTCATGCCGGTGGGCTCCAAGTCTCCCATCCCTATTCTCTTGTATAACGATAGGGGCATTAAGCTGACGCTCGCGCCTAGATCGACGAGTGCCCTCTGGATTTGCACTTCCCCAATAGAGCAAGGGATGGAGAAACTTCCGGGGTCCGTGAGCTTGGGCGGATTTACGCGCTGAATAAGTGCGCCGCACTCCGCCGTTAACACGACCTTCTCTTTTCTAGATCCCCATGTCACCAAGTCTTTCAAGAATTTTGCATATGAGGGAATTGTCTCGATGGCCTCGAGGATTTGTAAGCTCATATCTTTCACCATGGCAAAGAATTTGCCATATTTCTCATCGATTTTGGCTTTGGCAAGCCGTTGTGGGAAAGGCACAATGGGCTTGAACACTCTTGGGTTCCCTTCCTCATCCTTCTTCTTCTCCTCTCTATGAACTCCCTCCGGAGTAGTTGTCTTGGGTGACGAAGCACCTTCGTCATTTAATTTCTCAGTTGGTCGTTCCACGACCAACGGTGCTTCCGGTCCTTTGGGGGGCTCTCTCGTAGGTATTTGAGTTCCACTCCTCATGACGATGGCGGACACGTTCTCATGCTCATGTGTGAGCGCCAAGGTCCGATTTACCCCCCTCAGGTTCACCTCAGGCTGTGGCGGTAAAAGATTCTGCGGTCTCTGAAGGTTAGCCACTTGCAACCCCAGCTGGGTCACCTGATCAGTGAGGACTCTTTGTCCCATCTCCAGCTTCAGATTTATTTTCTCCTGATTGGCGATGTATTGAGTCAGGAGGGACTCAACTGGAGAAATGGCCCTCTGCTGGCCGTATTGCTGCTGGGTGGGCTGTTGATTCCTAGGAGCATACTATTGATACTACGGTGGAGGTTGTTGCTGCTGAAATTGCTGCTGCTGAAACTGCTGCTGGGGCCTAGCCGGCTGATATATCTGCTGTTGTTGCTGAGCCGGCTGTTGGTAAGGCGCCCGGTAACTGAGGTTCGGATGATTCCGGTTGTTGGGAGAGTAGGCCGGGTTTGAGTTGGTTCGTGGTGGAAATGGCGCATTCCCCGTAGGATTGTAAAACAATGCGCTCACCTAATCCAATGGTGGTGAGATGTCACCACCGTCGAACTCTCCAAAAACTTCGGATTCTACGGCAACAATCTGTTGTGAACCGGCGCCACCGGCGCCTACCATCAATGCGGAGATCTGGGTTGACAGCAAGTCAAACTTGCTTGACAATTTGTCGACGTCTTCCACTCTATGGATGCCCCCAGATCTTGGTGTGGCTCTCTCGTCATAACACCGTTCATTGTTGGATGCCATATTTTCCAGAATCTGTCCGGCATCTTCTTCGCTTCTTGACATGAAGGACCCTCCAGCTGCGGCGTCCATGGAAGATTTTAAATCGTCCCTCAACCCATTATAAAACAGATTTATGATCTGCCACTTGGGGAGCTCATGGTGGGGACATCTTCTCTGCATCTCCTTGTATCTTGTCCAAGCCTCATGCAAGGACTCGTGGCTGGCCTGGGAGAAGGAGGAGATCTCACTCCTCAGCTTCATGGTCTTCCCCGGGGGAAAGAACTTCGTCAGAAAAGCATTTGAGATCTTCTCCCAGGTGTTGAATGTATTTGGGTCCTTCCCCCTAAGCCACAGCTTGGCTTTATGTCGCAAGGAGAAGGGGAACAGCTTCAGTCGGATCGCCTTAGTCGTGACACCGTTTATCCGAAAGGTGTCACATTTCTCCAAGAAGGAGTCTAGATGCTCAATCGGGCTCTCCATGGGTGCACCCGAAAATTGATCCTGCTGGATCCACATCACCAAAGATGGCTTAAGCTCGAAGATTTGGGCCGTAATAGCTGGAGGACGGATGGCGGAGGTGGACTCGATGGAAGGCATCGAGTACTCCAACAGGGACTTGCGAGGCGGGGTGTTCTCCCCTATGGCTTCAGGATCCTCTCTTCTTCGCTTCTCGACGGCCAAACGCCTTGGGGGTGGCGTTTATCTCTGGATCAATGGGGATCAAGTCATCGAGACTTCTTGAACTCCTGCACATGAAAACCACAAACGCCCGTGAAGCGACAAGTGGGAAAGAAACAGATATGATAAGAAATAAAAATAAAAATAAAAATAAGAAAATAAAAAGGAAAAAGAAGAATGCGAAAATTATCGCGAGGTAGGGATGAGAGCTAGACACTAGGGTTCATGAGATCCAAAAATAACAAGCACGTTGCCTCCCCGGCAACGGCGCCATAAACTTGATCGGTGCCCCTGGCGGGCGCGGCTCTTGCGCGCCGGATGTGTGCAATGAAGCGAACGGGGGCGTGGGAAATCTAAATATTTGTAACCGCAAGCGCACGGTGTTGTAGTGTGGCTTGGGGGTTGAACACAGGGAGGCGAGGATGTGCTTGTGTCAAAGAGGGTCAAAATCACCCCATGGGCGAGCTAGCCCAGATCGATTGATGGGTTGTCATGGTAAATGAATGCAAAGTATAGACAATATGAAGGAAAAACCCGGGACTTTGGTTTCGACCCCAACGAGCGACTCTCGCCGATACGGCCTACGGGTAGGATGGCGATCGGAATTAGGGTCTAATGGTGAGACGTTGCCTCTGAAAGTGGTACCGGCATCCCATGGGCCCGATATTCCAGTCGGTGCCCAGGATGATACGCAGGACTTCCCGGGTTCGATCAGTGGGCACTCCCGTGTCCATTAACATTGATCGACTCTGGGAGCACTAGGCTGGCAATGATAACTCCCCACGTCTCATCCTGTCGCTCCCGCGCGCTAGGATTCGGCGTCTACGCTAAGGGCGTGAGCTATGGCTAGGGAGTCAACCGCCAAGTTTATTCCCCCTTGGCCCGACAGTCAAAGGCGATCTTTTTCCCGCCGATGACAATAAAACACCCCGTGTAACCGTTAGATTCCTAATCCCTATCGATTTCCTAACCCTATGGACGCATCGGGAAGAGCCCCCGAAGGGGTTTCTGCCAAAATCCCAGATTTGGGAACTACTCACAAATATTCATTAAAAAGCGATCTAAACGAAAATGAATCGTCAAAATCATAATCAGACAATAGAAATGCAATGGTAGTAAAGCAATTAAGATAATACTAAAGTTTTACAAAGATCCGAAAACTTACAAAAACTGGAAAATTACAGCCGTCACAAAATGAAGAAAACAGTAAAAAATAACCAACTCCCGAATCTGGAAAACCTAGGGTTCTATTTATAGAAAACGACATCACCCGATCGGTTGACAAGTCAACCGGTCGGGTGAGCCGCTTCACAAAATTACATCACAAAGCGGGGTTTCACCCGGTCAGTATGAACTGGTCGGTTGGAACTTGGTGCGGTCGGTTGGATCTTGGTGCCGACCGGTTGGATCTTGGTGCGGACCGGGTGAAGAGACCGGTTGGATCTTCGAGTTTGGGCTGTTGAAATTCAGCTACAGGTGAACCGATCGGGTGAAGGTCACCCGATCGGTTGGCAATCAGCTTCGAATTTCCAGAGACTTTGAGCTTTGACCCAGTCACTGAACTGACCGGGTGACTTCTCGTGAGCTCTAAGCTGCGCCCGGGTGGTGCTTGTGTGCATCACCCGATCTGTTGGTGATGACCAACCGATCGGGTGAGGGGCTGAAAGATGCAATCTTTGTCGTTTGACCCCCTGGATCACGCGTGACTCCTCCCGTTGCTCCGGCGACACATGATATCATCGTTTTATGCCCCAAATGCCAGTAATCTCCTGCAAAACACAGAAAACACGGAAAAGTGAAAGAAAACAAGAAAACACAAGAAAACACAAGAAAACACGAGAAAACGAATAAAAGACGGTGGTAAAATACGGAAAAACACGGAAGAAAACGTGCGTAAATATATGAAATATAAACGCACGTCAGTCGTGATGAGTAAGTCGTTCTTCTCACGGGGGCTTACCGTGATTGACGCTAACCCACCGCATGCGGGTGGTGCTCTTGAAGAGAGGACCCTTTCATACGCCTAGTGGCCACTCAACCATAACCCCACCCCAATTTTGTGCTGGAACACGAGCCAGCCTAGTCGACTCACACGACATCACGAATTCACGATTCCGCTTTCGAGGCGCACGATTTTCACGATGTCTCAACTTGTTAAACATTTCCAGACTTGTAGAAATTTAATGTTATCAACATTAACATATTATTACAACATTTTCAACAAGTAAAAGTGGGTTGAACAATTTATACAACAATTTAAAATAATGTTGAATATGGACTTTCGTTGAACCTGTTACAGAAACTAATTTTCTTCCTTGTTGTTTAAAATTAAGGTACATCGTATGATATGCCATTGGATCACACATTTCGTCCAGATTGTCATGGCATCGTTTTCCTGCGTCATTTCACGTCTAGTTTTCAAGTTATACAACAATAAGTAAAAGCGACGTAGTAGTACTGAAACTTCAAAAATTCATATCTAATTGCACACTTGCCTGTTTTTGGCGTTCTTGGTGTCGTCAAAAACGTCTCAACGGGTATTACGCTATGGTGATGACGGTTCACTGGTTTGATAAAGCACAAATCAGATTAAGCTGTTTTTCGATCATAACAGTGTCACAAAACGCCCATATGACGTCTAATCGATCCGTTTTTTATGTCTTCTAATTTACGGTGTGGGTTATAGGTTATAGATAGGGGTACTAACCGTTACGCAGCGAATGGAGCAGCAACGGCGACGTATACGCCCTCAAAACAGCGACGCGCGCAGGAACCACCTACGGTAGCGAGGTGTTAGAGGGCAGCGGAGCGCGTGGTGAGCCCAACAGCAGTAGTAGCCGCCCGGGGTGCAACAGGGCTGTTGTCAGCGGATCTGGAGCGTATCAGGCACTGGAGAAGGCCGGAGAGCTCTGGAGGCGTCGTTGGCCGCCGGGAGAGGGGCAGGCCGTAGGGGGTTGCACGCATGTAGGCGAGGCTACGGTGTCTACATGGGGGAGAACTTGGGGTGCGGGTCTGTTGAGTGGGTTGGTGGCTGCCCGAAGGAGAAGAGATGGGGCGATGGGGAGCAGTCACGAGGGAGGAGAGGGAGTCGATGGCGTGCGTGGGTGCTGTTGATGATGATGGCGGAAGGGGAAGGCCACAGTTGTTAGGGTAAGGATTGGAAGCACGGAGGAGGCTGCGGGGAGAGATGGCCGTGGGGGGAGACGGGTCACGGGCTGACTGGACATTTTCCGAGGTCCTGGGGGGTGCGAAGGAGGAGGAGGGGAGCAGTCACGAGGGAGAAGAGAGATCGACGGGCTTGCGCGTGTTGCCTGGGCGTGGGTCGACGTTGCATGCGTGTATGAGGATGGGTGCAGCGGCGATTTGTGATGGCGGGAGGATGTCCGAGCGGTGGCTGGAGGAAAGCAAACGAAGGGGCTCGGCATGAGATCTCGGCGGAGGCTGCTCTTCGTGTGGAGGCACGAATGACATGAGGTGGCTGTGTATAGATGTCCTCTAGGGTTTATAATATTTAGAAGTAGGGGCAGCTACTATTAGGTTAGCCTAGGTTCTTATTATAATAGCTAGATTTCTTATTATATAATTGTAGGATGGGGCTCTTGAGAGGGGCAGCACGTGAGGAGAGATGGGTTTCATCTTTATTATTATTTTTTTGTGTAAAAGCCTCAATCAAAAAAACTGTGTGTTTTATGTGCTGGGTGCGTGGGATGCTAGATGTGTTCTGCCATAGGGTAGGGCTAGTTATAATAGGTAATGATTTGAAATACTATTAATGGGATTTGTATTTAATAGGTTTAATCAAGGAATTATAGCTAATTAATAGGTTTGAATATGTCCTAACTAGGAAGGTCTTCATTTGAATTTAAAGTTTTAAAAACAAAGTTTGAAATTTAAAATTTGAATTTTGGAAATTTAAAACTAATTTTAAGAAGAGATTTTTAAATAATTATTAAAGGATTTATCTTAGTAGTTTAAAAATAATGGTAATAATAATGAGTATGAAAGATAATAGAAACGGATACGGGTACGGGTACGGGCACGTGGTAAAATGTCCAACTACGGATACGAAAAGAAATTAGAAAAATACGAGAGAAATACAGATAATATTAATGATAAAAAACCGGTCGTTACATCCTACCCACCTTAAGAACGATTCCGTCCTCAGAATCTAATCGACTAAGGCACCGGAAAAACGTAAGGGTAACGCTCGTACCTCCTCTTCTAACGTATACACATCCATAAATAACCATCATGCCATAACCAAATAGTATTTCTAATACTAATATCGACACTAATAGTATTACTACTGATAATACCAATCAACGTCTATGCTAATAGCAGTAACAACACACGTACATACATTACTAGTTTCATATTAACATAACACGCTTAATATAATATCATCCTACAAATATAATTCAACCAAAATTATACTCAGGTGAATAGTAACACTTTACTACACCACCACATCGATTTACTAGCTGTAAGTGTGCTATCACCTTGCACACTCACATTATTACTAATACACAATGCATTATCTTATATCTTATACACTCACAATCTATAATGATATAGTATCACATGTCACTTAAACATAAATACAATTATTCTTAGTCAATTAATACTTCAATCGTATAACCACTTTTACATACCACATATTACCATATAATACAAATTACTACACGTATATACATGCACGTAATACCTTACACCATAGAGAGAATTATATAAGTCTTACCCCTAGCACTAGGGTCGTCGAAATCTACCCACCTTAAGATCAAGTCCGTCCTTAGACTTCCTTAAATAGGCCAACATAGGGTTGGGCGGACTTAGACACCAAGGTCATTCTATCACATTCATACATACATTATAATGAAACTATATACATCCATATGCATACACTTAATCATATATCACACACTTTCAAATACCTTTACATACGTTCATTTTACACACATATACATGCTTACACTACTACACGCCTACCTCATATCTACATACACACACCGGTATTCACAACCATGGTAACTTACATACATAGGGCTAGTATACTATTACATACATCCATATACACGTAGTCACAAACATACGACTAGGCATACTTCCTTGTATACACATGCTCATACATCATCCCGTAGGGGAAATATTATAATCCTTCTATACATAAAACATACTTATTCATACAATATATATATACCTATAACTAACCACATACACAAATACACACGAGCACACGCCAGACATACTAACATATAGATCACATAATAAATCTGCACACACCACTATATGTACACCTATTATCATTACACCTAACATGCATATCACTGTACTAGCATACCATTATAATCATTAACAAGTACGACTAAGGTATATATACTCCTTGTAACTAGCCAAAACCAAATCAATCACGCTCAGATATTCCTGTAGTGATATAGCTAATCGCTTGCCTAAGTGTAAATATACGCTTACTACTCTACACTCGACTATATACGTATATATCACAAATTACTGTACATACATGCACATACGACGCAATAGATAATCACACTATACTAATATACTCAGGGTAGCACACTCATACATGGGTGGTATATAGATATTAACACGCACGGGTCCACACTCACTATCTATATACATGCACCACAACACCACAATCAAGCTAATGGTCCCACTATACTTAAACTAAAGCTGACATAAGCAAAGATAAGCACTAATGTGATAACTAAGTAATAGGGTAGGATTCAGAGTCGAATGAGGCAATGAGTTAATATTGTGATGGACGGTTCCGAATGTGGGATGGATAAGAGGTTAATTGGTTGGGTGAGATAAAATATTTATGAACAAAAGTAAGAAGATAAAGATGTGTGTAAGAATAAAAATATCGTCATAACTCACGTAAAATAGTGAGCATACAGTAGGAGTAAGACGTAAAATATGATCAGTCAAATAATATGTGAAGAGTAATATGGGCATAATGTCGTAGTGCTTGTTTGGTAAATGGAAATGGGTTTGTAAAATGGAATTTTTTTTAAAAAGGATGTGAAGACAATGATTTTGAAACTGACACATAAGATTTTGAATTTCTATTTAACTTAGGAAGGTATTTTGTAAAAGTATATATGAATGACTGTTTTTGAAATATGTTGGTAAGAAAAGGGGATAATATTTTGAGCTAGCGAAATAGAAATAACATTTTTTTTTAAAAAAGAGTCCATTACATGAGGAAAATAGAGTAGCTATATAAGGCTATGTGAAGAAGAAGTGCGAAAGATGTATGTTAGAAAAATCGCTATAAGATAGTAACTAAAGCTCGCGTCAATAGAGCTTCATAATCAAGGTTTGGTTTAAGTCGACTGAAACGTAGAAATTCTAAGTAAAATTTTTTCGAAAGGATTTTAAACTTAGCAAAGAATTCAATAAAAGAAATATCGAAAATACTTTTTAAAAGACCATAGATCTACAATGGGGAGGTTCAATGTTAAGGATGGTGGACCTGAAAAGTTTATGTGAATCGAGGACAAGGAATAAGTTTGACGATCGAAACGTAATGACGACTAAGAAGTAACCCCGTGAATATGCTACGATGGTTTTCTCTGATCACTAACCTAGAAGTGTAATGATTAGGAAATAGTAAGAAAAATCGGGAGAAATAAGCTTTGGGTCGACTAAGTTTTAGCACTAAGGTTCATCAACGAACTAGACTGCGATATGGAAGCCGAGGTGAGGGTTCGTTGGGGATCGAGATCGAGATCTTATCTATAGATCTGGAATGTCCTATGCTTCGAAGTCTACTCGTTGCAGGCGTCTCAGGTTCGACTTGCACGGCGACGATCGCTACATTCGGTTGGGCCCTAGATTCGATAAATCTAAGCGAACGACTAACGAACTCAAAAATATAATATGGTTAGAGCTGGATGATTAATCGCTAGGGTGACTCCCAAGATGGGTCATGGCAAGGGCGACTAACTAATGAGCACGAGCGTTTAACTAACTCCTCATATTATCCTGGTATTGGTTTCCTATCGTGCTGAGACAAGGTATTCGAGTAATTTTGCGTACAAACTATTCTGGATGTTTTGGCTAATGAAAGGTGTTCTCATTGTTCCGAATTTCGCAGTTGCAGGACCTGCATGGGCCGCCACTAAAACCTGTAACGCCCCACTTCCCAAAAACCGGAAGCGAGAGCGTTACGCGGTCCGCTTGAACTGGAGCGGTGAAGCTCAAGTCCAATAAGCGTCTGTGATAAAAACACAGAGGAGGTCCTTGCAATTGCATTCAGAACAATCAGAAAACATTCAAAGAGATAAAAGCCACATCCAGAAATATTAAGTCCATACACGAAATTAAATGACAAGCCACAGCAGGGCTAAAGTAGCAACGAAAGAGAAGTACATAAAGCAAAAACAACAATGTCTGAAAGTAAACTAAAAGGCAACAACGGCTCGAGTCTACTAGTCCTCTGCGTGGAGAGGCTCATCTTCTCGAGCGAACTCCTGGCTCTCCAAGTCAGGTGCCACATAAGGATCCTCCGGGGTACTCAAGCACAGAATTTGACATACATCCAAAAACATGAATGTATGTCAGCAAGGGGTCTGTAAGAAAGAGTTAGCAACCCAGTATAAGATGTACAACCGATATGAATTTAAGAGACATTTAATATTTAAAAGAGATGGCGTTCAGCAAATTTAACAAGACCATTATATTGAAACGAAAGTAACATTCCTAACATGCAGTTCTAAGCAGTTTCAAGAATTAAAGTAAGGTTTTTCCTTGAGTTTGTTAGCATGTCAATTTTCATGAGATCAAGTTAGCGTTGCAAGTTTCATGTCAATAGTTCACATCTATCATAGGGTTCTCGCCTTTAGGTCGTGATGAGTAAGTTGTTCTTCTCACGGGGGCTTACCGTGATTGACACTAACCCACCGCATGCGGGTGGTGCTCTTGAAAAGAGGACCCTTTCATACGCCTAGTGGCCGCTCAACCATAACCCCATCCCAATTTTGTGCTGGAACACAAGCCAGCCTAGTCGACTCACACGACATCACGAATTCACGATTCCACCTTCGAGGCGCACGATTTTCAGGATGTCTCAACTTGTTAAACATTTTCAGACTTGTAGAAATTTAATGTTATCAACATTAATTTATTATTACAACATTTTCAACAACTAAAAGTGGGTTGAACAATTTATACAACAATTTAAAATAATGTTGAATATGGACTTTCGTTGAACATGTTACATAAACTAATTTTTTCCTTGTTGTTTAAAATTAAGGTACATCGTATGATATGCCGTTGGATCACAAATTTCGTCCAGATTGTCATGGCATCGTTTTCATGCCTCATTTGACGTCTATTTTTCAAGTTATACATCAATAAGTAAAAGCGACGTAAAAGTACCGACACTTCAAAAATTCATATCTAATTGCACACTTGCGTGGCTTTGGCGTTCTTGGTGTCGTCGGAAACGTCTCAACAGGTATTACGCTATGATGATGACGGTTCACTGGTTTGATAAAACACAAATCCGATTAAGCTGTTTTTCGATCATAACAGTGTCACAAAAAGCCCCTATAACGTCTAATCGATCTGTTTTATTAGGTCTTCTAATTTACGGTGTGGGTTATAGGTTATAGATAGGGGTACTAACCGTTATGCAGTGAATGGAGCAGCGACGGTGACGTGTACGCCCTCTGATCACTCCTTATTTTACACCTTTTTTTCCGCATGTTTGCATGCCATTTAGATCGCCCAAATCATGTTTTTCACGATATATCGACGATATTGCGATGCTTTTCATGATTTGTTGTTTTTGTCGCATTTCAGGTGATTTGGCGTGATTTGGAGTGATCTCGAGATACGCCTACTCCAGAGGGTCACTGACGACCTTCCCGAGGGGTATCTTGCTGTTGGAGAGGAGCGGAAGAAGAACGGACGTCGCAGGAGCGACGAGGAGACCAAAATAAGCAGATTGGGCATTTTTGTGTCCCACTCAGCCGAGTGGAGGAGCTACTCGGCCGACCAGCGAGACACTGCTCGGTCGACCAAAGCAGACACGATTTACATGTGCACTCTGTCGAGCACCGAAGACCACATCGGCCGAGTGACGAGACCCCGTCCGCCCGAGTGGCGCCCAGACGAAGCCCTTCAATAATCCCCAAGTTACTGTTTTTCGGCTGCCTGAGCTTCAGAAGACCCACTCGGCCGAGTGGATAATCCCGACCGCCCGAGTACCAAGAAGCCATCGGCCGAGTGACGACAACTCACTCGGCCGACCAGCCCCCGAAGTGAAGACCCCTGAAGATCGCGACTTACTGGAAAATTACAGGGTTTTCACTCGGCCGAGCGACTTTTGTCACTCGGCCGAGTGCGATGCGCTGCCTGTAGCGAAAATTGCGGAAAACAGGCTGTGCAGGGGTATTTTGGTCACAGTTTTTGGACGATTTTTAGGGGTATTTAAACCCTGTTTTTACCCTAGTTTTAGAGAGCCTCTCTCTTAGATTTTTTTGCAGTTTTTTAGATTAACTTTTTAGCTTTATTTTGGAGATTGGAGAAGAGACAAAGTTTGATTTTTGTTGGATTAATTGAAGAACTCCATTGGTTTGCATCTCTTTTCCCTAAAAATTCTATTTTTATTGCTATTCTCAATATTGTGATGAATTCTATTGCTTATTTCATTGATTATTTTTGTGATTGTGCTATGATTTGTGAGTAGTCTCCACGTCTTGGGGCGTGGGGATGAACCCTACAAGCCCTATTTCATATTTGTGATGAATTGGTAGAAATTGTGCTAGAATAGTTATTAGGGATTAGATTGGGATCAATTTACTACGGATGGCTAGGTATTCATATCGATTGGGATTTGCAAGAGATTGGATCCCAATTCGATAGGAAGCCCTAGAAATCCGAATTGGGTTGGAATCGGATTTTTCGAAGTATCGGTTTGCAAGAGATCGGGCCGATACTAGGATTTCCGGTTGCAATTCCGTGCCAATACCCGTTTGCAAGAGATTGGACGGGTAGGAACTATCCCAACCTAGGTCGCGGGCCGAGTTTGCAAGAGATTGGACTCGGTGCGCGATTGAACGATGATGTTGATCCTAATGCTAGCTTCCCTAGGCTAGGGTTTGCAAGAGATTGGACCCGAACCTAGGATAGCTATAGACCGGCAACAGCGCGAGAGCGTGAGCTTGGTTCTACATTCAGTTGCAACTAGTTCATCCGAAATCTTATTCTAGCAATTTTGATACCGATGAACCGCATTTATGAAATACGGTGAGTAGCGGGAATTCCACGTTCCCTAGACGTCTTTTATTTGATTTGATATTTCCACACTTTGTCTGACGATTGTGACAGGATCGCCAAAGGCAAATCTCTCTTTTTGAATAGACAGGTTGATCGGAACAAGCACGGTCATTCGTCCTCCCTGTGTTCGATAACCCGCTCGCCGCTATACCGTGCGCTTGCGGTAAAACTACAACCGTTCTTTTGGGTTACGTCCCGGAGCGATCAAGTTTTTGGCGCCGTTGCCGGGGAGGCGATTGCGTTTGATCTTACCATCCTAGCTATTTCTTTCTTTTATTTTTTTTATTTTTTTATATCTTTACCTAACCCTTCCACGGTACTAATCATTTCTTTGAAACTCTGTTTCCCTGTGCATGTACACGAGATCTACGGCGGACCCTGAAGCTATATTATTTGATCCCGAGATCGAACGTACCGCGCGGAGACTTAGAGCGGAAAGGAGACAAAATCGGGATGGGCGGTTTATGACCAACCCAGAAACTCCGGAACAATTAGCGGCAAGAATGGCAAGGATAATTTCTATTCGAGATAGGCTTCAGCCTAAGACCTCTTCTACGACCTCTTCCATTGCCGTGCCGGAGTTGGCGGCCGACAAGAACTTCGAGCTAAAGACTGGACTAGTGGTTCTGATGCAGCAGGATCCATTCCATGGAAATGCCCATGAGAATCCTCACTAACACATCCAATTATTCTTGTCGAAGTGCGCCACATTTCAGATGCCGGGGGTCTCCATCGATGCCATCAGACTGCGTCTCTTCCCCTTCACGCTAAAGGACAAGGCACTCTATTGGTTGAGGACGCAGGCTGACGGAGTCTTCACCTCTTGGGACGAGTTGGCAAGTGCATTCATTGACAAGTTCTATCCGCCATCCAAGACGGTGAAGATCCGGAGCGCTCTTATGTCCTTCAAGCAAGGACCCCAAGAGACGCTCTATGAGGCTTGGGAGCGTTTTAAGGATTTGCAGCATCAATGCCCGCACCATAGCATTGAAGATTGGGAGCTAGTGCATAGCTTCTACAACGGTCTCCAACCGGGGACCAAACAAATTATTGATGCCGCAGCGAATGGTGCTATCTTGTCAAAGACTCCCGAAGAAGCTACGGCCCTAATTGAGGAGATGGCCTCAAATAATCAACAATGGGGCGATGAGCGAGGACACTCCACGTCCTCCTTAAAGCCAACTAGCATCTACGAGGCGAAGGCTGTAGCGGAGCTTACGAGAAAGTTTGATTCTCTCCACAAGGTAGTGGAGAGATTGGAGAAGTTCATCACGGAGCCCCAAGGAACCCCTTCCACCTCCGCGCCGACGAACCAAATGTGTGATTGGCAAGACCAATCTCAAACCATGTATTCGGGAGGAGAGCAAGGAGAAGGATCCTTGGAGCAAGTACAATATGTTGCGGGGAACCAAGGATATTGGGCCAATCCGGCCACAAGAAATCATCCCGGATTCTCTTACGCCAACAATGAAGGAGCTTTGAACCCGCCACAACAACCACCTCAACAAGCTCGACCGCCACCACCACCCCAACAACAATACTATCCGCCGAGGGGGCCTCCACAACAAAATTTCCAACCGAAGCAACAAGTTCCACCATATAGGCCGCCCGGATACAACCAAGGGTGGAGGAATCAAAATCAAAACCCTCCACAAGCTCCACAACGATCCGACTTCGAAACTAGAGTGGAGGCGTTCATGGCCGAGCAAAATAAGGTCAATGCCACCTTGAAGGCGGGGCAAGACTCCCTTAATACCGTTGTGGCTCAAATATCGGAGCAATTGGCTTTGCTCAATCGGAACACTCAACGATTGCCGGCGCAACCCGAGCAAAACCCACGGAGCAACACCGGCCACATCAATGCCGTAGTTGCCGTTACTACTAGAGGCGGGAAGGACACCCCCCCGCCATGATTCCTACTGAGGAGCCCGTGGAGGAAAGCTTGGAGCCAATTGAGCCGGTAGTTGAAGTTGAAAAGGAGAAGGAGCCACAAGAAAAGGAGAAATCTAGAGCGGAGCAATTGATTGAGGAAAGGCGCTTCATGCCACCGGTCCCATTTCCCCAAAGGCTTGCTAGAGCGAAAATGGAGAAAAGGCTAGCAAAGTTTCTCGAGTATCTTAGAGGAGTTAGCCTCAACATTCCTTTCCTCAACGCCATCGTGGAGATCCCCACATATGCTAAATTCTTAAAGGACTTGATTTCGGGGAGAAAGAGGAAGGAAAAGATCATGCTAGCCGAGGAGGGCTCTTGGTTTACTAAGAGAGAAAAAGAGCCGGCCAAATTCAAAGATCCGGGGAGTTTTCGGATTCCTTGCACCTTGGGCGACGTCCCTCTTCAAAAGGCGTTGGTGGATCTAGGGGCTAGTGTAAGTCTCATGCCTCTCTCCATGTTCTTAATGCTAAACACCGGGACAAAGTTGAAACCTACCGACATGCGGATACAATTGGCCGATGGGCGAATAACAAGGCCGGTAGGGATCGCCGAAGACATCCCACTACAAGTCCCAGGGGGAATATGCTTGCCATGTGACTTCATGATCATGGACGTTAAGGAGGAGGGAGACACTTCATTGATACTTGGACGCCCGTTCCTCGCCACCGCCGGAGTCATCGTCGACGTGCGCGAAGGCACCCTAACTTTAAACGTCGGAAACATCGAGGTGGAGCTCCACATTCCTAAGGCTATGAAGCACATGCCTTACCACGAGGAACTTGACTACATGGACCTCCTTGACGAGGTAATTGAAGAGGCGATCCCCCACTCAATCGGCGCTCTATTTGATGAGGATTTCGAGGAAGGCCCGGATTTAGGCCAAGATGAGAAGAAGGATGATTCCCCCGACTTCTCCGCTGAAGATGATGAAGGCGACGCTGATGTCGCAAGGATTCGAGAGCTCTGCAAGCTCTCGAAATTAAAGTCTCCAAAGAAAGCTCCGCCGGCACGAAGATCGGCATCACCGGTAAAGCCGTTGACCGGAGCAAATGCTAGCTTGGGGGAGCCTCCCCCCAACACTATTCGAGACGAGAGACCACCGCGGGAGAACACGCCACCGCAACTTCCGAATCCACGCGTTCTCCCCGGAAAGTTTGATGGGTGCATCCCGTATGCAACAAACATCCCGCATTGATTGAAAATTATATGGGGTCGAGCTCACGACCTTAAACGAGCACTTGTCAGGAGGCAACCCGACGGTTATTACTTTATTTTTACTTTTTCTTTATTTTTGTTTTAGAAATTTTTAGTGTTTTGAGTCGTTCGCCCAAAAATTTTGTGATAACGGGTCCTATTTTTCTTGACAGGAGAGGAGATAGGTAAATCCATCATGAGGAGGATGAACGAGACGACGAGGAGCACCCCAGGAAGACGCTCGATGCTTAGGAGTAAGATGAAATCGACTGGAGGAAGAAAGACGGAGTTTAGAGCCCAAACGAAGACAAACAGCAGAAAACAGGGCTCACTCGGCCGAGTATACTAGTCACTCGGCCGAGCACACAAGTTCGTCCGGCCGAGCCGCTCACGAACGAGGGAAGTCTGCTGTACCCAATTCTCTGTTTATTTTCCTCATTTCAGTATAACTGCTACTCGGCCGAGTATATATTTTCACTCGGCCGAGTAAAACGGATACACTCCTAGGGCGAGTCTTGCCGAGTAGCTTGAGCCACTCGGCCGAATGGACTTACTCCACTCGGCCGAGGCTGGCATGGCCACTCGGCCGAAGCGTAAGCGAGGAGGATTTTACATTGATCCCACTCGGCCGAGTCGTAACTTTTATTATATAAGGGGCGAGGGGGGGGGCACGTTTTTCGAAAACGCAAAAAACCCAATTTCGCCCGACTATTCAGCTTCCCTCACCCGACCCTCGCTCGCTCTCGTCCCCACTCGGCTGACCGGCCACCTCGCGCCACCGCTCGACCAGCCACCGCCGGCCGACCACCCGCCGTGACTCGCCCGAGTCGCCGCCGGCGGCCGCTGCTCCGATCATCTCCGGTATCGCCTATTTCGCCCTATTTCTCCTCTTTTTGTGTATTTTTAGAGGATCCATGTGTTAAACGACCCCCAAACCCTAATCAATTCCTATATCTATCTATTATACACCTAATGCCCCATACATTTTGAATATTACCCGCTGATATCGCCATTTCATGCGCCGGTTGTTTTTTGGAGCTTAGGGGAGCTCAGGGGAGCTTTTACGGACTGATTTGGGCTTCGCGGAGGCGCTGACTTCGCACGCTTCCATTGCTGAGCACTCGCGGCGTGTCGGGGTACACTCTTTCCATTATTTTGCACACGCCACACTTTTCACATTTTTTTCGGCGCGCGCTCGGGGCCGATATGCCGCCCCGGACACAGCCGCGGTCGAAGAGAGCTTCCGCCAAGCGGAAGCGGTCGGATGATGCCGGCCCCTCCCACGAGTTGGAGGACTCTCCTCCACCGTCTCCCACACACCCCATCCACCCAGCACAGCCTGCAGGCCCCGCACACCCCGCACAGCCTGCAGCGCACCCACAGCCCGCACAGCCACCACCTCCGGCTCCACTGGTCGGGCCGCTCAGGATTACGTTCCGAGACGACGCACACCGCGCCGTCTTCGAGCGTATCTCCCAGCGCTCGATCGTACCCTCCAGGTTTGCACACCTCGCTGACCTAGGACGCCTGGGGGTACTAGAGGGGATGCTCATGTTGTACGACAACGTGGGCTGGCGAGATTTCTTCCAGGTGTCGGCGGATACGTTCACCCGCCCGACACTTGAGATTCTTAGTTCGATCACCCGGACCGACGAGGGATGCTCGTTCCGGTTCATGGATCGAGAGTGCCAGGTCACTCTCGATATGATGAGAGCGTTTTTCTCGTGGCCCGCTGTCCCCGGTGCTGATCGCGGTTACGGCCCCACCCATATCCCCCCACCTTCCTTCGACGCCGGTGCCTTCTGGGCCCGGATTACGGGTCTTCCCACTGCCTTTGACCCTAGTAGGGCCAAGGCCTCGGCCATTGTCCATCCCTGCCTCCGCATTGCTCAGCGCCTTATGGCGACGACCTTTTTGGCCAGATATGAGCCGGGCACGATGTCTACGCCAGAGCTCTACATGCTCTACGCGATGACACGTCCCAGAGCTCTATCTAGGGATGGCGATGAGCTAGTCCCCACCGTTGTGATTGATGTTGCGGCTTGGTTTTTGGACCGCATCATTGTATCGGTGGGCGCTCGCTCACCGATATGCTGCGGCGGCCTGATCACCTTGCTTACCCTTATGACCGGCGAGGACTTCCCTGACAACTTGCGACGAGCACCGGGCCCCACTTCTCTGTCGATAGATGTTATGGCCCGGATGAAGATGCTTCGTCCGCACGGTGAGCGTCACTGGGTCTGGTTGCACGGCCCTTACGGGGCCGATTACATGATTCTTCCGAGCCCAGCTCGGACTCAGATTGCACCGGCCCAGGCAGACTGGCTCCCTGCGATGGATGTTCTCATCCCTACTGCTTACGTGCTCGAGGCCGAGGAGGCCGAGCAGGCCCACGCTGCCCACGCTGCCCAGGCTGCCCCCGCAGACCCTGTTGCACACCCTGCCGAGCCTGTTGACCCTGTTGACCCTGTGGCCCCTCAGCCTATACCTGACGTTTCCGCTGCTCCTGACACCTCTGTCGGTGTCGCGAGTACCTTAGCTGAGACCACTTCCACCGTTTCCACTACGCCCACCTCCACTGTTTTCGAGGATGTCACCACCCCCACTGGCCCTCTGTCTGCCGAGCCTGTTTCTTTTGCACCACCCGAGCGCCCGCCGACCGTAGTTGAGTGCGGAGAGCCCTCTGTCTCTACTGCTGCTGTATTTTCCGAGAGTGTCGTGGCGTCTGTCCACACTTCTGTGCCACTGACCTCTCTGGCCGCCTCGCTGCCACTTTTGCATTCTTCTTTCGCTGCTGCTGCCTCCACTTCCCACCAGCCAGTGCCCCGGCCTCACACCGAGGCCAGGCCCACATTTGCGAGCGCAGCGCCTTTTGTACCCTTCCCCGCTGAGCCCGTCACATACGCGACTCGAGTACGCCAGCCACGCCCTGCACAGCCCCGACCGGTGCGTCCCTCTGCACCACCGCCCCCCGACACTGTACTTCAGAGCATTCGTGCTCTCGAGGTGGCGGTGAGTGGCCTCAGAGGCGACCTTAGGACCCTGTCCTCCACCGTCTCCGCGATGGCTGGCCGCTTTGACCTGATCCCCCAGATTCACTACTGTCTTACCCAGGTCTTGGAGCGTCTCCCCCGCGTACCCACACCCACCCAGCAGGTTCCCACCCACACTTCCACACACACTCGACCTGCTTCCACTTCCACACCCACCCCAGCTCAGCGGCCTGTCCAGCCACCACCACCACCTCCGCCTCAGGACGGAGACGGCGCAGCACCTCCTTCTTAGGCACCCTTGATGCCTTGGATTATTTTTGCCGTTGTGCTGCCCGTTTCTGCTGGGTCCTGTTGCATTTTTGTCCACCCCCCTCCCCTCACTTATTTTGGGATTCTCATGTTGACCATATATTTATATATCTTTTTTGGGAGAGAGGGAGAGTTTTTGGTGACACACTTATATATCTGTATCACTCCTATCTTTGCATGCATCATGTCCGCATCATATTTTCATTTCTTTATTTTTTATTTTTATTTTTATTTTTTATTTTTTCCATCATGCATGCATCCTCACTTGCCCCTCACATTACTTATCTCTCGGTGTGCCCCACTTTGCACATTGAGGACACTGTGCCATTTAGCTTGGGGGAGTGAGTTCTCACGTTCTTTTTCAATTTGCCACCTTTATTTTTAGTTTTTCACGCCATTTTTCGCTTTTGCACTTACTTTCATCACTTTTTCTTTTATTTTGCCATGCATCACGTTTTTCTTATTTTTCTGTGTGCCGCATTGCATAGTTCTATTTTCCCTTTATCTTTATTCCTTTCTTTTTCATCTCATGCTAGAGATGACTTTTCTATGATGATGATGACGTGGAGGTAGCTTTCTCTATATGCATGCTTTATTTGTCATGTCTTAGATTTTATTTCTGATATCATATGCTATGACTTGCCTTGCATCTAGAGATAGTAACCCACATTTTTTCCGCATGAAAATGGATGAAATTTTACTATTAGCTGAGTCTGAATATTCATATGTATGCCATCACAGAAAACACACCAAGATTCACGCATTGAATGCCTATGTCTGGAGTACCGATTTCTTTTCCTATATCACTTCTATATGCATGGATTGTACATTTCACTTCAGGATGATTGAATGATGTTAGCTACGATATATCTGGACTAGTTAGCTTTTTTATGATCGAAACTGAGTAGATTAGATTACCCTGCTGAAGTTGTCGTGCATGTCTTATAGAGTGAACCGAGTGATATATCTATTTCTTTCTCCACAAATCTTGAACATCATTTCTCTACTTTTAATATCATTGGTGAATCTCCCCTTAGCGATTCTATTATATGGCATTTCCCCCGCTATTAATTCCTAGCTCCAAATTTCTTATTCGAAAAAAAAAGAAGGAGAAAATATTCTTGTATATCATTATCTCTCTTTGAGTTGGGATCGTTGTGTATATATGCTATATGAAAAAAAAGAGAGAGAGAAAAGAGGAAAAATCCTCAATAAAAGATCCCATCTCACTTTCTTTCTTTCTCTTCTCTTTTCATCGCTTTTGGAGCTTTCTAAAAATGGGGATGTAAATATTTTTTTTATGCCACCACGCTTATAGATAAGCTTGGGGGAGGGGATCCATTGATGTGTGAGAGAGTGACTACTTGACGTTGCACGACAACCTAGGCTAAGTAATATTCTATACTCGGTGAGATTATTTTTAGCTTTACGAAATCCAGAAATCTAAGCCTAGCGTTCATTTCATGAAATCCATACTTTTCTATTCTCTCTATTCTATAGTGTGATACTCTTATACTCCTGATAGAAAGCGTTCAATTGAAAAGTGTGTGATCTGTGATTTGTATACCGCTTTAAATGATTCAGACGATGTTAATTTTAAAATTATTCCGTTTTTCATGATTATATTGTTGTTCGTGTGTTTTCTATTTCTATTTGCACTATTATACTATGATATCAAAATAAAATTCTTTGACATGTGTTTTTCATTCAGTGCATGCTATATGAGTAAGCGAAACCCACGTCCTGAGAAAATGATCTAGTAGCTTGCCTCTTCGCTTCTTTCTTTCTTCTTTATTTTTATTTCGTTTTTCATTCTTCTCCGTTTTTCTTTTTTTTTCATTTTTTTTCGCCGTTTTCGTTTTCCGAATCCACCGGGTTCGCCTTTTACTTATCTTCCTCGAGGACGAGTAAGAGGTAAGCTTGGGGGATTTTGATCACTCCTTATTTTACACCTTTTTTTCCGCATGTTTGCATGCCATTTAGATCGCCCAAATCATGTTTTTCACGATATATCGACGATATTGCGATGCTTTTCACGATTTGTTGTTTTTATCGCATTTCAGGTGATTTGGCGCGATTTGGAGTGATCTCGAGATACGCCTACTCCAGAGGGTCACTGACGACCTCCCCGAGGGGTATTTTGCTGTTGGAGAGAAGCGGAAGAAGAACGGACGTCGCAGGAGCGACGAGGAGACCAAAATAAGCAGATTGGGCATTTTTGTGTCCCACTCGGCCGAGTGGAGGAGCTACTCGGCCGACCAGCGAGACACTGCTCGGCCGACCAAAGCAGACACGATTTACATGTGCACTCGGCCGAGCACCGAAGACCACATCGGCCGAGTGACGAGACCCCGTCCGCCCGAGTGGCGCCCAGACGAAGCCCTTCAATAATCCCCAAGTTACTGTTTTTCGGATGCCTGAGCTTCAGAAGACCCACTCGGCCGAGTGGATAATCCCGACCGCCCGAGTACCAAGAAGCCATCGGCCGAGTGACGACAACTCACTCGGCCGAGCAGCCCCCGAAGTGAAGACCCCTGAAGATCGCGACTTACTGGAAAATTACAGGGTTTTCACTCGGCCGAGCGACTTTTGTCACTCGGCCGAGTGCGATGCGCTGCCTGTAGCGAAAATTGCGGAAAACAGGCTGTGCAGGGGTATTTTGGTCACAGTTTTTGGACGATTTTTAGGGGTATTTAAACCCTGTTTTTACCCTAGTTTTAGAGAGCCTCTCTCTTAGATTTTTTTGCAGTTTTTTAGATTAACTTTTTAGCTTTATTTTGGAGATTGGAGAAGAGACAAAGTTTGATTTTTGTTGGATTAATTGAAGAACTCCATTGGTTTGCATCTCTTTTCCCTAAAAATTCTATTTTTATTGCTATTCTCAATATTGTGATGAATTCTATTGCTTATTTCATTGATTATTTTTGTGATTGTGCTATGATTTGTGAGTAGTCTCCACGTCTTGGGGCGTGGGGATGAACCCTACAAGCCCTATTTCATATTTGTGATGAATTTGTAGAAATTGTGCTAGAATAGTTATTAGGGATTAGATTGGGATCAATTTACTACGGATGGCTAGGTATTCATATCGATTGGGATTTGCAAGAGATTGGATCCCAATTCGATAGGAAGCCCTAGAAATCCGAATTGGGTTGGAATCGGATTTTTCGAAGTATCGGTTTGCAAGAGATCGGGCCGATACTAGGATTTCCGGTTGCAATTCCGTGCCAATACCCGTTTGCAAGAGATTGGACGGGTAGGAACTATCCCAACCTAGGTCACGGGCCGAGTTTGCAAGAGATTGGACTCGGTGCGCGATTGAACGATGATGTTGATCCTAATGCTAGCTTCCCTAGGCTAGGGTTTGCAAGAGATTGGACCCGAACCTAGGATAGCTATAGACCGGCAACAGCGCGAGAGCGTGAGCTTGGTTCTACATTCAGTTGCAACTAGTTCATCCGAAATCTTATTCTAGCAATTTTGATACCGATGAACCGCATTTATGAAATACGGTGAGTAGCGGGAATTCCCCGTTCCCTAGACGTCTTTTATTTGATTTGATATTTCCACACTTTGTCTGACGATTGTGACAGGATCGCCAAAGGCAAATCTCTCTTTTTGAATAGCCAGGTTGATCGGAACAAGCACGGTCATTCGTCCTCCCTGTGTTCGATAACCCGCTCGCCGCTATACCGTGCGCTTGCGGTAAAACTACAACCGTTCTTTTGGGTTACGTCCCGGAGCGATCACCCTCAAAACAGCGACGCACATAGGAACCAGCTACGGTAGCAAGGTGTTAGAGGGCAGCGGAGCGCGTGGTGAGCCCAACAGCAGTAGTAGCCGCCCGGGGTGCGGCAGGGCTGCTGTCAGCAGATCTGGAGCATATCAGGCACTAGAGAAGGCCGGAGAGACCCGGAGGCGTCGTTGGCCGCCGGGAGAGGGGCATGCCTTGGGGGGTTGCACGCGTGTAGGCGAGGCTACGTTGTCTACAGGGAGGAGAACTTGGGGTGCGGGTCTGTTGAGTGGGTTGGTGGCTGCCCGGAGGAGAAGAGATGGGGGAGGGGGAGCAGTCACGAGGGAGGAGAGGAAGTCGATGGCGTGCGTGGGTGCTGTTGATGATGATGGCGGAAAGGGAAGGCCGCAGCTGTTAGGGGAAGGATTGGACGCACGGAGGAGGCTGCGGGGAGAGATGGCCGTGGGGGGAGACGGGTCGCGGGCTGACTGGGCGTTTTGCAAGGTCCTGGGGGGTGCGAAGGAGGAGGAGGAGGGGAGCAGTCACGAGGGAGAAGAGAGATCGACGGGCTTGCGCGTGTTGCCTGGGCGTGGGTCGGCATTGCGTGCGTGTATGAGGATGGGTGCATCGGAGATTTATGATGGCGGGAGGAGGTCCGAGTGGTGGCCAGAGGAAAGCAAACGAAGGGGCTCGGCGTGAGATCTCGGCGGAGGCTGCTCTTCGTGTGGAGGCACGAATGACAGGAGGCGGCTGTGTATAGATGTCCTCTAGGGTTTATAATATTTAGAAGTAGGGGCAGCTGCTATTAGGTTAGCCTAGGTTCTTATTATAATAGCTAGATTTCTTATTATATAATTGTAGGGTGGGGCTCTTGAGAGGGGCAGCACGTGAGGAGAGATGGGTTTCATATTTATTTTTATTTTTCTGTGTAAAAGCCTCAATCAAAAAAACTGTGTGTTTCATGTGCTGGGTGCGTGGGTGCTAGATGTGTTCGGCCATAGGGTAGGGCTAGTTATAATAGGTAATGATTTGAAATACTATTAATGGGATTTGTATTTAATAGGTTTAATCAAGGAATTATAGCTAATTAATAGGTTTGAATAGGTCCTAACTAGGAAGGTCTTCATTTGAATTTAAAGTTTTAAAAACAAAGTTTGAAATTCAAAATTTGAATTTTGGAAATTTAAAACTAATTTTAAGAAGAGATTTTTAAATAATTATTAAAGGATTTATCTTAGTAGTTTAAAAATAATGGTAATAATAATGAGTATGAAAGATAATAGAAACGGGTACGGGTACGAGTACGGGGACGGGGACGGGCACGGGGTAAAATGTCCAACTACGGATATGAAAATAAATTAGAAAAATACGAGAGAAATACAGATAATATTAATGATAAAAAACCGGTCGTTATAACTCTAGTGGCTCTGCCTCGATCCATTTGGTGAAGTAGTCGACTGCGGTGACGAGAAACTTCCTTCCTCTCGAAGTTATGGGGAATGGTCTGAGGATGTCGAGGCCCCATTTGGTGAATGAGACCGGGCTGAGAATTGGAATCAGGTCAGTGGGCATGGCAGTTGTATGCTTATAGAATCTTTGGCACTCCCCACACAGCTTGACGTATTTGGTCGCGTCGTTCAGCATGGTCGGCCAATAATAGCCCTATCGAATTGCCTTGTACGCTATGGTGCGGCCTCTGTAATGATTTCTGCAGAGTCCTTCATGTATCTCGCAAATGACCTGCTCAGCACTTACGGGCCCAAGGCATTTTAAGTAAGGCAAGACGTCGTATCTCGCGCGACGCTTTCGATAAAACACGTCGTCGAAGATCACAAACGTCAAGGCCCGTCTTTCAATCTTCTGCGCTTCTAGCATGTCTTCAGATAGGGCTCTCGTCTCAAGGTAGGCGATGATCGGGCTCATCCATGATGGCTCCTAGTCGATGCACCACAGTTCGCCCTCCTCTATGCTTGGTGTAAAAGGTTCTCGACATAGATATCTTTCCCAATCTCGGCCAGAGAAAAGGATTCCAACCTTGAGAGGGCATCGGCCCAGAGGTTGTTCGACCTGGGCAGATCCTGGATCGTTGCTTTTTCGAACTTGAGGAGCTCGGCCCGGGTGCACTTTAGGTACCGATTCATCAGGTCCTCCCTTACTTCGAAGCTGCCTTGAATTTGTTGGACGACTATGTTGGATCTGGATCCTAGCCTAGAGGGGGGGTGAATAGGCTTTTAAAAAATAATTCGTGCAACCCACGAATAAGCACACGCAGTTATAGCACAACCAGAGTAAATAAAATGTAGACACAGAGTACACAACAGATTTACCCTGGTTCGGTCGTCCCAACGACCTACTCCAGCCCCCAAAGCAGAACTAGTATTGAATAGCGCAATAGGTACAAAACCACAAGTTAGAGCACGCTTAGAGCACCCTCTACGCCTCTACACTCGCCAGGCTCTCAGTACCCCACTCACTGTGTTTTCTCTCGCTATCAATCCTAGTAAAGCTTTCTTCCAGCTAGTCCCAAACTAGCTGGGTCCCACTTGTCTAGCCCCAACCAGACAAGTCCCAAAATAGTCCCCAAAGATGGTAAAGTTTCCCCTACGAAGATCTATCACAATTGCTACACAAAATAATAAAGTATTGAGTTTAGAAAGCTCAGATTGTGCAGCAGCGATGTCTTCGTCAATAAGCACGGGCCAGAAATCGTCTGACGTAGATGTCATAGTCTCCTCTCTCTTTAGCAACTCAAGATGCTCTGACGATACGGCTAGCAATGTGCACTTGCGCAACTCCCCTCAAAAATTGTCCCTGCCTTTTTGGTTTATATCTAATCAATCACCATGTGCCTTGTCAAACTTTCGGCACCTTAAGAATGGCTCCTTGAATTATTTGAAGGCCGGCCTGTGCTCTTGGATGTTGGTGGCCGCCATACCCTGTAAATCAAAAGAGCAACTACTTGTCCTTTCTCTTCAATTAGATGGCAGCACAAAGAATTGTGGTAGCAAGGGGAATTCTTAAACAGTATGGCCGGCCTTTACTTCTTTTGATTCCCTAGAAAGTCTCGGCCTGCACAAAGAATTGTTTTAATAAATAAACAAAGACTTCTTATATGAATTCTGCTGTCTTGCACATTAAAAGGATTTTTTAATCAAAAAGGTGTGAGTCCCTGAATTTGATTGCCTCAATCTCTTTGAACCTGCAAGCAACAAAAAGAGTTAATAATTGAACCAGTTTGCTTTCTCTCCTTAGTGCACGTGATGGCTTGTAAAGAAATGTGGCCGGCTTTTAGAATTCGGCAGTCTCTTATTCCCAAAAGAAAAATGTCATGTAGCCCAAAAAACAGTGTGTTGTCCTTTCATGACCTGCACAAACAAAACCGGCCAAACTTCAATTTCCTTTATAAAAAAAAATCACAGCACTTACTTTTGATGACCCGTGTGCTCTTGGAGAGTTGAACAAAATTTCGGCCAGCGTGATTTAAAGCTTGATGACCTAGGTGATTTTTCTTGCCGCATGAAATTATTTTTGTGAGGCTCTTAAGGATTGTGTGCGCAGCTTGCTTTACTATGTTGCAATGGTCACCGAGATTCGGCCCTTCAAAAATTCTGTTCCTTCAATTTATTTTGTGCCTTTGTACACGTGAGAACCCCAGGGAATTTTATGATGCCAACAAAAAATGAGTTTGGTTTGCTCTTTGATCAATGCTCCATGGCCAGCTTCAGGCTCTTGAATTATTCAAAGGGGACAAGGGAATTTAATGGCAATTGCATCTCCACGTGAAGGTACCTGTAAAACAACAAGACTAAGAGATGAACAAACACAAGTGGATAATTAATTACCTATTGACTTCAAGCCAGGTGCTTTCAAAGATTCAGAGAGAGGCTTAAAAAAAATTCGGCCAAAAAAAAGGTTGGAGATTAAGACTTGTGGCCGTATAGAATTTTTGTGTATGCCGCGCTTTTTTAGGGTTGCTTTGAGGATGGTTTATATAGGATTAGGAGGGAATCAATGATGATCAAAGAGAATCCCTAGAGTTAAGGAATGGAAAATTTGTATTCGGATTGAATTGAAGTTTGAATAGGAAATGAGTAGCAACAAATCTCCCTATTGATTTGATCAAATATTAAATTAGATCTCCAAAGTCAATCAATCCAATCTTCTAAGTCAATTTGACTTGGTCCACTTTTCCCTCCTTTGACCAAGTCAAACTTCTTTGTGCACACACAGACTCTTTCTCCCAATATGCTATACGAATATCAATTCCTCCAAATAGTGATCGCCAAGCCTGAAACACACTAAGCACACACATCAGATATACCGACACGTTTGTCATCATCAAACCAAGATCCTAGATCGTTGCTTCCAACAATCTCCCCCTTTTGGTGTTGACAAACCCACAAAAGATTTTATCAATAGGAATGAGTGTGTTAAGTGTGTTGAAGGGTGTAATGCAATATGGATCATGAGATGAATATTCAAGAACTGCAACATGGCATGCACAAACTTATAACAAATACAATAGCATGCTCAAATACAATAGCATGCTCCCCCTTCTCTCAAGCTCCCCCTTCAACCAGTATTCAAGAATATTTCAGGCTCCCCCTTCAACAAATAATATCAAATTCGAGAATATTTCAGGCTCCCCCTTCAACAAATAATATCAACATCAGAGCTCTCAAAATCTTTTCTTTCTCCCCCTTTGTAATCACCAAAAGTGGATTAATGAAGTCACAAAAATATCATATGCAAAAATAAATCATTATTAGAAGTAGCGTGCAATTTGCATGAGTAGTCTAAATAATAGGCAAGTCAAGTTCATATAATTTCATACCCGGACTTCTCCACCTTTGTAACGACTGGTTTTCATGTATCTGGATTTATTATAATATAATATATGTCTTGGTGGATTTTCTCCTCATATGTGGTTTTCGTCTCCGTAACTTTCATTTTCGATCGTTTCGTCGTGTTTTCTCGTTTCTTCTTTAGGATCGTCGATTTCGGAGCAAGTCATTCGTGACGGGCTTCATAACGATCGTATCTTACTATTAGATCAAGCCTCGGAGTCTTATGAATCGATCCCGGAGCTCCGCGCTCCCTATCGGAACTTTTGGTGCTTATTAGCCGGTGTAATAAGGGGCACCGACCGACTAGATGACGATCCAGTCGGTCGGCAATCCTTCTTGGACCGACTAGTTGGCTTTCTAAATTTCTCAGGAGTTACTATTTATCGTTAGTCGGTCTAAGAATGTTGGTTGACCGACTAGGTTGCAAA
Source organism: Scilla litardierei (assembly GCA_030789695.1). Lineage (NCBI taxonomy): Eukaryota > Viridiplantae > Streptophyta > Magnoliopsida > Asparagales > Asparagaceae > Scilla > Scilla litardierei. The sequence goes on from CM061142.1 coordinate 709,240,533, forward strand.
CTAGGCGGTCAGCAATGCTTCTTTAACCGACTAACACATCATCTAAATTTTAGTATCAGTACTGTTTACTCTTAGTCGGTCTAAGAACGTTCACCGACCGACTAGATGTCAAACTAGTCGGTCAGTAGCTGTTCATCGACCGACTAAATCTAAATTCTATTTTCGTTCAGAAGTTACTGTTTACACTTAGTCGGTCTGCGTTGGTCGACCGACCGACTAGTTGCCAAACTAGTCGGTCAGTGGTTGCTCTTTGACCGACTAATCTGTGTTAAAACCCTAATTTCTGGGCAGCCGCCAGTCCATCCTATTTAAACCCCTCCCAAACGTTTTCTTCTTCCTCCACTCGACCCAAAACCCTAGTTTCTCCCCCATTGAGCCCCCATCTTCCTCCAACCCTTATTCCTTCATTTCAAGCCCTAAATCCATCATCCAAACCATCCATCAACTCATTCTACCTCTCATCTTCCCCAAAAGCTCATCAAATCCCCAAAATCCCCCAAAAACCCTAGTTCTCCAAACTTCTCCATTCGTTTCCAGATCTGGTCCCTAGGTTCTCTGGAGTGTTTCTTTCGCCTCCTCACGGTAAGAAATCGATCTCTTGATGTTTTCATAACCTATTGGTATTTTTATGAAACCCTAATGAATGGATGTTGTTTTGGTGATTGTTTCCCCTTAACAGCAATTTCCCCGTAGATTAGCATCCGCGAGACGAACCTTCGTGATCGTCATCCCCGGTGCTAGGCAAGTGAAACTTGCAACTTAAGGTTAGGGCCATGTTTTAGGCCATCGTGCTTGTTGTAGGCGTAAAAGAGGCTAGGCGACGAAATGATACTCGCCTAGGCGCAAATTGGGGAACTAGCTTGACGACGAAGCTAGTTCCGACATATATCCTGTTGCACAATTACCATGTCATGTTTAAATTCCATTAACGGTATGCGAATTAATTGTCATGTCATTGCATTCTTTATGTGTTTCCGTGATTGCGTAGCTTCGCTACAATGCTTGTGTTCCTGGCTCGTGTTCCAGAAGCGGGCCATGTGTTGGTTGATAGCCAATGCCCGAATTGCTTGTTTCCGGCTAGGTGCACCCCTACGCCAATTGTTTATGAATCGTGATATAGAATACGAGCTCCTGTGCGGGGCAACCCTGGCTCATTTACTGAGCTCATATGCGGGGACCCTGGCTCGATTACATGTGGGTTTTGGGGTAAGAGTTAAGCGGCCAATCAACTAGGAGTCTGCCCGATCAGCAACTGCAGTGGTAAGGCGTAAACTCTGGGTTTTGGGGTAGTGTTAAGCGGCCAATCGGCGTGAATGTGAAACCATTCAGCTGTAAGGCGTAAACATCTACAAACAACAGTGAAACGTGAATAGTGAATTGATTGAGATTATTAGTAGCTTGGCTACTCTTATCTTGTCCCGTTAATTGTTCTCTTGTACTTATTGTTCACCATGTCTTGCTTGTGCACTCATGTTATAACTGTCATGTCATGCATACTAAAACTGCTAGGTTGCTAGTTGCCTTACTTCCAGTTTACTTGCCCAAGTCGTTTAGACTTGCTGACATGTGCCACTTTACTCTTTTGGGTGACACATGTTAGATCCCGAGCCTGAGTACCTTGTTGAGGACAAGGTGTTTGCTGACGCCGAGCCCGAGCTTGTGTTTGACGGGGAGTACGTGGACACTGGGGACCAGTCCTAGTGTCTTCGTTGTGCTTTCCTTTTGTTTAGACTGCTGTTTCGTTGTCGGTGCGTGGCACCTATACTTTGTGATGTTGTTGGTTTTGTTGGCCTTGTTCTGGGCCGTAGACTCTTTCTTTTAGCCTTGTGGCTTTTCTGGATGTTGAACTTATTTTCATGTTGGACAATTTATGAGATATGAGAATTTTATTTTTGTCTCTTCTTTTATTATTATTTTTGCTCCGTTTGTGGTTACATGGACCTGCTTATGTTTTATTGACGCTTATCGGGTTTGGGGCTTCACGGCTCCACTCTCGTGCGGACCTTTTCACGTCTCGCCTCCATTTTAGGGAAGCGGGTCGTGACAGGTTTTGTTGGTGGCCCATGCAGGTCCTTCTGTAACTGCGATTATCGGAATAGCGATAATAATATTAGAATGTCCAATAAACTAAGTTCGACTTCCGAGTCATAAGCTATGAGTCTAATCTGATTCGTTCTCTGTGTCACTAGATGGCAGGAAGACGATTCACCCGTGGTGGGGGTAGTGGTGCGCTCCCTCATGATGAGGAGCCTGAGCGGGAACCCACCAACGGTGAGATGATGCGGATGATGCTCCAGATGATGCAAGTGCAGCAGGGCGTGCTCCTGCAAGTCCAGAATGCTCCACTTGCTCGAGCTGCCCGGGCTCTTCCGGATGCCCCTCGCTCTAAGCCGGGAGCGAAGCAATTTCGGGAGCTGGGTCCCGCATATTTTGATGGGTCTGAGGGTCCTCTGGCTGCCGATGTGTGGATTCGGAACATCGAGGACAATCTGAAGATGGCCAAGATCACCCCGGCTGGATGGGTTGATTTAGCGAAGAGGCAACTCAAGGATAATGCTCGGAACTGGTGGGATGCGGAAGAGAAGATGTTGGTGGAGCCGATAGCTTGGGCTACCTTTAAGTCCAGGTTTGATGAGGAATTCTTTCCGAAGGCTGCAAAGAAGGAGATGATGCTGCGCTTCATTGATCTGAAGCAAGGGAGCTTGACGGTGGATCTGTACCACCAAGAGTTCACTAGGCTGAGTCGGTTCGCACCGAAGATGGTGCAGGATGCTGATGAGAGGGCTCAGAGGTTCCTGCAGGGACTTGCTTTGGAGCTCCAGAGTTTTGTGTCTTCCTCCGATCTGGACTCTTATCAGAAGGTTCTGGTCACTGCGAGGAGGCAGGAGCTGAACCTGAGTCAGAGGAGGGGGTCTATTGTTGGTGCTGGGAAGAGGCCTATGGAGCAGGCCAGAGCGGTGGTTAGGCCTGGTTTCAAGCCTAATCAGCCAGCTCAGTTTAAGAGGCCAAGAGGGCCTATTCTGAAGACTTGCCATTTCTGCGGCAAGCCTGGCCACATCAAGGATCAGTGTCGGAAGTTTTTGGGCCAGTGTCTGGTTTGTGGTGATGCTTCCCATGTCACGAAGGATTGTCGGCATGTGAATCAGCTGCGGAGGGCACCTGTTGTAGCACAGCCGTTGCAGCAGCGAGCGTCTGTTCCTGCTGGACGTGGAGCAGCTCTTGTTCCGCAGAGGCGGGCTTTTCAGCAGGCTGTTCCGCCGAGGAGGCAGGCTTTTCTGATGACCGCTGTGGAGAGCGAGGCTGTGGATGAGGTTATCGCAGGTAATCCTCAATCTAGCTATTACTTTCCTAGTTGGTTTTGAATGATAGATTGTGTTGTTTGCTTGAACATGGTTGTTTGCTAGACTAGGGTTTGATTGTTAATTGCTTGTTAGGTGTGGTTTTGGTGTGCACATTTCCTGCACGAGTCCTCTTTGACTCTGGTGCATCGATGTGCATTATTTCTCGGAGCTTCGTGGAGAGGCATTCCTTGTCAACGTCCCCTCTTCCCAAGAGTTGGAATATCGTTACAGGAAATGGCGTGGTCTCGGTGCATCGTGGTTGCAATTCTTGCCCGTTGGTGGTCTGTGGACATGAGCTTTACGCTGATTTCATTGTCCACGACATCATCAACTATGATGCAGTTCTTGGGATGGACTGGATTGCGAGCTTCTATGCTACGATCGACTGTCGAAGGAAGAAGGTGGTGTTCGAGATTCCCGGACATCCAGTATTTGAGTTCAGTCGTGGTAGCAGTTCGTTTGGTCCTGTCAGGTTTCAGGCCAGGCCGGTGGAGGTTGTGGCTATGCAGATGGAGCTGGAGTGGCCAGCCGTGGTGCGTGATTTTGGCGACGTCTTCCCCGAGGAGATGTCTGGTTTGCCACCTAATCGAGCTCTAGAATTTTCTATTGATCTTGTTCCGGGTGCGCAGTCGATTTCGAAGGCGCCATATCGTATGGCACCAGCTGAATTGGAAGAGTTGCGAAAGCAGCTGGATGAGCTTTTGCAGAAGGGTTATATTAATCCTAGTGTGTCTCCGTGGGGAGCACCGGTGCTGCTGGTGAAGAAGAAGGATGGTTTACGTGTCGCATGTGCGTGGACTATCGGGAGTTGAATGCGGTGACCATTAAGAATAAATACCCGTTGCCTCGCATCGATGATATTTTTGATCAGCTAGGAGGTTCGAGGGTGTTTTCTAAATTGGATTTGAGGAGTGGTTACCATCAGTTGAAGGTGAAGAAGGATGATGTTCCGAAGACAACGTTCAGGACGAAGTATGGACACTATGAGTTTGTGGTTATGCCTTTCGGCGTAACTAACGTGCCCGCAGTTTTCATGAATCTGATGAACCTGATTTTCTACGACTTTTTGGATAAGTTTGTTGTTATCTTTATTGACGACATTCTGATCTATTCGAAGTCGGAGGAAGAGCATGCCTCGCACTTGAGGACGGTATTGGAGATCTTGAGGAAGCATCGTTTGTATGCTAAGTTTTTGAAGTGCGAGTTTTGGCTGGATAGAGTTGCTTTTCTCGGGCATGTGGTGACTGGAGATGGTATTTCAGTGGATCCCGAGAAGATTAGGGCCATCAGAGAGTGGCCTGTTCCGTCGTCTGCGTCTGAGATTCGGAGTTTCCTTGGACTTGCTGGTTACTATCGGCGATTCATTAAGGACTTTTCTCGTATTGCTGAGCCGATGACCAGGTTGACGCGGAAGGATGTTGCTTTTGTTTGGTCGGGTGATTGTGAGAATGCTTTTGGCGTTCTGAAGGAGAGGTTGACGACTGCCCCTATTCTTGTTGTGCCTGATCGCAGCGGTGGATTTGAGATCTTTTGCGATACTTCTGGCAAGGGTCTCGGTTGTGTGTTGCATCAGCACGGACATGTTATGGCGTATGCGTCTCGTCAGCTTAAGGTTCATGAGAAGAATTACCCGACGCATGATTTGGAGTTGGCTGCCGTTGTGTTTGCTCTTAAGATTTGGAGGCACTTCTTGCTGAGTGAGAAAGTGAAGATTTTCACCGATCACAAAAGCTTGAAGTATATTTTTACTCAGAAGGAGCTCAACATGCGACAGCGTCGATGGTTGGAGCTTATGGCGGATTATGAGATTGATTTGCAGTATCACCCGGGCAAGGTGAATGTGGTTCCAGATGCGCTGAGTAGGTTTCCCGTGGTGATGATTTTGACCTCGCAGTGGAGATTGCAGCAGGATTTTTGCGAGTCTAGCGTGGAGATTGTTCTTCCTGGGGAGGCTTCATCGTTGATGTACATGCAGGTACAGTTGACGATCGTGGATCGGATTAAGGCTGGCCAGGCTGAGGATCCGAAGCTGGTAAAGATTCAGGAGCAGGTGGAAGCCGGTCTGCGGACTGACTTTTTGATTCATGAGGATGGCTCGCTGAGGTTTGGAGCCAGGTTGTGTGTGCCGGCTGGGGATATTAGAGAGGAGTTGATGGTGGAGGCACACAGTTCGCCGTATTCTGTGCATCCTGGTGGCACCAAGATGTACCAGGATCTTCGTCTGAATTATTGGTGGCATGGTATGAAGATGAGTGTGGCTCGGAGTGTAGCCAAGTGCTTGGTTTGCCAGCAAGTGAAGGCGGAGCATCAGCGTATGGCCGGGTTGCTACAACCGCTTCCGATTCCGGAGTGGAAGTGGCAACACATCACTATGGATTTCGTGACTGGACTACCTCGGAGTCCGAAGCAGAATGACGTGATTTGGGTGATCGTATATCGATTGACCAAATCCGCGCACTTTATTCCATTCCGAGTGGGACAGTCCACTGAGGCGCTAGCAAGGAGATATATGGAGGTAAAATTCTTTTACTCTCCGTTTTATTTCCTTCTTCCTAGTTTGGATAGTGATGTAACGTGAATCGTGCAGGAGGTCGTGCGACTTCATGGAGTCCCCGTGAGTATCGTGTCGGACAGAGACACGAGGTTCACATCTCAGTTCTGGCAGAGTTTGCAGAAGAGCTTGGGTACGCGTCTGAGTTTCAGCACGGCGTACCATCCGCAGACAGATGGCCAGTCCAAGAGGACGATTCAGATTTTGGAAGACATGCTGAGGGCGTGCATGTTGGATTTCAAGGGTTCGTGGGAGGACCATCTGCATTTGGCGGAGTTCTCTTACAACAACAGCTTCCAGGCGAGTATTGGCATGGCGCCTTTCGTCGCACTTTATGGGAGGGAATGTCGATCGCCATTGAGTTAGGATGACGTTGGTGATCGGGAGTTGTTGGGACCTGAGATGATTGTGGAGGCTGTGGAGGTCGTCAGGAATATTCGGGAGAGGTTGAGGATTGCTCAGGACCGTTTTAAGCATTGGGCGGATGCTAAACGTCGTCCTTTGGAGTTTCAGCCGGGCGACCATGTGTTCTTGAAGATTTCCCCAAATCGTGGTGTGATTCGTTTTGGGAAGCGAGGGAAGTTGAGCCCGCGATACATTGGACCGTTTGACATTCTGGAGAAAGTTGGCGAGGTAGCTTATCGCTTGGCCTTGCCGCCATCTTTGGAGGGAGTTCACAATGTCTTCCATGTGTCACAGCTTCGTCGATACATTAGCGATACATCTCATGCGGTGGATTTTTCGGAGATTACCGTTCGCCCCGATATGACGTATGACCAGCATCCAGTGCAGATTCTGGACAGGCGTCAGAAATCGCTTCGGAACAAGATTGTCAATCTTGTGAGGGTGATGTGGCGACACGGCTCACCTGGAGAGTCTACTTGGGAGAATGAGGATGAGATGCGTGAGTGTTTCCCACTTTTGTTTCCGGACACGTGAGTGTTGGGAAATTCCGAGGACGGAATTTTTCTTAAGTTGGGGAGAATGTAACGACTGGTTTTCATGTATCTGGATTTATTATAATATAATATATGTCTTGGTGGATTTTCTCCTCATATGTGGTTTTCGTCTCCGTAACTTTCATTTTCGATCGTTTCGTCGTGTTTTCTCGTTTCTTCTTTAGGATTGTCGATTTCGGAGCAAGCCATTCGTGACGGGCTTCATAACGGTCGTATCTTACTATTAGATCAAGCCTCGGAGTCTTAGGAATCGATCCCGGAGCTCCGCGCTCCGTATCGGAACTTTTGGTGCTTATTAGCCGGTGTAAGAAGGGGCACCGACCGACTAGATGACGATCCAGTCGGTCGGCAATCCTTCTTGGACCGACTAGTTGGCTTTCTAAATTTCTAAGGAGTTACTGTTAATCGTTAGTCGGTCTAAGAACGTTGGTTGACTGACTAGGTTGCAAACTAGTCGGTCAGCAATGCTTCTTTAACCGACTAACACATCATCTAAATTTTAGTATCAGTACTATTTACTCTTAGTCGGTCTAAGAACGTTCACCGACCGACTAGATGTCAAACTAGTCGGTCAGTAGCTGTTCATCGACCGACTAAATCTAAATTCTATTTTCGTTCAGAAGTTACTGTTTACACTTAGTCGGTCTGCGTTGGTCGACCGACCGACTAGTTGCCAAACTAGTCGGTCAGTGGTTGCTCTTTGACCGACTAATCTGTGTTAAAACCCTAATTTCTGGGCAGCCGCCAGCCCATCCTATTTAAACCCCTCCCAAACATTTTCTTCTTCCTCCACTCGGCCCAAAACCCTAGTTTCTCCCCCATTGAGCCCCCATCTTCCTCCAACCCTTATTCCTTCATTCCAAGCCCTAAATCCATCATCCAAACCATCTATCAACTCATTCTACCTCTCATCTTCCCCAAAAGCTCATCAAATCCCCAAAATCCCCCAAAAACCCTAGTTCTCCAAACTTCTCCATTCGTTTCCAGATCTGGTCCCTAGGTTCTCTGGAGTGTTTCTTTCGCCTCCTCACGGTAAGAAATCGATCTCTTGATGTTTTCATAACCTATTGGTATTTTTATGAAACCCTAATGAATGGATGTTGTTTTGGTGATTGTTTCCCCTTAACAGCGATTTCCCCGTAGATTAGCATCCGCGAGACGAACCTTCGTGATCGTCATCCCCGGTGCTAGGCAAGTGAAACTTGCCACTTAGGGTTAGGGCCATGTTTTAGGCCATCGTGCTTGTTGTAGGCGTAAAAGAGGCTAGGCGACGAAATGATACTCGCCTAGGCGCAAATTGGGGAACTAGCTTGACGACGAAGCTAGTTCCGACATATATCCTGTTGCACAATTACCATGTCATGTTTAAATTCCATTAACGGTATGCGAATTAATTGTCATGTCATTGCATTCTTTATGTGTTTCCGTGATTGCGTAGCTTCGCTACAATGCTTGTGTTCCTGGCTCGTGTTCCAGAAGTTGGCCATGTGTTGGTTGATAGCCAATGCCCGAATTGCTTGTTTCCGGCTAGGTGCACCCCTACGCCAATTGTTTATGAATCGTGATATAGAATACGAGCTCCTGTGCAGGGCAACCCTGGCTCATTTACTGAGCTCATGTGCGGGGACCCTGGCTCCATTACGTGTGGGTTTTGGGGTAAGAGTTAAGCGGCCAATCAACTGGGAGTCTGCCCGATCAGCAACTGCAGTGGTAAGGCGTAAACTCTGGGTTTTGGGGTATTGTTAAGCGGCCAATCGGCGTGAATGTGAAACCATTCAGCTGTAAGGCGTAAACATCTACAAACAACAGTGAAACGTGAATAGTGAATTGATTGAGATTATTAGTAGCTTGGCTACTCTTGTCTTGTCCCGTTAATTGTTCTCTTGTACTTATTGTTCACCATGTCTTGCTTATGCACTCATGTTATAACTGTCATGTCATGCATACTAAAACTGCTAGGTTGCTAGTTGCCTTACTTCCAGTTTACTTGCCCAAGTCTTTTAGACTTGCTGACATGTGCCCCTTTACTCTTTTGGGTGACACATGTTAGATCCCGAGCCTGAGTACCTTGTTGAGGACGAGGTGTTTGCTGACGCCGAGCCCGAGCTTGTGTTTGACGGGGAGTACGTGGACACTGGAGACCAGTCCTAGTGTCTTCGTTGTGCTTTCCTTTTGTTTAGACTGCTGTTTCGTTGTCGGTGCGTGGCACCTATACTTTGTGATGTTGTTGGTTTTGTTGGCCTTGTTCTGGGCCTTAGACTCTTTCTTTTAGCCTGGTGGCTTTTCTGGATGTTGAACTTATTTTCATGTTGGACAATTTATGAGATATGAGAATTTTATTTCTGTCTCTCCTTTTATTATTATTGTTGCTCCGTTTGTGGTTACAGGGACCTGCTTATGTTTTATTGACGCTTATCGGGTTTGGGGCTTCACGGCTCCACTCTCGTGCGGACCTTTTCACGTCTCGTCTCCATTTTAGGGAAGCGGGTCGTGACAACCTTTGTGAAAGTGTAGTGATATAGACAATTAAGTACAAGAGGAGATTCAATTTCAGAAATTCAACCAAATCAATCCACATTTTCCAATTTTCATGAATATCACTAGGATTGATTTTTCCCACCTCATCAAAGATGAGTTCAAGATACTGAATCCCAAAACATGGCCTAAAAGGACTTTTAAATGTGGGATGGCATTGCTTGACGAGTTATATACACCAACGCTAATGATTACCCATGTAGCACAAATTGGATACTCGTGGGTTGTGTTTTAGCCATGAAGTGTATCCATTTTTCATACGGAGCAAATATCGTTTTTTTTATATTATTCTTTTGTGCTCAATTTTAATTCATGGCTAAACACATCATATCCCTTAGAAATTTCAGAAGTTAATCATTCCGACATTCACTTTCCATTACTCTTCAAAAGAATCTCCACAAGCACGAAAAAGTCAAATATCGTGAAAGTGCAAATGTAGGTGTAGAGGTCAAGTTTGAAACTTATGAGACATGTCATGCCTACTAAAAAGAATAACATCATGTTCATGTAGCTACAACAATAATGAATTGACTTTTACACGGGATAGAATTGATCATTCATACAATATCACTTAAGAGATTCAAAAGAGGATTCAATAAGCACAATTTTTTTTTTGATTTTTCAATTTTTTTTTTCAGAAATAAAAACATTAAAAAAAATCACCCATGCAAGCACACAAAACAAAATAAATCAAGCACACAAAAAAAATCTATGAAGGTATGCAATGAAATGCAAAGAGGGATAAAAATTATACCTTCTCGTCGCCTTTTGACGAAGGAGCTATAAGAATGAGACATTGAATATATCGCTCCTCGTCAAAACTCCATCACACCTACATGAAAGGTGTTAAGTGTGACCTTGGAATCCAACAAGGTCTACTAGTGTTAGCCAATATTGTTTTAGGAACCCACACTTGTTTAAACTTGATATTAGTGTTCCTAAATTTGCAATAATATGAAGTGTGGCCTACACTATCACAAGTAAAGCACTTTGCATATTTGTTCTTTGCAATAGAGGGTACATTGTGGAATTTCTTGAATTTTTGTTTTTCAACGTTTTTCAGACCAAAACCAAGTCCTCTTCTATTATTGCCATATAATTGATTCTCTAAAATAGTGTCCAACGATTGTTTTCCTATAGAGAATTTCTTAATGGCCAATTCAAGATGAGAGACTTTGATTTTTAATTGTTTATTCTCTTCCACAAGCATCGTGCATTTACTTATGAAAACCCTCTTGTTTTCCTCTTCCTTCTTCTCGAATTCAATCATTTTTCTTTTAAAGTCATTATCTAGCATGCAAAATTTATCCTTAAGCTCTCTTATTTCATATTCTTTTTCAGCTTCGAGCTTCATTAAATCTTGTTTAAGCATGCTATTTTGGTTTAATAAAGAGGAACACGAAATACAAGGAGCATTTTCATCAAAGCTTTCTTTTTCCTTCTTCATGATTTCAATAGTAGACTTACATGCATTAAGTTCAATTTTAAGTTTTTCATTCTCTTTAAACACCTTATCATCTCTAACTTGCATGTCATAGTTTTGATTTTGGAGACATTCAATAGTGAACTCATGATCTACTATTTGATTTTGCATTTCTTCATAAATTTTAAGAAGTTCAGCTTTGCTACCTGACGGTGTCTCATCTTGGATGCCCATCAAAGCCATGCAAGAATGGGCTTCATGTTCCTCCTCGCTTTCAGCTTCGCTATCCATATCCCATGTTAATACCTTCGCTTTTCCTTTTCCTTTAGCGAGCTGAGCAGTTTCATTTGGGCAATCCTTCATCAGATGTCCTCTTCCCTTGCATTTAAAACATTGCATTCTATCAGTAGATTTCTGATTATTAAATTGCTTGGAAGAATTATTAAAGTTAGAACGATTAAACCTGGGTGCCATTTCGTTTCTCCCATGCTTGGTCTTGATGAACTTTCTGAAGTTTCTCACCATTAGCGCTATGTCTTCATCATCATCTTCTTCTTCGCTAGCTTGCAAAGCAAGGGGCTTTATGGCTTTCTCTTTCTCCTCAGGTTTCTCTCTTGCTTCAACATTTTGTAGTTCCAACTCATGAGACATCAAATTACCAATAAGGTCCTTCACCTTCAATTGAGACAATACCTTTGCTTCCTGGATGGCGGTGACCTTTGGTCTGAAAGAGCTTGGCAGTGCTCTTAATATCTTTCTCACCTGTTCAAGGCTAGAATATGGCTTACCGAGCGAGCTAGACTTGTAGACGATGTTGGTGAATCTCGTAAACATTTCTGATATGGTCTCTGATGGTAGCATGCGAAATCCCTCGTACTCTGTGCTCAGAAGTGCAAGTCTAGACTCCTTCACCTGTGATGTTCCCTCGTGCGTCACCTCCAAAGTATGCCATATTTCCTGCACAGTTAGACAATGTGAGATTCTATTATATTCAGATTTATCAAGTGCACAAATGAGAGCATTCATAGCTTTAGCATTTAAAGAATAAGATTTCCAATCATTATCATCCCATTTGTCATTTGGTTTTTCAATCTCAGCATTTTCTACTTTAATTACAGGCAGTTTATATCCTTTTTCAATTATTTGCCAAGCCTTGTAATCAACAGAAATAAGGTAGATTTTCATAAGATTTTTCCAATAAGCATAATCACCTCCGTTAAACCTAGGGGGACGGGAAACAGACTGACCCTCAGCAAAAGCACTATCCATATGTTTATTCATGGTCAATCCTAGGCTAGATCCCAAAACCTGCTCTGATACCACTTGTTGGATCTGGATCCTAGCCTAGAGGGGGGGTGAATAGGCTTTTAAAAAATAATTCGTGCAACCCACGAATAAGCACACGCAGTTATAGCACAACCAGAGTAAATAAAATGCAGACACAGAGTACACAGCAGATTTACCCTGGTTCGGTCCTCCCAACGACCTACTCCAGCCCCCAAAGCAGAACTAGTATTGAATAGCGCAATAGGTACAAAACCACAAGTTAGAGCACGCTCAGAGCACCCTCTACGCCTCTACACTCGCCAGGCTCTCAGTACCCCACTCACTGTGTTTTCTCTCGCTATCAATCCTAGTAAAGCTTTCTACCAGCTAGTCCCAAACTAGATGGGTCCCACTTGTCTAGCCCCAACCAGACAAGTCCCAAAATAGTCCCCAAAGATGGTAAAGTTTCCCCTACGAAGATCTATCACAATTGCTACACAAAATAATAAAGTATTGAGTTTAGAAAGCTCAGATTGTGCAGCAGCGATGTCTTCATCAATAAGCACGGGCCAGAAATCGTCTGACGTAGATGTCGTAGTCTCCTCTCTCTTTAGCAACTCAAGATGCTCTGACGATACGGCTAGCAATGTGTACTTGTGCAACTCCCCTAAAAAATTGTCCCTGCCTTTTTGGTTTATATCTAATCAATCACCATGTGCCTTGTCAAACTTTCGGCACCTTAAGAATGGCTCCTTGAATTATTTGAAGGCCGGCCTGTGCTCTTGGATGTTGGTGGCCGCCGTACCCTGCAAATCAAAAGAGCAACTACTTGTCCTTTCTCTTCAATTAGATGGCAGCACAAAGAATTGTGGTAGCAAGGGGAATTCTTAAACAGTATGGCCGGCCTTTACTTCTTTTGATTCCCTAGAAAGTCTCGGCCTGCACAAAGAATTGTTTTAATAAATAAACAAAGACTTCTTATATGAATTCTGCTGTCTTGCACATTAAAAGGATTTTTTTAATCAAAAAGGTGTGAGTCCCTGAATTTGATTGCCTCAATCTCTTTGAACCTGCAAGCAACAAAAAGAGTTAATAATTGAACCAGTTTGCTTTCTCTCCTTAGTGCACGTGATGGCTTGTAAAGAAATGTGGCCGGCTTTTAGAATTCGGCAGTCTCTTATTCCCAAAAGAAAAATGTCATGTAGCCCAAAAAACAGTGTGTTGTCCTTTCATGACCTGCACAAACAAAACGGGCCAAACTTCAAATTCCTTTATAAAAAAAATCACAGCACTTACTTTTGATGACCCGTGTGCTCTTGGAGAGTTGAACAAAATTTCGGCCAGCGTGATTTAAAGCTTGATGACCTAGGTGATTTTTCTTGCCGCATGAAATTATTTTTGTGAGGCTCTTGAGGATTGTGTGCGCAGCTTGCTTTACTATGTTGCAATGGTCACCGAGATTCGGCCCTTCAAAAATTCTGTTCCTTCAATTTATTTTGTGCCTTTGTACACGTGAGAACCCCAGGGAATTTTATGATGCCAACAAAAAATGAGTTTGGTTTGCTCTTTGATCAATGCTCCATGGCCAGCTTCAGGCTCTTGAATTATTCAAAGGGGACAAGGGAATTTAATGGCAATTGCATCTCCACGTGAAGGTACCTGTAAAACAACAAGACTAAGAGATGAACAAACACAAGTGGATAATTAATTACCTATTGACTTTAAGCCAGGTGCTTTCAAAGATTCAGAGAGAGGCTTAAAAAAAATTCGGCCAAAAAAAAGGTTGGAGATTAAGACTTGTGGCCGTATAGAATTTTTGTGTATGCCGCGCTTTTTTAGGGTTGCTTTGAGGATGGTTTATATAGGATTAGGAGGAAATCAATGACGATCAAAGAGAATCCCTAGAGTTAAGGAATGGAAAATTTGTATTCGGATTGAATTGAAGTTTGAATAGGAAATGGGTAGCAACAAATCTCCCTAATTGATTTGATCAAATATTAAATTAGATCTCCTAAGTCAATCAATCCAATCTTCTAAGTCAATTTGACTTGGTCCACTTTTCCCTCCTTTGACCAAGTCAAACTTCTTTGTGCACACACAGACTCTTTCTCCCAATATGCTATACGAATAGCAATTCCTCCAAATAGTGATTGCCAAGCCTGAAACACACTAAGCACACACATCAGATATACCGACACGTTTGTCATCATCAAACCAAGATCCTAGATCGTTGCTTCCAACAGACTACCTTTGAGTCGATGATCAATAGCACATTCGTCGCCCCAAGCACCTGGCTTTGCTTTAGCCCATTGAGGACGGCCTCATACTCTGCCATATTGTTGGTCGTCGAAAAACTGAAGCAGAGTGCATACTCTAGCAAGCTTCCTTCGGGGGTCTCTATCACGATGTCAGCCCCGCTTCCCGAACCTGTGGCCGATCCATCAACATGGACAACCCATTGCTCGCCTTCGGATTGGGTGGATGTGGATGGGTGATTCTCGTCGGCACGTTGCTACTGTTATGCGTTCGACCGAGCGTCTGGCAAAGCTTCGCCAATCTCCTCGACAGTGCATTCCACCACGAAGTCCGCCAATGCCAGACCCTTGATCACCGCCCTGGGCTTATAAACGATGTCAAACTTGCTAAGCTCGACACTCAAATTTAGAATTCGGCCCGATATCTCCAGACTCTTCTGATTTTTCTCGAGTGACGAGTTGGTGTAGACCACGATGGTGTGCGCCTGGAAGTAGGGTCGAAGCTTTCTCACCGCTAGAGTTAAACAGTAGGCGAACTTCTCTATGGGGCTGTAGCTGGTCTCTGCCTCCCAGAGCACCCCGACTAGCATAGTAGACTGGCCTCTGGATTTCCCCATCTTCTTTAATTAGGATCAAGCTGACGGCCTCTTCGATGGCAGCGAGATAGAGACCGAGCCGCTCTCATTCCTCCGGCTTTGCGAGCAGCGACGGGCTCTATAAACAAGATTTTAGCTCATCGAAGGTTGGGGCACAGGAATTATCCCATTCAACCCCTTCCTTGTACCCTTCCTCATACTGAGGGCCTTCCGCAGGATCTTGAAGAACGGGAGGGACCTCTCGGCGGATTTCGACAGGTATCTCCCCAGAGCGACAATCCGCCCG
Source organism: Scilla litardierei (assembly GCA_030789695.1). NCBI lineage: Eukaryota > Viridiplantae > Streptophyta > Magnoliopsida > Asparagales > Asparagaceae > Scilla > Scilla litardierei. Next base: position 709,255,745 of record CM061142.1, read on the forward strand.
TTCAGCTTCCGTAGGTCTCTGATTGTTCTCGGTTCGGCTATATTGATGAGGGCAGATATCTTGTCGGGGTTGGCCTCAATTCCCCTCTTGGTGATCATGAAGCTGAGGAACTTTCCAGACTGGACGTCGAATATGCACTTGGCAAGGTTGAGCCGTAGGTTGTAACAACACACCTTTTGAAAGGTCTCCTCAAGGTTGGTGAGGTGATCATCGGCCTTCTTTGATTTGACCAGCATTTCGTCGATATAGACTTTGAGATTCCTTTCGACCTAGGGATGGAAGATCTGGTTCACCATCCATTGATAGGTCACCCCATCATTCTTGAGTCCGAATGGCATCTTCGTGTAGCAGAATATCCCCCATTCGGTGAAGAATGACGTCTTCTCCTCGTCGTGGGTTGCCATCTGGATTTTTTGTAGCTTAAGACGGTGTCCATGAAGGTCAGCAGCTCGTACCCCGAGGCGTTGTCCACAAAGTGGTCGATCCTCGGTGGTGGGAAGCTATCTTTTGGGCATGCCTTATTGAGGTCGGTGAAGTCCACGCACATACGCCATTTGCCGCTGGGTTTCTTCACCATCACCACGTTAGCGACCCAGACTGGGTAGTTCACTTCTCTAATGAATCCGACCTCAAGGAGCTGCTCCACCTCCTCGTCCGATGCCCGCATCTTTTCTCCCCCGTGCTCCGCTTCTTCTGCCAGACAGGGCGAGCTTTTGGGTCTACGGGTAGCTCGTGAGAAATCACCATAGGGTCGACACCTGGCATGTCCGTAGGCGACCATGCAAAAATATCAGCATTCGCCCTAAGGAGGTCGACTAGCCTCACCTTCAGCTTGCCGGGCAGCTTCGTGCCGATAAACACGGTCTTGTTCGCTTCCTCCGCCACTGGCACCTCCTCTACGTCCTCCACCGGTGCTGGTCGTTAATAAATGAACTCCTCCCGACAGTCGAAGAGGTCGATCTACAGGGCTTGCTCGGACTTTTGTGCTTGGTGGAGCTGACGTAGCATATTCGAGAGAGCTTCTGGCATCCTCGCACTTGTCCAACCCCCTGTGGAGTCTGAAACTTCACCATTTGATGCAGTGGCGAGGGGATAGCTTCAATGGCGGTCATGTAGGACCGCCTGATGATGCCGTTGTATGCCGAGGTGACGACGACGAAGAACTGCATCATTCGAGTGACGACATTTGGCTTCTCCCCCAGTGTGATGGGTAGGGTGATTACTCCGACAATATGCACCTAATGGTCGGTGAAGCCGACGATTAGGCCCGTGCATGGATTTAGCTCCGCATCCTTCAACCACATCTTTTGGATCGTGGACAAGAATAGAATGTCACATGAGCTGCCGGTGTCGATCAGAAGTCTGCTTACAATGCCAGCCGATGAAAGCCTCGATGACGATGGCATCTTCGTGTGGCAGCTCGACTCCCTCAAGGTCGTCATCAGAGACGGAGATGGGGGACGAGCTACCCTCCTTCGCTTTACCCCTATGTTAGTGCCCACTGTCATAATTTGTCGAGCATAACTCTTTCGTGTCGACACTGATGTGCCACCCGAGACCAGTCCGCAGCATACAGATTCACGCGCATAATTGGTTCGGGCATTTGATGGGCGACTTGCTCGGCATCGTGGGTCGACCATACAGCTCCTGCGGGTGCCCCGGCCTCCCTTGGTCGATGAATCGTCGGAGATGTCCGTCCTGGATTAGCTGCTCTATGTGTCGGTATCATGGCCATAGTCCCGGTGATACCGACGGTACTTTTATTGATTCCTTGCGTTGGGCTTTGACTTCATCTCCGGAGGTACGTCTCTGAGAAGCCCGCTCGCCATGGCTGTCATTATCACCTCTACCAAGGAAGCATTAATCCCTGTATAGTGTGCCTCTGGCACTCTCTCAGGCATGTTTCTCGGAGCGGGTTTCCCAGGGGCGAGGAGCCCTCTCAGCGGGACGTGGCGGGCTTGCCCTCGAGGGCCTCCTTGGTCGTGCCCTCGGTCGCCTCCTTGGTCATGCCTCAGGGGGCGGTCTTGATCATGCCCTCGGGGGCGGTCCTGATCGCGCCCTTGGGGGCGCTCCTCCTGCCTTGGTCGGAAATTAGGCCAGGCCTCGGCACGGGGTGTTCTAACCGGTACGACCTTCTTTAGCGTCCCCAAAGCATCTTCATTGAGCATGATCTTCTTCATACAGGAGAAGTGGGCGTCGAGGTCGACGGGCGGATCATGGAGCAGCGATTTGAGTAGACTCCAACTGGTGAGCCCCTTCTTGAAGGCCACCATGATGATCCCGTATCTGCATCTCGTCACGCTGAGCCTTTCTTCGTTGAAGCGCTGTAAAAACTTCCGGATGGTCTCCCCCTCCTTTTGGACTATTGTAAATAGATAGTAGGATGCCTTACTCTTTCTCCGCCTGACCAAGAACTGCTAGTAGAACTTACAGGAAAGATCGTCGGACGAATTGATGGAGCAGTTGGGCAAGCCGTTGTACCACTCTACGGCCGACTTCTTCAAGGTCATCTGGAAAGCTCGACGAAGAAGTGCGTCATCCGCTTCGTGGATCTCTATTACTCCCCGGTATTGCTGCATATGCTCTAGGGGATCGCCCGAACCATCATACAGTTCAAATTGAGTGAGCTTGAACCTATGTGATATCGGGGTAGAGATCACCATCTTGGTTAGCGGGTTGGCCTCTTCGGGATAAGGGGAGGCGTTGTCGACATTCGGTAGACGTTCTGTCTGACTTAGAATTCTCGCCTCTGGTTGGAACCTCCGGATGAGCCACCTCGGTGCTCAGTGGAGTTCCTCTTTCGCTCTCTAGGGGTCAGGCTTCGGTCGTGGCTTCGTCGCCATCGGTCATCATGCCTAGGAGAGTGGCGTTCTAACCGGTGGGGACTTCTGCTTCTGTGGGAGCGTCCTTCTTGTCTCGAGCTCCGCGATCTCCTACGTCGATGGCTTTCAGTAGCACTGTCTAGCCTGGGGCTTTCTCGTACCACCTGGGCCGAGCCTGGGGGACTCCTCAGCTCCCCTCTTGGAGCCTGTCCCTCGCGGCGATGATGGGCCGAAGCTGTTAGACGGTCGCTTTTTCGTCGAGTCGCCTTTGTAAAGCGGCGAACTCATCATTGTCGAATTGCTTCTACAGGGCGAATGCCTCTTCTTCGTCAAGCCTTCTTCGTTGTACGGCCGCTTCTTCTTCAAACTTAGGGAGGATGTCCCGCCTTATGTTGCATGGTCTAGAGGGGCCTTCGGACAGAGCATGCCTTGTGGGTCTGGCAACGGTTCAGCTCTCCATCATCTTGGTAAAGGCTTCAAAGTTCTGGTAGACGCTAAGGGCCACGGCTTGAATGATGGCGTCTGACCCCTCAAGGGGCAGATCCAACGGGGGAGTCCTTTCGAGAGATCAGGGCTCCTCAACAATGGGCATCTTGCCACAAGGGAGCTGCGGTGATTGCGTACATGGTCTGACATGGGTGTAAGCCTAGGTTCCCACAGACGACACCAATTGTTGCGGATCAAGTCTGCCCAACAATAGAATTTGTTTAAGGGAAATCACTGGTACAATGATTACAAGTCACTGGTGCAAGGTGAGCTTCCTAGTGGTGCGGCGAGCTTCCCGTTCGGGCTTGTTCTCTTGTTCCGACTGGTCAGAGATCTGTTCGCTTGGACTTCAATTATTTGGGCCTTTATTCTCTGGGCCGGCCTTATGGCCGTAACATCTTCTTTCTGTTGCTAGTCACAGAGCGGTTGCTTCTATCTCTGGATTGAGGGGCAAAAGATTTTCTGCTACTTGTGAACGCATTAGCATGCAAAATAGAAAGGCGCAAGAAAACCGTGGAACTCGTCAGCAAAATAGAAATATAGTCACGAGGAAATAAAAATAAAAAGAGGAATGGAAGGTAGAATGTTGGTGGAACCATCACTCTCCAACTCCAAACTAAAACAAACCCTTGTCTCCCCGGCAACGATGCAAAAAACTTGTTCGGCTTCGAATTTACACCCGGAGGTGCGACTCACCGTAAGTGTATGGTTGTGTAGTATAGATAAGAATGTCAAACTCTGGGGAGGCAGTTGTTAGTGTTTAGTTTGTGTGAAGATGGAGAATACGTGGTTGGGGTTGTCACGATTGAAAGATTGTCACAGTTGATTGGTTGTCATAGAAAATTAATAAACTAGGGCAATCGGGAATCCACAATAGGACTTTCGGGTTTGGACACTAGCTTAAGAATCATTTCGTTGAATTATAAATTAGGGTAAGAATGTCATATCTGAGAATGAGAGCGAGTAGTCAACTTTCGTTATCCTACTCGTCTAACATGTTGAGTATTGGACTTATCCCTACTTGGTTTTGATGATGAGTGAACATAAATACATGTGACTAATTCCCTACATGCAGTTAATCTATTGCCTAAGCTTATCATGACGATCAAATAGCAATGGATGACTAAGATTAATCAAAGCTCAAAGTTGAAGATTGGGTGATCAAAGATAAAGAATGGAGCTTCAAAGTCTTCAAGAAGACTTCAAAATAATTCAAGAGAAAGAAGAGAAGCTAAAACATATGTAATCTTTTCATTCTCTTTTCTTTCTCATTAGAATGTAGCTTTGAACTAGTTTACTGTTGGAGCTCACACACTTCACTATTTCCAGCCTAGGATTTCATTATATTACATTTCCTAGGGCTCTATCTTTGATTTCCCTCTATAGTGCATTTTGGACTTTCAACATGCGACTGATGAATATTATACAGGTGCCTGTCTCCATACAGGCGCCTGAGACTTGTTTTTCAGTCATTTGTTATGCACACTCTGTTTGACTTGATTTTCGGCTTTCAGTTCTTTACTTTCATCAGGCGATTTCTGTACAAAGCATAGGTGCCTGTCTAGTGTCAGGCGCTTGTGACTTGTTAGTCAATCACCTGTCTCTTCTTGCCCAAAACTTCTTAAGTTTTGTCAACTTTTGCACTAGCCCCTGCAGGCGATGTGAGAAGAAAGTACAGGCGCCTGCCCATAGCACAGACACCTGTATATGCTTCTACAGTCACCTGTCCAACACTTGCCCAAAACTTTGATTTTGGCAAGTTTTGCATTTGTGCAACAGATGACTGATGTTGGTTTGCCAGTCGCCTGCCCATGGCATAGGTGCCCATGCTCCAACATCATTCGCATGTCCTAGTATACCCAGAATTCTTACTCTCTGTCATCATACACACTTAGAGTAGCAGTCGGCTGTATAAGGTTTCTCAATCGCCTGATGGTTTTCAAGTGCCTGTCCAAACTTCATCAGTCGACTGTCCTACGTGGTAAGTTGCTGTTTAAATTCTCATATACCCTCTGATACAATGCAGCAGTCGATTGTGGTTTCTTCACCAGTTGACTGTCTGTACTGTAAATTCTATCCGTTGGATTTTTTCACACGGATTTCAAAGGGGGTTTTGGGCATTCTGTTTGAGAGTTTTCGAGAACCTATAAGAGAGGCTTCTACTGTTCAATAGGACTCTCTTATTCATCCTCTTAGCATCTCAGGAATTCAACTTCAAGATCTCAAGCTCTCAATATCTCCAAGCCCTAGAATCTCATTCTCTCTTGCTCTGCAACCTAGAATCAAACTGATATCTAATCGGTCCATATTTTACACATTTTTCCTGCATATTTGCATATTTCCTTGTGCCGCAATGTACTCGGCCGAGTGGTTAATTTCACTCAGCCGAGCAGAGAACTCCACTCTCCCGAGTGAATCAGAACTTCTGAAGGAAATCGAAGCATACTCTCTGGAATTCTGAAGAGCACAGCAGAAGATCCACTCGGCCGAGTAAGAAGTCCACTCGCCCGAGTGATGAACTCCACTCGGCCGAGTGACGCAGAGTGCTAGAATGCCCAAATCCCCCCAACTTCTCTGTTTTTATTTGGATATCGCAGTCGGCCGAGTGAGATTTCCACTCGGCCGAGTAGCGCCTCCAGCCTGGGTCAAAAACTAGGGTTTTAGGCTGCGCAGGGGCAGTTCTGTTACGATTTTTTGGACGTTTTGGGCACGTATTTAAGCCCAGTTTTTATCCTAGCTGAGGGAGGGACCAGAATAGAGATTTTAGATTAGTTCTAATTGTAATTCTGCTTTGAAGATTGAAGAACTCAGATCTGGTTTGTCTATTCCTTTTGAATATTTGCACTTTTATGAATTGTTTTCTTCTAAATCTGAATTGCAATATGTTTTCTATCATTGATTTTGTTATTGCTTCGATGAATTGTGAGTAGATCAGTTGTCATAGGGCATAGGGATGAACCCTATGGATCTAATGCTAGATTTGTGATGAATGAATTTCTATGTTGCTAGAATTGCTAGAAGTTTAGATTGTGATTAATTTATTACGATAGCTAGGAATTTCCATTGATCCAAAGTTTGCAAGAGATTGGGCTCGGATCAATGGGAAGGTCTAGATATTCGATTTAGATTTATAATCGAGATTCACTAGGTTTGGTTTGCAAGAGATTGGACCAAAGCTATCATTTTTATTATAATTCTATACCCATATTCATTTGCAAGAGATTGGACGAATACAAGCTATCACAATCTAGATCGTAACTCGAGTTTGCACGAGAGTGGGCTCAAGGTGCGATTGGACGATGATGTCGATCTTAATGCTAGTGGCTTAGATTAGGGTTTGCACGAGAGTGGGCTTTGATCTAGGTTGCTATAGACCTACAATAGCGCGAGAGCGTGAGCTTGGTTCTCTATTCAGTTACGACTAGTTCACCTTAATTCAAGAATTGCAACATTGAGATTCACGATTCACAGAGATGCATGACGATCCGTAGTGGGGATTTCCTAGCCATAGACACTTTTATAATATTGAATTGAATTGATAATTGAACGATTGTGACACCAACATTCCAAAATTTCCTTTGCACCAATAGCTTAGTGATTAAGATAGATTACCGTCATTAGTCCCTCCTCGTGTTCGATAAACCGCTTACCACTTAACCGTGCGCTTGCGGTAAAACTACAATTATTTTTCGGGTGTATATCCAGGAGGGATCAAATCTTTGGCGCCGTTTGTCGGGGAGGTGACAGTATTTTATTTTCCTCACCTGGCTACCTTTTATCTTTTATCTTTTCTTATTTTTATTTGACGCTCATATTGACGTGTTCTTCCAGATTTTTCATTTGGTTCTTAACAAGTTACCTGGGAGACACGATGATGAGAACAGACTTTAGCCCGTGATATGATAATGCCTTGCATCCCTTCTAAAGGAACTTGTAGATGAGGTCCAATCCACAGGGGCCTTGGCCATCAACGTGGAGGACCCCCTTGAGCAATTGTTTGCTAATTTTGTTATTGATCAAAATTTCCCAGAAGGAACTATCAAGGGCAACATCAGAGTAGACATTAGGGATGATAAGTTGCATTTTGAAGTTGGCAGGATCCCTCAACCTGAAGTAAAGGAAGGCATCGAAGCATGCACCGGAGAGATTGATGCTTGTGAAGAGTCTATTTGGCATACCGATGTTCAGGGAAGTATACTTGACGATCCCTTCTGCAACATCGATGAATGCACTGACCTATCTTTTAATGTCAGGTATGAACAAGAGGGGAATGGTGGTCCCATTGACCTGAGAGCAGAGTCGTATAGCACCTACACTGATGCACCATCCTCGCCAAACAGCGATTCTGAGTCAGCATGCGAGAGCCTACCTTCTGAGGAGGAAGTAAACATAGATGCGATTGAAGACGCCATGCTTTCACAGGAAAAGGAGGCAAGTAGTACAGTGCCCCCTGAGGTAGAACTGAAATAATTACCTCCTAACCTAAGATATGCATTTTGGGAGATAAATTGACCTATCTGGTGATTGTTAATGCTAGCCTCAACCACCATCAACTTGAGAATCTTTAAGATGTCCTTAGGAGCCATAAGGGTGTCCTTGGCTGACCTCAAGGGGATTAGCCCTAGGCTGTGCACCCATTCGATCCATCTTGAAAACACTGAAGCCACCTCCATAGAGCCTCAAACACTACTACAAAATGGACCTTTAATAGCGCTTAAATAAGTCCTTTAATAGCGCTTACAAGCGCTGTCTATCTCCCCGCTGCTATAGGGGGGCTGGTTTTAATAGCGCTTTAAAAGCGCTGTTAAAGGGGGCCTTTAACAGCGCTTGTTTGTGCAAGCGCTGTTAAAGGGGGGCCTTTAACAGTGCTTGTTAGTGCAAGCGTTGTTAAAGGGGCGCCTTTAACAGCGCTTGTTTGTGCAAGCGCTGTTAAAGGGGGGCCTTTAACAGCGCTTCTTTAGTGCAAGCGCTGTTAAAGGCCCCCCTTTAACAGCGCTTGTTTGTGCAAGCGCTGTTAAAGGGGGGCCTTTAACAGCGCTTGTTTGTGCAAGCGCTGTTAAAGGGGGGCCTTTAACAGCGCTTGTTTGTGCAAGCGCTGTTAAAGGGGGGCCTTTAACAGCGCTTCTTTAGTGCAAGCGCTGTTAAAGGCCCCCCTTTAACAGCGCTTGTTTGTGCAAGCGCTGTTAAAGGGGGGCCTTTAACAGCGCTTGTTTGTACAAGCGCTGTTAAAGGGGGGCCTTTAACAGCGCTTCTTTAGTGCAATCGCTGTTAAAGGCCCCCCTTTAACAGCGCTTGTTTGTGCAAGCGCTGTTAAAGGGGGGCCTTTAACAGCGCTGCTATAGTGCAAAAAGGCTATAAGCATTGCTGTAACGAAAGAAGATGAAACTCAATTTAACTTGTTTAAATCCATTGGCATTGATGGATTGTCGATCAATAAGTCAGCATGTGGTTCCCAACAGACATTGGTTACCAAATAATTACCTCACAAGATTCAGAGAACAAATAAATCATGCTGCCGCAGCTTCAAAAGCTTCAAGGGGTTAAAAAAACTAAAAAAAAGTATGCTAACATAGAAATAGAAAAAGTATTAGATACCCTCAGTTCTTAGATGCAGAAAAGGTTCTTAGGTGCTAATAGACAACGCTTCTCAAGGTTCTCCACTGTCCATTATCATAGAAGTGAGCCAGTGAAGATTTACATATACATCAAAAGAACTTAAACAGCATTTTAACTTAAAGCGATTGCTGTTCCCCGCCTCCTATCCTTCTTAGTTTCATCAGCATGTGGCTCGCCGCTGATTCCCGAGCTTCCTGGGGGTTGCTTTTTGGATCACCGCCACTGCTGCACCCAAAGTCCGTCCCCTCGACCGTCACCCTAGCCTCAAACTTCCCTGTCCATACAACAGCCCAGAGCTCCGTAAGCGCAACAGAGAAAGATAGCCAGATCACACAGTTGCTCCATAAAATGTCGAGAATAATGAAGGTTACCATTGATCTGACAATCTGCAAACGACGGTAGCACGCAATATCTTGGTAATATCCAGCTGTTCATATGGCATACCTCATCCAATTCCTGTTGATCACACAGGCTAAGCATATTTCAGCATGTAATGGTCCACCTCAAAATTGGTACTGAAAGTAGGTAGTTTTGCCACCACAATACTTCTGAAATTAAATTTTAAAACTGAAATTGCTCAAGTTCAATTCCCCGAGAAGTATCATGTGTCACTTACCTGGCACGCATCTTTTGGAGAAAGAAGTGCATCAGAAGCAGTAAGTTCATCTAATAATGAGAAAACTAAAAAAAGTATGCTAACATAGAAATAGAAAAAGTATTAGATACCCTCAGTTCTTAGATGCAGAAAAGGTTCTAGATTTAAAGAATATATCCTACAATAAAGCTGCCAGAGATCTTAACATCGTCAAACCAATCGTACAACAAAAGGTAGTAGTTAAAAGTTTTAGGTGCTATGATTTATGGTCATCTTTCTTTCATCTTTCTTAGTGTCTTAAAGTTTATTACTTCCGTGGTTACTCCACACTCTCTAAATTGTTACAATGAAACAGGACACTTGGGGTATTTAACATATGAAAGACATAATACGACCTGAAACCTATACTGAAACAAATGCTTTAGCTGATAGTTAAACACAACTTTCCAATATATGTTCGGCGTGTTTCCTTAACTTTGTGTTCTGGGGCTATATTAACCATGCATGACTACAACAAACCACCCACCCAAGGCAAACGCGAAAAACCTCCATGTGTGAAGCATCCACAAGATTTGTCCTATTTAAAATCGTTTTAGGGAAACTGGTATATTTAACAATTGCCGTTTGCTTAAAATTTGACGACACAGCCCTAAGTTTTTGATGCCCAAAACTTTTCGGCTCAGAGCATATAAAACTCAAGAGCTGTTGTTATGCGTCAATATAGTTTACCTCCAAGAACTAAAGTGCAAAGAGCCAACACCATATTAGCAATATTCAACATCATAACAATATCACTAACAAAAAAATCCAAACGCATTATATAAATCATTCAACAAATTCCTACATACCCATAATTAAGCTTAAATGCGATGAGAAACGAACTCAGCTGCCGGACTAGCTGACTCGTGAGGTGAGGTCGCAAGCCAATAACCTAGTCATAGTAAAAAAAATCAAAGGCCTCACACAGACTTGCACTCTAGAATCAGATTGCCTTCGAATTTGCTATCCAAGATGAAATTACTCATTAGTTTCTTTAAGCGAAAGCATCACATGAAAATTTACACACAAATTCTGATGGGATGTTTCTTATAAAACAAAGTGTTTAGATCTTGCAACTAATACATAAAAATGTGTGATGGTTTGAAGTACACCACCATCGGAAATATTATTCTTGCATGACAAAACAGAATTAACAAGGCAAAGGCGCTGATAAGTTTCACACTCAGGAAGATGAAGTTAGTTTTTTTTATCTTTCACCAAAATGGTAGTCACATTATGATATACACTCAAAAATTAACAACTCAAAAGCATATCCAAATGAAGACCAAACCAAACCTTTGTGGCCTTGCTTCCCACTTTAGGAATTAATTTATCGAAGGGAATGCGGAAGAATCTTAGTAGCCAACCTTTTCAAGTGGGGGGATTAGAGAAATGAAAGTGCCAGGCCACATTTGAGGCCCGCATGTTGTTATCCCTCCATCAAAACAATATGAATGGATCCAGGACCAGGGTGGTTTTCAACTTTTTGAAACATGTATCCAAGCTTGTGCTAAGTTTAGGGGAAAGAGGAGAAAAAAAAGGGAGAACCCAAATCCTACCAACACTGTTTGACATGTTTTTAGCTCCCTAATGGGAGTGAAAGAATAGCATCTCATTCTCTCTAGCACTTGCTAGCAAAGATGAGTGGGAGAATGATTGTTACTTTATGGGTGGCTCAGTGTTTGTCTTGGTGACCAACCTTTGCTCCATTTTTAGCATTCTTTTTAGTACAAGAGAGCTTCACGTGACTTGTGACCCAGCCCTTTCCCCTCAAAATAATAATAGCCAAGTTGCATACAAACTTGGAAAAAGAGAAAAGAATGCCAGCAATAATTGAGGCAACAATTCACATGTTGTTTCCTTTCATATTTACAATTCATTTGATGATAATAATAGTCACAACACACTTGGCTCAGTGATCCTTTTAGCCAAAAGAACAATAAAACAAACCCAGGTTTCAACAAAGTGGCAGCCCATATCTGGACCCCAAGATATATGCATATAAATTATAGAATGCCAAAATTCCGGTGGCTTTGGTGTGTAAATTTTGGAGTCATGGCTTTGGTGGCAGCATCTATTAAACATAATGATAGCATCCAAACTCAGGTGTTGCAAGGTTCAAATCCTATCCAAGCTCACAAGATTAGTGAGGTTGCCAAGTGATGCAGGTATGACTCCACTTATGTTGCTCTCATAAAACTAACTTCATCTTCTTTAATTAGAGTAGGGGTTTGATTAGCAGAGCTCAGCCTCCATCATTTGCAAAATGATACAGATCACCTTCGCATGCAAATGAATATACGCCAATTTAATCATAGAATCACGATACTAGTTTTGCTACATATCAGGTTTCAAATTAAAAACTTACGTAGAGTAATTCCTACGATTAAGTTTAATTTAAATCTAACAAGATATAGCTAGGAACAAAATTAGTTTCAATCAAAATGTCAAAAGATCATTTTGTTAGCTGCTACAGGTCACATTAGCATCACTTTAGCAAGGACAATTGATAGTTTAGAACCTGTGAAGTTGTTCATACAGCCAATAAAGCACGGATCAGCACCAGAAATTTTAAAGCAAATAGTCCCTAATAATGTGACTTGCTCTTGAGTTTGAAAATAAATCGTAAATGACTACAATGAACTTCAACGAGAAGAGGACCCACCAAGCCTTTAAATTATTGCCCTAAACTCATGACGAAGTGTATGCATTGCATACCAACCAACAAGATATTGATATTCTATCACCATCACACTAATAATCAAAGCCAAAAGTTAAACCAATAGGAATTATCCCCACACACAAAAAACTTAGACGCATCATGTGTTCACCTGAGATTTTCAACTCTGATCCACTCCGAGCTCAAACCCAAATCAACTACCTCACTAAGTTGCTGATGCAAAACCATTTGTCAGCAGAATCTACACCAGTAATCAAATCAGCCACTGGAAAACACACACCAGTAAAAAATTCTTCTACCTGTAGGAAATCAGCATAACTAGATGCTTTTGGCATATTTGAAACATGCCGCAATTGATCGTTGTCTGACAAAGAATTACAATTGGTATGTATCCAAGGATAGATTGTCCATTCACCGGCAACTTGAATTCTGATGCACAGAAGTACAGCCAATATAAATTGGATTAGAAGATAGAAGCAATCAAAATGTATCATACTCTTATCAACATTTTCAATAGAAATGAGATGCCGGACAATATGAAAAGAAATAGTGAAAGCTTACTGATTAAGAATGAAGCTTGAGCAGATCATCATGTAATAGGAAAACTCATTTCCTTGACAAACAAAACCTGTTCAGGGCATAAGAGAGAGGGGTAAACATTAAGAAGTAAATAACTAGCCTAACATGTGCTTTATAACAGCATACCAAGAGAGGAAATCTCCAATGCCAATCTCCCAAGTCCAGCACCAGGGACTAAACAACATGGAGACCTAAATGGTAAGGATTAATTACAGCGCTTTAATTTACAGAGAAGGACAAGGATTTCAGCTGCTCTACTATATTGTACATTGACAGATGTTACATATCCCGAAATATACAGAAATCCTAGAAAACACCAAAGAACCTGACGAAGATGTCCATAGAAATTGATAAGCATAAAGGAAAAACTAGTTTCGAATAGCATAACATAGTCCCAAATGCAGTCCTTTCTTTCTTTTGCATGTTTAGTTCAAACTCGGAAGTCTGATTCACAAAACAATCAAATTTGTCATTAATGTGATCTATGCAGTGTTTTTTATAAAGCCCCGCCTAGGCATTGGCCCCCTGCTTAAGGCTTAGGCAGCCCATCTGACCAAACCAGCATGCTAAAAGGACCCGACGAGCTAGGCGCCCGCTTATACCTACTTATAAGATGTTTATAGTTGGAAACTTAAATATTAAAATATTAAAAACCATATTTTTGTTATAATTTAATTGCATCTGGTATAATTTTAGAATTTTAATATTTCTTCATTATAGTTTAAATGGTAGGTTTAGGTTCTTGAAAAAAGTCCTAGGTGGCACCTAAGCCACATCTAGCGAATGTGCACTAGGTCCTGACATGGCACCTCGCCTCCACCTTTGCTTTTAAAACATTAGATCTATAGCTGGTAACACAGTGGCTAAATCAACTACATGGTTGAGAGCTTCCCATCAAGAGTCATATTCACGGTTAAACTTAGATTTATGAAGATGAACTTAAGGTCTACATCAACAAGATATTGAAGACATTTATTTCCGATGCACAAATAAAAACACATTTTGTGTTTGATGTAATATTTTATTTCTTGTCTTTGAATACCATGTGAGGCCTTGAAGATGTCACACACAAAATCTGGGGAAAATAACTAGAAGTAATAAGGATTTAATTCATGCATAAAACCATATGTTCCATAGTCAAAAAATATATTTCTGTATGTATTAGTCGACCAATATGATCCCTAATCGATTAATAGGATACCTGATTCTAACTATTTGGCTGGAAAGATTAGTCGACCAGAGTACACAGACTAGCTGATGAACTATAGTCGAATAACTAAATGGCTAAAAACTGTTAACTCTCTGTCTCTAGTTGTGGAAATCCTCTTAACTCTCTGTCTCAACAACCAAAACCTGCTTATGTCTCAAATTTATTAATGCAAATTGACCAAATATCACAACTTTATCAAAGGGTTAAAAAACAAAGTTTCACTGAATACCGACCATTAGGGTGCACATCTATACTAAAGTGACATATTTCTGGACCACATAACGACACCAATCTTCCTTGACTTCAGCTAGTTGATCAGGAGAGTAAGTAGCACATTGGTAGTCAGGGAAGTACTACAAAATAGAATATCATAGCAAATAGCAAATATATGTTATAATCAAATATTAGCAAATATAACTAAAAAATGCGAAAAATATAAATTAAAACTAAAACCACATACCGTATCTGGGATGATGTTTTCATTTTGTGAAAGGATTTCTTTCATGAATCGCATAACATAATAACCACTGTCAATTGTATTGGTCTGAAGGGGGCACTATACAATTCAAAAAATGAAAAATTATATGAATGGTGAGTTATCCTTGGTTGATCTAGATTTGAGCAACATATGAAATTAGAAGAGACCGTTGTACATACATTTATACGGATCCACGTGGGTTTGTTTGATCTAGATTTCGGGCCCCTGGTTCCCTTAGAAGCACGATAAATGCACAAAGCTCTAACAAAATAAAATAAATTTAGTCAACTCGTTATATTCAACGTATATCATATTTACATATTGACATAAAACACAATTAACTTACTTGTCGAATGTATCCTTCATGGTTCGATTATATTTTGGATCATGATGCAAGGAATCCAAATAATATATTATCTCTGATGTGGCATTGATGACTAACAACACCCAATGACCCCTACAAAAGTAGTTAGCAAATTCTAAGTGACTACATTCTTAGGAATTCATTAAATTAAATAAAATATATTAAAAAGTTATTTACCCTGTATTATATGGTGCCAAGAATAACTTCCCTGTCTCGTTATATTCAATAAGTGCATCGGCTATATACTTCGTTGGCTCATCAACAAAAGAAGATGTGTTATGTGGGCATAAGAATGAGAATCTCCTTGTGTTTTGTCTGTTGACAACCAACTCATAGTACAAGTACCTTGAATGAAGATTAAAAATAAGTTATCAATAATATCAACGTTTAATTGAAATGAAATTCTAAAAATTGTTTACTTAAAGTACCTGATATATACACAGATTACCGGACAATCCAACCACTCGTGTTGAAGAAGTTCATTGACAATTTGATGACTAATTAACTCCATATATGATATACCAAAAATGTCTCTCTCCATTTCTATTTGTAACAGCGCACCACCTTGAAGCTTTTGTGTAGCATATATCTGAATAAAATTGCAATACATGGAGAGATTATTTGCAGCAACTGCAGGAGAGGACTCCTGATGTTTTGACTCTACTTTTTCGTGTTTCTTTTTACTAGTTGCACGACCAGCATGGGAGGGCTCCTGATGTTTTGCCTTTACTTTTTCTTGTTTCTTTTTAGGAGTACCTGACTCCTTTGTTTTAACCGACTCTTTGACGTTAGATTTTGCGGGCATCTGTATGGGAAATCATTTAAGTGAATCATTTGGTTAGAAAATAATGAAACAACAATATAAGAATCTAATGTATACTATAAGAAGTCTTACCGTAGAGACCAAATCAATAAGGTTGGTTGGCCATGCAACAAAAGTACCAATCGCATCACCTACTACCATGACTCCTGCATCCTCTATAGGTATTGGTAGTGGTGCATCTGACTCTATCACATGTTCAACCATAACTTTCATATGAGTCATGGGTAATGATATATTGTGTAGTTTTCTATCATCAGGACGATTGAAGACCTTTCCCTTCCCAACTATGCGATGTGTTGGGGATGATAAATAGAAATTGCATGGTGAGATGTCCTAAAACAAAAATTTCATAAAGAAAACATCAATTAATGTTGTTAATCATACAGGAATGTATTTTGCTAATAATATCTTGAATTAATTATTTGTAAATGCAATAATTTAATAGAAAAACACTTACTTCAGGAATATTACAGGAAAGAAGCGTGCAACTACCACTTTTGCTGATTGTAGCTAATTCTTTGGTGTGACCCATACTCTCAAATACTTTCATCTTCTCTAAGAGCAATGCCACTGTTTCTCTCAAGTCCGCGTTATCATTATTTCTTCTGCGTTTTTCACTTGGGAAACAATCTTTTACTGACGGCCCGAATCCATAACCTCTAACCCGTCCAGGATACTCTGGGACATTTAAGACCCGAGAAAGTATATCATGCGAGTCCTGTAACTGATCCTGTGATGTAGTTTGTGAAATGGTCTCCTGGCACATAAATTTGAAAGGTAACATGTACATCATTAGTGATAAAATAAGAAAATAATAAAAGAACTAGAGTAAAATGATATCATACTTACAATTTTCTCACACACTTGCTGAACATTTTCATTATCAACCACTCCTAACTTATTTACACGAGCACCCTTCCATAAATCATGACGGGCTATGGATGTGTCATTTGATTCTGACTCCTTTAACTGTACATTCAGACAATTAAGATAATTAATAAATTGATTGAAAATCATTTCTAACATCTTGTACGTTATATCTTTTGCATACTTACCATCTTTTGCTCAAGGCGTGCGTAACCCATACGGCCCTTTCTATATGGGTACATATGATTTAATGCTCTTTTTCGATTTTGAGTGCTTCGCATCTATTTAGGCACAAAGCAACTATATTAATACAAAGTAATATGTTTAGTCAGATTCCTCAAAATGAGTAACATTACCTTAAATTCATCGCACTGACGTTTAGCAACAAACGCTCTCCATTGATCTTCAGATATGAAAGGATACTCATGTGGAGGATGCTCAATAACACTACCACTTTCATCATAAACATAATTCTTTGTTAAGTAGGTTCTGAAATTTCTACAAAGTTTGCCTGCTTCTTTAAGAATATATCTCCGATGACTATCATCAACAATGAAAGCTGTCTACAAAAGTGTGCTCAATTGTGTTAGTATGTTTGTATAAGAATAAAAACATATGAGAGTATGTATATTACCTGTATATCCTTCCAGATGTTTTCTTTCACTACTTTTAAAGCCGACGATTTCCAGTTATCACATGTTATTGGCACCATCTGTCGGGTAATTGCCCCAATATAACTCACAAATATAGCACTGTTAGGATCAATTGGTTGACCCCTATCATTCCATCCAACCTAATAACAATGATAGAATAAGAAAATGAATATATGTTGATGAAAATTAATATGATTAAATAATAAAAACTTGTAAGTAGAATACCTTAAATGATATCCCTTTGCTGCGTGCACGAATAACTCCCTCCATAGCGGTCACTCCACGTTTAATAACATTTTCCTCAATATTAGGAGCATCACCATCAAGGGGAACACAGTTGTCATCACTAGAAGACATTTATCTACAACAAAGTAAAACAACATTAAATTGTTAGTTCACAAGAAAAGATGCAAGAAAAATGAATTAAGATCAATATACAATATCACTCACCAGAAAAAGTCGTATGAACTTAATTAGGTTAATCTTTTCCTTTTCCTTGTTGGATTAATACTTGTTTGTCCCTTCATGACATGAAATGACGGATTGACCCAAATCCCCTCATCATGATCATCTCTCATATAGAAACCATCATCTACAGTAGGATCAATATCAAGTGATTGTGATGTCCCTAAGAAAGGATCATCCTCAATATTGATATCTTCATGTGCTTGGCTACGACAGTCATTTAATTTGTTATTCAACAACACAATGGACCACTTCACATCAGTGGGATCTGTGACATAGAATACTTGTTGAGCTTGCGAAGCTAAAATAAAAGGCTCGTCCTTATACCCCTCCCTATTGAGATCCACCCGCATGAACCCTAACTCATCAATTTGAACCCCATTATTGTTGTCTGCCCACTTACAACCAAACACAGCCAATCAAAACATACTATAATCCAACTCCCATATGCGTTCAATAACACCAAAGTATGACATATTTGCATATATGGGATTTCTGTCTTTTGCACTAGAGATGTGCATAGCTTCAGCTACAAGAGTCACTCCACTGTTTTGCATTGTACTTTGATCATCATGATCTTTAGTGTAGAATGTGTACCCGTTAATAAGGTAACCATTGTGAGAAAAAACGTGTACACTTGGACCATTTGCTAACCATCTCAATCTATCTGAAACTGAAGCTCTATTTATAGCCAACTCTCCAAAGACTTGTTCTTTCAGCCATGTTATAAAAGAACGATTGTGTTCTCTTGTTACCCAATTCTCATTCCTATTTGGGTTTGAATTTCGAAGTATTTCCTTGTGTCTTTCAGCATACGGCTCAACTTCAACATCATTGTGCAGAACATATAAATGTGCTTGCTCCCACTCTGTCCTTGATATGAGCACTACATCACCTCCCTTAATCCCTTCCCCTGATATTCTTCCTGTGTGACGAGACCTTGGAAGCCCTATGGAATCAACATTGCTGAGGTACTCTGTACAAAATTCAACAGCTTCTTCAACTATGTAACGCTCAACCATACAACCTTCTGGTCGACTACGGTTTTTCACATACCCTTTTAATATCTTCATATAGCGCTCGATCGGGTACATCCATCTCATATAGGCTGGTCCACACAATTGTGTCTCTCTAACCAGGTGAACAGTCAGATGAACCATTATGTCAAAGAAGGATGGTGGTAAATACATCTCAAGCTCACACAATGTGACAACAATTTCTTTTTGCAATGCCGGTAACTTTCCAGGATCAATAACTTTACTGCAAATTGCCCTGAAGAAGAAACATAGTTTTGTGATGGTCACCCTCACCTTTTTTGGCAAAATGGAACGTATACCCACTGGTAGTAAATGCTCCATCAAAACATGACAATCATGAGATTTTAGACCTTTTAACTTGAGATCTTTCATAGATACGAGGCTTCTAATGTTTGACGAGTATCCCTCTGGAACTTTAACTCCATCGAGAAACTTACAAAAAACTTTTTTTTCTTTCCTAGATAGAGTATGAGCTGCATGAGGTAGATATGTACGCTTTCCCTTCTTTACCGGTCCCAATTCTATCCTCATTCCCATACTTACCATGTCCAACCTCGCATTGATCCCATCTTTACTCTTTCCTGGAACATTAAGCAACGTCCCGATAACACTTTCAAAAACATTCTTTTCAATATGCATCACATCAAGGAAATGTCTTACATACAATGACTTCCAATATGGTAATTCAAAGAAAATAGAGTTTTTCTTCCACCCGCTGGTGACAAGTTCTCCTGCAAATGGCTTACCAAAATTACTACTTAAATTCTTTACCTTTTCAAACAGCTTATCACCGGTCAATGGCACAGGAGCTCTACATTCCTCTGTATTCCCATTGAATTCTTTCCTCAACCACCGGTAACGATGCCTCACGGGTAAAAATCTACGATGTCCGAGGAAGACATTCTTCTTACAATGTTCCAACCGCATCCAATACGTACTCTCTTCACATAAAGGGCATGCACACTTTCCTTTGATACTATATCCTGACAGATTACCATATGCTGGAAAATCATTAATTGTGCCAAATAACATAGCCCTCAAGGTGAAATTCTCTTTCTTGTACCCATCGTACACCTCTACACCTGTGTCCCACATTTGTTTCAAATCTTCAATTAACGGAGACAAGTATATGTCTATATCATTTCCTGGTTGTTTAGGCCCAGAAATTAACATAGACAACATCATGTACTTGCGCTTCATGCATAACCATGGAGGTAGATTATAAATCATCAAAATCACTGGCCATGTGCTGTGGGAACTACTTTGAATACCATGTGGGTTCATTCCGTCGGTAGACAATGCAATTCGTAGGTTTCTTGCTTCTTCCCCAAATTCAGGATAATCATGATCAAATTTTGTCCATTGAGGAGAATCTGCCGGGTGACGGAACATGCCATCTTTAATCCGTTTATTTGAATGTCACGTCAAGTGTTTTGCATCTTCTGGACTGCGATACATGCGCCTAAATCTCGGTATTATGGGGAAATACCATGCCACCTTCACTGGAGTTGATTCTTTTCTTTTATATCGTGAGGCATTACATTTAGGACACATGTTTAACGATGCATATTCATTACGAAATAAGATGCAATCGTTAGGACAAGCATGAATCCTCTCATAGCTCATGCCTATAGAGCATAACATTCGCTTAGCCTCATATGTTCGACTAGGAAGCACATTATCTTCTGGCAACATATCCTTTAGAATTATGAGTAACTCCATGAAGCTCTTATCAGACCATCCATTGCTCGCTTTCAAGTTATACAATTTTAATACCGCCGATAATCGGTTGAACTTAGTACAACCACTGTACAATGGCTTCTCCGCATCACTTACCAACCTCGTAAACATTTCAGGACAATCCCGGAGATCCTCTTCAACCATATTTGCCATCTCTTCTAGGCGATCGTCATCATATGTATTTGTGTTTGTATCACTTGTAGCATACCTCTCTGTACTTCCAAATTCACTGCACTCTTCTCTTGTCTCGCCATGTCTTGTCCAACATGTATAACTTCGATCAATTCCATTGCACAATAAATGATCTTTCAACTCATCCTCGCTAACTCCCCTTGCATAGCAACACTTTAAACAGGGGCATATGATTTTCCTTGGATTTTCTGCATGATCAACTGCAAATCTAATGAACTCTTTCACTCCATCCTCGTATTCTTTCGATAAACGATTTGCAGACATCCATTTTCGATCCATATTTATCAATCTAACAAAAAAATTATTAACATTAGTTATTTTGTTATTTGAGAGGTGAAGGTCTAAATGAAAGTAGAAGGCTAACCTGGAGATAAAACAAGAAGATGGCAATGGCACCGTTATATCAAAGTAGGCCTCAGAGAAGACCAATCACAAAAGTATTTACTCCTGCAAGTAACACGAAGTTGTTTTTAGTTATATATATAATAGCACCTAATAGTAAAATAATCTATAAACCATTTTCTTTTGTCAAAAAGAGGCAAAGCGATTTCATATTTACATTATGTTTTACATGAATAAAGATCTTGTGTTTTTAGATATATATATGAGTATGTTAATACATGAATACATGCTAAACATACCAAATCGAAATAGTGTAGACTAGCATGCTTTTAGATATATATATGAGTAAACTACATACCGTTTGAGAAATATTCATGTATATATCCTAGAAGTATTTGCAGCAAAAAAATACCCTCTTTTCATCTCTCAATCACTCTGCTCTTGAATATTTGATATGATACAGATCCTGACCTCTCACCCACGACTTTTTTGAAGAGCACTTCCTTCACATGGCTAATCTTGAACCTGATACTTAACCCTTACAGTTGCAGATTGTGTATATAATACTAAATATTTCTTTATGGTCTTGAGTGAATTTACCGGGGGGGATGCTTGTTTTCTAACCTGGATATTGGAGGGCAAATGAATTGCTATGTCATATCTGCATGAATACTTCTACCTTACATAAAACACATGATTTAGAAAACACATACATTTTTGTTCTCAATAATATGAAACTGGAAAGTTCTGGTTCAATGATGGCATGTAAATTACATTGGGTGCTCAGTTGCATTAATGATATTTGGTGGTTAAAATTCTAGCTTTTGTATAACCATATACTATATAACTCGTTTATTAAGAGTATGTATCTATCATGGTAATCATGGTTCGTTCAATTGTATAACTCGTTTATTAAGAGTATGTATCTATTATGTTTTCAAGGTTAATTGTATAGGCTATTATTAGGAACATGTATGAATTAGTGTTTCCAAGTCATAGCAGGTCCAAGATAAGCTAAAACTTGCATCCCTCAAAAAATAAACAGATTTAAAGATAGATTTAGAATTTTAGTGTAAGCAGCAACCTGGAAAAATGAAGGGCAAACAAAGGATCTCATGACACTAGGAAGTTAATTGCTTGCTAGAATATGTCCAAAACGCAATGTTTGAAATCTCGACTTATACCGATACATATTGCTTTTATTATATCAAATTTCTAGCATTGCCAATACAATCTATCTATAATACAATATATCTAAAACTGGCCGATACTATCAACACTAACTGATAGCACTGAATATAAGAGGAGGTTTGAAATTGAATTAACAAAATTTGAAATTGGAACAATATAATGGTTTCCGATTGAAACAGAACAATACAACAATGACCAAAAACCAATTGCATTTATATGAATATGAAAAATGAAGAACACCCCCATAATCCAGGATTATCAAAACTTTGATCACTTTGATGCTGATTACACCTGGGCAGTGCCTTGGGTAAATGTTGGGTCCTCACATCGGTACTTGCCATTAGGGCCTATTCCAAATCCTTTGGGGTCTGCAAATACATTCTCCAATAGCTGGCTATGAGGAGGCGTGGGGCTTGCGTCTGTAAAATCCAAATTAAACCCACATCTATCGCACAAAAATGAATGATCTTTGCACTAATCCATCCTCGTCAAACAAAATCAAAATAACCGATCTCCCTTCCTCACACCGAAAATGGAACTTGTACAAAACAAACCCGATCATCGCACAAATCGAACACACGGCGAAAGATCGAGCATAAAAGAGAGAAGCAATACGATCGGAGACTATAAACGAAAGCTAAAAAGGATCGAGATGCTTACAACCTGGCGAATCTGCCGGCTCCGATCGTGATCGATTCCTGCAGAGGCGAGGCGGCGACGGCTCCAACCAACGCACCTTAACATGTACTCTCGAGATCGACAGCGATGCCCTTGAATGTGTTGATCGCTTTTCTAATATCCTGAGATAGAGAGATGATGAGATAAAGAAAGGCTTTTTAGGGTTTTATTAGCATCGGAAATTAGGGATTGGTTGTCGGAGCAGAGGGCGGCCGCTGCGGTGGGGATTCTTGAGACGCCACAGATAAAGTAGAACGGTTGAAAATGTGTCGGAGACGGCAAGCTTCTCCCCTTCCGTCACTGAGGGTCGGAGACGCCGCTGGATTAGGCGCTAATTTGCCAATATTCTTGTTGACGGAATCGGAGAGCTTGGAGATAACTGTGGTGCCGCAGAGGATAGAGTCTCTTGCATCTGCTATGGTGTCGCATCCATCAATCGAGGGCCAGATCAACTCGACGGTGGTGATTGAGGCTGTGACGACGGCATCGAGGTCGTCGGAGATCGGAACGGCCGGTTGACCCTCTCCGAGCAAGGGGAGTCTTGGCCTGAGCAGAGGGAAGAAACCTTTGTCGGGGTGGTCTTTGGATCGAGCAATGGAGGATCCCTAAATTCGAAATGACCAAGACGGTTTCAATCTCCAAATCAGGGATTCTAAACCCCCTCTCTCTACAGTCTATCTCAGGACACTTGAGTACCTCGACTGCTTCCTCACGGGGGAGGTCGAAGACGGTTGTTAGGAGGGGGAGGCTTGAGACGAGGGTTGGGAGGAGGGGGCGGCTAACTTAGGGCTTGAACACGAGAGGGTTGGAATCGGGAAATTTTTCCCTCAGAGGCTGGGATATTTTGTTTAAGCGCTATCTGAGCGTAAATGTATAATACCTTTCACAGCGCTTGTTTCAAACAAGCGCTGTTAAAGGGAGGCTTTTAACAACGCTTGTAGAAAGAAGCGCTGTTAAAGGCCCCCGTTTAACAGCGCTTGTCTGTGCAAGCGCTGTTAAAGGCCCTCTTTAACAGCGCTTGTCTGTGCAAGCACTGTTAAAGGGGGGCCTTTAACAGCGCTTGCACAGACAAGCGCTGTTAAAGGGGGGGCCTTTAACAGCGCTTCTTTCTACAAGCGCTGTGTATTATCTGTGCCTCTAATACACAGCGCTTGCAGAAAGAAGCGCTGTCTATTGTCCGACCTTTAACAGCGCTTGTAGAAAGAAGCGCTGTCTATTCTCCGACCTTTAACAGCGCTTGCAAAAGGAAGCGCTGTCTATTATATGTGCCTCTAATTAACAGCGCTTATAATTGGCAAGCGCTATTAAAGGTGTGCTATTAAAGGTCCTTTTTGTAGTAGTGAAAGGCGGTTAAACCCTAACATGAAAGAGGTGGTTAAAAAGGAGATCCTTAGACTGCTTGAAGCCGATATCATCTATCCTATTTCTGACAGTTGATGGGTTAGCCTGGTTTATGTCGTCCCTAAAAAGGGGGATGACCATAATAAAAAATGATAAGGGAGAATCTATATCCACTCGGACCGTAACAGGTTGGCGGATGTGTATCGATTACAGAAAATTGGATAAAGCCACCTGGAAGGATCATTACCCACTTCCCTTTATTGACCAAATACTAGAACGCTCGCCAAACATAAATACGTTTGCTATTTGGATGGGTATTCGAGATTCTTTCAGATTCCCTTACATGAAGATGACCAAGAAAAGACTACTTTTACATGCCCTTACGGTACTTATGCTTGCCGCAAGATGCCTTTCGGTCTTTGTAATGCCCCCGCCACCATTCAAAGGTGCATGACTTTCATATTTTCTGATTATATTGAAGACATCATGGAAGTCTTTATGGATGATTTTTCTGTTTATGGCAACGAATTTGACTCATGTTTAGCTAATCTCACTAAGGTCCTCAAAAGATGCCAACAAAATAATTTAACGCTTAATTGGGAGAAATACTATTTCATAGTCACTGAGGGAGTAGTTCTAGGGCATCTTGTCTCATCTAGAGGAATCGAGGTTGATAAGGCAAAAATTGAGGTAATAGAAAAGCTTCCCTTCCTATTAATGTTAAGGGCATTAGGGGATTCTTGGTCATGCAGGGTTCTACCGCCTTTTAATCAAGGATTTTGCCCTAATTGCCCGACCTCTTACAGCTTTACTTGCTCAAGATGCTCCCTTTGACTTTTCAAGAGATTGCTTGAAAGCCTTTAATACACTGAAAGAAGCCCTCATTTCCTCTCCAATCATACAACCACCAGATTGGAATCTTCCTTTCAAGTTGATGTGCGACCCTAGTGACCAAGCAATTGGGGCAGTGTTGGGACAAATGAAGGATAAAAAGCTTCTTGCAATATCTTATATAAGCAAAACCCTGGACGAGGCACAAAAGAATTACACTACCACCGAAAAGGAGCTTTTGGCTGTGGTCTACTCCATTGAGAAGTTTCGTTCCTACATTCTTGGATCAAAAGTGATTGTGCACACCGACCATGCAGAATTGAAGTACCTATTAAGCAAAAAGGAATCCAACCCAAGGTTAATAAGATGGATACTACTTCTCCAAGAATTTGACTTGGAGATCCGGGACAAAAAGGGCACGTACAACTTTATGGCGGATGAGTCAAGGATAGTTCGTGATGGGAAGGATGATAGCTTGCCAATTGATGACACTTTTGCTGACGAGAAGCTATTGCCATTAGACCCGGAGATGTGCATTGGTATGCAGATTATGTAAAATATTTGGCGTGCGGGATAAAATCGTATGGGATGGCCACGCAACAAAAAAGGAGGTTCATGCATGAACTATTTCTGGGAAGACCTGTACCTCTTCAAGGTATGCAAAGATGGGATTAACGAAGATGCGTTTCGAAGGAAGAGGCCACTTCTATCATTTCACATTGTCATGATATGCCCTGCGGGGGACATCATGCCGCCTCCAAAACCACCGCAAAGATATTGCAATGCGGATTCTTTTGGCCGACCATGTTTAAGGATACACATGACTTCGTCAAATATTGTGATAGATGCCAAAGGACGGGAAACATATCCAAACGGAACGAGATGCCGATGAAGCCTATTTTGGAGATTGAGCTATTTGACTGTTGTGGAGTAGATTTCAAGTGGCCTTTCACATCAAGCAAAGGAAACAAGTATATTCTATTAACCGTTGACTATGTCTCGAAATGGGTAGAAGCCATCGCTACCCCAACTAATGATGCGAGAGTGGTTTCCAAATTCTTCAAACAAAATATTTTTCCCCGCTTTGGAGTACCGAGAACATTGATAAGCAACGGAGGAAGCCATTTCATAGAAAGCAAGTTCAAATCCATGCTAAAGAAGTATGGGATAAATCATAGAATCAGGATGGCATATCACCCTCAAACGAGTGGGCAAGTGGAAGTGTCAAACCGGAAGATCAAACAAATTATAGAGAATACAGTTGATAGATCAAGCAAAGATTGGTCCATAAAATTGAACGATGCATTATGGGCATATTGCACGGCTTTTCGAACCTCCATCGGCACGACCCCATATCGGCTTGTTTATAGGAAGGCATGCCATTTACCGGTAGAGTTGGAACACCGTGCCTATTGGGCAATCAAGACTTTGAATTACGACTACAAGAGTACAGCAGTGCGATGACTTCTAGATATCAATGAGCTTGACAAGATTAGACGGGATGCTTATGAGAGCTCTAGAATTTACAAGGAAAGGACCAGAATCCTCCACGAGGCCTGCATCACCATGACAGATTTCAAGGTCGGAGATAAGGTCTTATTATTCAACTCTAAACTTCGACTCTTCCCCAGAAAGCCAACATCGCGTTGGTCGGGACCTTTCACCATTCGACACATACAACCGGGAGGATCTTTTGAGATAGAAGGAAAAGACGGTATCACATTTAAGGTGAATGGACAAAGGCTCAAGCATTACTCAGAAGGAGACCCCGCCGGCGAAGTAAATAGCATACACCGTATTAAAGGTTGGTCCCAAGATCTGTCATACTTACTTGAGAAGGCCGTTGACGACGCCACCCCCATGCCATTAGAGCTTTGCACATAAACGATCTTTATGAAATCTTAAATACCGAAGATGGTGAAATGATGCGAGACCGACCGGATCCTCTTAGGGATGAAGAGAAGAAAGACGCTGATGTCGTTAGGATAGAGAGCTATGCAAGCTCTCCAAGATGAAGCACGTGAAAGAAGCGCCATCGGCGAATAAATCTTCACCGCCAGTCAAGAAGGATGCCAAGAGCCCAATCTTGGAAGAGTCATCCCCCATTACTACCTTTGATGAGGTGCAGCCGAGGAAAGCTGACGAAAAGCAACAACGGAACCCACGTGGCCTTTCCGGTAAGTTTCACACGTGCATCTCCCATGTGCCGAACATCGAGCACTAATCGCGAATCTTAAGGGGTCGAGCTCAAGACCTTAAACGAGCGCTTGTCGGGAGGTAACCCGACGATCCTATCGTAGTTTTTAGTTGAGTTTTATTTTAATTTTTTTTTTAGATCTTTGTTAGTGTATAGAGTCGAGAGCCTAGGAAGAATCTGACAACGGGTTATGATTTTCATTTCTGGAAAAGGGTGATGGTAGGAGACCATATAAACGGAGGACGGCCATGGCGATGGAGAGCACTCCAGGGATGCGCTCAAACGCCAAAGGGAGGAAGAAACTGACAGGAGAACAGAAAACAGAAAGTGTCGCAAAAATAGAGAGTCTGGAGCTGAAAACAGCATCCCACTCAGCCGAGTGACTTTTTCACTCAGCCAAGTGAATACCCTACTCGGTCGAGTAGAGTACTGCATATGGAAGTCTCGAAAACCCCTCTCTGGAAATTATTTGCCACTCGGCTGAGTAACTTTGTCACTCGATCGAGTGACTCAGACACATTTAGCACTTAAAACGCTCTGAGTGGCTAATCCACTCGGTCGAGTGACTTCATCTACTCGGCCGAGTCGTAACTTAATGAAAATTTTGAAAATACCCAAAACAATTGCCACTCGGCCCAGTGATTATCGTCACTCGATCGAGTGACCCGACCGACCTAACCCTATTTAAACTAAATCTCGCGGCCGCTCGAATCGAGTTCCCCAAATTTCCCAAATCCCCCAAATCTCCCCCGACTTGCCCTGGCCCCTCTTCCCCTAGAGCAGACTACGCGCCTTCTGGCGAGTCACCACCTGCACCTCCCGCTCGAACCGCCCTAGTTCGCCTCCCTCTGCCCTATGATGATAGGCCTTATGAGGTCACCTTTAGGGACAAAGATCAGGAAGAACAGTTCGTGGCCATGCTCCTTCTCATACCTCAGGGAGGCGGGCTCACCCCGGAGTCCATTTATCGTGACTTTTCGGTTATCCTCGACATTGTCAAACGCCAGCGCCCATCACCACCTCGCTCACAGCAGCGAGACCCACCACCACCCCCAGAGGGTGGTGGTTCAGCTTGATTACCATTGCTCCTATTACCCCCCACCGTTTTTAGTGCCCATCTGTCTGTTCTAGGCCCTGCCTTTACTCATCCTAAAAAGGGGGATAACTCACCTTTAATTTTACTTTTTATCATGCATGCATCTGCACCCACCCGCCCCTATTATATATGTCCTTATGCCACACTTAGCACATTGAGGACACTGTGCAGTTTAGCTTGGGGGAGTGAGTGCACTCACACACTTTTTATTTTCTTCATTTTTATCTTTATTTTTCTACCTTTCTTTCACCCACTTTTTCATTTTTCTTCTCATGCATCACGTTTTCTTACTTTCTGCGTGTGTTGCATTTGTATAGTTAGTTCTTATTTTCCCTTTATCTTTACTTCTTTTATCCTTTTTGCTAGAAATGAATTCTCTATGATGACAATGACTTGGAGTTAGCTTGCTCTTATATGTGTATTCCCTTTCCATGCCATGGTCTTTATTTCAGATATCATATGCTATACATCGCCATGCATTTGAGAATAGGAACCTCCATCTCTATTATATGATTGTGGATGAAATTCTAGCATTAGCTGAATCTGAAAATTTATATCGTATACTTTTCATAGAAAACACACCAAGCTTCACACATCGATTGCCTAATCTTAGAGTACTGCTTTGTTATCTACTATCACGTCTATTTGCATGAAATTGTATGCTCAACTTCCAGGTTGATTGAAAGTATGCCTTTTTGCTATGATTAGATTAGTTTACTTTCTGAAATCAAACAGAGTAGATTACATTACCCTGCAGAAAGTTGTCGTGCACATACAAAAGAGTGAACTGAGCGTTACATATTTTTCTTTCTTCACATATCTTGAACATCATCTCTATACTTATAATCATTGGTGAATCTCCCCTTAGTGAATCTTATACTTGCATCTTCCCCATGCTGAAAAGACCAAGCTCCATTATCCCAAAATCAAAAGAAAAAATACATGCATATCTTTCCATCTTTGATTCGGGATTGTTATTATGTATATTGGTTTGAAAAAAATATAAAAATTAAAAAAGAAAAAAAGAGAAAAATAGAAAAGGAAAACAAAAAGAAGTTCATTTGTACATACACCATCCTTCATTCTTTCCTTTTAATTTTCCTTTATTCCTCTGGAGCTTCAAAAAAATGGGAAAAGTCGTATTGTTCTATTTGATTCCACCACGCTTACAGATAAGCTTGGAGGAGGGGATCTAATGACGTGTGAGAGAGTGACCACTTATATGTGCATGACGTCTTAAGCTAGGTAATTTTCGATACTTAGGGAGATTACTTAGAGTATAACGAAGTCTATGAATTGAAGATTTGGCATGCATTTTCATGAATACCATCTCTTTCTGTTCTTATTGCTTTATAATGTGTGATACGTCTTATACTCCAAGCAGAAAGAGATCAATTGAAAAGTGTGCAATCTATGATTATGTATATCATTTCAAATGCTTAGACGATGCTAATTCTAGAATAATTTCATATTTCATATCGTTTTGACGTTCTTGGTTTCTATATCGAATGCACCTATATTGATGTGATATCGAGGTAAAACTTTTTAGCATGTTTAATTCATCGTGCACTATTTGAGTAAGAACCTCCATGTCCTAAGAAGATGATCTAGCACCTCCCTCTTCGTTTTCTTTTCTATCTTTCTTTTTCATTTTCCTTAGTTTTATCCACCGGGTTTGCCGTTTTACTCATCTTCCTCGAGGACGAGTAAAAGGCAAGCTTGGGGGATTTTGATCGGTCCATATTTTTCGCCTTTTTCTGCATATTTGCATACCATTTTGATCGCCCAAATCGTGCTTTTCACGATTATTCGACGATATTGCGTTACTTTTCACTATTTCTTGTTTTTATCTGATTTCAGGAGATATGGAGCGATCAGGAGCATAAATGAGATTAAAGGATTTGCAAACGTGCCGGAGCATCGCTCATAGCCTTATTGAGGAGCTAACGGCACTGGACGATGAGCGGGAGAAGAAGAAGATCGATAGAATCGACGAAGAGGTGAGGATGAGAAGAGTGGCTTCCAGATACAAGCCACTCGGCCGAGTAACGCAACCCACTCTGCCAAGTGAAGAAGCATACTCGGTCGAGTACGACTGATACGAAGATACCTTGTGCCGCAATGTACTCGACCGAGTGGTTAATTTTACTCGGCCAAGCAGAGAACTCCACTCGCCCGAGTGAGTCAGAACTTCTGAAGGAAATCAAAGCAGACATCCAGTAATTCTAGGGAGCACAACAGAAGATCCATTCGGCCTAGTAGGAAGTTCACTCGCCCGAGTGATGAACTCCACTCGCCCGAGTGACGCAGAGTGCCAGAATGCCCAACCCCCCTCCAACTTCTCTATTTTTATTTGGATCTCGCAGTCGACCGAGTGAGATTTTCATTCGGTTGAGTAGCGCCGCTAGCCTGGGTCGGAAACTAGGGTTTTGCGCTGTGCAGGGGTAGTTCTTTCAGGATTTTTTGGACGTTTTGGGCATGTATTTAAGCCCAGTTTTTATCCTAACTGAGAGAGGGACCAGAATATAGATTTTAGATTAATTCTAATTGTAATTCCGCTATGGAGATTGAAGAACTCAGATCTGGTTTGTCTATTCCTTTTGAATATGTGCACTTTTATGAATTATTTTCTTCTAAATCTAAATTGCAATATGTTTTCTATCATTGATTTTGTTATTGCTTCAATGAATTGTGAGTAGATCGGTTGTTCTAGGGCATATGGATGAACCCTATGGATCTAATGCTAGATTTGTGATGAATGAATTTCTATGTTGCTAGAATTGCTAGAAGGTTAGATTGTGATTGATTTATTACGGATAGCTAGGAATTTCCATTGATGCAGAGTTTGCAAGAGATTGGGCTCTGATCAATGGGAAGGTCTAGATTTATAATCGAGATTCACTAGGTTTGGTTTGCAAGAGATTGGACCAAAGCTAGCATTTTTATTATAAGTCTATACCCATATTCGCTTGCAAGATTCTGGACGAATACGAGCTATCACAATCTAGATCGTAACTCGAGTTTGCACGAGAGTGGGCTCAAGGTGCTATTGGACGATGATGTCAATCTTAATGCTAGTGGCTTAGATTAGGGTTTGCACAAGAGTGTGCTCTGATCTAGGTTGCTATAGACCTGCAATAGCGCGAGAGCATGAGCTGGGTTCTCTATTCAGTTACGACTAGTTCACCTAAATTCAAGACTTACAACATTGAGATTCACGATTCACAGAGATGCATGACGATCTGTAGTGGGGATTTCCTAGCCCTAGACACTTTTATAATATTGAATTGAATTGATAATTGAACGATTTTGGCACCAACATTCCAAAATCACCTTTCCACCAATATCTTAGTGATTAAGATAGAGTACTGTCATTAGTCCCTCCTCGTGTTCGATAACCCGCTTACCACTTAACTGTGCACTTGCTGTATGTCATGCCCCGCTGCCCATTATACTTGGGAGCGAGGACGCGAGCGGGCCCGCTTGGGCTGGAGCGGTGAAGCCCCAACCCAATAAGCGTCTGTGTATGACAACTAGTCAGGTTCTTGCTTGCGAACAATCGAAACAACAAAAATTATAGTGTCATCATTAAACTTTAACTTTCAGATTACATGTACATGAAGAATTAAGGCCTAGCATGGCCATTACAATAGTTATATGGAATTTAAAGTACACTTAAATGAAATACAAAACGAATATCAACTTTAGCAAAGCTACGAGGAGTTCGTCGTCCTCAGCAGTGGGTCTCGTGCTCCTGGTTCTCTTGGTTCTCCTTCTCAATCTCCAAAAGAACTCTTTGGAGAACTCTGCTCAAAACCTAACGTATATTTCACAGACAATGAAATATACGTCAGCGAGGGTCGCTCGGCAAGATTTAAAACGTTAGTAATAAAATGACCCTCGGCAAGATAATAATATGGTTTATAAAATATGATGCCAACAAGATGGTATGAAACAGCATAAGGAAATATGTGAGCATAACGACGTGTGGTGTGCAAAGTGACGAGCATGAGTAGTGTGTACATCAATGAGTATATCAAGTGTGGTGTATACAGCAATAACCATCGCAAGTGTAGCGTGTACATCAATAATCATGGCAAGTGTAGTGGGTACAACAATATTCGTGACAAGTGTAGTGGGTACAGCAATATTCGTGACAAGTGTAGTGTGTACAACAATAATCGTGACAATAAGTTTAGCAGGTTACTCAGTAGCATCAGCAGAGTAAAAAGAGTGCAACAATCAATCTCTTAACTAGTGACAAGCCCAGTGTTTGAGGGGGAGGTGACTAGCATTACACCCAAGTCAACGGAAGCTACCCGTGACTCTCTACTCACCGACCCGGCCAGGTGTCGGTCAAGTTCACCAATAGAGTGTAATCCAGCTTTCCAGCCTCTACTACACTAGACTTGTAGGGTTCTCTGGGACCCTTAGGGCACAAAAACTCTATGCCCGTCCTTAGTCGGACGGAACATAGACAGAAATAGCAGTGGAAAATAATCATGTTAATCTAATTAACATTTAACCCTAAGGTCCAAGACCCTAATCCAAGATCTATGCCGACTTGGGATGGGTCTGACCATCCCAAGAAGGATCTAGCCTACTGCGATTAAATTAAACTAGTGCTTAATTAAACACTTACCCGGAATCTCAGCCCTAGAGCAGGCGAGATGTTCCGCACCGTCTTCCGAGCCGCTCCCGTCCCACGCCGAGCAGCTCCCCGAACCGCTCCCCGAACCGCTCCCCGAACCGCTCCTCGAACCGCTCCGCATCCCGAGGCGATCAATCCCGTGTCGCCAAGCCAACCACGCGCCGAAGAAAGTTTCACGCGAGTGAAACCTCCGCCTAGATTTCGGATTTAAATCTGAACTCCTTTGCGGCTTTGCTAGAGCCCTCAGGAGCAAGGCAGAAATTTATAGGGAGAGGAGAAATATTAATTTAAGCTTAGATCCGAGCGTGCTCCAACATTTACGAGAGCCGCTCAGATCTAGAGCTTGCGACGAGTTATGAGGAATAGGGAGGGCATCTATTTATAGAGGCGGCTGACGCTCACCTTTTCTCCACAACCGAGGTGGGACTATTAATTTGGGATTAATTAAATCAAGTTAGTTTTCCTTTCACAAAGGGCAAACTTCCTCGAATTTTTACTCCCTCACCGTTGAGCTTCAATGTTAGTACAACCTACCAAATCAAAGAGGGTTCAATGGTGAACGCATAGGAAAAATGGCTCGTCAATCCGAGTCCGTTTGACCCTTCAAACAATTGTCCAAAATTAGCCAAAAGTCATGCTTATCTTAGAAACGTAGCCGTCAAGAAAATCCCAGGTTTCAAAAAACCCTAACCAGAAAATTCGGGCTTGGTGGGCCTCCATTTTCGCTGGTTTCAGCCCAACTGTTTGGGCTGACTTGTTTTGGCTATAACTTGTGCATTTGGACTCCGTTTTTGACGCGGTTTGAACCTGCGTTTAGAGCGGGACGATCCCGTCATCTAGGTAACCTTTTCAACGCGTTTATTTAATTAAATATAGTCTTAAACAATTTAAGACACATTTAATCTCTTTTGCATCATATGCAAATTAGTCCCTATCTAGGCTTAAATTATCATTTGCATCAAATACAAATGATCTGAGGGCATATTTCCCTACATCTCCCACTTGCACTCAGGATCATTTTATCCCGAATGCTGGAGATTATTGCAAACTTCTGTTGCAATATTTTATCCCTTGCATCAAATGCAAATTATTCTCCCTAACTAATTTCTACCTATTCCTAGACGAAGATCGCACTCTGTGTGAGACCCTACAGCCGGACCCTTACAACAGGTTGGGCTCGAAGCCCATACGGCAGTGACCACGAGCAGTGGTTGCCGTCCCTGCTTCAGGAATCATCATTATGTGGTTGACTCATTAACATGAGTATTGTCGGGACCACCCTGACTGTTTCCGTGATGAATTCTGCAGTTATAGTCTCTTCGTCTAAACTATGTCGTATAGATCAAGTCTAGGGTACGGTCAAACTGTCAACCCCAATAACTTGACTCCGGTTAGTTTCTATCGATCTTTTAGTCAAAAATGTTGGACTTCTTCCAACATACTCTGGCCAGAGTTTTTACTAAGACCGAACTAACCCTACGAAACTAACTCCCATTGACCGGGAGAGACGAATCCTCTCTTGGTCATTACTCTCCTCATACGCTTCAAGTGTCACCCAATCAAAGACCTTTCGACAGGCATTGCCTCGAAGGTAGGTCATTTGATCTAAGTGGCACCGTTCACGCACAGGTTCATCAAAATGACCTCAAGTCAAAAGACCAACTAGCATATCATCACTCAGAGTCATCATTGACAGATTGGTCAATATAACCATATGATAACTCTTGTGGATCGTTCAGTGAACTCATTCTCTAATGAGCACCTGTGTCTCGTCTACGACTTCGCCAAGTCAAGTGATCATGAGATCGTCGCCACCGCTAAACGGTGAAGACTAAGACACAATGGTCTATCCGATGTTTCGATATCCTTGTCTCAAAACATCTACGACCACGAACCCTTTTAAACTTATGATACAGACGGTCAAACATTTCTCCATGATCGATATACTCATCTTGATACCTGTTTGACCTCGCATGAAGTCTCAGGACTTTACCTAAGTTAATATCCAATGTTAACTACATTATAACATAAATTTAGATAAATTATTACCAACTAGCTTACTGTTATTTCGAACAAGACGTTTGTGCTATTCACACACAGAGATAGATTGCCTCGAAGGTATCTTCTCTCAACATCTCCCACTTGCACACATGCCCATTTATCTCGGTATCTAATACCGTTTTTACACATAAGTTTTCCCGACTTCATGTGGTAGAGCCTTCGTGAGTGGATCTGCTAAAACCGTCTACACTATAGACTTAAGGGGTTTCCATGTTCATATTAGACCAACCATTTGAATCTCATTCAAATAATTCATTTGGTCTGTCGGAATCCATAATATTTTTATTTACTTGGATGTTATCCAGTTCATCGTACCTTACGATGATTAGTTATTGGTCATTTCAATTGGCTCATATCTATTTCTGACAAAGTATCAAACTCTTTTGATCACTTCGTCAAAAATATATGTTCCATCTCTTTGATGCCTCGCATGTAATTTATACGCTCCCACTGACCTTGAAAAATTTCTGGCCAATTCATATAAGTTGGTTCATCTAAATCATATTTAGAAAAATGAACTTATAAGTGAATGCTCAAATTTTCATGGTCAACTTTGAGCGTTTACATCGAGCTTGGTCCGAGTAGATCTGTACACATCTGCTGGTGAAAATGGTTTCATATTAATCCGTTTTTAGGAATTACTATGGAAAAACCGTTCTCGACCAACATGATTGTACTTCACTATTTTCTTTTCTGCACCAATCTTTCAACTTAAAGATTTACTTGCAATAAGTGAGGAAACATTTTCCTTGGGCACGTAAACTAAATACCAAAATTTATTTACAGACACGGACCTATTCTGGTTGCATCAAGTTTTAAATCGGAGTTACGACTTCGAATTTTATCCTAGAAGTTGACTGAGTCATCATCAGTTATGATGTTTAACTCGACTCTTCGTCTCACGAAATTCAAGTAATTATACAACTTCATAATGATTGATTTAATGAATATCTTATTGATAATGTCCTTATAGAACATTATCAAAAACTAGGCATTACTATCTGGGACTTAACCCAGAGGGAGGACTTAACTCAGAGTCACTTGCTATGGATCGCACCAAGTCTAACTCAGTGTGATTCATATTTTTAACACACAGATGTGTTAACAGACTTGACCTGAGAGAAAATCACATTTTCTTTTAATTACACAAGATTTTATGTAGCCAAGTATTCGACCATTCGATCTAATCGAATCAGTTTAAATACTTTAGTCATTTCGTTCTTTATTTTATCAGACTTGTGTTTCATCAAGAACACGTGTCTTAATAAAATATACGAATAACTTATTTTGGTTAATCTAGACTCGAGTACATCAGTATGTACTAGACTGAGTTCGACAACTCATTCTCCCACTGTCTTACAGATGGGTTTCGGCCATTATATCTAAGAGGGTAAGATTCACAAGTGTCCGCAGACTTCATAATACGAGAGGTCAGACCCCTCTTTATGTGACTTGTGAAGCTTAGTCTCTCGATACAGCCTAGTCTATTTTCCCATATAAGTTTCCTACTATCTTGGGTATTTATATATTAACATTTAATATATATATATATTATCATTATACATTTTACTCATTGCTTCAGAAGCAATGTGACGACATTCGTCAAAATGTGTTAACCTTTTGTATAACAATAATTATGAAATCGTGACATCAAAATATGCCACATTTTCATTTCCTCCTCCTTATGCCTTTACTAATGATAAATTAAACTAACTTTCTCAATTGACTTGCCGGAGTGCCTTCTTCCTTTTCTAAATCACATTTAGATATTAATTAGCCCAACATAAATAAATAGCTATGCAAGCATCTCATGTATCCAAACGCCTGAGAGTTGCAATCTTGAGTGTAGCTCAAGAAGTTGCGTGTCTCAAGGTCCGGTTGGAATACATAGCCTTGCACCGCTCATGCACTCGTATTCGACTCAAACAATTTGATCGAATTCTCGAACTTTGTGGATCAAAATTTGTTTGTCCATATAACCTTGAGGGTAGCTCGACAAGTTGTAGGGAGAAACATACTTCGAATATCCTATATGTTCAAGCTGCCTCATATAGAGACGAGTGACATGTAGCGTGAATTTATTTGTTGGACCCAGAACTTAATGAAATCATATTTCTTAAGTCTGTTCTTTAGAAGGTCATTTTAATGTCAACGAGAATATAGTTTTGATTCTATCAATTAGAATTTAGCTTGATATTCAATTAATCAACCTATTTGACCAGTTAACTTATTCCATTAAAATATTATAATTAGATTCCTTCGGTAAACATAGTCTTGCCCTAGTTTTGGCATATGTTCAAAATTAAATATAGGTAGAATGGCTTTTATCTATCTATATCCTCCCACTATTTTTACGATCGTTTCAAAGCTTAATAATGAACGATTTAATCAAATTAAAATTAATGGGTAAGAGGTCCAATCACCTTGAGCCTAACAACCTTGAGGGTAGCTCAACAAGTTGCTTGACTCTGCGATCGGAAGATGACTCTTCATCGATCATATCAGATATAACCCTCTTAATCGGTTTTTACCCCTAGCCATTTGTGATCATGAGGGTGCTCATCTAAATCACAATGTCTAGTCTAGTCGGACCCTTGTTTTCGTGTCTAGCCTGACTTGCTCCGGCGCTCGGGGTATTCACGACACGTCGGTTTGGGTCAGGACTTAGACTACATCTAGTCAGACTACATCATTGAATTAACTTACGCCGGCGCTTGGGGTACGAGACGACGGTTTGGGTCAGTCAAGATTTCATCTTATGTATTTAAGGAGTTGGTTTCTACAGGGTTGCCATGTCACAGCTTGAGGGTATCTCAACAACTGTAACACTGGTCCTATAGTAGCTAACCCCTAAAACAAGGAGGGCTACGGCTAATCTTGAAAAAGATTATTAACGTATTTGACTTAGATATAGTCCAGGGTGTCATACAATCATGACTCGTGACATTGCAGTCCAGCGGAACACAGCCAGGGAATTAACTAAGCCAGGATCACTATCCCTTAAAGGGTGATCCAGAACTCTTAGCCAAGCACATTGACTGGATCATGGTCCATTGAATGAAGCTTGTCATTTTTATATGTGTGCCATAGACTAAACAGCTTTTATTAACAACTAATTAATCCTATCAACTAGTTTCATCCTTAAATTCAAAATTTTAGGATTTGTTTAATAACTTTTATTAAGTCCTTATCAACTATAAGGTTCACGTGCTATCCTAATCGTTATTAGGATTTTAATAAATTTATTAACCAACGCTATAAGCGAAGTCCTTTAATGAGAATTAATAATAACAATTAGAATTAAAAAATCATTAAAGGGACTACCCTAATCAGGAATTAGGTCTTGAAGCATTGTTAATGTTTTATTAAAACATAGCATGTCATTAAAATTCAATTAAAAAATTTTAATCATTTCTTAATGGCTAACCTAAAGGGTTGTCTTGTGTTATCAAATAAGGGACAAGATGAACTAGCCATAAGATTACACTAATTTTATCGCATAAAATAAAAGTGTACAACTATTTAACAATTTAAATAGAACAATGTCTATCACATAAACAATTTTAGCATGCAAACATAAATTTAACATTTAAATTTAAAATATGATTTTAAAAATATTTTATTTCTTTCTCATAAAACCTTGTTTTTTAAAATCACAAATTTGCATGCTACTTTAAAAAATTTATCGCATAAAAATTTTAACCTTTAAAATCAGTTTTAAAATATCTCATAAAATTAAAACATCATTTTAAAAAACTTTCATGCTTAAAATTTTATCATATAAAATTTTTAGGCACTTTAAACTTATCGCATAAATTTTAAAAGATTTAAAATTAGTTTTAAAAATTATCTCATAAATTTTAAAATGTCATTTAAAAAATTTTCATATTCAAAAATTTATCTCATAGATTTTTAAACATCAAAAACATTTTTAAAATTTATCTCATAACTTTAAAAACATTTTTAAAAGTATTTAAAAGCATTTCATGTGTTTAAAGAAATCGCATGCTAGATCGTAACACAGACCAAGCTCTGATACCACTGTAGGGTTCTCTATGATCCTTAGGGCACAAAAACTCTATGCCCGTCCTTAGTCAAACGGAACATAGACAGAAATAGCAGCGGAAAATAATCATGTTAATCTAATTAACATTTAACCATAAGGTCCAAGACCCTAATCCAAGATCTATGCCGACTTGGGATGGGTCTGACCATCCCAAGAAGGATCTAGCCTACTGCGATTAAATTAAACTAGTGCTTAATTAAACACATACCCGGAATCTCAGCCCTGGAGCAGGCGAGATGTTCCACACCGTCTTCCGAGCCGCTCCCGTCCCACGCCGAGCCGCTCCTCGAACCGCTCCTCGAACCGCTCCCCGAACCGCTCCTCGAACCGCTCCGCATCCCAAGGCGATCAATCCCGTGTCACCGAGCCAACCACGCGCCGAAGAAAGTTTCACGCGAGTGAAACCTCCGCCTAGATTTCGGATCTAAATCCGAACTTCTTAACGGCTTTGCTAGAGCCCTCAGGAGCAAGGCAGAAATTTATAGGGAGAGGAGAAATATTAATTTAAGCTTAGATCCGAGCGTGCTCCAACATTTACTAGAGCTGCTCATATCTAGAGCTTGGGACGAGTTATGAGGAAGGGAGAGGGCCTCTATTTATAGAGGCGGCTGACTCTCACCTTTTCTCCGCAACCGAGGTGGGACTATTAATTTGGGATTAATTAAATCATGTTAGTTTGCCTTTCACAAAGGGCAAACTTCCTCGAATTTTTACTCCCTCACCGTTGAGCTTCAATGTTGGTATAACCTACCAAATCGAAGAGGGTTCAACGGTGAACACATAGGAAAAAACGGCTCGTCAATCCGAGTCCGTGTGACCCTTCAAACAATTGTCCAAAGTTAGCCAAAAGTCATGCTTCTCTTAGAAACGTAGCCGTCAAGAAAATCCCAGGTTTCAAAAAACCCTAACCAGAAAATTCGGGCTTGGTGGGCCTCCATTTTCGCTGGTTTCAGCCCAACAGTTTGGGCTGACTTGTTTTGGCTATAACTTGTGCATTTGGACTCCGTTTTTGACGCGGTTTAAACCTGCGTTTAGAGCGGGACGATCCCGTCATCTAGGTAACCTTTTCAATGCGTTTATTTAATTAAATATAGTCTTAAACAATTTAAGACACATTTAATCTCTTTTGCAAATTAGTCCCTATCTAGGATTAAATTATCATTTGCATCAAATACAAATGATCTGAGGGCATATTTCCCTACAAGACTACCCCACCCAAAGTGTCCATAAGCCAATCCGTAGTTCAATGTTGCCGCAAGGCAAACATTCCGTAAATGCCCCACGGGCCCAATATCTGTAATGCCCGAAGGCCCAATAATCCGTAATTGCCCAAATGCACAATAGTCCGTAAATGCGCGAAGGCCCAATATCACATTTCAATAGAGGTGGATAATCCAAAATATATCTGGCGACACAAATGGTAATACCACAAGTCATAAGAGCAATATGCGTTTTAAAGATGGCGTAGCATTCTTATACTGTAAAATTAGTTGGGGATAAATACTTTAACCTTTGAAGCTTTGTAGAAAAATAATATACTTTCAAGGGGTAAATACATGCACCTTTGGAAAAGTATGAAGAAAGTAATATACTTGCCTGAAGCGACGCGATTTAGGTGCCCACGCGGTCTTTAGAGAGGCGTGGAATTATCTGCGTAATTGGGTTTGATATCAGCTTCATGGTTCTAAATGGACTAGTTAGAGCTTTCATCATACTGCCAATTAATACGGTGACATTTGAATGCCCTTAAACTAAGTGCATGCAGACAATATTAGGCCATCATGCACATGTTCAACATCAGGTTGCGTACATACCTTAAGCTGAGCCATCATTTTAGTAACGCATTATAAACTATATGTGGAATAACATGTGGCAAAAAAACTTACCACTTACTTATTGTTATTCACTTACATTATAGGATTAAGAATATGCTATATTATTTAACCCAAAAAGATAACTTTATATAATTACTTACTGATGTTAGCCCACTAATAAATTTAGCTTTTATCACAGACTTTATATGAACACATGCAGTGTTTCATAATCTAATAAGCTGGGATCATCATCAAATCGTGCTCATTTAAGTGCATACACCCAACTAAACTTCATGCATGTCCCTTACGCACGTGATGTTACCACTTGCAAGTTGCAACAAACTAATAGGCTAATATTTGGTGTTTTAATCAACATGGTTATAATATTTATACACCCATTATTATAAATCACATGCAGCGGCTTACGTGCTTGCAGGTTCCTCGCGAGAGGTGCGGACGGTGTCGGAGAGTCGGGCGGCCGAGGCGTCGCTGCAGGCGATGGTGGCGGCTCTGGGCGACGAGCGGCACAGCGTCGGAGATCGGGAGGAGAGGAGGAGACGCGGATTAATCTACGTTATTTAAATTCATGATATTTAGCGAATAATTTTAACAAACATAAATATTAACTTTTAATTACACTGTTTACAATTTATAGGTTCCTAACGCAATTATACACCACTAACATAATATCATATGATAAGGTACAATGTAATATAAGAATTAACGTAGCATGCTGTCAAGCACCCATAATAACTAATATTTATATTAAGAAGTGAAGTTTGGGGCACTGTTCACGTGGAAAAAGAATCACTCACAGTTTCGTTTTGCTCCTTCGCTCCGTAACTCACAGATGACAACGCGATGGAAAAACACCGGCGAAGGCAGCAACAAGTCCAGGCGGAGGTGACCAAGGTGTTGGATATTTCTTGCAATTTCAAAAGGAAAAATATAGTCCCACATTGGATGGGATATAAATCTTCAATGGGTATATTATAGACTTCCTCCTAATGGGCTATTGGACTTGTTAATGGGCTAGGACTTGGGGGTATCTCGCGGGCGTATGAGCCCACACCGGAACCGAGCCCAAATCGGGTTGAGCCGAATGGAAAATCTGGGCGTCGGATCCGGAAAACCTTAGCGTGTGTGCGCTGGCGTCGCGCCTGCGCAGGGGGGGTTCACGGACCCGAGCAAGGGTTTTGGGTATTGCGAAAACTCAAATCTCACATCATTCTTCCTCAACAAAAGTCGATGCTGCTTTGTTCTGTTCGTCTCGGCCTCCACAGACCCGAGCAGATCTTCTCCTTCAGCAGTTCCTTGTTGCTGTAGCCTGCTGTGTCCCCCTTGCTCTTCCTCCTCTTCGTTCGAGATCGAAGTACAGTTGCTGCTCGCTGGAGCCTTGTATTGTGAGTGCACACTTACAAGGCCGTTGTCGTTGAATCCTGGAGGGTAGCCGCTTGACCTGCCTTACACCCAGTTCATACTCTGAGGGGCAGAAATCTACTCTTAAGGACAGTGCCTAGCACGCCTCGGCAAACCGATAAGTCCCTTCTTCCTCTGAATTTTATAGCATCATCCTATTTAATCTGCGAGTTTATACAACACAAGGTTGATGCGTGACTGCGAGGGACGCGGCGTCGGGGACAAGAGGAGAAGTCGGAGCTTCCACGTGGAGGTTCGCGTCGAGGGGATGAGAGCTGCATGCGAAGGGAGTGACGGCCGGATCGTGAAAGTGAAGGAGGGGAACTGTCGAGTTGTTGCAGGAAGAAGAGCCGGAGAGAGGTAGAGCTTGGCTGAGCGACGGCACGGGAAGGCTCTGCGGCGGGGGTGCTGCTCAGCGGCTGTCGGGGTCGGAGATGGGCGGAGCGATGTCGGAGCTGTGCGGGAGATCGGGAGGCGGGATCAAAGATCTGGCATCGAGCTGGAGATGCTGGCGATGGGGGAGGCGAAGTCGAAGCGGCGACGCCTCGGGGTGGCGAGCTGGCGCTGACGGCAGCGTCCGTGCGGGCTTCGGCGTCGTGCAGCTGAGGGATGATGAGATGCGGTGAGTGATCGTCGGAGCAAGGAGGAGGGCGAACGGCGTACAGGGGCTGAGGTTAAGTGGCGTGCGGCATCGTGTAGCCTGGCAGCGAGCTGTCGCAGGCGATCGGTGCAGACAGCTTCGACCCGAGGCGCTGGACGGACGTGCGGTGCCCAGAGCAAACTTCGAACGGAGGGGGAGGGTACTGTTGCGGCGTTGCGAGGCTTGAGGAGTGGTTGCCGTCGGGGGGTCAAGGCGGTGCTGACGTGAGCGGTGCTCGGAGGCTGAGCGCTGGGCGTGGAGAAGGGAGGCGGCGTCGGTTTTGGCGTGGAGATGAGAATGGGGCAGGTGCTGTGTTGTTTGTGGAGAGAAACGAAAAATACCTAGGCTTATATAATTGCCTAGCATAGGGTAGCACGTGAGATGTTTTAGACTTTTTAGAGTTTCCCTTTTGTGTGTTATTATTTGGTGCATGAATTAAACGGCTATGCGAAAATAAAACCCAATTATTATAGGCAGCTGTGTCTCAAAATGAATGAGATTTAATAATAATAATGAGAGGATTCAATTCTGTTTCAGAGTGTTTTCTAACTACAGTATCGTTGACCATGGGCTACCCGGTCAACGTGGTCAAGGGGCCGATTAAGGTCCCTTGGGTGCGTCGAGCGCACGTAGATGCGACGCGAATCGGAGATGTAGTTGACGCAGAATCAGCTGGGCCGGATCTAGATCCTCGGCCTCTGGGGGGCTGAGGGGAAACCTCGGCCCGGTGTGAGGTGCTCGGCCTCGATCGGACGGTCGGACGACGAGGGGTAGCCTCGGTCGTTTCGCTTGATGCGCGGCCAGCGTGGAGCTGAGGGGAAGCCACGGCTCGGATGGATGCGCTCGGCCTCGGTCTCTCCTGGCGTCGAGGGGTGGCCTCGACAGAGCGACTATCTTCTGGTGGTGGAGACGAACGGGCTCGGGGACGAGGGCGCTCGGCTCTGGCTGTGATGACGCTGAGGGGTAGCCTCGGCGCCACGGGATCTCCTGGACCTAAATGGACGAAAGAGCTCGTCAGGGGGGTCGGACCTTGGTTCCGACCAAATCCCCTCCGATGCCAAAGTCAGATCTTGTCTGAGGGATGCTCGGTGGGATCGGGCTCGGTTTACGGAGAGACCGAGCCCCCATCCTCGAGCCGAGCTATGGAGGAGAAATATGTAAAGGCGGAAGAAGGTGTAAGATGGAGTTGGTGATACCTCCGTTGTCGATTGTCAAGCCCCCCTTGGCGATGATGACCATCCTCCCCTCATATAGGTGACTCGTCCTCATAATGTGCCATGATGTGACATCATGGCCATCATTCATGGGGACGTGCAAATGTGGGAAGTTTTGACCTCCACTAATTGCGCCCATCTTGATGAGGAGATGAATGTCCTGAAGGTGGCCATGATGGCTGGAGTGATGAACTCGGGCGGTTGCCATATTTGGCGGGCATTGATGGCTGGAGAGTGATGGCCATTTAAGCCGGGCCATTAAGCTGAGCCATTAAGCCGGGCCATGATGGCTATAGAGTGAAGGCCATTTAAGTCGGGCCATTAAGCTGAGCCATTAAGCCGAGCCATGATGGCTAGAGAGTGATGGCCTTGGACGGTTGCCATATTTGGCGAATGCTTCCTTGATTTGGGCCTCGATTTCCTCCACTGAGGAAGTGGGCCTTCGTCATGGGTGGAGAATCGCGGCCCGCCCGTGAGATCCTTGGGCCGAGGCCCCAAGGTCGTAGTAATCCGGTTGACCAGTCATAGTTGGCTTTGCTCTTCCGGGCCCGGTCAGAATAGTCCATTTGTCAACAAATTCAAATGAAGGAATTAAAACGTACGATAATATGGAAAGAGACAAGAACCTAATTGCTATTAAGAGAGGGTTTAAATAAGGAAAATGTTTTGAAATCTTATTAATAGTATGAGTTTAATTAGAAGGATGTAGAGCTAATCTAATTAGGTTTAAGTGGGTCCTAACATGGAAAGCTTTCGTTTGAAAACGTTTGAATTTTAAAAGTTTAAAATAAGTTTT
Organism: Scilla litardierei; assembly: GCA_030789695.1. Classification (NCBI taxonomy): domain Eukaryota; kingdom Viridiplantae; phylum Streptophyta; class Magnoliopsida; order Asparagales; family Asparagaceae; genus Scilla; species Scilla litardierei. Next base: position 709,300,728 of record CM061142.1, read on the forward strand.
GAAATTTGAATTTGAAAATTATAAACTAATTATAAGAAGAGAATAATTATCATAAAGGATTTAACTAAGTAGTTTAAAATAATAACAATTAATAAAAAAATATTAAAAAGTTGATATAAGTACGGGGGACAGAATACGCCAAGTTACGGATATGAAAGAAAAGACACACGAGGGAAAATACCGATATAACATAACGAAAAACTGGTCGTTACACTGTAAAACTACAATTGTTTTTCGGGTGTATATCCAGAAGAGATTTAGTTTTTGGCGTTGTTGCCGGGGAGACAATCCCCCTCATTTGTTCTCTCTGTTGACCGCTAATAATTCCTCTTCTCTTTGGTTTAAGTGTAACAAGCCAGGGCACATTAAGAAAGATTGCCCAATGTTAAAAACAAAGAAAAGTGGAACGCACCAAAGTACCACAAGTCTGAAAAATTCAAGAAGGATAAGAAGAAAAGATTTGTTGGGACTTTTGATGATTCGAGCGAGGATTCTTCAAGCTGATCCGAAGATGAGAAGGGTGAGAGTGCACACATGTGCTTCATGGTACGTGAGGATACACCCTCCGATGGAAGCGATAGTAAGAACGATGAACCGAGGTACCCAAGAACAAGAAAGAGAGCAATAATAGAAATATTGGCTCTAAAAGGAAAGGAAGGATACTCGATAGCGGTTGCTCCAAACACATGACGGGAGATCCCTCCTTGCTCTCCGAAGTGATTCGCATCAATGAAGGTACAATGGTCACCTTTGGAGGCGACGAAAAGGGAAGCATTATCGGAGTAGCCAAAGTCGGTATCCCATCCAAACCTTTAATTGATAATGTCTATTTAGTAGAAGGTTTATTTTATAACATCATCTCTATAAGTCAACTTTCTGACAAAGGTTACAAGGTTAACTTTGGAGAAGGTTTGTGTAGTTTAGTTGATAATGATTCACATGTTTTATTTTCTAGCATTGGACATAAAAATATTTATATTCTAAGTATGCCTAAATCATTTGAACATTGCCTAGTTGCTTATTCTAATGAACAATTATTATGGCATCACCGTTTTGGGCATGTTCACTTTAAGCATTTATATAAATTAGCTAAGCATGATTTAGTCAAAGGTTTTCCGAAAATATCTTCTAATAAGAAAAGCTTTTGTGACTCATGTCAACGAGGTAAACTTCGTAAATCTTCATTTAAACTTAAAGATGGCATAACTTCTAAGAGGCCCTTAGAATTACTTCATTTAGATCTATGTGGGCCTACTAGAGTAGCATCTTTAGGAAATGCTCACTATAGATTAGTCATTGTAGATGACTTTTCTAGATTTACAAGGGTATCATTTTTAACTAATAAAAATGAAGCCTTTGATTACTTTACCAAATTTGCAATGAAAGTTCAAAATCTCTTAGGAACCACCATTATCACTATTCGTAGTGATCATGGAGGGAAATTTGAGAATGAACTTTTCTCTAAGTTTTGTGATGACAACGGGATTACTCACAATTTTTCTTTTCCTCGCGTACCACCACAAAATGGTGTTGTTGAGAGAAAGAATATGACTCTTATTGAGTGTACACGCACCATGATCCATGATAGTCATCTTGGACTTCAATTTTGGGCGGAGGCGATGCACACGGCATGTTATGCGCTCCATATGATCCTAGTGAGGCCCCGAACAAACGAACAAACTTGTTTTAACTTATTTTATGATAAAAAGCCTCAAGTTGTATTTTCGTGTTTTTGATTCAAAATGTTTTATAAAGAACACTTTTGGTAATTTAGACAAATTTGAGCCAAGATCCGATAAAGGAATTTTTGTTGGATATTCCACACGTAGCAAAGCCTATCGAATAGATCGAGGAATCACTACATGTTTCATTTCATGAAGATTTTGATGTTTCTCATGTTGTTGTTGATAGCGTAGATGTTTTATGTGATTCAATTAGTAATGTTAAAATTAATGATTCTATTATTGAGACTAACAATGCTAATGAAAATGTTGAGAATGTTTCAAGTGATCTAGGTATTCTCAAAGCTTATCCGACCGTTCATGACCACACCATGACCAAATAATTGGAGATATTGGTGTGGGTGTCCGAACAAGGTCAAGGATTGATGAGTTCTCTCATTAGGCCTTTGTCTCTACCATTGAGCCAAAGAACATCCAAGAAACGTGTGAAGATATCTTGTGGATAGTTGCAATGGAAGAGGAACTCATACAATTTGAAAGAAATGAAGTTTAGAAGCTCGTCCCTCTTCCAAGTGGTCACCAAGTTATTGAGACCAAATGGATATTTAAGAACAAGATGGATGAGAACGAGGTCATCACAAGGAACAAAGCAAGTTTAGTAGCTCAAGGCTACTAGTAAGAGGAAAGTATTGATTTCGAAGAATCCTTTACCCCCGTAGTTAGATTAGAAGCTATTAGGTTGCTTTTATCTTTTGCATCTGATAAGAATTTAAAATTATTTCCAATGGATGTTAAAAGTGCATTTTTAAATGGCATAGTTAATGAAGAAGTTTATGTTTCTCAACCACCCGTTTTTATTCACGAAAAATTTCCTAATCATGTTTTCAAACTTAAGAAAACGTTATATGGGTTGAGACAATCTCATATGGCTTGGTATGATCGACTCAAAACCTTTCTTTTGGATTTAGGCTTTAAGATGGGTGAAGTTGATTCAACTCTTTGCAATTAAGATTATAAAAATGACATCCTCCTTATTCAAGTTTTTGTAGACGATATTATCTTTGGTTCTACTAACTTTAACATTTGGCAAGAATTTTCTAAGTCTATGAAGGAAGAATTTGAGATGAGCCACAACTACGTTCTAGGTCTTCAAATTCGGCAAATGAATGATGTGATTTTCATACACCAAAGCAAATACATCGGGGAGCTTATCAAGCGATTCGGGATGGAATCGTCTTTAAGTAAAAGGACTCCCATGAGTACGACCACCCATCTACGCAAGTATGAAAACGGGAAAGATGTAGACATTCATCTATATCGAGGTATGATCGGTAGCTTATTTTATTTAACTGCTAGTAGGCCCGATATCATGTTTTCACTATGTCTTTGTGCTAGATATCAAGCTAGACTTAAGGAATCACACTTGATTGCGATAAAACGAATTTTTTGTTACCTCAATCAAACACTAGATTATGGGTTACTTTACCCTAAATCTAGCACGTATAAGCTAGTCTCATATAGTGAAGCTGATTTTGCTGGATGCAAATCCGACAGAAAAGTACTAGTGTCACTTGCCATTTTTAGGAAATTCCCTTGTCTCTTGGTTTTCCAAGAAGCAAAAATATGTATCATTGTCCACGACCGAAGTAGAATATTTCCACGTCCCGCTTCCTAAGTATGGAAGGTGAGACGCGAAGAGGTCCGCTCAGACTGAAGCTATGAAGCAACAATCTGATAAGCGTTTGTGTGTTCATCCATTTGCAGATACTTGCAATGAAATGAAACAACAACAACAATAAAAATAATAATAATGAAAGCAGGCAATAATAACCCATATTCAAAACCAACATCCATTCATTATTTGAAGCATCCAGAGATATAGTCATAAAATAAATACAAGAGTCTGAAAAGAAGGGCCCCAAGCATGGCCAAAACTAAAACAGAGATAAGGTGCTATGCACCGAATAACCTAACAACGGTTACTAGGAAACAAACAGTAACTAAGAGAAAGTCTCCAGCTGAGACTAGGATATGTCTCCGGTATTCTCGGACTGAACGTCAGCAAGAGCCTCAAGCTCGACGTCAGCAAACTGAACGTCCTTAGCAACAACCTCAAACTCAAAACCTAACATGCGACACCCAAAGAGAAAAGGACGCATGTCAGCAAAAGTCTCCAAAAATAAAAAGCAAGAGACTTTTGTGCAAGGAAACATAAGATTAAATGAATGCAACTAGCAATTTATAACATGATGACATGTCATAATATTTAATGAATGCAACAATTAAAATGAACATGATAATTAACAATGCATGTCACGTCGTAGCAAAAAGCTACTAAACAATATTCACGATTTCATGAAAAGCTTGCAAGTAAGCACGTTATGCACAGGGTTTACGCCTTTAAGCTGAAGTTGCTGTATGGGCACACTTCTACACTGAGTGATCGCTTAACACTACCCCTCACGTGCGTCTGAACTGGCGCTCAGCTTCTGGATCACGAGACATGAAGTGTTTATGGCATAGGGTTGACCTAGCCTCATTCATGTTATAGGAGTCAGAATCCTACTCGCCGCAGCTTACATTTCATTTGTGGCATGTGCTACACATTCGTGACAAGACAATCAAATGCATGAAATGACATGCGATATGCTACATTGATAGTATAAAAGCAGTTATTGAATGCGTACAGTTTATCTAAGTTAAACGTGACATGTGATATACATGAAATGACATGGAAAGGGTGTCAGACCTAGCTTCGTTGTCAAGCTAGATCAAGCATGGTGTCGGATCTAGCTTCGTTGTCAAGCTAGATCAAGCATGGTGCCTAATCGACTATCATTTCACCGCCTAGTCTCTTTTACACAAAAACTCAGAATGGCCTAAAACATGGCTTAATATTTAACCGAGCAAGTTTCACTTGCCTAAGATAACGTCCGCAAGTCTCAGATCACGGGTTCCAGATCTTCCTATGTGCTCAAACCAATGTCCAACCTACAGTCCCATATTATTAACTCTAATTAGTTATTTAACCAAAGCAAGGAAATTTACGATTTTTATTTTGTTAACAGGCGGGCGTGCGGGTTCCTACTGATCGGGGTTTACCGTAACACGATGCGAAAGCTACACTGACGTGGGGTAGCGATGTCAAGGGTTGGATTCCGGTAGCGAGCAAGGTACGACGTGCATTTGCGGTGAAGATGGCCACGGGAGCGAACAACGGCACGGTAGATAGAAACATGAATGCTGGTAGCCGTACGGGTTAAGGGAGCAAGGGGGCTGGCTGTGCTAAGGAGGGAGGGAGGTCTACCGGCTGTTTTGTGGCCTGTCGTGGGGCAGTTTAAGGGGATGAAAGCCGGCAGGTTTTAGGGCAAGTAGAGGGGGCCATGGGTGCCGCGCGGCGTGGCTCTGCCTACAGTTGGGTGGCCGGTAAGATAGGGTGCTATGCGGTAGAGGGCTGGGGTGCGCTGTTCTTGGGCAAGGAGGCCGGAGATAGGGAGAAATGGGGGTCTCAGCCTGGTGTGATGAGGGGAGATACGGTCGGATCTACATATGGGGGAAAGAGATAGCTGACAGTTTATAGATGGGAGGTTTGGATCTAGGGGAGGACATGGCCGGAGATGGCCGTCGAGATGGGGGATGCGGCAGTTCTCTAGGGAAAGAAGGGGGTGCCAGCTGTTGGTTCGACTATTTTAGGTGGAGGGTTTGGCAATGGCTATAGGCAAGGGAAGAAACGACGGCTAGGTCTAGGCAATACCCTAGGTGCTGGATGCGTATGTTATAATAGGAGAAGATGTTGCTAAATAGAGTTGAAAAGGAGTGCACTTAGACGTTGATTGGAGAGAAGGTGTGAGAGGGGGAGAGGGTAGAACTAGTGTGGCATATAGCTAGGAAATATATCATGTGATACGTAGGATTCTTAGGATCAGATTTAATTAGATTTAATTAGGGTTTGAATTAGGGATTAGCTAGGGCTAATTATAGGTTGAAGATAATTAGGTTGAAAGGTCAGTCTAACGGTGTCCGAAAAATATAAGAAAAATATCGGGACGATCGTGTCGACAAGAGGATCGAGACTACGATGATCAGTCATGCGCTAGGTTAACGGAAAATGGAACTAAAAATAAAAAGTTCAAACGTCGAAGTCTAAAGTTATGACACCCCTTCATTCAAAGCCGATTTGTGGAAGAACGACCCGTGAAATGACATTCATAAAAAATTCAAAAAATAACTACTCTCTTTGAGGGTCACACTGATATATAACTTCACACGTTTGGGATACAAGAGAAGGTCACAATAAATACGCGTACTAAAAGAAAGTACGCTCACGAAAAACACACGCTCGAAAAGTGACCGTTACATCCTACCCACCTTAGAGCAAAGTCCGTCCTCGGACTTTCTAACTAAAAATATATCTAGCCATTCTAGTAACTACCCCAATCATATCACACTATAATTCAAACCATGTATAGTTACTACAAGTGCTTATATATGTACTAGGTAGTCAAACATTAATACTACAAACATGTATATATATATACACATTCTATACTTATACCTATCATAGACAGTCAAATTCATACACGTATTTCAATCATTCACATAGTCACGTACGTCCCTTATATAACTATCACGCACTCATCACATAACCATGGTACATATGCCTACGTAAAAATAGTTTCACATTAGCAAATGCAATCGTAGTACTTCACGCATAGATAACTACCTATGTACAAAACGAACATGGATATACTACTCCCTTATGTCTCCTAGTGTGCATTCAACATCAACACATGTAATCACACCATACAATATTAAATCATGTTTGTTATATCTAATATACATTCACCCATACTATAATTACACAATATATAGTTATTCAAATACACGCAGATACTTCATCATATATACATATCACATACAATCCTATAACTATATTCAAGACACAACACACATAGTATAGTCGCAAACACCTATAGCTAAGCACACACTTACCCGTGCATGGTGCACGCCCACACACGCTAATATACTATTCATGCATACCACTCATACCACTATATACTTAGCACATTCTACACACCTAGTTTAGCTAGCATATATACATTTTAACATGTAAAACCTTTGTACAGAACTATACTACAAAACCAACACCTATATCTATATAATGGTATAGCCACCCACAACCATGTACGTAACATAACCATGCACAACTAAACCTATTTCTATACACACATCATCCATTACTATGTTCATAGCACTATACACAAACTACAAACAAATATAATAATACACTTAGAGTATACCCATCCAAGCATGAGTGAGACTCAAAGACCCATACAAGAACCAGAATACTTTATATTCATAACACGATATTTATACCTATACCAACACACCACTCTTTTATATACATACATACATACATATATATACATACATACATACATATATATACACCAACGAAATCATATTACTCGTCACACTATACAGGTAAAAACACATGCTATCATATACACACAATAACATCAATCACACTTTATATTTAGTCAAGTAATACCCCCATAATGCAATCACTTTACATAATATAATAATATTACAATATCAGTATATGTATACAATCATAATACATTATCATATACATGCATACATCGTATAGTCACATACATATTACTACACGCATACTCATTGCATGCATACCATACCTACATTCGTATATGCTAACCACATATCTACACAAAACATAGTCATACATATAATATATTCACACCATATCAATTTACATATAATTAGTATACCACTACATATACCTATACATACACAGTTATGACATACAATAATTGTGTATACCTCATGGTATACACGTACACACACAAAATAACGTAAAGCAAGCAATACTATAAAAAATTATAACCATATTACCATACTTTTATCACACATATTCATACAGTATGTATATATCTACCTATGACTAAGCACATACATATCTACGTACGAGCATACGCTCAAACGTGCTAACATATAGATCAAACAATAGGCATGCACACTTAACTATAAGTACACCTATTATCATTACACCTAACATGCACATGACTTTACTAGTATACTATTTCAAGTATTTACAAGTACCTTCAAACTACATACACCATTAGTAGATATTCTAACACTAATTCTAATATACACAGACATCCCTAAAGTGGTATAGCTATCCACACATAAATTTATAAATACTATCATTTATACAACTTCATATATATCATGAATAACACTGATCATGCATGTATAACACAAGAGACAATCATAAATATACTAAGGGTAGCACACTCATACATGAGTGGTACACAGGGGTCCACACACACGGGTCCACACACTCTACCTATATACATGCACCACAACGACATCACAAAAATACTAATGGGCCCACCATACTATACTAAGGTTAACATAGGCAACTGCAAGCACTAATATGATGACTAAGTAATAGTAAGGAAATCGAAATCAAATAGCGTAACGAAACAAAATCGGGATGAACTGGTTTAGATAAGGCGTGGACAAGGGGATAGCTTGGTTAGGTGAAACAGAGATATAATTATGAATATTTAAGTAAGGAAAAGAAAGATATAATAATATCCTTATAGAATACATGAGAATAACATGTAGATGATATAATTAAAATACGAAGTAAGGATTAGACGAAAAAATATTTAGTATAGAGATGAAGTGACTGTTTTGCAATTGGAACTAGATTTGTACTAAAAACTTTGGAGTAGGAAAAAAAATAAAGAATATAAAAACAGACATATTGGAAAAGTTGGAGTCTTTTTTCACATAGGAAAATATTTAGAGGTCGGTACAATAAGTTGTTTGAAATAAGTTTGAGTAGTATATATATAATAAGAGAAGAAATGGTATATTGGATTATCGAAACGTCATTATATGAAGGAAGTAAGATATTCACATGAGTATGAAAGATATAGGTTAGAAAATATTATAATGTAGTAATTTAAAGATTTCGGCGAAAATGTTTCGAAATTCAAAGAATGAAGTTAAGTCAACCGAAGGGTAGGAAGTCTAAGCTCATGCTAAATGTTTTCAAAGAATTTAAACTGGGAGAGGAATTAAAAAAATAATATTGAAAATACTTTTCGAATGATCAGGATGGTAATGGGGAAGATTCAATAATTGATGATGAACGACATGAAGGAATCACGTGAATCTAAAGAAAGGAAGTGAATCAAATATTCAAAACGTAAATACGACTGGGAAATAACTTAGTGAATCTGATACGATGGGATTCTATGGTCTTTAGCTCAAAAGTGTAATGACTAGGAAAATGATAGAAATCAGAGGGTTTAATTACTAGGCCGACTAAAGATTAGGAGAAACTTAGCACTAAGACTTTCTAATGAACTAGTCTGTAATAGAGATCTCCAAGAAAGGGTCCTTAGAGAATCAAGATTGCGATCTCTTCCAGAGCATAAACCTAGAACATCTTTCGAAAATACTCCTTCGAGGTCTCTGACTATTAAACTTGACGTCTATCTAAGTCTTCCTACCATCTAAGACAAGGAAAACGTTCACATTAGACTCAAATTTTATGACTCGAATGTTTCAAATGTTTCAATGGATGTTTGATTATTATCGTTGTTTCGATATTTTGTAGGTGCAACGACCTGCATGTGCCACCACAAAAACATGTCACGCCCCGCTTTCCAAGTACAGAAGGCGAGACACGAAGAGGTCCGCTCAGACTGAAGCTGTGAAGCTACAGTCTGATAAGCGTCTGTGTGTTCATCTATTCGCAGATTCTTGCATTGCAATAAAAAAAACAACAATAATAATGAAAGCATGCAATAATAATCAACATTCAAAAACAACATCCATTCATTATTCGAAGCATCCAGAGATATAATCATAAAATAAATACAAGAGTCTAAAAAGAAAGGCCCCAAGCATGGCCGAAACTAAAATATAGATAAGGTGCTACGCACCGAACAACCTAACAGCGGTTACTACGAAACAAACAACAACTAAGAGAAAGTCTCCAGCTGAGACTAGGATAGGTCTCCTGTATCCTCGGACTGAACATCAGCAGGAGCCTCAAGCTCGACGTCAGCAAACTGAACGTCCTCAGCAACAACCTCAGACTCAAAACCTAATATGCGACACCCAAAGAGAAAAGGGCGCATGTCAGCAAAAGTCTCCGAAAGTAAAAGGAAGAGACTTTTGTGCAAGGAAACATAAGATTAAATGAATGCAACTATCAATTTATAACATGATGGCATGTCATAATATTTAATGAATGCAACAATTAAAATGAACATGATATTTAACAATGCATGTCACGTCATAGCAAAAAGCTACTAAACAATATTCACGATTTCATGAAAAGCTTGCAAATAATCATGTCGTGCACAGGGTTTATGCCTTTCAGCTGAAATTGATGTGCGGGCACACTTCTACGCTGAGTGATCGCTTAACACTATCATTGTCCACGACCGAAGTTGTCATGCCCCGCTTCCCATTATACTTGGGAGCGAGGACGCGAGCGGGCCCGCTTGGGCTGGAGCGGTGAAGCCCCAACCCAATAAGCGTCTGTGTATGACTACTTGGCAGGTTCTTGCTTGCGAACAATCGAAACAACAGAATGATGTCATCATTATACTTTAACTTTTCCAGATCACATGTACACAAAGAATTAAGGCCTAGCATGGCCATTACAACAGTTACATGAAATTTAAAATACACTTGAAAGAATACTACAAGTATTAAATTTTAATGCAGCGCTGCGAAAGAATATCGTCCTCAGCAGTGGGTCTCGACTCCTTGTTCTCTTGGTCCTCCTGCTCAGTCTCCAAATAAACTCTTCGGTGAACTCTGCTCAAAACCTAACGTATATTTCACAGACAAGGAAATATACGTTAGCGAGGGTCGCTCGACAAGATTTAAAACGTTAGTAATAAAATGACCCTCGGCAAGATAATAAAATAGTTTAACAAAGCTTTAGGTAGGAATGACGCAATATGGTTCCGATAAGATGAAACATGGCATCATGGAAAAACATTGCAGCATAACATCGTGTAGTGTGCAAGCGACGAGCATGAGTAGTGTAGTGTGCAAAGTAGCGAACACAACAAGGTGTAGTGTGTAAAATAACCAGCATGGCAAGTGTGGTGTGTACAACAATAGTCATGGCAAGTGTAGTGTGTACATCAATAGTCGTAGCGAGTGTAGCGTGTACATCAATAGTCGTGGCAAGTGTAGTGTGCACAGCAATTGTCGTGGCAAGTGTAGTGTGCACAGCAATGATCGTGACAATAAGTTTAGCAGGTTACACTGTATCATCAGCAGAGGTACAAAGTGCATCAATCAATCTTCTATCTAGTGACAAGCCCAGTGTCCAAGGGGGAGGTGACTAGCATTACACGCAAGTCAACGGGAGCTACCCGTGACTCTCTACTCACCGACCCGGCCAGGTGTCGGTCAAGTTCACTAATAGAGTGTAATCCAGCTTTCCAGCCTCTACTACACTAGACTACCCCACCCAAAGTGTCCATAAGCCAATCCGTAGTTCAATGTTTGCCGAGTGGCAAACATTCCGTAAATGCCCCGCGGGCCCAATATCTGTAATTGCCCGAAGGCCCAATAGTCCGTAATTGCCCAAAGACACAATAGTTTGTAAATTCCAGAAGGCCCAATAGTCTGTAATTGCCCGAAGGCCCAATACCACATTTCAATAGAGGTGGACAATTCAAAATATATCTGGCGACACAAATAGGAGTACTACAAGCAATAAGAGCAATGTGCATTTCAAAGATGACGGAGCATTCTTATACTTTAAAATTAGCAGGGGATAAATACGTTAACATTTGAAACTTTGTAGGAAAATTATATACCTTCAAGGGGGAAACTACTTGCGCCTTTGAAAAAGTATGAAGAAAGTAATATACTTGCCTGAAAGGAGTGTTTCTGATGCCCCGACGATCACGGTGAGAGGCGCGATAATACTCTGTGTCACGGGTTTATCATCAAGCCAACAGATATACGTACAAATATTCACTGTAAGATTATGTAATATTAGCATGGTACAAGTTATATCTTATATGAATTTACTGCTACTAACCCCACTGCATTCATGATTACCGTACTGTAACCACCAAGCATTTATATATAAACTAGAATGTAGCAACTTATATACTATTCTAGTTAATAGAGCTTTAACGCATGATGAAACTATTATAATAATAGTGGGTACTGCTCACTCATTTTGAATCAAGCATGCATTATAACTTATGCTCTAACATATATCTACTGTGTGTAAAATATATATATAAGCTAAGGCCCACATAATCATGCTTAACCTATTACAATAATAATAACTCCTAGCTCGAATATATATGTACGCACGTAACCAGCAACGAAATATAACATGTAGTCGTTCGTAACACTCACCGTAACTCGTCGCCGTTGTTTGTGCCCTCAGGTGAAGACGGCGGACGGAGGCGGAGGGCTCCTCGGTGACAGGGGCCGGATGCGGCGGTGTCAGCGACTTCGTGGCGAGTTTGTGGCACCGGAGAGATGGGAGGAAGACGGTGGCGAGACCGGTGACTGGGCTTGCAAGTGTCGCCTGAAGCGGACTGGCGCCTGGGTTGCGGAAGGTGGCAACGGGGCTGGGCCCTTCAGCGGGGAACGACGGCGGTGTCAAGCAGGCGGCGAGCTTCGAGTGACCGGTGGCGAAGGGAGGACAGCGGTGCGGGGAGACTGGAGTTGGGGACGGTGTGCGGCACCGGAGATCGGGGCGGTGGTCGTTGCGCGCGAGGATGAGGAACGGCGAACGCCCACGGCGGACGGCGGGGCGTTGAAGCGGGCTGTCAGGCGTCACCGGAGGCGGGTTTGACGGGGTTGAGGATGATCGGATCGCTGTATCAAGCTTAAATGATTAAGATATACATTTAACTTATACTAATATACTGTTTTTATGAATATTAACACACCATTTCTGTTTATAAGTACTCATAACCAATTCACATACAGTGGTGACATATAAACATTATATAACGTTATATATTATATATTAACTGTAAAATATACATATGTACCTCAGAGCATTTAAAACATCAACTACGTGCGATAATGATTCACTCACTATTCATCCATGCAAGGCCCGAACGTGGCCCTTCGTCGGTGTTTGCAGGTGGTCGGGCGGAGCTGATGACGGCGGCTACGACTGGGGCGACGGCGAGTGGTGGCACGGTGGTCGGAGGCGGGAGTCACAACGTCGGTGGTTGTCGAGAGACGGGAGGTGGGCTAGAGGCGTCGTCGGTGGCGGGTTGGATCGTTGGACGGAGGCGCCGGAGGATGGAGGGCTGCGGGGTGGCACCTTGGCGTTGCTGGGTGAGAATGGCGGTGAGCGGGAGGTGATGGCGAGGCTGCCGGAGTGACGGTGTGGCGAGAGGAGACGCCCGGGCTTCGTGGTCGAGGGGAGGAGCGGTGATGGGCTGTCGAAGTCCGAGCGGAGGCAAACGGGTGGTGGAGTTCACGGCAGGGGCAGATTGTCGTGGGTGACGGTGCTGGAGATCATGGAGGGAGAAGACGGCGGCGGTGAGGCACAGTGGTGTCGAGCTTGGCGGAGGTCGGTGGGAATGGAAAAGGGGCGGTCTGCGGCACCGGGAAGATGGCGACGAGGATGCCTTGAGGGGGTGCTGTCGCTCGTTTGGAGAAGCCCTGGGCTTTATAGAAGATAACGCAAGGGGAGATCGTGCGACAAAACGAAATGAGTGAGGGACGTGGCCCATGCACGTGAAGATGGCGTGGGGAAGGGAAAGACGTGGTTCACGTGGGTGGCAGTTATTAAGATATATATATATATATATTGGAAAGTATTAAGATATATATATATATATATATATAGGGCAATCTTCGGGTGCGAAAAAACCCGTGCGAAAGCCGTGCGAAAACTTTTTTTTTATTTTTTTGAAATTTTTTTTTCAAAATTTTTTTTTGATGTTTAATCCATACAAATATATACCCCAGGGAAAATAATGGGTGAACCCGTTGGGCATTAGAGCCCCCATCCACCCGTTACAAATTTAACGGTCTCAAAACGTGCGAATTTGATGAAATGCCTTGATCGAAGACCAAATGACATTATTTCTCAACCATTATTTTTTGAGGGGGGTATAACAACATATAAAGAGGGTGGAAAAAAGAATTTTTGAAAAAAAAATTTCAAAAAAAAGATAAAAACATTTTCGCACGGTGCGAAATGTTCTCATTTGAAAATTTTCCTATATATATATATATATGGCAATCTTCGGGTGCGAAAAAACCCGTGCGAAAGCCGTGCGAAAACTTTTTTTTTATTTTTTTGAAATTTTTTTTTCAAAATTTTTTTTTGATGTTTAATCCATACAAATATATACCCCAGGGAAAATAATGGGTGAACCCGTTGGGCATTAGAGCCCCCATCCACCCGTTACAAATTTAACGGTCTCAAAACATGCGAATTTGATGAAATGCCTTGATCGAAGACCAAATGACATTATTTCTCAACCATTATTTTTTGAGGGGGGTATAACAACATATAAAGAGGGTGGAAAAAAGAATTTTTGAAAAAAAAATTTCAAAAAAAAGATAAAAACATTTTCGCACGGTGCGAAATGTTCTCATTTGAAAATTTTCCTATATATATATATATATATATATATATATATATATATATATATATATATATATATATATATATGGCAATCTTCGGGTGCGAAAAAACCCGTGCGAAAGCCGTGCGAAAACTTTTTTTTTATTTTTTTGAAATTTTTTTTTTCAAAAATTCTTTTTTTGATGTTTAATCCATACAATTATATACCCCAGGGAAAATAATGGGTGAACCCGTTGGGGATTAGAGCACCCATCCACCCGTTACAAATTTAACGGTCTCAAAACGTGCGAATTTGATGAAATGCCTTGATCGAAGGCCAAATGACATTATTTCTCAACGATTATTTTTTGAGGGGGGTATAACAACTTATAATGAGGGTGGAAAAAAGAATTTTTGAAAAAAAAAAATTTCAAAAAAAAGATAAAAACATTTTCGCACCGTGCGAAATGTTCTCACATGAAGATTTACATATATATATATATATATATATATATATATATATATATATATATATATATATATATATATATATATATATATATATAGAACTGAGTTTTGTTTGTTGATGAAATCAAATAGGTTATGATTTAAAAGATTCGGTTTGATATCCTTAAAATAAAAGAAAACTTGCAATATTAAGTAGTTTAGGCTTAAGGTATTAAGAGTATTAAGTTTTGTTTTAAAAATTAAAAGAAAACGAACAGATTTTGATCCTAGAAATTCAAAAAGGTTAATAAAAATTTAATTACTCATAATGAGTTATTAGCAGATAGGTCTCTCGACGACCAAAAATTACAAAGAAAATACCGGGGCGCTCGCGCATTCGAGAGGATCGTGAACACGAGGTCCAGTCACGAGTCTGAGCTAAATAAAATCAAAGTGCAAAATACAGTCAATAATAAAATATGTACGGAATACGTACATCAGAAAAGTGGCCGTTACAGAAGTAGAATATTGTCACGTCCAGCTTCCTAAGTATGGAAGGTGAGACGCGAAGAGGTCCGCTCAAACTGAAGCTATGAAGCAACAGTCTGATAAGCGTCTGTGTGTTCATCCATTTACAGATACTTGCATTGCAATGAAACAATAATAATAATAATAATAATAATAATGAAAGCAGGCAATAATAACCCATATTCAAAAACAACACCATTCATTATTTGAAGCATCCAGAGATATAGTCATAAAATAAATACAAGAGTCTGAACAGAAAGGCCCCAAGCATGGCCGAAACTAAAACAGAGATAATGTGCTATGCACCGAACAACCTAACAACGGTTACTAGGAAACAAACAGTAACTAAGAGAAAGTCTCCAGCTGATACTAGGATATGTCTCCGGTATTCTCGGACTGAACGTCAGCAAGAGCCTCAAGCTCGACGTCAACAAACTGAACGTCCTTAGCAAAAACCTCAGACTCAAAACCTAACATGCGACACCCAAAGAGAAAAGGACGCATGTCAGCAAAAGTCTCCATAAGTAAAAAAGCAAGAGACTTTTGTGCAAGGAAACATAAGATTAAATGAAGGCAACTAGCAATTTATAACATGATGACATGTCATAATATTTAATGAATGCAACAATTAAAATGAACATGATAATTAACAATGCATGTCACGTCGTAGCAAAAAGCTACTAAAGAATATTCACGATTTCATGAAAAGCTTGCAAGTAAGCAAGTCATGCACAGGGTTTACGCCTTTAAGCTGAAGTTGCTGTATGGGCACACTTCTACACTGAGTGATCGCTTAACACTACCCCTCACATGCGTCTGAACTGGCGCTCAGCTTCTGGATCACGAGACATGAAGTGTTTATGGCATAGGGTTGACCTAGCCTCATTCATGTTATAGGAGTCAGAATCCTACTCGCCGCAGCTTACATTTCATTTGTGGCATGTGCTACACATTCGTGACAAGACAATCAAATGCATGAAATGACATGCGATATGCTACATTGATAGTATAAAAGCAGTTATTGAATGCGTACAGTTTATCTAAGTTAAACGTGACATGTGATATACATGAAATGACATGGCAAGGGTGTCGGACCTAGCTTCGTTGTTAAGCTAGATCAAGCATGGTGTCGGATCTAGCTTCGTTGTCAAGCTAGATCAAGCATGGTGCCTAATCGACTATCATTTCACCGCCTAGTCTCTTTTACACAAAAACTCAGAATAGCCTAAAACATGGCTTAATATTTAACCGAGCAAGTTTCACTTGCCTAAGATAACGTCCGCAAGTCTCAGATCACGGGTTCCAGATCTTCCTATGTGCTCAAACCAATGTCCAACCTACAGTCCCATATTATTAACTCTAATTAGTTATTTAACCAAAGCAAGGAAATTTACGATTTTTATTTTGTTAACAGGCAGGCGTGCGGGTTCCTACGGATCGGGGTTTATCGTAACACGATGTGAAAGCTACACTGACGTGGGGTAGCGATGTCAAGGGTTGGATTCCGGTAGCGAGCAAGGTACGACGTGCATTTGCGGTGAAGATGGCCACGGGAGCGAACAACGGCACGGTAGATAGAAACATGAATGCCGGTAGCCGTACGGGTTAAGGGAGCAAGGGGGCTGGCTGTGCTAAGGAGGGAGGGAGGTCTACCGGCTGTTTTGTGGCCTACCGTGGGGCAGTTTAAGGGGATGAAAGCCGGCAGGTTTTAGGGCAAGTAGAGGGGGCCATGGGTGTCGCGCGGCGTGGCTCAGCCTACAGTTGGGTGGCCGGTAAGATAGGGTGCTATGCGGTAGAGGGCTGGGGTGCGCTGTTCTTGGGCAAGGAGGCCGGAGATAGGGCCTTCTGCCATTATTCTTGTTTTTTGGCCTCCGTGATATTATAAAGAAAATAAGGCCTTCTGCCATTATTCTTGTTGAGACTAAACTTAAGTCTCATATTCTTGATAATAAATCTGTGATTCCAAAAAATTGGATATCAGTAGATAATTTTGACCTTGCTTCTGGGGGGCGGATTATTATGGGATTCAATCCTTGCATTTGGAAGCCGAGTTTGTCTTCCAAGTCTGAACAACATATCACTGCCCTGTGCATCAACGAAGGAGGGTTCTCTTGTACTATTACTGGAGTATATGGCAGGAATTCCATGGGGGAGAGGAAATATTTATGGAAGAATTTGAAGCTGGATGCATAGTCTGCGAACAGGGGGGTTGGCTAGTCGGGGGTGATTTTAACAGTGTTCTCTTCTCCAAGGATAAAATAGGCGGGCGCAAATTAGAGGAGAGTATGGTCAGGGATTTCAATGATTGCATTCGATTTTGCCAGCTCCAAGGGCTCAAAAGTGCGGGGAATCAAATGAGTTGGTGTAATAATCGTTCTGGGAACGGTCGAGTGGCGGCTCAGCTGGACCGTGTGTTTTGCAATGCGGATTGGATCAACAAGCTACCGGAATCATACTTTATTTATCTGGACCCGCGGACCAGTGATCATGCTCCAATGATTGTACATCTTCACTCTCAGGTACCTTCCGAACCAAAGCCATTTAAATTCTTTAATTACTGGACAAAGTGCCCAGGATATTGCGAGCTTGTCAAAACTAGTTGGGCTGGAAGTGTTTCGGGCACACCAATGTACTGTTTTTCAAAAAAATTAATGAGGCTCAAGCTTCATCTCAAATCCTGGGCGGCTTCTCACAATGCTGGGCAAAATGTATTAATGTTGAGAAATGAGCTTGCGGCATTAAGGAACCGGCCCAACTTGCATGCGGATGTTGATTTGCAAAACAATGAGATGAAGTTAATTAAGAAGTTGGCTTCTGCTATGACCTTAGAGGAGGATATGCTACGCCAAAAGAGCCGCCAAAATTGGTTGTCCCTTGGTGACAGAAACACTAAGTTTTTTTACAATGCTATGAAATCTAGGCATTGTCATAATAACTTGGGCCATTTAGTTGATTCGGCTGGCAATCAAAATAAATCTTATGAATACCTGAAATCAGAAGCTCCGGTTTACTTCTCTAATTTATATAATCAGGATTATTACAAACAGCAATTTCGGAAGCTGGTGCCAAAGCGTTTACTGACTAGAGATGCATCTGCCTGGCTTGATAGGAGGATTTCTGATGAAGAGATTAGAATTGCTGTTTTCCAGATCGGTCCAGATAAAGCGCCTGGCCCTGATGGATTTAATGGGTATTTTTTCCAACATCATTGGAATCTCCTTGGGAAAGAACTAACTGCTGCTATTAAATCCTTTTTTAGCTCTGGCCGTTTGTTACGCCAAATAAACCATACTTTTTTGACCTTAGTGCCTAAAAGCTCTAATGCCTCAAGTCTGGGAGATTATAGGCCAATAGCATGCTGTAATGTGGTGTATAAGATCATCAGGCAAAATTTTATGTAACAGGCTAAAAGTTGTGATCCATGACTTGATCTCGCCTAATCAGGCGGCATTCCTTAAAGGAAGATTGCTATCTGACTGCTGCCTCCTTGCACATGAACAAATTAGGGACTGCAGCAATCACATGGGGGGGAAGGCCTGTCTTAAACTGGATCTGCGCAAAGCTTTCGACAGTGTTAATAGGGAATTGATCTATTATTTTCTCTGTCAGATGGGATTCTCTGAAACATTCATTGGTTGGCTCCGAGAGTGTATATCATCTGCTACCTTCTCTGTAATGGTTAACGATACTCCGGTGGGCTATTTTGGTGGCAACAGAGGCATTCGTCAAGGTGATCCTCTTTCTCCGTATTTATTCGTTATCATTATGGAGGTTTTTTCCATCCTCATTGAGAAAGCGATTAATAGGCGCACTATTGAGCCTATGAGGCGTTCGGGCAGTGTTTCGCATCTTCTATTCGCCGATGATCTCCTTGTGTTCTGCCGTGCAAGCAAGAAAACGTTTACTGGCATCTTAGCTCTCCTTAATGAATTTTCTGATTACACGGGTCTTCATGTAAATTGGGAAAAGAGTGCCGCTATCTTTAGTAAGGGAGTCAAGGCAAAAAATGAGCTTGCTGATCTCTTGGGCATTAGATTGGCTACCACAATTACCACCTATTTGGGGTTACCGCTTTCTAGTAAATATCCTAAATCCCCTATGTACGGCAGATTAGTTGATAAATGCAAGAAGAGGTTAATGGGTTGGTCTTCTTCTGTATTATCTATTGCGGGGCGTATTGAGCTGGTTAGAACTGTTATCTATGGAATGGTTGCATTTTGGATGCAAGCGTTTCATGTCCCACTCACAATCTTGCGCACTATTACTGCTGCTTGTAGGAGGTTCATTTGGGGCAATTCAAGAGCTTGGGCATGGAAAGATATGTGCACACCTAAATCTGAAGGTGGAATTGGCATCAGATTATTGGAAGATCTAAATGTGGCGGCTGGTATTAGACTTACCTGGAGATATCTCACCTCACGTAGCATATGGGCGGAAAATATGAGGAAAAGATATGATGATTCTGGTGGGTTTTATGCTACGCAGGGGTTGGTTACCCATTCAGGTACCTGGAAGCACATGTTAAACTGTAGAAATTTATCTCAAAAGCTTATTCGGCGGAAGGTATGAGACGGCAGATCTACTCTCTTTTGGCATGATAACTGGCTGGAGTGTGGCCCCCTCAAAGATATATATGAAGTCCCCGCGAATTCTTCTATGAAGAAAGTTTTTGAATACTGGGAAACTGATAAATGGATGGAAGATCCTACTATTGCAGAATTTCGGCCACTCCTAAATAAGGTCAAATTACATTTTGGAGCTGATCAGTGGGAGTGGGCGCCTGGCAATGAATTCCAGTTTAGACAGGCTTGGGAAGGGGTGAGACATCGAGGTACTCCTTTTCCATATCATAAATTGATTTGGTTTCCTAATCACATTCCAAAGATGTCCCTTACTCTGCTTAGGGCCTTTAAAGATAAACTGTTAACCAGATCAAAGATAAGTAGTTGGGGGCTTGATACACCAACAAATTGCATCTTATGCGATGGCACTGCTGAAGAAACCGTGAAGCATCTCTTTTTTGAGTGCCCCTACTCTTGCTACATACTGATGCGTGCTCTACTTATGCTCGGCATTAATGCCCAGCTGGCGCCCAGACTTGATGATGTAGCTAAATACTACATTGCACACTATGGGGGGAAAAATGCAGTAGGTATCCTATGCAAATCTGTTCTTTCCACTTCTGTGTGGCATATTTGGCGTGAAAGGAACCAGAGACTTTTTGACAGGGAATACCGTGTTAAGACAATTCTTTTTGAGGATATTGCGGCAGATATCAGGGTTGCACTTAGAGACCTAGAGCCTTCTGGGGATGATGAAGCAAAAGTTCTGGCAAACTGGATTTTCAGAGACAATGGATAGAAGATCAAGCTGGGATTGATTATGTATTGATATTTTTTATTTTATTTTGGTCCTACATGGTTCTGGTATTGTTTTGGTATAGATTTTGATAGGATGAGGGATCAAGCGTAGAGAGTGACGACGCTTGTGTCCTCTCCTCTCTCTCTTGAAACCTAGTTCTATTAATCTCTATAGTGTAATTATTATGTATAATCACTTCAATAAAGATCAACGCTTACCTTTCAAAAAAAAGTAAAAAAGCAAGAGACATTTGTGCAAGGAAACATAAGATTAAATGAATGCAACTAGCAATTTATAACATGATGACATGTCATAATATTTAATGAATGCAACAATTAAAATGAACATGATAATTAACAATGCATGTCACGTCGTAGCAAAAAGCTACTAAACAATATTCACGATTTCATGAAAAGCTTGCAAGTAATCACATCATGCACAGGGTTTACGCCTTTCAGCTGAAGTTACTGTATGAGCACACTTCTACGCTGAGTGATCGCTTAACGCTACCCCTCACGTGCGTCTGAACTGGCGCTCAGCTTCTGGATCACGAGCCATGAAGTGTTTATGGCATAGGGTTGACCTAGCCTTATTCATGTTATAGGAGTCAGAATCCTACTCGCCGCAGCTTACATTTCATTTGTGGCATGTGCTACACATTCGTGACAAGACAATCAAATGCATGAAATGACATGCGATATGCTACATTGATAGTATAAAAGCAGTTATTGAATGCGTACAGTTTATCTAAGTTAAACGTGACATGTGATATACATGAAATGACATGGCAAGGGTGTCGGACCTAGCTTCGTTGTCAAGCTAGATCAAGCATGGTGTCGGATCTAGCTTCGTTGTCAAGCTAGATCAAGCATGGTGCCTAGGCGACTATCATTTCACCGCCTAGTCTCTTTTACACAAAAACTCAGAATAGCCTAAAACATGGCTTAATATTTAACCGAGCAAGTTTCACTTGCCTAAGATAACGTCCGCAAGTCTCAGATCACGGGGTCCAGATCTTCCTTTGTGCTCAAACCAATGTCCAACCTACAGTCCCATATTATTAACTCTAATTAGTTATTTAACCAAAGCAAGGAAATTTACGATTTTTATTTTGTTAACAGGCAGGCGTGCGGGTTCCTACGGATCGGGGTTTACCGTAACACGATGCGAAAGCTAGACTGACGTGGGGTAGCGATGTCAAGAGTTGGATTCCGGTAGCGAGCAAAGTACACGTGCATTTGCGGTGAAGATGGCCACGGGAGCGAACAACGGCACGATAGATAGAAACACGAATGCCGACAGCCGTACGGGTTAAGGGAGCAAGGGGGCCGGCTGTGCTAAGGAGGGAGGGAGGTTTGCTGGCTGTTTTGTGGGCAGTCGTGGGGCAGTTTAAGGGGATGAAGGCCGGTAGGTTTTAGGGCAAGGAGAGGGGGTCGTGGGTGTCGCGCGGGGTGGCTCAACCTACAGTTGGGTGGCCGGCAAGATGGGGTGTTGTGCGGTAGAGGGCTGGGGTATGGCTGTTCTTGGGCAAGGAGGCCGGAGATAGGGAGAGATGGGGGTCTCGGCTTGATGTGATGAGGGGAGATGCGGCCAGATCTACAGGTGGGGGGAAGAGATCGCCAGAAGTTCATGGAGGGGAGGTTTGCTTCTAGGGGAGGACATGGCCGGAGGTGGCCGTCGAGATGGGGGATGCAGCAGTTCTTAAGGGAAAGAAGGGGGGTGCCGGCTATTGGTTCACTGTTTTATGTGGAGGGTTCGGTAATGGCTAAGGGCAAGGGAAGAAACAACATCTAGGTCTAGGCAAAACCCTAGGTGCTGGATGCGTATGTTATAATAGGAAAAGATGTTGCTAAATAGAGTTGAAAAGGAGTGCACTTAGGGGTTGATTGGAGAGAGGGTGTGAGAGGGGGAGAGGGTAGAACTAGTGTGGTATATAGCTAGGAAATATATCATGTGATACGTAGGATTCCTAGGATCAGATTTAATTAGATTTAATTAGGGTTTGAATTAGGGATTAGCTAGGGCTAATTATAGGTTGAAGATAATTAGGGTGAAAGGTCAGTCTAACGGTGTCTGAAAAATATAAGAAAAATATCGGAACGATCGTGTCGACGAGAGGATCAAGACTATGATGATCGGTCACACGCTATGTTAACAAAAACCGGAACTAAAAATAAAAAGGTCAAACATCGAAGTCTAAAGTTAAGACACCCCTTCATTCAAAGCTGATTTGTGGAAGAATGACCCGTGAAATGATGTTCATAAAAAATTCCACAAATAACTACTCTCTCTGAGGGTCACAGCGATATATAACTTCGTGCATTTGGGATACAGGAGAAGTCACAATAAACATGCGTACGAAAATAAAGTACGCGCACGAAAAACACACGCTCGAAAAGGACCGTTACAAATATATTGCCATAGGTCTTGAATGTGCACAAGTCCTTTGGATGAGACACACATTCAAAGACTCTGGTGTCAATTGTGATACTTGCCCTATCATGGTTGATAACCAAAGTGAAATATGTCTTTCCAAAAATCCGACACACCACTCCCATACCAAACACATAGATGTAAGACACAATTTCATTAATGATCATGTAGCTAAGAAGGATATCATCTTAGAGTACATTGAAACCCAAAAACAAATCGTCGACATCTTCATTAAACCTTCAAAAGAAGACTCGTTTGTGTGGTTACGTGGAGAATTATGGATTATGGGTGAATCTGAGATATAGGAGTTCATTGTTATTTATCATATCATGTTTTGAACTCATATGATCATTTCCATATCTCATACTGAATATGTCATATTTTCACATTTATTTTCCATGAGATTTATTGGAGATTTTTTTTGATGATTTGATGTTTAGATTAATATGCTTGATTTGTGTATTATTCTATATGCTTATGATGGTTATTTTATGTTATTAGAGTGATTAGAGTATATGTCTAAGGGTGAGAAGTCATAAATCCTTGATTCTAACTTAATTCTGGATTTCAGAACCAGGACAGTCGACTGCCATTTCTTCTACAGTCAACTGCCCAATCTCTAGTTTTTAACCTTCATAACTCTTATTTATGACATACGACTGATGGTCATTTTTCAGTCGACTGGTCATACGACAGGCGACTGTATCTTATTCATAAGGCGCCTGCCAAAATGTCACTAATTTTCCAAAGAGATGGCTCAAAATTTCTTTAAAATTTTACCGTGCAGCAGGCACCTATAAGTCATTTCATATGCACTTGTCTAATCCAGGCGAATGTATTTTCTTCTACATGCGACTGTTTGCTTTCTGAATCATTTTTTATTAGGGCTCGACAGGCGACTGCACGATATGCATCAGTCGCATGTCTGCCGAGTTTGGCGGTTCGTAGCCCATGATCTGAGCCGTTATTTTTGATCCAACGGCCTAGATCTCTCCCGACCCCTCACTTATAGATCATGGCCTCTATCTTTTCCTCTCTCCTCCAATCGGAATCTCCATCTTCTTCCTCCTTCAAATGAAATCTTTGATCATCCTCCTCCATCGCTTACCCGTCCAACCATCGATCTCTCCTCCAAGCTCCTCCGTTGCGTCGTTCTCCTCCATCTCTGTTGACTAGGTATAAGTTTCATCTCCAGTTTCTTTCGATCGTGACCTAATTTTCGTTTTCTATCGATTTCTTCTATAGCCCCCCCAAGACAAGTTCATCTTCTAAGGGCAAATCCCTTAAGCTTCCCAAGGAACATATGGTTAGGGTTCTTAAGCCTCCTTCTACTCAGGGCCGTAAGAAATCTCGAACCAAATTTGCAACCCCATCTTCTGAGATATTGTAGTATGCTGAATCTGAGTATGCACCGTCTTTGTCAAGTGAGGAGATTCCCCTCAAACGTAGGCACAAACAAGCACCTTGACTCAGCCCCTAGCTTTGACCTCCACTCCACATGAGGATGAACCCAATGTTGGGCCTGAAACTCAACCATATGAGCCTGCTAACCCCGAAACTAAACTCCAAGGCCAAAATCCTCCCCAATCTTCGCAGCCCTCTACTCCTAATTCTCATATCCCCATGTGTCGTGATGACACGTGTTTGGGAAAATATAATCTCGTGTTCAATGTCAAGCTCCTCAAGTTGTGATTTATCGCTTACCCTGCTTTCAGATCCAAGAATCTATTCCAGCTTATGACGATGACCAAATTGGTCGATCTCTTTCGATATTCTCATGATGATTCTCCTCGTCCGTACCTCATGTTCGTGAAGCTATTCTATGCAAAATGCATTCACGGTGAATACCCGGAGTCTGGAATTTTGGACACTGTTGTTCAGGGGACCCCAATCAAGCTTGACCCCAAGCTTTTAGGGACCATTCTTAGGATTTCCTCCACCGGATCCTTACCTGCTGACATATCCATCTCTTCTGTAGCTAATCTTGATCAGGTCGTCCTTCGGGACATGTTCCATGAGATTTCCCATATCCTTACCTTAGGCGTCAGATCCTCCATGTTTTCTCCTAGAGGTTGGGCTGTCTACCATGTGGTCAAGTCCAACATCCTGCCTAAGTACGAATCTTCTGACCAGCCGTCCCATGAGATACTAAAATGCATGTATGCGATATTCTCAGGGATGGAGGTGAACTGGGTGGGGTCATACTTGATAGGATGGACCATATCGAGATCACATCCTCCTCTTCCCATATTCCTTATGGTTGTATCCTCACTCATGTCTTTCCCCATTTTGGCATTGATCTGAATGCTTATAAGTGTGTCCCTCTTAGCCCTCTTCTTGATGCTTCTGTAAAGTTGAAGTCTTCTTCGAATCTGAAGACGGCAGCCAAGAAGAGATAGACTTCTTCTGGCCCCTCTCATCATCTGCTCATCCTGGTGATTCGTCGATCCCCTCATCGTCATCTGCACCTATCCTGATCCCCTTCTTGTCGAGTTGGACAAGAAGGTATCTGTTTTGTTCGAGCTTTTCCATGTATCCTTTCAGCACCATGGGATTCCCATCCCTGTATCCCTCTATGGGATTCCCATCCCTGTTGCTATTTCTGCTGGTAACGATCAAGCCCCCTCCAGCCGACGTCACCCAGCCTCATCCTCCTACTGTCGTCTCTCCAATTCCAGAGCCATCTGATGTTGGTGCAGCTGACATTGTTCTCAGGCTTCTCGTGATGACTCTGCTGCTGTTGCTGTCATGACTTCTTCAGATCCGGAGACCCAATGCTTTCAGGTTGAGATGACAGCTCCTGCAGACTCCACCGTTGTTTGGCTGGATTGATGTTTCTTGACTACTGATCACCCTATGACCAAGATTTTTTCATTAGGTTTGAGAGTCTATGTCTTATGTATTGATGTATGATGGATATATACTGTCTTTTTTAGAATTTTTGTCTGTTCATGTTTATGCTTATGGCACATTGGACGGTTGTATATGTTGGACTTGTATATGTGGAGTTGGATATTTTTTTGTCAACTCAATGTATCTTTTCCATATATATATATATATATATACTAGTCATTAACCGTGCCCATAGGGCACAGTTTATTTAATGGCTGACTTTTCCCCCACAAATTTCAAGTTTCCCAAAATTTCAAGTTTTCCCACGAAATTTCAAGTTTCCCCCCAAATTTAAGTTTTCCCACAAAATTTAAGTCCCCCAAAATTGTCATTATCACCTAGGACAAATTTGCCACGTAGGACAAAGCTGTGTCCTAGTAGGATAAGATTCAAAATCTTCAAAGGACTGGAAAAAAATGGTCGGAAGGGGGGCATAAAAGGTGTGGGTAGGTGTGTGGGGAGGGTCCAGAGGCAAAAATGCAAAAACCGGGGTTGTATGTGCAAAATTCCACACCTCCTCTCTTATCCTTCAAAGTCTCATCTCATATATTTTCTCTTATCCAATTTCCCTCTTTTATATAATTGATATCCAAATTATCTTATCCAATTTCTCATGTCCAAATTCTCTTATCCAATTTCTCTTGATAACATCCCTCTTTTATATAATAGATATCCAAATTATCTTATCCAATTTCTCATGTCCAAATTCTCTTATCCAACTTCTTTAATGGCTGACTTTTCCCTACAAATTTCAAGTTTCCCAAAATTTCAAGTTTTCCCACAAAATTTCAAGTTTCCCCCCAAATTTAAGTTTTCCCACAAAATAGAAGTCCCCCAAAATTGTCATTATCACCTAGGTCAAATTTGCCACGTAGGACAAAGCTTTGTCCTAGTAGGATACGATTCAAAACTTCAAAGGACTGGAAAAAATGGTCGGAAGGGGGGCATAAATGGTGTGGGTAGGTGTGTGGGGAGGGTCCAGGGGTAAAAATGCAAAAAACGGGGGTTGTATGTGCAAAATTCCATACCTACTCTCTTATCCTTCAAAGTCTCATCTCATATATTTTCTCTTATCCAATTTCCCTCTTTTATATAATAGATATCCAAATTATCTTATCCAATTTCTCATGTCCAAATTCTCTTATCCAACTTCTCTTGATAACATCCCTCTTTTATATAATAGATATCCAAATTATCTTATCCAATTTCTCATGTCCAAATTCTCTTATCCAACTTCTCTTGATAACATCCATCTTCTATATAATAGATATCCAAATTCTCTTATCCAACTTCTCTTGATAACATCCCTCTTTTATATAATAGATATCCAAATTCTCTTATCTAATTTCTCATGTCCAAATTCTCTTATCCAACTTCTCTTGATAACATCCCTCTTTTATTTTATATACTAGTCATTACCCGTGCCCATAGGGCACGGTTTATTTAATGGCTGAGTTTTTCTCCCCCACAAATTTCAAGTTCCCACAAATTTCAAGTTTTATAATATAGATATCTCTTATCCAATTTCTCATGTCAAATATCTCTTATCCAATTTCTCTTGATAACATCCCTCTTTTATAATATAGATATCTCTTATCCAATTTCTCTTGATAACATCCCTCTCTTATAATATAGATATCTCTTATCCAATTTCTCTTTTCCAATATCTCTTATCCAATTTCTCTTGATAACATCCCTCTTTTATAATATAGATATCTCTTATCCAATCTCTCTTGATAACATCCCTCTCTTATAATATAGATATCTCTTATCCAATTTCTCTTGTCCAATATCTCTTATCCAATTTCTCTTGATAACATCCCTCTTTTATAATATAGATATCTCTTATCCAATTTCTCTTTTCCAATATCTCTTATCCAATTTCTCTTGATAACATCCCTCTTTTATAATATAGATATCTCGTATCCAATTTCTCTTTTCCATTATCTCTTATCCAATTTCTCTTGATAACATCCCTCTTTTATAATATAGATATCTCTTATCCAATTTCTCTTTTCCAATATCGCTTATCCAATTTCTCTTGATAACATCCCTCTTTTATAATATAGATATCTCTTATCCAATTTCTCTTGATAACATCTCTCTTTTATTTTATATATATATATATATATATATGTAAATCTTCATGTGAGAACATTTCGCACGGTGCGAAAATGTTTTTATCTTTTTTTTGAAATTTTTTTTTTCAAAAATTCTTTTTTCCACCCTCATTATATGTTGTTATACCCCCCTCAAAAAATAATGGTTGAGAAATAATGTCATTTGGCCTTCGATCAAGGCATTTCATCAAATTCGCACGTTTTGAGACCGTTAAATTTGTAACGGGTGGATGTGTGCTCTAATCCCCAACGGGTTCACCCATTATTTTTCCTGGGGTATATAATTGTATGGATTAAACATCAAAAAAGAATTTTTGAAAAAAAAATTTCAAAAAAATAAAAAAAAAGTTTTCGCACGGGTTTTTTCGCACCCGAAGATTGCCATATATATATATATATATATATATATATATATATATATATATATATATATATATATATATATATATATATATATATATATATATATATATGCCCACGAGAGGGTGTCCCAGTGGTAATTCATTCCGCTCCAAAGCCAAGGGGTGCGGGGTTCGAGGCCTATGGCCGCCGTGACTTGGTAATTATTGTGGAATTTGTTGTGGAATTATTTACCCTGGGGCTACATCTCCCCTCTCGGACTTACCCGGGGGCCGTTGGGGGCACGGCGGTTTCCCCCCAGTTTGCATAGTCTCAGCCGGGCTCTCGTCTTACCCTCCTAAAAAAGCCAAAGGCAGGAGGAGGGGTTGGGGATTTTTCTGGGTTGTCATATATATATATATATATATATATATATATATATATATATATATATATATATATATATATATATATATTGACGAGTAAGTTAGCCTTTATTAATAACAGAATATTTACATGATTTATATACAAGTAAAAATGGCGAATTTAATAAGAGAGGGGAGAGGGCACAAGCGCCGTCACCCTCAACAAATTAAAATCAACCATTTTTACGTATATAACAGAACTCACTCAGCAACTACAATGAGGTCTCTTAGTACAAGCAAACTTCAAGGAAGGATTCCCCAATTTGCGAAAGGTGATGTATCTAAGACGTCTTCAGTCTCCAAACTGGACAGAGTTATTCTGACATCAGAAGCAATTGACTCAAATAGAGTCGTCTTAGTTGTAAACTTTCCTTCAAAAATGCGACCATTCCGCTGTTTCCAAATGTGCCACACCATAGCTGCCACAACTGTTTTGGCCAAAACACTCACCGGATTCTTTTTCTTAAATCTGTCGAGAATCAATTGGCAAACACCAGAAAGAGAAGTAGGGACTGAGCCAGAGTAACCCAACTTGAGCAAGCTTCTTGTTAAGATATAATTTGTATAGTCACAGTCAAAGAAGAGGTGGCCAATACTCTCATCAACGTTCTGCTCACATAGGACACAAGCCCTATCTGTTGCAAGTTCCAAGTGCTGTAACCGGTCCTTGGTGGCCAATTTGCCTCTCAGCGCCCGAAGTAGCAGCAAAGAGAACTTTGGGGTATGCAATCTGTACCAAACCGCATCAAAGAAAGGAAATTGAGCTCCAGCAAACCGTGATTTCTCCCAAGCATCCCGCAAGAGAAATATACGCCCAGGCGCCCAATTCCATTCGTCCTGACTTGCGCAAAGCACCACATTTTGAAGAGGGTCTCCAATGCCCTGAATGGTCGGCACATCTTTCCATCCACCATCCAACCAAAAATCACCCACAAAACTCATTTCCGTTCCAGCAAGTGGTTCTTGAATTAAATACAGGGGTCCTTTTGGATGCCAGTTATCATACCAGAACAATGTAGACTTACCATCCTTTATAGTTCGAGTAATTAAGTGTTGAGAAATTTGACAACATTTTAACATGAACTTCCATGTACCTGAGTTTGTGGGGAGTGGAGCTGCTGAAAAAAACCCTTTATCCACAGCTTTATAATGCCTTTTCATGTACTTGGCCCAAATTCCTTTATTCGAGAGCACCTCCAGGTAAGTCGCACCCCCGATGCAACATTCAATTCCGATAGTAACCTCAGCCCCACTCCTCCCTCTTTCTTCGGTGTACACATATCCTTCCAAGACCAGGTGCTCATCTTCCCCCAGATGAACTTCCGACAAGCAGAGTTGATTGCCCTGATAACAGATGGTGGTAAATTGTAAGCCTGCATCCAGAAAGCTGCCATTCCGTAAATGACAGAGCGAACAAGCTCTATTTTCCCAGAGATTGACAGAAGAGCGAAAGACCACCCCAGTAGCCTCTTCTTACATTTATCAACAAGTCTAGAGAACATGGAAGCTCTAGGGTAGATAGAAGATAGGGGAAGTCCTAGATAAGTGGTGAAGGAAGAGACCATCTTGATACCAAGAATGTCGGCTAAACCCTGAGCAGTACGGACCCCCTTACTAAAAATAACAGAGCTCTTCGCCCAATTAATCTGCAGACCTGATAGATGGTAGAATTCATCAAGCAAATTTTTGAGACCATGTAAAGAATGAGGGTTAGCACGGCAGAATACCAGCAGGTCGTCAGCAAATAATAGATGGGAGATAGAGCCTGTTCTTCTCATAGGATGAATGGTACCTGCGGATTCTGAAATAGCCATGAGGAGCGAGAAAGATTCCATGACAAGCACAAACAGGTAAGGGGAAAGTGGGTCTCCCTGGCGTAAACCCCTGTTAGATCCGAAATATCCTTCAGGTGAGCCATCAACAAGGACAGAGAACATAGGGGAAGAAATACATTGGGATATCCAATTAATAAAGGAGCGCTTGAATCCCATTTGATGAAGCAAAAATATAATGAATGCCCTGTTGACACTATCAAATGCCTTACGCAGGTCCAGCTTAATACATGCTCTTGCCCCCATCTTGTTACTGAAGTCACGGATTTGTTCATGTGCTAATAGTGTGCAGTCAGCGAGCAACCTATCTTCCAGGAAAGCTGCTTGATTAGGAGAGATTAGAGCTGAGATCACATGCTTCAGCCTGTTACAGAGGACCTTGCTAATAATTTTATATATGACATTGCAGCAAGCAATAGGTCTGTAATCACCCAGGCCAGTAGCCTTTGCATTTTTGGGCACCAATGTCAAAAATGCATGATTAACAGAGGGAGGCAAATAACCTGTTCTAAAGAAGTCAGTAACCCCAGAGATAACATCTTCCCCAATAATGTCCCAATTGTGCTGGAAGAAATAGGAATTAAATCCATCAGGCCCAGGAGCTTTGTCTTTATCAATTTGAAAGGTGGCACATCTGATTTCAGCAGGAGTGACAGGCAGATCCAACCAGGTGGCTGCTTCCACAGTTAATTTCCTCTTGGGAATTACATTAGGGAAAATATTCCAGTAGTCTTCTTGATGGTATAAATTCTGAAAGTAGAGTGGAGCTTCAATGCGCAGATTATCAATATCAGACATCCTATTCCCATCAGGCTTAATGAGATGATGCAGATTATTATAGCAATACCTGGCTTTCATTGTAGTATAAAAGAACTTGGAATTACGATCTCCCAGGGTAAGCCAATTTTGCCTACTCTTTTGCCTCAGGTCCTCTTCCTCCATTTCCAGTGCCTTACCAAGATCTTTAGTAGCCAAGACTTCCTGTCTCTGAAGTTCAGTGTCACTACCCAGCTTAATATCAGATTGAATCTCAAGAAGCCTGGCACGACAACTATTGACAGAGTTCCCTTTATTGTAATCAGATGTCCATTGCTTTAGATTGGATTTAAGAGATCTCAGCATATTATGGAGCCCTCTGAAATTAATAGAAGAATAATGGGGTTGCTGACCCCATAAATTACCAACCCTTTCTTTAAAACCTGGAATGTTGACCCATGAGTTATAAAATTTAAATGGTTTGGGTTTAGAGATGACCTTAGGGAGGATGTGAAGTAGCATAGCTTCATGGTCACTAGTTGCTGCCGGCAAGTACTCATAGTAGGACTGAGCAATTTGATTGACCCAATTGGAGTTGCAAAGGATACGGTCAAGCCTGGCCGAAATACGCATACCACCAACCCGCTTATTACTCCAACTTAAACTGCTACCCGTACTCTTTAGTTCCATAAGAAGACATGCACCAATACAAGAATTAAAAGCATCCATGGCCACTACATCAACTAGCCGACCTCCAATCTTCTCGTTAGCACTCCTGACACAGTTGAAATCCCCTCCAACCAACCATGGTAAATTTTTGAGTAAGGTGGAATCATTCTGAAGACTCTTCCAAAGGGTCTGTCTTGAAGTAGCAAGATTAAACCCATAAACCGCTGTAAGACCCATAACAAATCATGCCGCATTCTTAAATGTTGCCGACAAATGCTGATCAGATACATGTATTGGTGTCATGTTCCAAATATCAATATTATAGTAGACTACTATCCGGCCACCCTTGTGTAGATCTCTATTATCAATGTACTTCCAGTCCTTACCGAAACACTTGTTTATACGACTGGCATGACTCGAATCTACCTTTGTTTCAAGCAAGCATACAATTGTTGGGCGCAATTTACGCAAAGTCAACATCAGATCAGAACGTCTTACTGTATTATTAAGGCCTCTGGTATTCCAAAAAAAGACAGACATTAGGGAATTATTGGGGGTAGGGGCAAGAACCTGAGATATGTGCAACTCTGCTACTCCGACGGACAGGGGTTGGGATCTGATTTCTCACTTTGCTCAACTCCCGATGAAGCTTATCCCATTCAGGATTTGGAATGGTTGGACTATCTGGGCAAGAAGAGTTGTTCTGAACTGGAAGACCATGGCTAACCGGAGCACCATTAGGGATGTCAATATGTGGATCCTTATGAGCAGCAGGCTTCATCGACTTATTGCTTTGGAGAAAGTACAGGGATTGGGCAAAGCGAGTTACCCGTAGCCATAGGAATTTGGCTTTCTTGTTGGCAATTTCATTCCTACCAATGTCAGTAGCAGCAACAACAGTGCTGCATTCGCCCAGCTCATAACAAGTGGGGGTGGCCGGTTGCACCTGAGGTAAGGGGTCTTTAGGCATGCTCTTCTTAATTAAACTCTGTTCCTTCAAAAGCAATTCAATATTTGGTCCTGTAACATTGACCAAGGTGGATGAGCCCATAGTCTTCGTTCCTGGGGCATCAACAGAATTTGGGGTTGGATGGGTAGCAACATTCATGACATGTTGAGCAACAATCACACTATTGTCAACCAAACTCCCAGGCACCCTCTCCTTAGCCAAGCTTCCAGGCACAATGTTCACCCCCAAGCACCCAGACGAATTGTGAACAATGTTTGCCCCAGCAATGGTGTTCCCAGAATCTGCGTTGCAAAGTACAACATTCCCTGGTTTTGGTATATTCCCAGCTTCCAAGTTCACTGAGGCTGAAACTCCCTTGCCAGATACATTCCCAGTGTCTCCAAGCAGACACTGACCATCCAAGTGCCCGAAGCATGCACAAGAGGCACATCTAGGGGGCTCCCCTTCATATTTAACATCAATATAAATTGTAGACAAATCATCAAGCTCAATAGGGACAGTCGTCTTTAGCTTACTCTTCGCATTTACTTCAATTAGGCATCTGGCATAAGATATCCTATCCAGATTTGAGGTTGCTTTATCAAGACATATTGGAGTGTCGATGACGCTCGCAATGCAATTTAGAATACCAAGAGTCCACATTGGAAGCGGAAGATTATGGAACTGCACCCACACAGGAACCGCAGTCAGGATGTCCCTATTGTGCTGGGTAGTAGGTGACCAGTTCTGTAGGACGACAAGTCTCCCATCAAAAAGCCAAGGCCCCCCATGAAGAATGGCATCACGATCAACAGAATTTTCAAATTTAAAGTAGAAATAACCATTCTCCCGAGAGAAGATACGCAACCTCCCCTTGATATGCCAAAGCCTCTCTGTCCATGCCTTCATCTGCCCAAAATACGGGACATCCCCCAGGACATACCCCACCAAGGTATTTTGCCATCTAGCAGCCCCCTCCAAAATCATTGTTTCAGAGATCTTAGTGCGCTCAACACCATCCACAGAGACAGGAGGAACGAAGCTCATGGCCAATGAGTCATCATAAGTTCGTCTGGAAGCACAAATATCCAACCAAGAGCGTTTTCCTTCAGAAGGAATTACTCGAAAGGGAATATTAGGTCGGATTGGCGCCTTAACCGAGCGAGACAGTTCAGTAGGCTTACGCGATGGGCCTCGCTCCTTAGATCCCACCGGGTACCGCGAGAGTGGTCTACTCCGATGTCGATTGTCGGCAAGGGTAGACGTTACTCGATTCATAGGATTACGGATCTGAGGTCCCCTACTCCGATGTCTCCTGTACGACACCGTATGCCAGCCATCAGCAGAGGGTGTCGAATCCACCTCGGAGGCGCCAGGCCCAGGAGGCGCCGTAGCTTGAACACCAATGGATCCGCTAGTCAGTGGAGAAGGAACCCTAGGCGCTTTGAAATCGCCAGAGCCGCCACTCATTTTATATCCGCTGATATATATATATATATATATATATATATATATATATATATATATATATATATATATATATATGTATGTATGTATGTATATGTATGTATATATATGTATGTATGTATGTATGTATATATCCTCCTTAAATTTCAGGGGTTCCCCCACAGGGTTATCCCCCGTGGCACTGTCACTTCCCTCGTGGGGGATCCCCACTCTAAATATTAAAAAGAACTTTTTCCCCTGCCCCTAATATCCCCTTTGTTTGCAATTTTCCCATGTATTTTTGCACTTCAGTCCTTTTGGCCCTTAGTTGCAAAAAAATAACCCCCACCTTCCCGCTTAATTGTATTTTTCCTTGGGTTTTTGGTGTTTTAGGCCTTGGTGCCTTCTTATTTACGTGCTTGCTCCTCTTTTACCCTCCGACGCTACCGCCACACACACCCACAGTTGTCGCTCCTTCTCGGTTGCACGCGTGCACCGTGCCGTGTTCGTGGGGGTTTGTTTTTGTTCCGTGCACTTGGTGCATGGGCAATTTCTATATGATCTGTTTGTCTCATTGTACTCTCATGTGAATGTTGTGCAATTTTTGTCTCTTCTTGTTTTATTAATTGTATTAATTGAATGTTGAGATGAATTTCTTAATTCATGTTGCTATTGAACTTCCATTCCTTTAGTCAACTAAATTTTTCTAGTTTTGGTGAGTTTTTGATACGTATTTGTGTGATACACCTTCATGCTTTCTCGATTTTCATTTGGTATCACATTAAATACATATCTCAGTCTTTATGCTCTCGTAATTGTTCTTTAGTTTAGTTAGCATTATTGTTGTTGTTTTTCTACTCCCACCTTTTTGGATAATGCCATATGGGGAGAGAAATAAACAAATCATAATTATGTGCTAATTAGAAGCTAAACTTGAATCTAAGATTGAAGTTGCCTTAAATTCAGGGGGAGTAAGATATAATGAATTTGGATTCAAAAATCCTAAATTCCAATACTTGAATTCATTTCATTCATGTATATCATACTATTGCTTTAATTTGATCATTAGATGCTCATATATTAATTGTCTAACTTGATTGGCATCTATGTAGGGGGTGTAAGTATTTTAAGCATAATTATTTATCTTTTTGTTTATGTTAGTTTTTCATCACCAAAATGGGGATAATATTGAGTATTGGACTTCTCCCTACTTGGTTTTGATGATAAGCAAACATAAATACTTATGACTAATCCCCTACATGCAGTTAATCCATTGCCTAAGCTTATCATGACGACAAAATAACAATGGATGACCATGAAGATCAATCAAAGATCAAAGTTGAAGATTGGGTGATCAAAGATAAAGAATGGAGATTCAAAGTCTTCAAGAAGTCTTCAAGATCATTCAAGAGAAAGAAGAGAAGCTAAAACATATGTAATCATTTCATTCTATTTTCATTCTCATTAGAATGTAGCTTTGAAGTAGTTTACTATTGGAGCTCACACACTTCACTATTTCAAGCCTAGGATTTCTTTAGATTACATTTCATAGGGCTCTATCTTTGATTTCACTCTATAGTGCATTTTGGACTTTCAACAGGCGACTGATGAACATTATACAGGTCCCTGTCTCCATACAAGCGCCTGAGACTTGTTCTTCAGTCGTCTGTTATACACACTCTGTTTGACTTGATTTTTGGGCTTTCAGTTCTTTACTTTCATCAGGAGACTTCTGGACAAAGTACATGCACGTGTCTAGTTCAGGCACCTGTGACATGTTGTCAGTCGCCTGTCTCTTCTTGTCCAAACTTCTTAAGTTTTGTCAACTTTTGCACTAGCCCCTGCAGACGATGTAAGAAGGGATTACAGCGCCTGTCATGGCAAATGCACCTGTATATGCTTCTACAGTCTCATGTCCAACACTTGCCCAGAACTTTGATTTTGGCAAGTTTCGCATTTGTGCAACAGACGACTGATGTTGGTTTGCCAGTCGCCTACCCATGGCACAGGCGCATGTGCATTCCACATCAGTCGCATGTCCTAGTATACCCAGAATTCTTACTCTCTGTCAACATACGCACTTAGGGTAGCAATCGACTGTATAAGGTTTCTCAGTCGCATGATGGTTTTCAGGCGTCTGTCCAACCTTCATCAGTCAACTATCTTACATGGTGATCGGGCTATTTTGATCGGGCCTGAACGGGCCGGGTCTACTACGGCCTTGGGGCCCCGGACCAAGGATCCTACGGGCGGGCCGCACTTCTCCCCCCAATACGAAGGCCCAAAAAGATTACCCACTTTCATAGTGGATGAAATGATGGCCCAACTTAACGGCCATCATTTTAGCCATCATGGCTCGTAAGACATGGCAATCATCTTCATGGCCATAACTTGCCAATGATGGTCCGACTTAAATGGCCATCTAGCCATCAAGGCTTGACTTCATGGCCAGACTTAATGGCCATCACTCCCCCGCCATTATGGCCCACCAATTATGGCAACCGCAATGCCCATGACTCCAGCCTTCATGGCCCGCCAATTATGGCAATCACTCATGGCCATGACTCCATCTTCATGGCATCATCAAGTGGGCGCAATTAGAGGGGGTCAACACTTCCCCATTTGCACGACCCCATGAATGGCGGCCATGATGTCACGTCATGGCACATTATGAGCATGATTCGTCTATATGAGGAGGGGGCGGGCGTCATTTGAAAGAGGCCGGATCTTCGCGATCGAGAACGATGGTATCACATACAAACACTCTTACTCCTTCTTCCACCTCAATATTTCTCCTCCATAACTTGGCCCGGGGATCGGGTATCGGTCTCTCCGCGAGCCATACTCGCTCCCACCAAGCCTTTACACAGATCCGTTCTGACTTAGGCATCGGAGGGGCCAAGGTCCGACCCCCCTGACGAGCTCTCTCGTCTATTCAGGTCCAGGAGATCCAGCGATGCCTAGGCTACCCCTTAGCATCATTCCAACCGGAGCCGAGCGCCCTCGTCCCCGAGCTCGTTCGTCTCCTCCACCACGAGGACGTCGCTCTGTCGAGGCTACCCCTCGCCGAGCCGACGCAAGGATCCGCGCGTCCCGCAATGAGCGACTCTGCCTTCAACCGATCCTGGAGGTTGTCATCTCGCCGAGGCTACCCCTCGGCCCGCCAAAGAACGGAGCCGCGCCTTTTCGCTCGAGCGAACGCGCCGTCGGTCGACCCCACCGGTCATCTCCGTCTCAAGCGACAGCCACGACAACTCGGGGGTCCCGCGCGTCCCCCCTTTGACCGAGTTGACCACGCACCTTCCACACTATTAATGTGTTCTGCTAAAAATAGCAGAAACACATGGTAAATTGCAGTTTGAATTTTCACATGCCCTCTGACACAGTGCAGCAGTCGACTGTGGTTCTTCACCAGTCGACTTTCTGTACTGTAAATTCTATCCGTTGGCTTTTTTCACATGGATTCCAAAGGGGTTTTTGGGTATTCTGTTTGAGGGTTTTGGAGAACCTATAAGAGAAGTTTCTACTGTTCCTTTGGAGTCTCTTAGTCATTCTCTTAGCATCTCAAGAATTCATCTTCAAGCTCTCAAGCTTTCATTCTCTCCAAGCCCTAGAATCTCTTTCTCTCTTTCTCTCCAATCTAGAATCAAAGTGATATCCTCTAGGTATTTGGTATTGACAAGAGAAAGAGCTTTCTCTCTTCTTGGAAGAGACATCAACACACAACACACTTGCTCCTTCAAGTTCTACTTCAAGACATAGGTGATTGTAATGTTGGATCTCCTAGCACAACATATACACTAGAGGGGGGTGAATAGTGTATATCACGACGATATTGCAAAATTAAAAGTAAATAAAAATTGCAATTAGAGTGCGGATGTAAATGAATACACTCCAGAAAATTCCAAACACAAACACATAGGTTTATCCTAGTTCGGATCCTTGCGAGCCTACGTCTAGTCCTATACCCAGTAGAGATTTGAATCCACTATAACACTTTCTTCCCACAAGTAATCAACATACATGGTTGAACGGGAGGACGAGCACAGAGCACGCCTTCCACTCCCAAGCGTATGAGTGTCAATGCAATAAAAAATAACCGGTGAGTACCGGGTCGGATCACAAGGACAAGTCGTTCTATATTCACAAAATTTGGTCGATAAAGAAAGGAAATAGCGTGAAACAACTACCTCGCTAACGGTGGAAAAGTGTGGGAAAAACATGTGGTGAAATTACAAACCTATCCAAAGTGACTAGGGTTAGAGAGCCAAATGGAGAGTTAGGATAGCAAGGCGAGAGAGCAAGGGCTGTGGTTCATTAAGATTGGTGTTAATTAAGCTCTAATTACCTGCATATAACTCAATTGATCATCCGGCTATGGACACTCAATCGGAATATTTAACGTTAAAGAACACAATAATTAGCAATAGGCATGGATGCATCATCATAGCACTAATCAATATATGAACATGGATTTTTCTTAAATTGCCCCTTCGGGACTTAACCAATTAAAGTGTGCCCTAACAATTCATCCAAGATTAGCAAGATAATAGGCAAGAGGAAATTAGAACTATAATTAACATCCAACCCAATGAATCACAACTCAAACCATTCAACACTACTCTATCATCATGAAACAAAAGATGGAATTTTCATTCACAATAAACCCTAATTCATTACCATAAAGAGATTTCAAAATACAAAGGAGAAGAGGATAGATTGCACCAAAATCTCCCCAATTGAGCCCTAGCCTCTTCCAATTTGCCCATATTCCAAGCTTCTCCAAGCTTCCATGGCCTCCTCCCCCTCCAAGCTCTCTCAAACCCTAAAAAAAGAAACAAAAATACCAAAAACGAAGAACAAACAAAGCTGCCGTCTCATTTTTCGCACAGCCGCAAATAATTCAAAGAAAACGGGTGGCGGGTCGGGTTTCTGGCCGCCCGACCCGCCAAAAAGCGCCCGCTTGCCGCTTGATTGAAGCAGCCTCTTGCCGCTCAATTTTGAAGCGGGGCAAAGCCCGCTGCGGAAACACAGGCCAGCCCAAAGCGCGCGCTTTGTTTTAATATTTTTTTATAACATGAATGCGGCGGTAGCGGCCTGCTCAGGAGAGCGGGCCACGAAGTGAGCCGGCCAGCAGGCCAGCCCACAAACTGGGTTTTTTTGGTTTTTTATTTTTTATTTTTGATTTTATTTTTTAAACAAATTCCATAATTGCTCCTTAGGCTCCAATAATTCTCCAAAAATACCCAGAAATCCCAGAAAAATCCCAGAAAATTCTGGAAAATCTCCAAGACTCCTAGGAGTACCTGAAAAATAGGAGAAGGAGAATTATGTCCATATGATGAGAAAATGAATATAATGACTATTATAACTTAATATTGACATCCCAAAATTCATATAAAATAATCCATTGCTCAAATAATTCTCAAAAATTGAAAATATGATCACAATAATAACAGGAGTATATGAAAAATAGTACGAAGCCAATAAGGACGATAAAAACCGTATTTTGTGCAAAGAATGAGGATAAGCTCTAAAAATGACATGAAGTGAAAATATACCCAAAAAGAGAAAGATTAAGTATAATTCTTAGCACAAAATAGGGGTAGTTAGGGGGTATAAATATACACTTTTCGCTCCGAATCACACCCCCAACTAGCTTTTTGCTAGTCCCTAGCAAAATATGCGATAAATTCGGATTAAAGTGAAAAACATGCACCAAACTCAAGATATCCTCATGGCATACACAAAATGATATTTCTAAATGATTTCAAAGCCAATATAACAAATGTATGAAAGTAAACAACAAATGACATTCTCTTCAATCCAATTCTAAGAAAAGTAAGGAAATAAGCACCGTATCGCATTTATCGGGATATATCACAAATGGCAAAATTTCTAACTTTCATGGAAATGGCCAAAACAAAAGAAATTCCTCTAAGTTGTGGGAGATGAGATTGCATCACTCATGTTGCTTATTCTTTCATTTATTCATTCATTTTTCTTTTCTTTTTCTCTCTTTTTTTGTTTTTTTGTTTTTTTGTTTTGGATGTTTATGTTTTGCATTCACACGATAACGCTATGAAATGCAAACACGGCCACCTTTTGCCTACACGTGATAACGCTATATAGGCAAAGGGATGGAATAAAGGGATGGAATGATCCCATAAATCTCATTTTTAGCGTCCTCCCCAATGTTTCCTGGGGCACCGGCTACTCAATTTGATTAGGAAAACCATTCACTTATATACCTCTCTTTCTCATTCTAAACATGAATTATCAATTCATCCACCCACTCCTAAAAAGAAAACAAAGCATACATAATTGGCCACACCCAATCCAATTAAAAACTAAGCCATTCATCCCAAATCATGCAATCACATACACCAAACTTTTTCCAAATTATTTCAAAGAGATATCACGACATATAAAATAGTTCATACATGTCATATTAGCATTTGACTCCAAATTGGAAAAGAAATGAAACATGCCAATCAAACATTAAGAAAGTTGATACCAAAATAATAATCCGAAAAAATTGCATGGCATTAAAGCATGTAGGGACTACACATAAAGCTAATGGCGTCGGGACGAGGAGGACAAATATGATATGCAATAAAGTTCATTGGATGAGAGCAAGATGGAGGTATCTCAAGAAAAAAAATTTTAACACCAAAATCCTAACAATTCTAAAGATTCTAACACTCTCCTCCCAACTTACAATAAACATTGTCCGCAATGTTGGGAGAGTATCAGATCTCACAAAAGATCCTAGCAAAGAAAAGAAAAGCATACGAAAGCAAACATGCAAAAGCAAACTAACTAATTTTTGATTTTATTTATTTACACTACGTAAAGGAAAGAATACACCTTAGCAAAAGGCGGATCTCGAATGTATAACGATGGTGGCAATTGCTCGATCATATCCTTACGCTCCTCAGCGAGCGTCGCCACATCCAATGCTCTACCTCCATTGCGAGCATTAGTGGCAAGCGACACAACCCCGAGCATCTCCTTATGATGGGTTCCTGCAAAATAGGGGAGATAGGTCGTGTCAAAAATAATTGGGCGAGAGCGCCCGTCCTAGTGAAAAGCTTACCAAAATGGGTCGTCGAAATGAATAAATGAATTTACGATCAAATGACGACAATCCGAATCATTATGATATGGAATTAAATAATTTGATTCGAGGGTGGAGGGAAAAGAAAGATGGGAACTTCCCTGAAATGTGATGCTAGGCTCGAGATGATGCACGGCCTCAAGAGGAGGTGGAAGTGGCTGCAGAGAGAAAACTGGAGTAGGAGGGAGCTCGGGCTCAATATATACCATGTCACAATCCCCGTCACTATCCTCTTCCTCGACATCAATATCAACATCAATAATCTCTGTGGCACTCCCCACAATCGGTAACTGCTCCTGACAAATCTCCTTGATGACTGGCAAGTGCGCATCCTGAGGCGAGGGAAGTGACATCTGTGACAGGACTGGGGGTAGACATGTCTCGGGCAAATCCAAGCACTCATCATCCTTGTCATCCCAGAAATAGTTCATCTCAGTCGTTCTCCCTAAGTACTCAACTGCCTCGACCTGTGAAACTAACTCTGAAGTGGATTGTGGCTCAGGCTCCACGGTGTCCTTAATCTGCTCTTGGCCATCATGCACATCCGCTTCATTCTCAACCTCAAGGTGAAAATGCATCGTGTCACCGTTGTGGTTGACACACACTCCATCATCCATCTCCTCTGACTCATCAAAATATGGACATTCAGCTTCCTCTACTTGGCTCCAATGTGCCCCATCATCATGTTCTGCTTGTTTCTCCGTAGGGCCGTAATGGAATGAGCCCTAAGCTGGCTCCTCAGGCTGGTCCTGGACCTGCTGGACTGTCTCCTTATACTCTACAAGGTCCCTTAGGTAACACCATAAATCCTCGGTCGAATAATCAAAGAACTCTCCACCGCAGCTCATCTGCACAAAATCTCGCCCAGATGGCGATAATCCCGTAT
The DNA here is from genome assembly GCA_030789695.1 of Scilla litardierei. Classification (NCBI taxonomy): domain Eukaryota; kingdom Viridiplantae; phylum Streptophyta; class Magnoliopsida; order Asparagales; family Asparagaceae; genus Scilla; species Scilla litardierei. The sequence goes on from CM061142.1 coordinate 709,343,241, forward strand.
AAAAGATCTGCAGGAGATGATCCTCGTGAAAGCTCTGGTGTGTGCACGCAAGCACCAAATCAGTGAACCTCTGCCTAGCCTGATGGTAGGCCCCCCATTCAGCTTGGCTAAAGCCCGCTATATGCTGCTCCATAGACTGCCGCCTATGTACTTGCTCCAAGAAAATAGGCAAAAATACCCGGAGAAATTCAGCCTGAAAAGACAACCAAGTAAAATGTGAGTCAATAGACAATGGATCAAACCACAATCTAGCATCATCTTGTAAAGAAGAGCGAAAAAATCTGAAGTATATGCAATCATCATAAATGTTTCACCAAGACATGAATACATCCATTCTTCAAATTTTTTAATATGTAAATGAGGGTTCTCCCACTCCGAGCCATAAAAGTATGGCGAAAGTGGGATATCCTCTAAATCAACGTCGGAAAAATCTAAAGATGATGCCTTGTTTAAAAAATATTTCACAAAAATGAAAATAAACAAGCAAAAGACTCAATAAGTGGAAAATAAATAAAATGGAAAGACACAACACTAAGAGATAGAAGTATCACACTAAAACTTTCAAAATCAATCAAAAAATGCTAATAATAGAAATCATTGTCCCCGGCATCGGCGCCAATTGGTTGAACGGGAGGACGCGCACGGAGCACGCCTTCGACTCCCAAGCGTAGGAGTGTCAATGCAATAAAAAATAACCGGTGAGTACCGGGTCGGATCACAGGGACAAATCCTTCTATATTCACAAAATTTGACCGATAAAGAAAGGAAATAGCGTGAAACAACTACCTCGCTAACGGTGGAAAAGTGTGGGAAAAATGTGTGGTGAAATTACAAACCTATCCTAAGTGGCTAGGGTTAGAGAGCCAAATGGGGATTTAGGATAGCAAGGCGAGAGAGCATGGGTTGTGGGTTCCTTAAGATTGGTGTTAATTAAGCTCTAATTACCCGCATATAACTCAATTGATCATCCGGCTAAGGACACTCAATCGGAATATTTAACGTTAAAGAACACAATAATTAGCAATAGGCATGGATGCATAATCATAGCATTAATCAATATATGAACATGGATTTTTCTCAAATTGCCCTCTCGGGACTTAACCAATTAAAGTGTGCCCTAACAATTCATCCAAGATTAGCAAGATAATAGGCAAGAGAAAATTAGAACTATAATTAACATCCAACCCAATGAATTACAACCCAAACCATTCAACAATACTTTATCATCATGAAACAAAAGGTGGAATTTTCATTCATAATAAACCCTAATTCATTACAGTAAAGAGATATCAAAATACAAAGGGAAAGAGGATAGATTTCACCAAAATCTCCCCAAGTGAGCCCTAGCCTCTTCCAATTTACTCCTCCTCCAAGCTTCTCCAAACTCCCATGGCCTCCTCCCCCTCCAAGCTCTCTCAAACCCTTAAAAAGAACCAAAAAAAAAAATCCAAAAACGAAGAACAAACGAAGCTGCCGTCTCATTTTTCGCACAGCCGCAAATAATTCAAAGAAAACGGGTGGCGGGCCGGGTTTCTAGCCGCCCGACCCACCCAAAAGCGCCCGCTTGCCGCTCGATTTTGAAGCGGCCTCCTGCCGCTCGATTTTGAAGCGGGGCAAAGCCCGCTGCGGAAACGCGAGCCGGCCAGCGGGCCGACCCAAAGCGCGCGCTTTGTTTTAATATTTTTTTATAACATGAATGCGGCGGCATCGGCCCGCTCAGGAGAGCGGGCCGCGAAGTGGGCCGGCCAGCAGGCCGGCCCACAAACTGGGTTTTTTTTTGGTTTTTTATTTTTTATTTTTGATTTTTTTTAAACAAATTCCAGAATTGCTCCTTAGGCTCCAATAATTCCCCAAAAATACCCAGAAATCCTAGAAAAATCCCAAGAAATTCTGGAAAATCTCCAAGACTCCTAGGAGTGCCTAAAAAATAGGAGAAGGAGAAATTAGTCAATATGATGAGAAAATTAATATAATGACTATTATAAATTAATATTGACCTCCCAAAATACATATAAAATAATCCATTGCTCAAATAATTCTCAAACATTGACAATATGATCACAATAATAGCAGGAGCATATGAAAAATAGTAGGAAGCCAATAAGGACGATAAAAACTGTATTGTGTGCAAAGAATGAGGAAAAACTCTAAAAATGACATGAAGTGAAAATATACCCAAAAAGAGCAAGATTAAGTATAATTCTTAGCATAAAATGGGGATAGTTAGTGGGTATAAATATACACTTTTCGCTCTGAATCAATCAACATACAAAGATGCCAACACTCCCCGTGTTGCAAACTTGTACAATCTCTTCAACAAGAGATTCACCAAATAAAGTAAAGAAAGAGTATGAAACAATATCACATATATCCTTGATAATGTAAAAATTATGCCGCAAGGTTGGTGACGGATTCTCCAAGGTTCTGGATGAGAATTGAATGTAGAACACACTTAGAAAATGGATTTCCAATTAAAGAAGAATTCTTGCATAGGTTTCCCAAAGAAATCTGAAAATCACTTACTTTCTAGAGATAGAAAGTAAACTAAAGAAAAGAGAGAGTGTGTGAATTTTCGTGATATTTAGGCAGGGGTCTGGGGGGTCTACTTATAGCCCCAAAAGGTAGTTTTTGAATGTTGGACAACTGCCTAATTTTCAAAAAATTCTGGGAATTTTTTGTTCAATTAGTCGATTAATTATATGGACTGGTCGGCTAATAGGGCTGCTAACTAGGATTTTGACTGCTGCAGTGTTCTTTCAAAAAGTAACTTCCGAAAACCTAAAGTAACTTCTGTAAAGGGATATGAACTGTCAGAAACTAGCCGTTTGTAGAAGTTCTAACTTTCATTAATAAAATATATTATTTAAATGATAAATCATTTAAAATACCTGATAAATCATTTAAAATACCTGAATCTTTAAAAAATGACTGGTAGACTAACAAAGTCTATTAGTCGACTAAAAATTTGAAACTTATAAATTTGTAGGAAAATGTTCCTAGAGACTTTAAAAATAGGTCTGACGAATTTTTAGGATAGAAATATTTTAATATTTACATTAGTCGACTAGCACTAGGGATTGGTCGACTAATTGAATTTTTGACTTGATTTTTTGAAGACGGATCCGAAACGTCTAAGAGTGATCATCATCAAGGCTTTTACATTCTAAGTATATGCAATAGAAAAAATAAAGATTACATCTAATTTTCAAGATACAAAATATCATCGATGTGCTTCGTCTTGTAGTGGATGCTTCTTGCAACTTGTATACTTGATGATTGTCTTAGTTGTTTGTGCTATAATATCTGTTTAGATAAAGTTAATACATATAAAATAATATGTTTGGATTATCAAAACCATATGAGGAGGTGTGAGTTTCCAACATGTAAGTGTTGCAATTTCATAATTTTATATCTTTCGATATTTGATTCACTCTTGGTTTGTACGAGTGGTTTGCTTGATTCCAAATTGTGAGATTCAAGGACATCGATTGTTGTTTGATTACACTTGTAGGGTTGCTACAAGTGGGTTTAAAGGAAATCTCAAGTAAAGTTCTAACTTAAGTAAAGTTCTAACTTAAGTATCTAGAGATATCTGGGTGGAAGGGGTGTATGATTACCGGGAACAAGTCGAGTTTGACTTGGATAATCCGAACCCTTGAAATATATTATTGTTTGCATTGATTCATTGTTGTTAATTCTTATTTCCGCATCTTTGTTGGATTAGGAATTTAATTAGGCATAGTTTCTTAGTTAAATTTAATAAACACTATTCAACCACCCTTCTAGTGTTTTCCTCATAGCCAAGGTCCTTACATAACGTATCTTTATGCTCAGCCACTCTCTTATAAAATGCCTCACATAAGAATACGTGCATTACGATTGACACGATTCCCGTATCACGACCCTCAGCCATTCTCATGGACTAAGGTTGGGATACTATACTATGATTGGTTCTAGTAGTCAGAATACTTTTGTAGTCACCGACTAGTGAATTAGGGGTTAGTAGTGAACCCTAGTGCATGTGTCACTCTCGTGATCACGAACCCTAGAAAGCGACTATTAAACCTTAATCAGATTTGTAAGGATTTTTCCTAGATCTGGAGTCGTTCCCACGGTCCTCCAATTCTAGAGCTAATCCCCCAAAATTTGGGTTCAAACGACCATAGTGTAACCATAGGTTCATTCAACTAAGGATAACCTAGCATACAATCCCTAGGATCCTAGGAGTCATCCCTAAACCCTAGCAATGCACTACTTAGACATCGGCATGGAAGTAATGATCAAAACGATATAAAAAGCAATCCCAGACATCACAAGCATAGCAAAATTGATATAAAAAAGAAGAGCACGAAGCAAGTAACGAAATATATAAAATAATCCAATTCTGACTGTTCACAATGGATCGAATCGTATAAAAGACGACAAAAGACTCTGTTCTCTAAAGCGACGGCTCACCAAAATTCCAACAAAACCAAGCGTAATTAAAATCTAATTTTTCGTTCACTTATATACAAACCGCTAGAATTCACAGATATCCAAAAATTCAACCTAAAACCCCAATAAGAAACCCGTTATCTATAGTCTGGCGGCTTGGAGCTCAGTCGAGTGCACCCTAGCGCTCGGCCGAGCGCCATCCGGGAGCTTCATTCTTCGAGTTGGTGAAGGGAGCAGCTCAGCCGATCGCTTGGGTCAGTCGGTCGAGCAAAGTTGGCACAGAAATCAGCTCATTCTTTAGCATGTCAGGGGGAAGGATCGCTCGGTCGAGCGGGGCATCATAATCATAATCTCCTCACACTATCTAATAACTTTATTTATGCAATCTTATACTGTTCTACACATATACTATTTTGTATCAAGAAATCATATAAATAAAGAGTACCAAATAACATACTATTATTTTGAATGAGATGTATCAATTACAATAATTGTCTTAATGCATACATATCCCAACATCTCCTACTTGCATTTACAACCAATTATTATAGTATCTTATATTGGTTTTTCCACTAAACATTTTATACAATTTTATGAAAGTGTCTTCATGAGTGGATGTACTATATTAACATATATACTAACTCTTCAAAGCTTTATATCATAACAATCTTGAAATTTATGTATGATATGAAATATCATAAGATTTTTTTGAATCTTTACATCCAAAAGACATCCTATGTCACATCATTTATCATTTACTATGATGTATTTTACTTCTATCGTAGAGTCTTTCATAATATCCTATTTGAAACTTTTCTAACTCACAACCCTTCCATTTAGGGTGAAAACAACTCTTGACACAGATTTTCTATCGTTCATATCATTTTTGAAAATGGAATTAGTGAATCACTCTATCGTGAGATTATTTTAGCCACCATATAACACGAATATATCTTTAGTCCTTTTTAAATACTTGGTTCCTATGATCTGGCTGATACTGACTGATAATCCTAAGAGCATATATGACATCTGGGTAAGTACGTAACATGGACTACTTGATAAATCATACAGCCGAGATATAAGGAACCTTACTTATGAATACTTTTTCTTCCTCAAACTTTGGAGACATATCCTTAGTGGTAGTTATTCCATAACAAGAATGTATATTATCTTGCTTGGAGTATTTCATATTAAGCCTCTTTAACATGTTCTTTATGTATCTAGATAATCCTAGAATCCCATTTGATCTATCTCTATCGATCTTTATACCTAATATATAGGTTGCTTCTCCTAAATCCTTCATGGAGAAGTACGTAACAACCACACTTCGATTAATTGCAACACCACTATGTTGTTACTAATCAAAAGTACTCATCCATATGCAATACGAAGAATATGATAGCGCTTCCACTGGCCCTTTTTTATACGCACTAGTCATAACCCGTGCCCGAGTGCATGGTTCATTTAAGATTTTTCCCTGCGAAATCTTTGTTGACCAAAAAATTATTTTCATAGCCAAAATTAAGCGGAACAACAAATTAGGGTAAAAATATTTAGCGGCACAGGTGCCTTCGACGCAGAACAATAAATTCGGTGTAGAACAACAAATTCGGTGCAGGCGCATTCGACGCAGAACAACTAATTAGCACCAAAAAATTTAGTGGATGCCTTCGACGCAGAACAACAAATTAGTGCTTAGGCGCGGGCACCTTTGGCGTGGGAAATTATTCGATCTGTAGCATTAAGTGCAAGTTAACTGTTTTTCCCAAATGCATTAATTGTGTGCACTCTGCTATTCACCAGAAACTTTCATTCTCCAAAAATTTCATTTCCCCAGAAATGTTTTTCCTCCAAAACTTTTCACAAAATCTCATCTCAACCATTCATTCCTCAAGAATAAATCTCAGCCGTTCTTCTATTAACCCTTTTTTCCTAGTCAGCCCTAGGGTTCAAAAAAGGTTGTTAAATATATAATAGATGGGTCATCCTCATTTTTTATGAAGCCAATCCTTTTGACTGTCTCATCAAAATAGATGTTCTAATTTCTAAGCTCTTACTTTAATTCATAAATAGATTTCGATAGTCTGCATGCCTTTCTACTACTTCCACTACCTTCGAACCCTTTTGGCTGAGTCATGTATATGCACTCTTCTAAATCACCATTTAGGTAAGTGGTCTTTATATCCATCTTTCAAATTTCTTAATCATAGAAAGTTTTCATAGCAAGCAGTATCCAAATGGATTTATGCATGACTGCATGTGAAAAAGTTTCAACATAGTTCAAACGAAGTTTTTGACGACACCCTTTTGTTACCGATCTTTCTTTATAAGTCTCCACCTTTCTAGGTACACATATTTTCTTCTTAAAGATGCACATGCTCCAAATGATTTTTACTGCACCAGGAACATCCTTCAAAGTCCAAACTTTGTTGGTGTGCAAGGATTTCATTTCAAATTTAATCACATCTAGCCATCTTCCAGAATGCCCACTCTAAATGGCTTCTTAGAAATTAGTAGTGTCACCATCAATCATGATGCTATCATCAACTCCACCATCTATGAGAACCCATAGCATCCTCAGGTGACCAAGGTTGCATACTATATCTTTTATGTGGCTAAGAGTCATTTTGCAAGTATTTGATTTTGGCTCTTGATCCTTTGTAATTTGTGTTTCTTAAATATCTTCAAGTTCTATCATATCTTCAAGTTCTATCAAGAGATTACTTCTCCAAAAAGGTGACATGCTGTGAAATAAAAATTCTTTGTTCCTCGGGTTGATATAATAGATATCTTTGAGAGTTCTTGGAATATCTCAAAACTTGCACATCATGGGTCGTGCCTCAAGTTTATCTGGATTATGCCTTTTTACGTATGCAGTACATCCACATATCTTAACAAATTTAAGATTAGATTTCTTGTTGTTCCATATCTCATATATAGTGGTAGGTATGGCCTTAGATGGAACCACGTTTAGTATGTGCACTGGCGTCTCTAAAGCAAAGCCCAAAAACAAAAGAAGTAACTCAACATTACTCATTATGGATTGCATCATATTTAATAGGATGTGATTCCTTCTCTTTGACATACCATTTTATTATAGTATGTAAGTACAAGTAACCTTGGAAGAATCATATTCTCTTTTAGATGAGCAAAGAATTCTAAACTTAAGTATTCTCTTTCTCGATTTAATCGAAGAATTTTAATACTTTCACTATCTTGTTCTCTACTTCATTATTATACTTTATGAACTTTTCAAAAGATTTAGACTTGTGTTTCATCCAGAACACATGTCCAAATTATAAAAGACCATCAGTAAAAGTTGTTAGATCAAAATAAGTCTGGAGGAAGTGAATATTCTTTTTAAAATTTTAATGTCTGTAAATAAATTTTACTGCGATAATTTATTCTTAATTTTTCACAGACGAATAAATAATTTCTAACATGATAATTATTTCTAATTTAACATATGCAACTGTAAATATGTTTTACAACGATTATTAATTCTATTCTACCATAAGCATGGTAAATCACATGTGAAAAATCCAAAAAGTAAATAAAAAGATTTACCCAGGTTCGGCCCTGTTGCCTATTCCTACGACCAGAATTATGTACTAAAATCAAAAAACAAAATCAATAAACTAAGTGAAGGTATGTGCAATTGTATCTGAAATTTCTATTAATTGCTTAAAAGTGTGATTCTGTCGGATTTTCTTGAAATCATGCACACAAACAAACAAAAAACATGATATCGGGCTATGAAGCAGTAAGGTAAACAAGAGAAACACTTATACCTCAATATTTTTTCTGAACCATAGTAATTCCATTTTCATCTTTATCAAGCTTAGTTGATGGACTTATTAGCATCCTAATATTCCATTTTTTCAATTTACTTTATTTGAAATCCTAAAAAGCATTTCAACTCTTCCAACAAGCCCATTCAAACTCATCTTGCATGACTTTCTCAAACTCTTGACATAAAAGACTAAAAGCACCATAAATGATATCATCAATATAGATTTGAATAATTAGAAATTATCATTTTCATTCAAAAGAAATGACATTGTGTATGCACTTCTATTTTTAAAATCATTTTCTAAAAGAAATTTACTTAAGCGATCATACCAAGCTTGAAGAGCTTGCTTAAGACTTATAAAGCCTTTTCAAGTTTGTAAACAAGATTTCGAAATTCATGATTTTCAAAAACAAACGGTTATTCAACAATAACATCTTCTTTCAAATAACTATCTAAAATACACTTTTCAGATCCATTTGCTTAAGTTTAAAGCACTTAAAACTTGCACAAGCTAAAAAATTCTAATAGCGTCTATCCTAGCAGCAAATGTAAAGTTTCATCAACATCAATTCCTTCAATTTGGTTATACCCATTTGCAACCACCCACGCCTTATTTCTAATTACATTTCCATCATCATCTAGCTTATTTTTGAACGCCCATTTAGTATCAACCATAGCATAATTATCAGCTCTAGGAACATGTTTCCTAACATCATTTCTTACAAATTGGTTTAATTACTCTTGCATGGCCATGATACAATTGCTATCACCAAGTCCAATATCAATATTCTTTGGTTCCATTATAGAAATGAAATCACTATAAATACAAAGTGGACAAAGATTTATAAATAAAGAACGAGTTCTTATACCTTCTGTTGGATCGTCTGTAACCAACTCTGATGGATGATTAGAACTGTAACCCGATCTGAGCACATGAAAATAGACTGTGTTTTTGTTTTCTAACTACTAGTCGACTAACGGTGTCCAGTTCGGGTATGGGCTTGGGTTCATTGTTGGGTACAAATTTAATCCAAGAGTTGAATCCAGATCTAACCCAAATTCAAAGAGTTTGACTTTAACAAGAAATCCCTAGTGTTGTAATACTTCTAGGAGTTTTAGTCTTTTAATCTCACCTTGTTTTAGAATAAGAATTTGATTCAAATCTAGAATCTAATGGGGATTAGAAGAGTTCATGTAAAATCTTTTATTTATCTACACTTTAAGAGATGTGGTTGGAATCCAACCCGAATTCCGAATCCAACTTGGATTCAATGATCCTAAGCATTATATAAAGGGATCCTCTTTAGACCAAAAATTCCGACAAACAAGAGATCAAAGATATTAGCATCTAAGATCTCTTGAAAGGAAAATTTCAAGCCTTTTCAAGGAAGAATTTTTTGCTCTAAAGTAAAAAGTGTTTTTCATTCGCCTCCTTCCTCGCACTATCAATGCATGAAGGCTGAGTTCGAGTTCTTAAAGAGCTCAGGTATTGTGAAGGGGCTACATCATCAGGGTAAAATATCTATCATGTCTGGTTAGTGCAAGAGCTTGAGGTTTTCGTTAAAGAGATTAGGATCCGTGGATATCATGAAATTATATCAACGCAAAGGTATGTCTTTTATTTATAGCATTTAATTCATGGTTTCTATAACAGATCTTGGCCTTCTTCGCTATGGTTTGAAATTGTTTTGATTTTTAACACTTATGCATATTTCTAATTAGATTAGAACTGTAGCTATGTTTCCTTATAAGCATGCCTCATTATCCTTTAGGCTTTTAGTTATGTCTAGAAGATGGTTTATTTGGTCTATTTTTAGAACCATGAGTTCATAACGCTTTATGAACACTTTACCCACATCATAACTATATGTGATAAATTCCTTTTTACAGTCAAAATGACTACATCTCCTTTTGATTATTTGATCAATGTATATCACATATACACTTAATTTTTTTTTGCATTTGTTATAATGAGTTAATCACATATATGAGACTCTAAAAGCCCGATTCTTACTTTAGTGGTGATTGATCATACTCTACGATCAATCACTAGTACACCAGTGATCCTAGTTGCATGTGAAGACACCCCATTTTAAATCATAACTATTTGGTTGGTATGAAATTAGGTTCTCATCCAAACACACTGGGAATATCAATAATAACTATCATGTCGTTTGGTCTTTTCATCACAACTATATTACTCAGACGTGTAAGTATAGATATCTATCAAACCATATTAATATCTTAATATCGTTAGTCAATGATGCCATACCATAATTACAATGGATCAAACTTATTACTCTAAGTAAATTTATCCATTCTACCTTAGCCAATGATTTATTATGGTTCCATATCAACTACCTACGAGCTAACCACCATACTAGAGGAGATGAGTCATATCTTGACCATAACCTCCATTCAAGTTCTTTAGACTATACCAATGAATATCTAGCAAAGATTGAGTGTCATTGGTCAGTAAAGACCGTAATATAGATCTCACATGTGTAAGGTTCTTTAGCACATCCCAGGTGTAAAGACTATCTTACACAGATCGCCACATTAAAGCTTCTATTGATAGTAAGAGTATGCTACCATGCAGAAGCTTCTCTACGATCTTTCTGTGAACTTATTATTTAACAAGCATATATGCATTGTCTCATAATGCCTCCACATCAAATAGATATGAAACTAGTTATTACCATCTTGATGATAAAGATCACTGTACATGAAATATCAATGACATCGCCCGATATTCCATCTACCAGTGTCATATTTGATTATGATTAAGCTGTTTGATTAGGCTTTCATTATGATTCTTATCTCATTATACAATTTAAGGACTTTATCAATGCAATTATATATTTTATGCATACATTCACATTCATGTAAGAAAATCATAATGATAAAGAATACCAAATTGACTACTATTATTTCGAGCAAGATGGGTTAGTTACAATAATTATATTAATGGTATTTGTTCACCCTCAACCATAGCTCCCCAAATAATGACAGCAACTATTTAGCATCATTTGCATCTTTTTGTTTGCCTTAAAGAAGAGGATATCACATGAGCTTGTGGTATTGATGACTAGCTAAGGAGCATCTATATGATCCTGTGGATGGCAGAGAACACTAGAAGGGGGGTTGAATAGTGTTGTGTAAAGAAATAAAAATTTTCACGTAAATAAAACCCTTCTAACAATATTGCCTAAATCTCCAAGAAGTGTTACCTATCTTGGTACTTAATCAACTCAAATGAAATGATTACTTCAAATTAAGATTAAGATGCACACCAGAATATTAAATCACAAGAAAGTAAATAATAATGATAATCAGAGAGACAAATAGATAATCACAGCATAAACACGGAGATAATTACAGCCTAAACATAGAGATTTTTTCTTGGTTCTCCACATCCCTCGGAATTTAATCCACTATTGCAAAACCTATAATACATTTACCTAGCTCCACTTGCAAGGATTTCCAACCCACCTAGTTACACCTCAACTAGGAATTTCAAACCAACAAAAAACAATCCCTTTCACTTGGGAGCACAACACCTTACCAATGCCTTCTCGAAAGTCTTACAAACCTTTTGAAGATAATCATTACACCCTTTAAATCATATATCCAATATATGGAGCTTTGTGTTTATGAGTGGCCATAAATAGCTTTTTGATCTTAAAAAGAATGCAAGTGAAGCATAAAAAGATCAAAAAAAACTTGAAATCTCTTGAAAAATGTAAGTTTTGAACTTTAGAGATTGAAATCAAGATTAAACAGAGGCAAAAAAAAGTATATAAAAAGATCATAAAATATTTGCATAACATAATTAAAAATATGGCCAAAAGATAGCTTTGAGAAATTGCTTGAAAATAATAGAAAATTTCTCAAATATTGATATGAAAAAGATCTGAAGTTCAGTTATTTATAGAGGAGAATAACATTTCAAATCATGCTCAAGAATCACTCCTCCAACGGCTAGAAACGACCAGTTTGCGTAAATCGAGTTTTCCTTAAACACTGCCATTTGACTCACATAATCAGTTATCTCCAGGAGATAGTCGGTTATATTTTTTTCAAATAGTTGACTACTATAGGGTGATAGTTGGCTACTACAGTATAGAGAGTTCTAGCTCAAAATCTGCATCCAGATAGTCGGTTATCAAGGTGTGGATAATTGACTATTATGTGATACATGAGTTTTTCTCTATAAAATCACTTTAAAATTATTTAAAAATAACTATATATTAATTAAAAAATTAAAAAATTTTAAATTGTTTTCCAATATTCGTGTTTCTGTTTGTGTGTATGGCTCCAAGATAATGGCTTTGACAAACTAAACTCTTACATAATTTCTACATTATGAGCTCTTGAGTCCAGTCTTGCTTGTCTTTAGGCTATAGATTCTTCTTTTTGGTCTTCACTTGAGTCTTCATTAGCTCAATGTATTGACTTTAGAAATAGCTCCACGAGCATGGTTTGCATGTCTTCGTTTTTGAGCTATGCCACACTTAGTTTCTTCATGGCTGTCACATTGTTTATTTCCTACACATACTTGAATTAAATCATTTGTACCTACATTTGTGAAAATCATCAAAACTTTACTGGTGTGGGTCTCAATATCCCAACACACTCTCTGTTTGATGATGACAATAAACGATATAAAATAGACAATATAATATGATAATAAAAATAACTTACTCTTCCCCTGCAGAGATGCATGATTTCTATGTAAAAGTTACTACCATGCATTATAGCTGGTTAGAAATAAGCAGAAATATGCACAAAATTTCATATAATATTCCAAGTGTGTTAGTTAAAATAAAGTGTCACAATATCCACAATTATATGCCATGAACATTACATGAATAAATATTTTATATGCATTTGCCTTCATTCTCCCCCTTTGTCACATCAAAAAGATTAAAGATAATTTATACCACGTGACAAATGATTTTTGACACTACGTGTCGAATACATCAAAAGAGAGTGTAAAAACATAGTTAAGCATAAACGATGTATAATCATAAGAGTAAAACATATTCAACTAAGTTCTGTTTCACTAACAATACCTAGGTCTCTGCGGAGTTTTGAACATGAGTCTATTTTCAAAGCTTTAGTGAGAATATCTGCAACCTGATGCTCTGTAGAAATGTATTCAAGGTCAAAATCCTTTTTTGCTACAATGGTCGTTTATAAATCTATACCTAATGTTGATGTGCTCTTATGTATTTTGCCATGTTGGCAAGATTCGCAAATTTTCTCTAGTTTAAAATTCATTTTGGGTAGTCCATGTACCAATTTCTTCCTTGATATCTTATTGATATTTTTGATGTTGACATGACCAAAACATCTATGCCATAATAAATTGTTATTGCATAAATACATTTGAATCATTATCACTACATGAGATCATATATATGTTTTTTATATGATCACCTTTTAATAGCACAAGTTTCATAGCATTGTTATATAGAAGGCAAGCATCATACGTAAAGAGAACTTTGTAACCACAATCGCATGTTTGACTAATTCTAATTAAGTTATGTTTGGTCCACTTGCTATGCTAATATGTTCAATAATAGGTTTGGAAGGGTTACCGACATTACCGATGCCGATAATCTTCCCCTTTTTGTTATCCCCAAATGTTACCGTTCATCCGTCTATCATCTTTAGGGAGTTTAGCAATTTCGCATTCCATGTTATATGTGTAGAGCATCCTCTATCCATGATCCACATATCTTTATATTGTACATGAAATAAAATGACTTGAGTGCTTAGTACCCACTAAAGATTGGGTAACAATGTTAGCCAAAATAGTAAACATAATTTTCTGTTCCTATTCGAGGGTATCAAGTGGATAATAATAAAGTGCATGGATACCCAAAAGGCATACAATATATATGGTCATCGATTTGGAACCCAAATCCTATTCGGATTTGATTTCTCATGCACAAACGAATCATTATGAAATGCATGCATACTTCTAATCAAATTTCGAATATAGACATTTTTGTCATGTAAAATTAAGTGTTTAGGTACACATATCATATTTTTATAATTTCTAGCATGGTGGATTATGTGTGTTTTGTGTACAACATGTGGATTGTGATAAGCATTGTGTACAACATAATGATGTGCAATAGGATGAGCTCTATTCTTTCTAGCATATCTACCATACATAAAAGTGTGATTGTTTCTACCATTAATATGCAAATTATTATTATATACATGGGCAATGTATGGTGTGGTAATTTGCTTTGGTCTGTGAGGAGTCTTGGAACTACAGTTACTTTTAACATTACCAAGTTTGAGCATTACCTCCTCGTACAAGAGCTTACTAGTGTACATATCATTCTTGAGAATATTTACTATATAATTTACAAGAGAGACATATAAAGCATGCTCATCCTTTAAATGGTCATGGTCATGTACTAAAGTATCATATTTATCTTTTAGGCATTTATAATCATGCAATAAAGCATTGTGACCATCGTGATTATGTATTAGAATATTATGATCACTTTTCAAGCATTTATGTTCTAGGGATAAAAGGTTATAATCATACACAAGAGTATCATAGTCCATTTTCAAAATATTGTAGCTACTCTCAAATTTTTCTTCTTCAATTTTTCAAATTCATTATGAAGTTGTACAAAAGCAACTTCAACATTAAATTTATCGTCAGAATCATTTACCTTATTATCATCCTGCTGATGAGCTATCAAGCATATTTCCCTTTAGGTGCTTTCTGTAATTTCCTTGGTAGGTGAGATCTTCTTGATTTGTTCTTCGGTAGATTGGTTTCCATACTTCTTTTCTAGACCCTCATTTTGTAGGATATCATAGCTCATGAAATTTCACTAACAACATTATCAGTTAAACAAGAGTAAAGTAGATGCATTACCTTTAGATTGGTTGAGTACTCCTTCATTTGAGTTGGTGTCAATGTTGATTTAGGAGTGGAAGGAACTTCATAGATCTCTTGCATGAAGATGTTGTATTCAATGTTCTCGGCCTCTGAGTATATCTCCATCCTCTTCCTCCAAATGGGAAAGTTGGTGCCGCTGAATATTGTTGATGCTATTACCTTAACCTCGCTCCGTTACCACGTGTGGGATCCTGTGGATTGAAGAGAAAGACTAGAAGAGGGGGTTGAATAGTGTTGTGTAATGAAATTAAATTTTTCGCATAAATAAAACCATTCTTAATCAACACAAATGAAATGATTACTTGCAATTAAGATTAAGATTTACAACAGAATATTAGATCGCACGTAAGTAAACAATAATGATGAGCAAAGAGACAAAGAGATAGTCACAGTGCACACTGGTAGAAAAAGGATATTCAGCCACGGATTTTCGGCCATAGACAAATTCGTGACCGATAATCCACTATCGGTAATAGATATCTTCGTGGCAAAGAGTCCATAACGGAACAAGAATATCAGCCACGGACAAATCTGTGGCCATTAGTCGACTATCGACCACAGATATTTCTGTGGCTGAAATGTTTTAGCCACGGAATGTCGATAGAAATTAATTTGTGGCATAAAAATTCAGCCACAAACAAATCTGTTACCGATAATCAACTATTGGCCACATTTATTTTTGTGGCTGAAACTTTCTAGCCATGGAATGGCGATAGAAATTAATCTGTGCCCTAAAACATCAGCCACGGACAAATCCATCGCTGATAGCTGTCTATTGGTAACAGATTTTTCCTTGGCCGATATTCCATGGCCCTGTGAAAAAAAACCTAAAGTGGGGGATCACACAGGATCCCCCATTACATGAGATCGTCTCAAAATTGGGGGAGCCATCATCTCAAAAAATTTCGTCTCAAACCCTAGCTCGACGATCATCTACCGCCCGTTGCCGTCGTCGTCGCTATCCGCCGTCGACCACCGGTAAGTGCAGCCTGCCCACCCGTCGTCTCTATCTCCCTCCCTCCCTCTCCCTCCATCTATCACATACCTAAATCGAGGGAGGGAGCAGGAGGAGGGGGTGTCGGCCCCCGCTACCGCCCAGCTCCTCCTTTCCTCCTTCCGATCTGAAGGAGGAGAGGGGTAGCTGTGGCGATGGCAGTGGCCGACTCCCCCTCCACCCCTCCCTTACATCCCATCCTTGTCCCTCCAACCTATGACAC
The DNA here is from genome assembly GCA_030789695.1 of Scilla litardierei. Lineage (NCBI taxonomy): Eukaryota > Viridiplantae > Streptophyta > Magnoliopsida > Asparagales > Asparagaceae > Scilla > Scilla litardierei. Next base: position 709,359,619 of record CM061142.1, read on the forward strand.
CGACAGTAGGGGTAGGGGTCGATGGCAGCCGTCGACACCTCCGCCGACCCCTCCCCCCAACTCTCTCTCATCCACCCCCCTCCACCCCTCCTACCACCAACCGCCACCCTCCATCTCCCTTTACACACACACACACACACCATCGCATCCTCCCCATCCAGGCCACTCCTCCTACCGACCACCACCCTCCATCTCCATTCACTCTTACTCACACCTCCACCCCCTCCACCTGCCGAATCCTCCCCCAGTCCCTCCCATCATCTCCCTCCATCCCCCCTCCATCACCACCCTCCCCACCCCTCCATCATCATAACCATACACTGCACAAAACCCATGTCACTCCCCCACTATACTATTTTGTATAAATTTTGTGTTTCTTATGTTCGCATAAATCTCGCAAGATTCGGTTCTCTGAGTGGTTAAGTTAGGATTTCTTCAGTTTCGTCTCACCGAGTCAAGGTATTGACCCTTGACAGTTCAATTTTTTACTATCTTGAGTTGTTGTGTAATCATATGTACAGTAGTGTATATTTATTTTATGCTTTGAGGTAAATTCAAAATGGGGGGGGTGTGTGTGGAAATACGTAGATTAAGTCGAGCTGTAGATTTTCCCGTCCAATAAATGTTATATGTAGTATTCCTGAATCATATGCGTGAATAGATGGGTTGATGGAATCGACACCTTCGTGTTTGGATCGGACAACTGGTTCGTGGCCGCATGTGATTAGGAATTTACATAAAAATATTTATCGGATCTTTCCAGTGTGGACGGGTTAGATATGCAAATATGCAAATGCATCGTGTATTACTCTTGTATCATGTTTTATGCGATTGTGGGTTCTTTCATTTTGTGAGAATTTCGGCAGCATCTACCCATTGTTCTTCGAGTAGAAATGTAGGAAGAAGCTGCAAATACATCTTATTCCTGACACGGTGTACTCAGAGAACAGCGATTAGGTGCTGCCAAAATTTTCACGAAATGAAAGAACATAAGATTACCTGATGCATTGCATATCTAAAGGGAAAGAAGCAATTCCCTTTATAGCCGATAACGAAAAGAAAGTCCACACAAACTCACAGTATGTAAATTGTTGATAGTAACTAAACATGTATATTTCATCGTCATTACAGATGTGGGTGGTTCCTGGCAAGTTATTTTTGGAACTATCAGATCAAACTATGACTGGAAACCAACGATACATAGAGGGGATAGACATGCTCTTAGCATACTTTCTAATGACAACCCTCAATGCTTTATCAAGTGGCAAAATCCGATGCCCTTGCAAGAGGTACCAGAAAAATGAGATCCTTCATAAGTCTATTGTTCGTGTCCATTTGGTTTCACAAGGGTTCGACCCCAACTATAAATTTTGGAGTTACCACGGTGACGGTGTCATAATCGAGGAGAAGATTATGGAGATCAAGTGCAGATGACAGAGATACAATGTTGGAAGATATTGGTGCAGGAGGCAAAAACCATTTAGATGATGATCTTCACTCCATTGACTTTGATCGATTGATAAATTAGTGGAGGATAATAAGTCAATGTATACGAAGGATGCGCTGAGTTCACGAGGCTATCATTTATGATTAGACTTCTGCATAACCAAACACTTAACAAAATGGAAATTACACATTTTGAGATGGTGTTGGATTTGTTGAGAAGGGTAATTCCCAGTGGTATGGAAAGCATTACAGCGACTCATTATAAAGTGAGCAAAATCATTAATATGCTAGGGCTTGATTACAAGAAAATTAACGCATGCTCTAATGATTGCATTATGTATTACAAAGACAACAAAGACCTAAAAGAATGTCCAACGTGTCATGTACCACGGTTGACATTGTATAATCTGCCACCTCAAATGTGCATGAAGCAACCAAACATGATACTGTCATTATTGATACCTGGGAAATACTTGCCTGGAAATGATATCGATGTTTTCCTACAAACATTAATTGATGATCTAAAGCTTTAATGGGAACAAGGTGTGGGCACTTTCGATGCCTTTACAAAGCAAAATTTTTGCTTGCGTGCTATTTTTTATGGACGATAAACGACTTCCCGGCGTATGCTAATCTATCTGGTTGATCGATGAAAGGTAAGACGACAGGTTTTGAGGGCACATTCTTAACATATAGCTATAAGTTTTGCTTTTTGCAGAACAGAAGATGGTTGCCTACAGGTCATAGTTATAGGAGACATGGACAGTTGTTCGACGATAAAACCGAACACAGAGAAGCACCAGAGCAGATAACAAGAGAGGACATATTTAAAGCACTTCACCATTTGCAGAGAGTGAAGTTTGGAAAGAATAGATATAGAAAAGATAACCCTCTTTGTGTGAGAAGGCTGATTGCAAAGGGAAAAAGGAAAGGTCAAGGTCAAGGTCAAGGTCAAGGGAAAATCCAAAAGAAGAACGGCTCGAATGTCTTGCACAGATTCTAACATAGTAGATGATCGAATACTCCCTAGTGGTTGGACAAAGTTCAGTATTTTCTACTAATTGTCATATTGGAGGACTTTGAAAATACATCACTACCTGGACGTCATGCACATTGAAAAGAACATTTGTGAAAATCTGTTGTATACCTTGATGCAAGACACCAACAAGTCGAGAGACGAAGAAAAGGTGAGCCTTGACTTAAAAGAATTGAAGATATGCCCGAAATTGCATGCTATACAAAAGGAAAATTTCAAATATGACCTTCCAGCTTCTCTGGTCACCCTTTTAAGAGATGAAATTCATAATCTTTGTGTGTTTATCAAGTCCGTGAAGACACCAGATGGATATGCTTCAAATATATCAAGATGTGTGCACGTACATTAGCTGAAGATATTCAAATGAAAGACACATGATTATCATATCTTGCTACATCAGATGCTTCCAATTGCATTACGTTATGTCGATAAGAAGCTGGAAAAAGTTTTAATATAGTTCTGTGGGTTCTTCAGGTAGGTTTGCTCGAAGGTGATAGACGTTGGTGAGTTTGAAGATTTAGATGCACGGGTTATCCTTACAATGTAATATGGAAAAAAAATTCCGCCATCATTCATTACCATCATGTTTCATATCTTATTATGCACCTGACACATGATGCCAATATTACATGGCCGGTACAATATCGATGGGTACCCCGTTGAAAGGTGAACGCTTATGCCACAAAATATTATTTTTTTCTTGAACCAAAAGTAAACACAATTTTGATTCGTTTTATGATTTTTGACCCGCATGTACCTAGGGTTCATGAAGCAACTTGTGCACAATCGTGCATGTCCAGAAGGGTCCATATCCAAAAATTATACATCAAACGAGACCTTGATATTTATATCTCGTTATTTACGGGGTATAGACACAAGGGTAAATCGTCAGGCAAGAGTTCTTGATGGAGTTTTCTATAATGATTGTGGAGATGACACAAGGTTTACCAAAATTTAGCTTGACCAAGCACATGAATTTGTTTTAAAAAATCTATCGATATTTGATTACTATCGCAGGTAATAAAGATGAGTTAGTTGCTTGTGTAAGTGGATTAAATCCTAAGTTATAATAACTTTCTTTACTAGTCCCTCGGTCTTCACAGGTTAGAAGTCCAAAACTGGTTGGGTGCCAAAACTTTTAACAAAAAGGTTGCGGATGCACTTTCTAAAGAATTTCTTGTATGGTTGAAACTGAAGGTACGTGCATCAATTATTGAAGTTAGTTACATATCTATCGAAAAATCAATATCGAGAAAGTGAATATATGAATGAATTTCTTATTTATCTTAAAGGCTGTATAGCAAATTGATCGCGGTGCAAATCTATCCAATAAGATTAAAAATTATGCTGGAGGGCCTGATGACACAATACAATATTATGGAGGTTATTCTATCAATGGTTATAGATTTAATACCATTGAATTCGAGAAGGAACGATGCACAAAAAATAGTGGAATCTTCTCATCCTTTTCGCAATTTTCATATGCAAGTGCCAAAGATCAACAACCAAAAGAAATGTAAATACTCTATTTTAGCCAGGTTGAAGATGTAGTTGAGATTTTTTAAGGCTATCAGAAGGAAGTGAGCCAAGTTATGTTTAAGGTGCATTGGTGTGAGTAGGGAAAGAATAAGGACGACTTGGGCTTCACGGTTGTTAATCTGAAGAAGGAAATCTATCAGCATGAGAAGTACATGTTTGCCTTGCAAGCAAAACAATGTTTTTATGTGAAAGACTTAATGGAAGATGACGTTTGGGTAGTTCTTAGAAATCTACCGATAGCATATGCACAGGATCAAACGAGTTCTCAAGAGGGCAATGAAGATGACGACGATGTTGAACCCTTAGCCGATGAAGTCATGGACGAGTGTTCAATCGAGAAAAATAATGAAATGACTGATGACATCACATCGTTGCATGTCGATATACCCAATTTGGTGAGCACATGCATAGTTGTCATCGCTGCGGAGTGCACAAGATGAAGAACACCATTAACCAAAGTCCTTTCATCAACCGTTCTTACTCGGTCACAATGGGTTTCAACATCAACACCAAAGTGTTGAAATTTTTTCATTACTAAGCAATATAAAACTGTAATTGTAGAAAGCTTAATTTTCAATGAATAATTTGCGAAGTATCAATAAAGAGTATGAATTTCTTCATTATGTTTACAACACTATTCTTTTATATAAAATACGCAAATAGATACAACACTTATAAATCAATTTTTGTTTTTATTAATAAATATGACCTGCAGATGAAGAGAGTTTTGCCAAGGTGATAGGATCGGGATCTAGACCAGATACAGGGACCCTCTAGACCCCCCCTCTCTGGGACAAGTACGCTTATTTTCTAGTTTTAGTATGTTCGTATAATGTGGACATTATAATTTTTTGGATAACTAATTACTAAATATTTTTAAAACAATTTTAGGCCATAGACATGACTCCTATGGTGCACATACCATGTCCCAGCCCTCTAGTTCAGGTACGCATATTTTTTAGTTTTAGTATGTCCGTATAACTTGCGCGTTTTAATGTTTTGGATAAGAAATTGGTAAAATTCTTTATAAATTTTCAGGCCCGCTGGACATGGCTCCCCTGTTGCACATACCCCACCGCCTATTGTGGCAGGTATGCTTATTATGAAGTTTTAGTATGTCTGTATAATGTGCACCTTTTAATTTTTCAAATAACTAATTGGTAAAATTCTTTATAAATTTTCAGGCCATGCAAGACATGGATCCATTACCGCACATACCCCACCGCCCACAAGGAAAGGTATGCATAATTCTAGTTTAAATGTTTTGTTCTGTTGGTGAAACTAATTGTATTTTTTATTTTCTTATGTCGTATGGATGTAGTTGGCATAGAGGATATACCTATTGATACACACTAGTCAGCCTTGTCACAGGCCGCCGCCACGTCACAGGCCACCCACTCAGAGGTCCCAGTACAAGTGGTCGAGTACATTCAGTATGACCCTGCAATAGAGAGTGCTGCTTTACCACTTGCTGTTAGGTACGAAGAGGCAAATAGGAAGCAGCCGGACAATTTAAAATCTTAGCAAGATATTACCAAGTTTTTGGGGAACACTGCACTTTCGAGGATGATCGCGACCAAAGATGAGTGCTTCAAACGATAGGGTATGAAAACATATTTATTTCATTTGAAATCATGCATTTAATATTTTTGATTTTTCGCAAGCATAAACCCTCTGCCTAAGGAGGGATGCTGGGGCATGAAAATCTCAGGGCTGGTTCATGATGCTATGCAATGGGTCGTTATTCAGCGGACCACGGTGCTCCTGTCGGACCGTGCTATTTACAATTTAATAATTTCCTTGCTGTCAAGTCTAAAATGTCAGATCTCTTTAACATGTGCCTCCCAAAGAGGGAGCAACAGTAAGAGTCCATTATCACCTGTTGGCGAACGATCAACGTAAGTAAGCTACATTTTAAATTTATTTTTTTAATGTGTTTGTTATCTATCACAGAGACATTACGCCCTGGAGCACAACCCGGAAACCTTTGGCTGCGGCTTTAGGAAGATCAAGGAAGCACTTGTCCAGTGGGGTAATGTTTTGAAGAAGAAGTACTGGCAACGGTTCCCAGAGGACTGGGAGTGGTACTGGCATCTGGACAACCGTGCCAACTCGTTGCAGTTCTTTGGGTATTGTTTCATGTGGGAGACACCCAAATGGAAGGTATATTTCATATTTGTTAATTTAATATATTGTATATATGTGTTTTTATGACATACCTTAAATTTTTACAGAAAATGTCGAATATTGCTGCCTCCAATCGTCATGCTCCTCGAAGCTATGAGCATCATGCCAGCTCCAAGATCTTCAGCTAGATTGCACATGATTTCGAACTATCGGTAAAATGTTTTAAATAAAATTTGGAACATATACTATGTTAGGATAGAATATGTGTCAAACTTGTTTCTTTTTTATCTTAGGGCCATCCGGGTATCGAGTCATTGTGGAGCAGACACTTACTCAGGACCACCCAAAGTATCGTGATGTCAAGAAGTTGGCTAACAATCGGGTGCTGACAGTTAGTAAAAATTACCTTTACATTATATTATAAAGTTTTAATGAATAAAGGATATAAATTTTGTAATAATTCATTTCAGGAGGCCATCGATAAGATGGCAGAAGAGATGAGGGCACAGTCCCGGGCAGGCTCGAGTGCCACGGGGCTGCTTAGTAGGATGGACGAGGACGTGATCATTGCGGAGACACTCGAGGGGAGGAAGTGTTGGGGTTTTGGCGGACCCTCAGAGCTCGGATCTGTGTCCGTCCTAAGTCGAACGGACCACAGGGGCATAAAAGCGCAGAGGAAAATAAAAAGAACAAAACTTAAGCTAGCTAAACAATTTAGCTAGGCTCTGAGGAAGCCAAAACCTAGCCCGATCTGTGCCAACTTGGGGGTGGATCTTACCACCCCAAGAGGGATCTATTCTACAGCGACAAAATTAAATCTACACTAAAATTGCTTAACCACATACCCGGAATCTTGACCCTGGGGCGGGCAAGATGTACCACACCGTCTTCTGATGCTCCTCATAGCCGAACCGCCTGAACTCGATCCACCCGAGCCGCCCCGCACCCTTGAACCGATCTGCCCGAGCCGCCTCGCACCCTCCAAGCTGATCACATGCGGTAGAAAGTTTCACTTGAATAGACCCGCGTCTTAGACGTCTGGATCCGAATCCAAACACCCTTCGTAGTCTTGCTAGGACTAGTCCGGAGAATAGGAAGAAGAAAGAGAGGATAGTTTAGTCGTAGATCGAGCTAGCTCAAATATCTGGAGCTACTCGATCGAGGACTTGGTGTGTGTTTCAACGAAGAGAGTGCACCCCTATTTATATAAGGAGTCGGTACTTCTCCTTTCGTTGTGAGCAATGTGGGACAATTACTAAATTGAAGAGAATTCAATTAAGCTAATTTAGCTTAATTGAAGTTCAGTAAGCTTTTCATAAAAGCAAACTTCAATGAATTAATTCTCTTGACTCATTAAACTTTAGACACCAAACAAGCTATCAATACAAAGGGCTTCGAATGGTGAACGCGTAGGAACCAACAGCGACGAATTTCGACTTCGTTTGACCCCTCAAATAATTGCGCAAAGATGGGCAAGAAATCAATCTTCGTAGCCGTCATTTGGCGTTTCAAAAACCCTAAAATCACTTAAGTTGTGGGCGCGCCTACTAGGCTTAGCGGGCGCACCCGCTTAAGGCAAGAGGGGGGCGGGCCGCACGCCCACTGGGCAGCGGGCCGCGCCCGCTGTGCAGCCAGCGGGTCGCGCCCGTTTGCCTTTGCGGATGGGTTTGTTAGCCCAGTGGATCTAACCCACTTTGCCTTGGACTGTTTTCGCATTTCTGGGCTCGTTTGAGCTCCGATTTGGACGCGGTTTGAACCTGTGTTTAGACCGGGACGATCCCGTCATCAAGGTAAACCTTTCCAATATATTTGTTCCTACAAATATTGTCGTAACCAATTTACGACATGTTTAATCTTTGTTTGCATCAAATGCAACATTGTCCCTATTGCTTCTACGACTTATTTTCACAACTAGCTTTGTGAATATCATCTATTCAAATTCATCAAATGAATTTCTTTGAATTAATCTTCCTATTACTAAGACATGAACGCTACTCGGTGTGAGACCCTACAGCCTGATCTTACTACAGGTTGGGGCTCGGAACCCCTAGACGACGGTCACAACGAGCAGTAGTTATCGTCCATGTTTCAGAATCATCATAACATGATCGACCCATTGACAAAAGCATCGTTTGGTTTACTTTGGCTGTGTCAGTGATGAATGCCGTTAGCTATAGTCCCTTCCTCAAGACTGTGTCCCTGTTGGCCTAGGGTATGGTTTACTGTCAACCATATTAGACAACATTGGTTAGTATACGGCGGTCTTTCTTGTATTCACATTGTACTTCTTACAACATACCCCGGTCGAGGATTAACACAAAGACCGTACTGAGCCTGCAACACTAACTTCCCTTTAACGGAAGTGACAAATTCCATCTTAGTCATCTACTCGCCTCGAGAGCTTCGAGTGCAACTCAACCTAAGATCTTTCAGCAGGCCTAGCCTCGAACCTAGATCATAGGTCTAAGCTACACTGTTCACTCACAAGTTCGTACAGATGACTTCAGGTCTTAAGGACCAGCTTACCTATCATCACCCTAGAGTTATTATAGACAGTTTAGTTAAAGTTAACCATTTAATAACTCTAAGTTGGTCGTTCAGTGAACTCATTCTCCAATGAGCACCTGTGTCTCGTCTCCGACTTCGCCAAGTCGAATGACTATGAGATCATCATTACCCTAAGGTAAGACAAAGGCACAGTGGTCTATCCGATGGGTTGATATCCAGTTCTCAACACATCTATGACCACGAACCTTTTAAGACATACGTTTCTATTCAGTCGCTTACTACTCATAATCGAGATCTTATCTAGATACGTAAGGACCTAACTATAAGTGTATGGACATTATCTAAGTATATTAATTGAAACGATTTCATACTTAGGATAATAGTACCATATACAGTATGAACAAGACGTATACTTAGGATAAATCGCCTTATGGGCATATATCCTCCTACATCTCCCACTTGTATTTAGGCTATTTATCTCGGTATCTCATATCGTTATAGCATATCAGTTACTTTGACATTTATATGTCAACCCTAAGAGTGGATTTACTAACGGGTATCTATAATGCATTTCAATGGATTATTTATTTATACATCTCTTGATCACACAAGGTTGATCCTTTAAAAAATGATTTGGATCAATTTTCCTTTCTTTGTATAACTAACAATTTGCTTTTACAATCTAGACGTAGGGTCTAACATTTCTATAAGTCAGTCTCAGCTCATTCCAATTTTCTTGTGTCAATATGTCAAGTACATACATGACACCCTAAGTCTCTATATATACGATTAAATCAGAACGATTTTGATTCAATGTTTTATATAGATGATTCATATAAGTTAGAAATCCTTTTTACTTAGTCCGAGAAACCGGAACTAAGTATACGAGCTGGCTCCCACTAACTTTAAGAATTACCTGGTTAAGTACTTCAATATTATATCTAAATCATATTTAGATTTATATATATGAAGAGCATGACCTTTTTATAAGTTCTTTAGATGGAATGTACTAATGTCAGGTTCGGTTTGACGAATGAGTCAAGTCAAGATCGGTTTAAGGAATCTTAACATTGACTTACTCAATCAAACATCATACACTGTATTTTTCTCTTAACCACATTTAATATTAACTCTTTAATAACCAAATGTAGTTTATTAAGAATTAATCTTAATATGCGTATAATTGTGATCACACACAATTTATACGCTCCTGGAACCTATACTTAACTACCGATTGACTATAACATTAAGTCAGCTCCAAACAAAATTTTCTTATGCTTCGTATTATAATTCGAGAATTTTCACAACCAACTCAGAAAGCCACATTTACAGAAATTTAAGCCAATCTCAATCAAATCTAAATTTCAACAGAAAACACAATTTCTGTTAAAAACAACGGATTCATAAAGATGAACCTTAATATGTTTATCAAATAAACTTTGAGTGTTGAACACTCAATCATTGTTTTCACTTGGAGGATTGATACATTTTATTCAACTAAAATTTAGTATCAGCTCCTTCTCGATCGTGTCTCTCAAAGTCTTTGCACGGCCCCAGAAGCAACGATTGCTCAGATTACCGACCGTCCTCCGAACTTCTTCCAATCTTTGCTTCATTTCAGCCACCTGTATACATTACACAGATATCTTAGTATCTCATACTATGTGATTGGAAATAATTATGCTTTATTGAATTTAATTTGTTGTACCTGAGGTAGAGGCATCAGTATGCCCCTTCTTCTTCTCTACAAGATAAATCTTGCAGTTCCTCTTCCAATGGCCAATCTTATGGCAATGGAAGCACTCAGATTTTGACGGGGTAATAAAATCGTCACGCTGAATGCTGAGGTCTCATGTAACTTAGAAAAATTTATTAAAGGTAAGCGTGATGAGTTCCCAAATAATTTTCAATGGCATAAGTAAGAAAAGGAAAGCAAATTTTAAATCGATTTAGGGAAATAGAAGTACGGTTCATAATAAAATTAGTATATGAAAATGACAAGGTATTTATATAGGTGCGAAAGTATAGGCTGGAAAACTATCATAAAATAGTAATCAAAATCTCGACAAAAGTTTCGAAATTCAATAAAAATGAATTTAGGTCGACGGAAGAGTACGAAGTCTAAGTAAATATATTAAAAGTTTTCGAACGGGTTTGAACTTAGCGAATGAGGAATATCAAAAATACTTTCAGAAGGTTAAAGATTTGTAACGAAGAGATTCAAAAATTATCGACGATCGTCATGAGGCGATCTCGTGAATCGAGGGCAAGGAATATGGTCGCATGATCGAAACGTAAACACGCCTAGGATATGACTCAGGAAAATCTACGGGAAACTCCTACGGTCGACCAACTAAAGATTAGGATACTAAGCGCTAAGACTTTCTAAGGAGCTAGACGGTAATGAATTGCGTTCAGCTTGGCCCAAAATCGTTGAACCCAAGCGAACGACTAGAGGAATTCTAGAAGTCTATCATGGTCAGAGCTAGACAGGAACTACTAAGGTAACTCCTAAGACGATTATAACAGTTTCTAGTAATGAGTCTATCTAACAATCAGGGACCTCTAACTAGCAAGCACAGACGTCTAACTTAGTCTTACTATAGTCCTGATCTAATGGATTCCCTACTAAGCTGAGACAGATGTTCGGGCAACACGTCTACCAGCCACCTAAGACATAGGAAACGATAATAATTAGACTCAAGGCTTATGATTGGGATGTTGAAATTTATTTATTGGACATGCTATAATTATTATCGTTGTTTCGATAATTCGCAGTTGCAAAAGGGACCTGCATGGGCCACCAACAAAACATGTCACGTCCCGCTTCCCTAAAATGGAGGCGAGACGTGAGAAGGTCCGCTCAGACTTGGAGCTGTGAGGCTACAGTCTGTAAAGCGTATGGATTTAAACCAAGTAGAGGTCCCTGCAAGTGCGATACGGAACAAAAATAATAATTAAGAAAGAGACATAAAAATAACCAATCTCAGAATGTCGAAAAATAAGTTTTAACATCACAGAAAAGCCACCAGGCTGGAAAGAAAAAGAGTCTAAAGGCCCAAGCATGGCCAACAAAAGTACAACGTACGGAAAGCAAAGGTGCTATGCACCGACAACTAACTGCAACCTAAAACAGAAGTAACTCAGAACAGTCTCTAAGACTGGTCACCGGTGTCCACAAACTCCTCGTCAAATGTAGGCTCAGGCTCAGCATCAATGAACACCTCGTCCTCAGAAACTGTCTCTGGCTCAGGGTCTAACATGTGACACCCAAAAGAGCAAGGGGCACATGTCAGCAATTCTACAAGAGACTTGTGCAAGGAAACTGAAAGTAAAGCAAAGCAACCTAGCAGTTCTAGCATGATGCAATGACATGGCAGTTAAAGTATGAGTGCAACAGGTAAAGAAGCAAGTACAACAAGCATCTAGCATGGCAAGAGTACCAAACTACTAACAATCACAAGTCACGTTTTCATGTCGTGCACAGAGTTCACTCCTTACAGCTGAAGTGGATGTACGGGCACACTTCTACGCTGAGTGGTCGCTCAACCCTACCCCTCCACGTGTATCGAGCCAGGGCTTTACCCCCGAACATGAATGCTCGCTTCTGGATCATGAGCCAGGAAGTGTTTTTCAATATGGCATAGGGGTGCACCTAGCCTCAACAAGCAAGTATAAGTATAGTAGTGTGTGCTACGAATGCAATAATAGGACATGGATGGCATGACATGGCAAGCTGTAATTTAAATGCGTACAGTTAAGGAATTTAAACATGGCAGTTACAAATGCATGGATGACATGGCAGCATGAACAAAACAGGTAAAAGGGGTTGGATCTAGCTTCGTTGTCAAGCTAGATCGAATGAGGTGACGGATCTAGTTTTGTTGTCAAACTAGATCAAATAGGCGTCTAGGCGGCTATCATTTCACTGCCTAGTCTCTTTTATGCTACGGTACAAAAGTGTCCTAAAACATGGCCTAAACAAGCAACGGGCAAGTTTCACTTGCCTGAATTCAAACGTCTGAAAAACACCGTTCAAAGAGTCCAAAGTCACAAACAACCTACGTGCACAAGTCCACCAGCCTACATTCCCAATTTAAATTATATTAATAAGTGATTTAAACAATTAAAAACACCAATTTTTATCTTGTTTAGCAGGCAATGGTTGGGGGGTCCTAGCGGTGCAAAACGTTACTTCAACACGACGCGAGAGCTACACTGGCGTCGGGTAGCGACGCCAGGGGTGGGATCCTGGTAGCGTGAACGGTATAAAATGACCGGTTCTCTGTTGATAAAACACGTGTCTGAATAAGTTCGTTTGACGAGACTAGAATTATTAGAAAATCCTAAAACGTCTAATGATCCAATTTTAATCAGATTCTCCATCCTAAGACGGGGTTTACATCAATATTAAGGAAGTTAAGTTACTAACATGTTAACAACATTAAGTTGCTAGCAAGAGAAATATACAACAATATTATCATGGTAACCTAGGCTAACATCAGCTATAAATTGTGTACACAAGACATCTACCCTACAGATAATCATGTTAACATCATATTTAAGTTACTATACCGTTCATTATCAATCTTAATGTTCATGATCTATTATCAACCTGATCTGAAAATATTAATAGCACGTATACTAACCGTTGGAAGGAGAGATCCCCTACGTTGCTACCGGTGGATGTCGCAAGTCGTCTACGGCTAGCGGGACGTTGTCGCGCGTTGGGGAGGTCGACATCACACCGGGGCTGTCGTGATAGCTGTCGCTCGAGGGAACGACAGCCGTGCGTCGCTGTGGGGCGAAGGAGATCGCTACTGCGAAACAGCGGCCTGCAGCTGTTCCAAGTGGCCTGCAGCGTCGTGACATCGCCTGAGGGCCCTGCTGTCGCGAGGCGGCGCCTGTCGGAGCCGCGGGCAGCGTTGCCGTCGCCAGGGCGGCGCTGCTCTGCCTGGAGATTGCACAGGCCGGCGGGATCAACGGCGGAGGTCGCCGGAGGAGGAGAAGATCTCGTGTACGGGGAGGGATGGCCGCCAGTGAGGTCTGAGGTAGGAGAAAGGGTCAGGTGACGTTGTTGTTACGTGCGATAGAGAACATGCGGCGGTACTCGGGCCCTTGCATGAACAAAAGGAGCAGGCGGCCTCGTTTTGTTTTCTGGGAGAAAAGAGATGTCGGCGCGTTGTGTTGGGAGAGAAGGTAAAACTAGGGTGTAAAAGCCTACAGGAGCCAAGAATTAATAGTTTAGTGTTTAATATATATAGAGGACACCATGTGATGTGCTATGCTAGCCTTTAGGGTTAGATATAACAACAAGTGAGGGTTCAAAAGAAGAGTAGCACGTGAGCCTATCTCGTCAATAGGTCTACTTCTTTTGTTTGGTTGGTTTTTTTAAGGCTCCTATCACCTGATTGCTGTGTGCATGTGTGATGTGGGTCTCCTGGGTTCGGTCAAGTGCAGACAAGTGGGCTAAGGTTAAAAATAAGTTTGTTGTGTGAGGGGTTTTATAATATTAGACTTAGGCTTATTTAAAAATAAGTTGGGTGATTGAATATAGTGTGTGTGCGGCCATGTGGGGGAAAAATAAGTGGGGCCGATTCAAAAGCGATTAGGAAGCGATAGTTTGCTATAAATAAAAATAATTAGAGGGTTAACATATGAAACTTGGGATTAAAAAATAATAGGTTGGGAAAAACAGTGAAAGTGGGTCAAACGGAGCCCTAAATTTATGAGATAAATACTGGGGTAACCGTACCGACGAGAAAAATAAGACAAAGAAGACGGATCACAATTTCGACGACGAGAAATGAAACTAAAAATAAAAAGGCCTCACGACAAAAGTGAAGATCGCGACGCCTCTGCAATCAGAATCAAATTGTGGGGGAACGATCCGTGAAATGACGTTCCAAATTAATTCCACAATTTAATATTCTTCGAGAGGGTCACAATGGCATATCACACTATAGGGTTCAGATACAACAAAGTCTAAAATAAATACGTGCACGAACAAGACTACGTGCACGTAAAGCGTATAAAGGATACGGGGTTCAAAGGCAACAGTAATCCCAAGTTGGGCACACGTCGGGGGTCGGCTTGCTAAGGACGCAACCAAGTGCTACGGCCCTAACGACTCAACGACACGAATCTCACACAAATCAACAAAACCAATCAGGTACCCGAAATTTCTATACGTATAGCCGTATAACGAATAGTGGGTACCGGCCGTTACATCCTACCCACCTTAGAATAAAGTCCGCCCTCGGACTTTCTAACTATAAATATAACTCTAGCCAGACTAGTAGCTATCCCAATCACATCACACTATAATTCAACCAGGTATAGTCATTACAAGTGCTTATATATGCACTAGGTAGTCAAACATTAACACTACTAACATGTATTTATTCACGCACATTATACTCATATACCTATCATAGCCAGTCAAATTCATACACGTATTTCAATCATTCATATAGTCACATACATCCCTATATAACTATTAAACACTTATTACATACCATGGTGCACATACTCACAACCAATTAAATAGTTCACCCAGCAAATACCATCGTAATACTCCACGTCTAGATAACTACTTATGAACAAAACAATAAGGATACACTACTCCCTATATCTCCTAGTATACATCCAACACCAAACACATCAACACATATAATCACACCATACCATTATTAAATCAAGTTTACTATATCTAATATACATTCACCATTACCATAATTTCACAAGTATATAGTCATTCTAATGCACGCAGACACTTCACCTTGTATTCACATCACATACGGTCCTGTAACTATATTCACGACACGCCACACATACCATAGTCACCAATACCTATAACTAAGCACATACTTACCCGTGCTGGTGCACACCCACACACGCTAACATTTCATTCATATATACCAATCATACCACTATATACTCAGTACATCTACACACCTAGTATAGCTAGCACACATACGTTCATACAGATAAGTCCTTAGTAAATAACTATACCACAAGACCAACACATATAACTATATACTGGTATAGCGACCCACAATCACGTGCGTAACACAACCGGTCACAAACAATCCTATTACTATACCTACATCACCCATCACTATATTCATGGTACTACACGCAAACCACAGACATATGTAACAATATACTTAGAGTATACCCACTCAAGCTTGAGTGAGACTCAAATCACACATCAGAATACTCTATATACGTAACACGGTATCTATACCTATACCAATACCACTCCAATGTATACACATCTACCAACATAACCATATACATACTATAATGTCAATCACACTTAATATTTAGTCAGGTAATACCACATAGTTCAATCACTTTATATACCGTAATAATATTACAGACATCAACACACGTATAATTATAATACCCTCCCTAATACATGCATTCATCGTATAGTCACACACATGTAATATATATATTCACACCATATCCTTCTACTTATAACTAGTATACCAACACATCTACTTATCCATACATAGTTAAGACATGCAATAATCGTGTATACCTCGAGGTATACACGCACACACACAACATTCCGCAAAGGCAAACAATACCAAACAAATTTTACAACCCTATTACCGTACGTATATCACTCATATTCCTATAGTAAGCACATACCTGCGTACGAGCACACGCCCACACGTACTAACATATAGATCAAATAATAGGCATGCACATTTAACTATAGGTACCCTAGTATCATTATACCTAGTATACACCTAACTTTACCAACATATTATTTCAACCATTAATCATTATCTCCAACTACATACACCCCCAGTAGACATTCTAACACTAATCCTTATATAAATAGACATCCCCAGAGTGGTTTAGCTATCCACACACATACATATAAATACTAACACACATACAACTTCATATATACCCAGTAATTATATGTACTACCACGACATCACAATCTGTACCTATTGGTCCACCATACTACACCAAGGTTAACGTAGACAACATCAAGCACTAATGTGATAACTAAACAATAGTGAGGAAACCGAAATCGAAATCGAAATGAAACAAGATTGGGATGAACGGGTTCGGGTGAGGCGACATACAAGGGAATGGCTTGGTTGGGTGGAACAAAATATATAATTCAGAATAATCAAGTAAGGAAGAAAGAGATAAAATACGAAGTAAGAATATACTAAAATGTAAGTTATAAAATCAGAATCTGGCAACATCCTTATAAAACGTAGAAGGGTAACATGAAGGTTAAATCACGACGTAAGAATTAGACGCAGAATAATGAGTATAGGGGTGAATGGATTATTTTACAATTGAAGTTAGATTTAAATGCAGATAGTATTTTACAAAAATTTGAAGTAGGAAAATGATGAGTATAAAATCGTCACGCTGAATGCTGAGGTCTCATGTAACTTAGAAAAATATATTAAAGGTAAGCGCGAGGAGTTCCCGAATAATTTTCAATGGCATAAGTAAGAAAATGAAAGGAAATTTTAAATCGATTTAGGGAAATAGAAGTACGGTTCATAATAAAATTAGTATATGAAAAGGACAAGGTATTTATATAGGTGTGAAAAGTATAGGCTGGAAAATTATCATAAAATAGTAATCAAAATATCGACAAAAGTTTCAAAATTCAATAAAAATGAATTTAGGTCGACGGAAGAGTACGAAGTCTAAGTAAATATATTAAAAGTTTTCGAACGGGTTTGAACTTAGCGAATGAGTACTTTCAGAAGGTTAAAGATTTGTAACGAAGAGATTTGAAAATTATCGACGATCGTCATAAGGCCATCTCGTGAATCGAGGGCAAGGAATATGGTCGCATGATCGAAACGTAAACACGCCTAAGATATGACTCAGGAAAATCTACGGGAAACTCCTACGGTCGACCAACTAAAGATTAGGATACTAAGCGCTAAGACTTTCTAAGGAGCTAGATGGTAATGAATTGCGTTCAGCTTGGCCCAAAATCGTTGAACCCAAGCGAACGACTAGAGGAATTCTAGAAGTCTATCATGGTCAGAGCTAGACAGGAACTACTAAGGTAACTCCTAAGACGATTATAACAGTTTCTAGCAATGAGTCTATCTAACAATCAGGGACCTCTAACTAGCAAGCACAGACGTCTAACTTAGTCTTACTATAGTCCTGATCTAATGGATTCCCTACTAAGCTGAGACAGATGTTCGGGCAACACGTCTACCAGCGACCTAAGACATAGGAAACGATAATAATTAGACTCAAGGCTTATGATTGGGATGTTGAAATTTATTTATTGGACATCCTATAATTATTATCGTTGTTTCGATAATTCGTAGTTGCAAAAGGGACCTGCATGGGCCACCAACAAAACCTGTCACGCCCCGCTTCCCTAAAATGGAGGCGAGACGTGAGAAGGTCCGCTCAGACTTGGAGCTGTGAGGCTCCAGTCTGTAAAGCGTATGGATTTAAACCAAGTAGAGGTCCCTGCAAGTGCGATACGGAACAAAAATAATAATTAAGAAAGAGACATAAAAATAACCAATCTCAGAATGTCGAAAAATAAGTTTCAACATCACAGAAAAGCCACCGGGCTGGAAAGAAAAAGAGTCTAAAGGCCCAAACATGGCAACAAAAGTACAACGTACGGAAAGCAAAGGTGCTACGCAATGACAACTAACTGCAACCTAAAACAGAAGTAACTCAGAACAGTCTCTAAGACTGGTCACCGGTGTCCACAAACTCCTCGTCAAACGTAGGCTCAGGCTCAGCATCAATGAACACCTCGTCCTCAGCAACGGTCTCTGGCTCAGGGTCTAATATGTGACACCCAAAAGAGCAAGGGGCACATGTCAGCACCGTCCAAAGAGTCCAAAGTCACAAACAACCTACGTGCACAAGTCCACCAGCCTACATTCCCAATTTAAATTATATTAATAAGTGATTTAAACAATTAAAAACACCAATTTTTATCTTGTTTAGTAGGCAATGGTTGGGGAGTCCTAGGGGTGCAAAACGTTACCTCAACACGACGCGAGAGCTACACTGGCGTCGGGTAGCGACGCCAGGGGTTGGATCCCGGTAGCGTGAATGGTATAAAACGACCGGTTCTCTGTTGATAAAACACGTGTCTGAATAAGTTCGTTCGACGAGACTAGAATTATTAGACAATCCTAAAACGTCTAATGATCCAATTTTAATCATATTCTCCATCCTAAGACGGGGTTTACATCAATATTAAGGAAGTTAAGTTACTAACATGTTAACTACATTAAGTTGCTAGCAAGAGAAATATACAACAATATTATCATGGTAACCTAGGCTAACATCAGCTATAAATTGTGTACACAAGACATCTACCCTACAGATAATCATGTTAACATCATATTTAAGTTACTCTACCGTTCATTATCAATCTTAATGTTTATGATCTATTATCAACCTGATCTAAAAATATTAATAGCACATATACTAACCGTTGGAAGGAGAGATCCCCTACGTTGCTACCGGTGGATGTCGCGAGTCGTCTACGGCTAGCAGGACGTTGTTGCACGTGTGGGGAGGTCGACATCACCCCGGGACTGTCGTGATAGCTGTCGTGCGAGGGAACGACAGCCGTGCATCGCTGTGGGGCGAAGGAGATCACTGCTGCGAAACAGCGGCCTGCAGCTGTTCCAAGTGGCCTGCAGTGTCGTGACATCGCCTGAGGGCCCTGCTGTCACGAGGCGGCGCCTGGCGGAGCCACGGGCAGCGTTGCCGTCGCCAGGGCTGCGCTGCTCCGCCTGGAGATCGCACTAGCCGGCGGGATCAACGGCGGAGGTCGCCGGAGGAGGAGAAGATCTCGTGTGCGGGGATGGATGGCCGTCAGTGAGGTCTGAGGTCGAAGAAAGGGTCAGGTGACGTTGTTGTTGCGTGCGATAGAGAACATGCGACGGTACTCGGGCCCTTGTGTGAACAAAAGGAGTAGGCGGCCTCGTTTTGTTTTCTGGGAGAAAAGAGATGTCGGCACGTTGTGTTGGGAGAGAAGGTAAAACTAGGGTGTAAAAGCCTACAGGAGCCAAGAATTAATAGTTTAGTGTTTAATATATATAGAGGACAACAGGTGATGTGCTATGCTAGCCTTTAGGGTTAGATATAACAACAAGTGAGGGTTCAAAAGAAGAGTAGCACGTGAGCCTATCTCGTCAATAGGTCTACTTCTTTTGTTTGGTTGGTTTTTTTTGTTTAAGGATCCTATCACCTGATTGTTGTGTGCGTGTGTGATGTGGGTCTCCTGGGTTCGGTCAAGTGCAGACAAGTGGGCTAGGGTTAAAAATACGTTTGTTGTGTGAGGGGTTTTATAATATTAGACTTAGGCTTATTTAAAAATAAGTTGGGTGATTGAATATAGTGTGTGTGCGGCCATGTGGGGGAAGAATAATGGGGCCGATTCAAAAGCGATTAGGAAGCGATAGTTTGCTATAAATAAAAATAATTAGAGGGTTAACATATGAAACTTGGGATTAAAAAATAATAGGTTGGGAAAAATAGTGAAAGTGGGTCAAACGGAGCCCTAAATTTATGAGATAAATACTGGGGTAACCGTACCGACGAGAAAAATAAGACAAAGAAGACGGATCACAATTTCGACGACGAGAAATGAAACTAAAAATAAAAAGGCCTCACGACAAAAGTGAAGATCGTGACGCCTCTGCAATCAGAATCAAATTGTGGGGGAACGACCCGTGAAATGACGTTCCACAATTTAATATTCTTCGAGAGGGTCACAACGGCATATCACACTATATGGTTCAGATACAGACAAAGTCTAAAATAAATACGTGCACGAACAAGACTACGTGCACGTAAAGCGTATAAAGGATACGGGGTTCAAAGGCAACAGTAATCCCAAGTTGGGCACACGTCGGGGGTCGGCTTGCTAAGGACGCAACCAAGTGCTACGGCCCTAACGACTCAACGACACGACTCTCACACAAAGCAACAAAACCAATCAGGTACCCGAAATTGCTATACGCACAGCCGTATAACGAATAGTGGGTACCGGCCGTTACAGTGTAGCTCAACAACCATAACACGTTTCTTACAGTTGCCAACTCTTAAAAAAAGGAGGGCTACGATTTATCTTGAATAAGATTATTATCGTATTTGACTTAGGTATAGTCGAAAGACTTACACAGTCATGATTCGACTCCTTACGGTCCAGCAGACGCGGCCAGGGAATTGACTAAGCTAGGACCACTCGGCCCCTAGACTAGCTAGGGTGGTCCAGCAAACTTATCCAAGCACATTGACCGACATCATGATCCATTGAAGGAGTTTCATCAATTCTATGTTCCTCCAACAACTAAATGGCTTTTAATTAAAACTAGTTAACCCTTATCAACTAGTGGATCCTACAATTCAAAATTTTATGGATTGGTTGAACAATTTTTATTGAGTCCTTATCAACTATAAGGTTCATACGTTCAACTATGTTACCCCAATCTAATTAGGATTTTAATGAAACAATTACAACATATTTCAAAAATAGTCTTTTTATGATAATCATCATTTAAACGATTTATTGTAATGATTGACAATCAAAAGG
The DNA here is from genome assembly GCA_030789695.1 of Scilla litardierei. NCBI lineage: Eukaryota > Viridiplantae > Streptophyta > Magnoliopsida > Asparagales > Asparagaceae > Scilla > Scilla litardierei. The sequence goes on from CM061142.1 coordinate 709,380,864, forward strand.
GACTACCCTAATCTGGTATTAGGTTTCGATGTTGTTTTGTTTATAAAAACGTAACATGTCACTAATCATTAAAATTTCATCTCATAAAATTTTAATTCGTTAATGGCTAACCTAAAGGGTTCATGAATACATTATTCAACATGTCCATTAATAACATAAACCAACTAATTTAACTGCATAAATAAAAGGTTCATTTAGTGACATATAAAGAAAGCTTGCAAGTTAAAATTATCTATGACATAATCAAACAACTTGCTCATCTAAAATTTAACATTTAAATTTAAAGATCTAAAATTTAAAGCTTAAAATATTTTTATCACATAAAACTAGGTTTCATAAAATTATCAAATAATTTTAAAACCTAAGGTTTAAAATTTTAACCAAACATTTCAAAGATTAAAATATCGCATAACTAATCTTGAAACTTATATGTAATTTAAAAAAAACAAATTTATCATTTCATCTCATGAGAATAAAATATTTCTTTAATTTACATATTCAATAAAGCAAGTTTAAAACATTTTTAAAATCATTAGAAATTGTTTTAAAAGCTTTCAAATAAAGTTTTTAAAAATTTCCAACCTTTATGTAACTTAAGAGAATTAAATTTCCAAAATATATCCTTAAAGTTACCTAAACTTTAAAACTTTTAAATGCTCGAAAAAATTATTATATCTCTTAGAAAAATTTTAAAAGTCATTTAAACATTAGAGACCTATTTAACTGGGTTATTTAGTACCGACCCCCTGTGTTTTGTTCATAATTAGCAACACCCCCTATGGTTTCAATTATTAGTAAGACCCCCCTATTGTATCCAATTTGGACTCCCCCGCCCCCTGTTTAGGGGGGTCTTCCTATAGGCGGGGGAGTCCAAATTGGATACAATAGGGGGGTCTTACTAATAATTGAAACCATAGGGGGGTGTTGCTAATTATGAAAAAAACACAGGGGGTCGGTACTAAATAACCCTATTTAAATTTATCGCATAAAATTAAATCGTCCCAAAAAAATTTCCGTGGTGAAAAACAATTTTTTAAAAACACAAAACAATTTTTTAAACAAATTTTAACATAAAGTTAAAATTGTCCATATGTTTAAAATAAGCAATTGAAGGATTTAAAAAAACATCGCTGAAATAGTTCTATAACATAACCGTGGCTCTGATACCACTGTTGGGGGTTTGGCGGACCCTCAGAGCTCGCATCTGTGTCCTTCCTAAGTCGGACGGACCACAGGGGCATAAAAGCGCAGCGGAAAATCAAAAGAACAAAACTTAGGCTAGCTAAACAATTTAGCTAGGCTCTGAGGGAGCCAGAACCTAGCCCGATCTATGCCAACTTGGGGTGGATCTGACCACCCCAAGAGGGATCTATTCTACAGCGACAAATTTAAATCTACACAAAAATTGCTTAACCACATACCCGGAATCTCGACCCTGGGGTGCGCAAGATGTACCGCACCGTCTTCTGATGCTCATCGTAGCTGAACCGCCTTGACTCGATCCACCCGAGCCGCCTCACACCCTCTTACCGATCTGCCCGAGCCGGCTCGCACCCTCCAAGCCGATCACACGCGGTAGAAAGTTTCACTTGAATAGACCCGCATCTTAGACGTTTGGATCCGAATCCAAACCCCCTTTATAGTCTTGCTAGGACTAGTCCGGAGAATAGTAAGAAGAGAGAGAGAGAATAGTTTAGTTGTAGATCGAGCTAGCTTAAATATCCGAAGCTACTCGATCGAGAACTTGGTGTGTGTTTCAATGAAGAGAGTGCACCCCTATTTATATAGGGAGTCGCACTTCTCCTTTCGTTGTGAGCAATATGGAACAATTGCTAAATTGAGGAGATTCCAATTAAGCTAATTTAGCTTAATTGAAGTTTAGTAAGCTTTTCATAAAAGCAAACTTCAATGAATTAATTCTCTTCACTCATTAAATTTTAGACACCAAACAAGCTATCAATACGAAGGTCTTCGAATGGTGAACGCGTAAGAACCAACGACGATGAATTTCGACTTCGTTTGATCCCTTAAACAATTGCTCAAAGATGGGTAAAAAATCAATCTTCGTAGCCGTCATTTGGGGTTTCCAAAACCCTAAAATCACTTAAGTTGTGGGCGCGCCCGCCCAAGGCAAGAGGGGGGCAGACCGTCTGCCCGCTGGGCAGCGGGCCGCGCCCGTTATGCAGCCAGCGGGTCACGCCCGTTTGCCTTTGCGGATGGGTTTGTTAGCCCAGTGGGTCTAACCCACTTTGCCTTGGACTGTTTTTGCGTTTCTGGGCTCGTTTGAGCTCCGATTTGGACGCGGTTTGAACCTGTGTTTAGACAAGGATGATCCCGTCATCCAGGTAACTCTTTCCAATGTATTTGTTCCTACAAATATTGTCTTAACCAATTTACAACATGTTTAATCTTTGTTTACATCAAATGCAACATTGTCCATATTGCTTCTACGACTTATTTTCACTACTAGCTTTGTGAATATCAACTATTCAAATTTATCAAATGAATTTCTCTGAATTAATCTTCCTATTTCTAAGACACGAACGCTACTCTATGTGAGACCCTACAGCCTGACCTTACTACAGGTTGGGGCTCAGAACCCCTAGACGACGGTCACCACGAGCAGTAGTTGTCGCCCCTATTTCAGAATCCTCATAACGTGATCGACCCATTGACAAAAGCATCGTTGGGTTTACTTTGGCTGTGTCAGTGATGAATGCCGTTAGATATAGTCCCTTCGTCAAAACTGTGTCCCTGTTGGCCTAGGGTATGGTTTACTGTCAGCCCTATTAGACAACATTGGTCAATATACGGCGGTCTTTGTTGTATTCACGTTGTACTTCTTACAACGTACCCCGGCCAAGGATTAACACAAAGACTGTACTGAGCCTGTGACACTAACTGGCCTTTAACAAAAGTGAAGAATCCCATCTTAGTCATCTACTCGCCTCGAGAGCTTCGGGTGCAACTCAACCTATGATCTTTCAGCAGGCCTAGCCTCGAAGCTAGATCATAGGTCTAAGCTACATTGTTCAGTCACAGGTTCGTACAGATGACTTCAGGTCTTAAGGACCAGCTTACCAATCATCACCCTAAAGTTATTATAGATAGTTTAGTTAAAGTTAACCATTTAATAACTCTAAGTTGGTCGTTCAGTGAACTCACTCTCCAATGAGCACCTGTGTCTCGTCTCCGACTTCGCCAAGTCGAATGACTATGAGATCATCATTACCCTAAGGTAAGAAAAAGACACAGTGGTCTATCCGATGGGTTGATATCCAGTTCTCAACACATCTATGACCACGAACTGTTTAAGACTTACGTTTCTATTCAGTCACTTACTACTCATAATCGAGATCTTATCTAGATACGTAAGGATCTAACTATAAGTCTATGGACATTATCTAAGTATATTAATTCAAACGATTTCATACTTAGGATAATGGATACCATATACAGTATGAACAAGACGTATACTTAGGATAAATCGCCTTATGGGAATATATCCTCCTACAGGAAGAAGAATCGGTACATTATAAGAGGCGCTACGAGGACACGGTCGGTTCTGCCTCATCACATCATGAGAGTGTCACACATACTCCCCTATCCACCGATGTTTTGGCCATGGATGTATATGCGACATTGGCACATGTTGTAGAGAAGATGAAGAAGATGCAGGAGGAGAATGCCATTTTGAGGTCCTACAATTCCATTACTCTAGAGGTATATGAGCTTCTCAAGTGGAGGAGAGTGGAGCAGGTAAGAATTTCTTGAAATTTGTGACAATACAACATATGAAATATGATGTGTGTGTGTGTGTGTGTGTGTTCTTTAGGTTTATGATTCAAAACACTGGCATGATCAAGACCATACCCAACAAGCTTTAGTGTTATAGGTGATATTTGGAATAATTAAGATATAGTTTATAATTCTTTGAGTAAGAATTTGTTTATCTCCCTATATAGGTTCTCAAGAGGGCAATGATTATTTGGCTTTAGTTTAAATTGATATATAAGCAGTGTATTTGTGTGTGTATGTGTGTATGTGTGTGTGTATCATGTAAATGATATATATATATATATATATATATATATATATATATATATATATATATATATATATATATATATATATATATATATCTATATTATAAAACATGGATGTTATCATGGGTTTTTGGATAAGAGAAATTGGATAAGAGAAATTGGTTATGTGTAATGTTGTATGTGGATATGTGTATTGTTGTATGTATAAGAGATTTTGGTTAAGAGATAATGGATAAGAGATATTAGATAAGAGAATTTGGTTTTGGTTATGTGTAATTGGGTGTGATGTTTATAAAGTTTGTATATAGTGTATGAGAAATTGAGTATGAGATATTGGAGATAAGAAATCAAATGGGTTTTGATCACATCACAGAACTCACATCAGCCTAAAATAAATTTTTTAAAAAAATTTGAATTAAACATTTTCGTTTGCATCATAGAGGTAAAAATTGGAGGGAAACACATTTGCCCTGCAATTTGATCACATCACAATGGGCGGGAAATTTTGTTGCTCACATCACAAATTAGCCCTGCAATTTGCCCGCCAAGATCAAGCAGCTCTCGCCATCTTCTTCTACCTGCAGCACATCAAGAAGAGCACACGCCAAGATCAAGCAGCTCAACGTATGTTTCTTCAACCCTCATCAGCACCCCACTGCATTGTCCTGTGATAGTTCTTGATTTAAAATTTCTGAGTGATATTTCAATCAGCACACCAGAGCTCCTCGCCATCTTTGCCCTGCTTCACACCAGTAGTACATCAAGAAGAGCACACGCCAAGATCAAGCAGCTCAACGTATGTTTCTTCAACCCTCATCAAACATAGCACCCCACTGCATTGTCCATTTTTTTTAATATTTTCCTGTGATAGTTCTTGATTTAAAATTTCTGAGTGATATTTTTGAGTTAATAAAGTTAATATTCTTGAGTGACCTTCATAAAATTTCTGATTCTCAAGTCAATCAAACTGATATCATGTAATTGTCCTGATATCCTGTTAATAATCTTCATAAAATTTTTTGAGTAACCAATATTCTGAGTATGTGTAATTGAGTGATATTCAGTAAACTTGATATGTGGATATAGGTTGTATGAGAATATAGGTTGTATGTGGATATCATAAGAGTTTTTGGATTAACATAGGATTTAATTGAGTATGTGTAATTGAGTATGAGAATATGGATATACAATTAATATGTAATTGAGTATGAGTAATTGAGTATGATATCCAGAATATGGATACCATAAGAGTATGAGAATATAGGATTTAATTGAGTATGTGTAATTGAGTATGTGGATATCCAAAAGCTCTTATGATATCTATATTCTCATATTCTCATACTCTTATCCATTAACTCACAAACTCTTATGTTAATATGAGAAATTGAGTATGAGAATATAGGATTTAATTGCATAAATATAGTAACCAATTGTCCTGATATCACTCACTCAAACATATCTAAGGTCACTCAAACTTTTTAATGACTGTGTAATTTTTAATGCTAAACTTGGTATCCTGTTAATTTTGTATTATCATATACCCAATTGAATTTTTTACTGAATGCTAAACATATCACTCCCCCAATTTAATTTTTTACTGACTGTGTAATTTTGTATTATCATGTACCCACACTCCTCAGTGAAAGCTTCATCCCTTGGTTAGAGCTTCATCACAGCTTGGTGTTTTGAGTTTGGTTTTTCAGGTATGCCAATTCTCTATGTTTATCAATTCTCTATGTTTTTTTCATTGTTTTTTTCATTGTTTATCAATTTCTCATTGTTTTTTTCATATTCAAAAATAACTGAATAACTGATCCTGTCACAACATATGAGTAATTACACATATAAATTGGAGAACATAGAGATTAGAATTTAATTGATCCTGTCACAACATTCAAATTTAATCTCTATGCAATTCTAAATCTATGTTTATCAATTCTAATCTCTATGCCAAAATCTCTATGTTTATGCAATTAGAATTTAATCTCTATGTTTAGAATCTAATTACACATATAAATCTCTATGTTTATGCAATTAAATTCTAATCTCTATGCAATATGCCAAAAAGAATATGCATATAGATTTATAAGTTTATGCAATTAAATTCTAATCTCTATGCAATATGCCAAAATCCTGTCCATTTCATTTATCCTCATGTTAGAATTGCCATATTAGAATTGCAATCCTAATGACAGGACCATTAGAATTGCAATTCATTAGAATTGCAATAATCAGTTATGCATTATTAATTATCAGGATTGCAATTCATTAGAATTGCAATTGACAGGATTGACAGGACAGAATTGCAATCATCAGTTATGCATTTCATTGACATGATTTTGTTAACTGATCTTGTCATTGCCATTGGCAGTCCATAAGCAATGCCAGGATTTTGTTAACTGATGATAAATGAAATGCATTGCCAATTCAGTTATGGATGAGATTTAAAAATTATGTTGCAATGTGTCCTGTAGCTTTTGATAAACATTTTGGAATGGATGAGATTCAAAAATTTTGGAATGGATGAGATTCAAAAATTTTGGAATGGATGAGATTCAAAAATTATGTTATGTTGATAAACAGCCATATCAAAATTATGTTATGTTGATAAACATTGTTGATTGTTGATAAACATTGTTGATAAAAATTTGATAAACATTGTTGATAAGTAGATTTTTTATAAACATTGTTGATCTGGCTGTAAATTATGTTAAGCCCAGTAGCTATTTCAATTTACTCTTCTACCTAAATTTCAGTGTCCTGTCAATGTTGATTATGAGTTTGATATTGGAATTATCCATTAGCAATGTGAGTTTGATATTGGTTATCACTTTTGAGAATGGTATCAAATATCAGAGATTGTTTGCTCACTGCAAACTGATTGTCCTGAGAATGGTATCAAATTTTGAATGAACAAAGTTTGAGAGCTAGCACATTCTCATTAGCTCAAATCAGTACATTCAAATTTCAGAGATTGTCCTGAGAATGATATCAAATTTTGAAAGCTGAAACTTAGTTCAAATCAGTACATTCTCATTAGCAAGCTCTCAAACTGCCTATGATATCAAATTGAATGAATGATATCAAATGGACTGATACCTAATTTGAATGAATGCTATTGATATCATTCATTCAAATTAGAAAAGTTCTCAAACAGTTTTGTGAGTTTGATATTGATATATCTATTTTTTTGAGTGGTTATCAATTTTGAGAATTAACTGAAATTTGCATTTCAAAGATTGTTTGCATTTCAGAGATTGGTATTTCAGTCCATTTCAATGAATGATATCAAATTTCAGTCCATTCTCCAATTTCTGTCAATATCTAATTGCAAATTTCAATGAATTATATCAAATTGCAAATTTAGAAGATCTATTTTTTTTAGCCATATCAATTTTTTGAGATTAACTCATAGGAATGGATGACATCAAGAATTGGTGAGAATTCATTGATAGTTGCAAAAAAACCTGGAATGGATTAGATTATATAATTGAAACATGGAGCTTGCTAAAACAATGCAACTTGGACAAACTCACATAGCTAATCTCACATTGCTAAAACATGGAATGCAAAAAAAACCTGGAATGGATGAGATTATATCCATTCATTTGACAAACTTGGATGAGATATGGAAGCACATTGCTAATGGATAATAGAAGATAAAATTCAGTCAATTCTCAAGTGTAAGAGATAAATCAAATGAGATAGTAATGCTAGAATTCTAATCCCTATTGAATTTGGTTATATAAAGTGTCCTGAGGATCATAGAAGCATTGCTAGAATGCAAAAATTCCCAAGTGATCCTCAGCAAAAATTCAGATATATGTGTCCTGAGGATTGAGATAATTCAGATATATTCAAAAATTCTCAGGACACATAGAAGTAGCAAAAATTCAAAAATTCACATATAAATGAATGCAAAAATATATCTGAGTTGAGGATTTTTGAATTCAAATAGCAAAAATTCAGATAAATATTGTCCTGAGATAAATATTGTCCTGAGACACATAGCATGATTTTTGAGGACATATAGAATATTTATCTCAGGACACATAGCAAAAATGCATTCAGACATATATGTGAATTTTTGAATATTCAACTATATGTGAATTTTTGCATTCAGATATATCCTGAAAATTCTCAAAAATATATCCTCAGCAAAAATTCAGATATATGTGTCCTGAGGACACTTTAAATATAGCATTTCTTCTATGTCCTGAGAATTTTTGCATTCCACTTCTATGATCCTCAGCAAAAATTCAGTCAATCCTCAGGACACATTGCATTCCATTCATTCCAGGATAATAGAAGCACATGGACAAACTTGGATAATAGAAGCACATGGATAAACTTGGATAATAGAAGCAATGCTAGAAACAGACTTGGAATGGATGAGATAAACTGAGATAAACTTGGTTATATCCATTCATTCCAGGATATAATATCAGTTTTTTATTTGTTATATAACCAAGCATTGTTTCTAGCATTGCTAATGGATAAACTTGGATAATCTCATATATTCTCTCCATTCCAGATTATATCCATTCATTCCAGGATAATAGAAGCACATGGACAAACTTGGACAAACTTGGACAAACTCACATTGCTAAAACATGGAGCTAGCACATGGACAAAGTTTCAGCTAATTGAACAAATTTTCTCAAATAATGTTGAGAATGCATATCCATTCATTCTTAGGATATGCTTCAAATAATGTCCTGAGAATGAATGCATATCCATTCATTTGACTGCATACCCTATTGAACCAATTCAAATAAGTTTACAGTAATGAATTTCATTCTCAATAGGGTATGCATTACTGTAATTTGAATGAATGCATTCAATAGGGTATGCATACCCTATCCCATGAATGCATTCAATAGGGTATGCATACTCAATAGGGTATGCATTCAAATTGCAATATGTTGACTGAGAATGAAATTGAGAATGAAATTCAAATAAGTGAAGGGATAGGGTATGAAATTAAAATGAGCTTGAATAGGAGAATGGATGAGCTTGGATGAAGCTTGAGAATGTAAAACTGAGTTTGTATTTAACCAATTAATTTTCTCAGTTTTGCATTATGTATTTAAACAACTTTCTCAATTCTCTCAACTGCAAACTGAGTTATAATTCACTCAATTCTCTCAATTCTCAATGTATTTTGGCATTTTTCTCATGTTAGCCATTTTCTTTTGGTATTTTCAGATTTTTGCAAGGTGGAGGGTCTTCTGGGTGTGTTATACTGTTATATGAAGATCAAAATTTCAAGTTTCAGTGTTATTTACCTCAGGACACTTCAAATTTTTAACATACCCTTTGGTGCTTTGAACAGTTAACTGGGATATTCATAAGTTCAAGTTTCAATTCATCCAACATCAGGTGATTTGAACAGTCCATACTCTTGGTGTGTTATTATATAGCTTGCAGCCTCTTCATCAGTTTATATGCATGGGGCTCAATTTTTGATTCAGTGTTATGTAAACTTCATTGTTATGTAAATATCAAAAATACTCAACTGGTATATTCAGTGTTATTTAAAGTGTCATGAGGATTTAAATTTTACAGTGTTATGTTTGATTCTCAAGTGTAAGAGATAAATTTTGGGTTTGAATTTTTGATACAGTTTTATGTTTGATTCTCAAGTGTTATGTTTGAATTTTTGAGTTATGAATGTGAATATACAATTTTTGAGTTATGTTTGGAATGTGAAATATACAATTTTTGGAATGTGAATATACCATTTTTGCAATCTACAATTTTTTGAGTTATTAGTTATGTAGAAATATACAATTTTTTGAGTTATTAGTTATGTAGAAATTTTTTGAGTTATGAGTTATGAGTTATGAGTTATACAATTTTTGAGTTTTGAATTTACGTTTGAATTTTAAGTTGGATGTTTGAACATATTCATGCATATAAACCGATGATATTTGGTTTGAAGTTTATATGCATGGAAAATTTTTTGAATATATGTTCAAACTTCCCAGTTCTAAATATTTGGTTATATTTCAAACTGGGAAGTTTGAATATTCCGTAATTAAAGTTTGAAGTTTGACCATATTCTTTTTGCCTGAGTACCATTGATAATGATTAGCATATACAAACTACGAAAATACATTTTGCATGCAATTAGCATAATCCACTCAGGTTTATGACACATGGGTCAAAAATTATCATATGTATGTATGTAGAAGTTGGTCAAATATGTAGGTGCCTTTTGAAGATGGGGTGGCAGTGACTTTAAATCCATGCCCAATGTTTCAAATTTTTGTTTTACTTCATGCTACTGAAAAGGAAAGTGAAGCTGAACTAGAAGTACAAAAACAATTAGCACAGATTTCTATCCTTCCATTGTCATCAGATGCAATTATTCACATAGTTTGAGAATACCACAAGTTGGCAAGTATATTGGCAATCATATATTCCATAACCATGCTACTCTCTACTTCAGCCTGTATATTACATATCATTGTCTTGGATACTCCTTGCTTAGAATTTGATAAGCTAGCTTCAAATCATTTTCATTCAGTTGTTTAATGGTGGGTGTTCCTCATTGATTTCTTTCTCAGATGCTCTAGATGAACAAAATAAATGTCACATATCCAATATATAGAGTTTCTAATATAAAGAGTTTCTACTGAAAGAACTATTATCAGGAAGGTCAATCTGCATATAAAATCTAAATGCATTGTGTTACAACCTCATATTACATTGATGATGGAAAAAAGGGAAGGGCATCTGATGCTTTTCACAACAATGTATTATGGATACTGGGTGGGGACATAGGATTGTGATTGTATGATATGGTTAATGTCAGCATATGAAGTATGACATTGTAAACATATTGTAGGAGATTGAAAAATGAGTGATGAAATAATAAGGACTTGCAAAATTTCATAGTATCAAGACAAGGCTATTAATAATTTGAATCTCTTTCTTGAAGAAGGGCTGTATAACTTTGACACTCTTTTTTCTCTTCTTCTTTTCTTTTCCCCATTTTCTGTATCCTAAACTGGATTTGGACCTATAAACTTTTTATAAAGCTCTCCCAGTTCCCTATCACCGTTAGCTATACCTCGGGCTCTTTTTGACCTTCAAGTACTATATTTGATTTTTTTGATTTTTTGGCAGTGGACAACACAATACTAAACAGCAAAATGGGCACTTCATAGTTCATACATGAATATATTGCATAAGGCTAATATTTACTATGTAATACCTAGAATATCACAAAGATCCAAATCCAAATTTTGTGCGCACTTTGCTATGTATATGAGTTGATCCAAATCCAAATTCTGGATTTCTTTGGTGAGTGAGTATTGCCTTAAATGTTGTATTTTTATCATATTCATATCATATTCATATTCATATAGGTTCTTTCATGTCTTACTTCTTATCATATTCATATAGGTTGATATTTGCAATAATGTGTAGCTAGCTCCTTACATATTCATGGAAGTATGTGTACGGAAGCTTTCAGTCCTTCAATTGAGAAAGTACATGTCTGATTCTTGAAAGACTTGAAAGAAAATAGAAACCTATGAACTTTTATGAATGGTGAATTTACTTTGGAATGATTCCCATGATTAATTTGCTTTGGAATGATTCCCATGATTGTTAATTTGCTTTGGAGGTAAATTAATTCCAGATAGTCTTGAAAATCAATTTTTGATGATGTTTGATATTTGTATGCCAGGTTGAAGAATTTGGAGCAAGATGGAACTCATCAGGCATCGGGAAAAAAAAAGAAAGCCACACAAGGTCAAATGACAAAAATAGAAAAGTAAAGAAAAAAGCGGATTTCCATGATGTTGGAGGGGATTGTTCAAGTTCCTTGATGTATCATCAGATTTCTAATTTCCCCATATGTATTTCACACATATAATTTCCCTATATGTATTTCACACATATGCAAGTTCAATTTAACTCAAATTGAACCGGTTATTTCTAGGTTAAATTTATCTATCTATTCATATTCATATTCATATTGTGATACTCTCATTGCGCAATACATATAGATAGATATTGTAACTCAGAAAATTTAACTGAATATAGATAGATAAATTTAACAATGAGTTAAATGTATCCTGTTATTTGAATAACTCAAGTTCATTGCGATGTTAAATTGAGTTCTTAGTTCACATAAAAACATTGCGCTGTTAAATTTAACTCATTGTTGTTATTTGAATATGAAAATGAATATCAAATAACATGATATGATCCTGAACTCATTGGGTTCCAAATTAAGTTCAAATTTGAATCCTATGTTATTGTTATATCCTGATGTTAAATTGAACCTGAATGCTTTTGTGTGAAATATGAATATGAATATGAATATGAATATCAAATAACAGGATATGATCTTGAACTCATTGGGTTCCAAATTGATTTCAAATTTGAATCCTGATGTGATTGTTATATCCTGATGTTATATTGAACCTGCATGTTTTTGTGTGAAATATGAATCTGTGATGTTTTTCTTAGTTCACACAAAAACAGAGTTAGATTTTTGGGGAATAATTTTTTTGAAAAATTGAATAACAATTATTGTGCTTTGGTTATTATTTTTCATTTAAAATTACATAACAAATCATTGGGCAGAAAAACTGCTCTTAGGTAAAATAATTTACACCACTTTGCTTCTCCTGCCTTGATTAACATGCTGGCAACATGTGTTAACACATAATAAGCTCAATATAAGCAGCGGGAGATCTTATGGAATATGTTTGCTTTGCCAACAACATGTATATCTGTTGCATTCATGTATCATGCACTGCTCTTAACTCCTTGCTCGATGCCAGGAAATGCGAAGACAGAATACATAGAACTAAAAAAATTCAGTGAACTAAAATTTTACATTTTGTGGCAATTAAATTATGGGGAATTACATTTTGGGTAGGAGCTAAACTTTTCGGGTAATTAAAACATAAAATATTGGTGGAAATAAATTTTTGGGGAAACTAAAATCTAAAATTTTAAGGGAAACTAAATCTGGAGGTAATCAAATTTTTCGATGGAACTTTTGAGGGAACTAAATCTGGTAGGAATTAATATTTGGGGTAAACTAAATTTTTTGAGGGGAACTAAAATCTCTTTGGAAACTAAATTTTGGAAGAAACTAATATTTTTGGAAAGTGAAAATTTAGCTGGAAACTCTAAAATTTTGAAGTGGAACTATATTTGGAGTGCACTAAATTTTGGGAGAAACTAAGATTTTTGGGGAACAAAATTCCTTGGGATGAGCTAAATTTTCGGGGGAACTAAGATTTTGAGGGGGGGATTTCTAAAATGAATCATGTCCACATTTTCAGGAGAACTAAGATTTTGAGGGCGGAATATCTAAAATTAATCGTGCCTACATTTTCGGGAGAACTAAGATTTTGAGGGGGAAATATCTAAATTGAACCGTGCCCGCGGGCACGGGGTATGACTAGTATATATATATATATGAGTGTATGGGTGGGGGTGGGTGATTAAAGATATATATTATCATATATATTGTAATCTTAATTATTCCAAACACATCAAAGTTTGGATATAATTAAGTTGTAGAATGAAATCATAATTGAAGTTCATGGGGAGATAAACAAAATTATACTTAGAGCGGTGATCCTTCAGTCACAGCCCTGCTGTTCTACCCAGCGCAGTGCTGATCCAACAAAGTATCAATAAATCTAGACTAAATAAAAAAAGATCAAAATTAGATTATTGTGCATGAATTATGTAAGATGTGTTAGGTATTGGTGTTTTAGACCAATATTACTTCGATGATGATCACAACATTATGTTGTTGCTAATGACTCTCTATGTTTTCGTCTCATTTTTAACTAGTGAAGATTAGCAAGTTGGAGACTAAATGTTTGGTGCAAGGATGCTCATAAAGAGGTGCCAAAGCTTGGAAGATGATGGGAAGCATCAAGGCATCAAGAGCTTGAATCCTTATACTCTAGGAGATGCAAAATATAATCTATGTAATTTCTATTGCATTTCTCTTTCTAAGTCTAGGATTTTGTAATGCCTTGATATATGGTCATACTCATTCATGATTATGCATTAACCGATTTAGTGAGCCTTAGGATTATCATAAACCAACTCAATAGGTTCACCAAACCAAAAACTCAAATTAGAGTTTTTGGCCTTCCAACAGGCGACTGGGTGATCTCTAGGCGCTTGACCAGCCTTCTACAGCCGACTGTTATGCACAGCTCAAGTCAACTTTTCTTGACTCTTTCTTGAGTTTTTGGTGCAGGCGACTTAAGTTCATTTGACATGCACCTGTCTACCGTCAGGCACCTGAACTTTTCTCTTCATTCTTCTGAGTGCCAATGTGCATATCTTATCTTTTCTGGGCACCAATCCACTTTGTGTGACAGACGACTGATGTAGAGTTTACAGTCACCTGTCTATCATCAGGTGCCTGGACTTTGGTCATCAGTCGTTTGAATGCACAAGTGAGAAAGTTGTATTTTCTCAATTCCATTCCATCCCATGTGACATCCGCCTGCTGAAGTGTATTCAGGCACCTGTACATTGTACAGGTGCCTGTGTAGCCTTCTACAGTCACCTGTCCTGGCTCAGATTATAGCTGTTGGGAATTTTTTAGTCGTTGAGCAGTCGACTATTCACTCTTGTACAGTCACCTGTCGTTGCCATAAAATCACTGATTCTAGCCGTTGCAGAATTCTTCCTTTGGCTTCTAGCTTGGGGTTTTAAGGGTTTTGGGGCTTCCTATTTATAGGAGTGGGCTTAGTGCATTTAGAACTCTTAGAAATGTTAAGGATCATTAAGAGATCATTAAAGCTACTCCTAATCTCTCATTTCCATCATTAGAGCTCTATGCATCTTCATGCTTTGAAGCTAGCTCAAGGGAAATCATCCAAGTGCATTCACGCTCATCTCAACACTTGTATATCATCTTCCATGCCTTCTTCTTCATATTGAGTAAGTTCATCTCAAGGCATAGGTAAGAGTATTTACTTCATCTTTGTGAAGTGAAACCCTAACTTTCTTTATGAAAGTTAGTTTCTCTCTTTGTGAGAGTTTTACTTTAACTTTCTTTATGAGAGTTAGTTGCTTTCTTTGTGAGAGCTAGGTATTCTCTTTGTGAGAGTTAGATTCTCTTTGTGAGAATTCAAATCCCTTGTGTAGGGTATCTCTTTGTGAGATTGTATTCACTACCTTTTGTAGGTTTATAATGAATATTTGGTGTGGCTGGATGTACCCAAGTTGGGAAACCAGGGTAAAATCTTTGTGTTAACGTTTGCTTGATTGTGTTTTTTAAATTCCTCTTGCACTTATAATTCCGTATTTGCAAGTTTAATTTTTAATTATACAATTATTGTCATTACTCTATTCATCCCCTTCTAGAGTGTTTGTTGTTAGTATTGCAAGGCATAGACGGTCCTTACAATTGGTATCAGAGAGAGGTTGAAGCATTCTAACAACGATGTCATTCAACGCTTCTTCCACATCTGAAGAAGAAGGTCTATCAACCGTTCGACCCCCGCTCTTTAACGGAACAATTATCCAAGTTGGAAGATCAAGATGATGATCTACTTAGAGGGTCAAGACCTTAGGGACGTCACAGAGTCTCTATTTGTGAAGCCTACTACTCCTGTGGATACAAGGACAAAGGAAAAGAAGGACTCGATCAAATCCAATACGAGGGCAATGAATGCATTCCTTTGCGCCATCACTCCAAATGAGTTAAACCGCATCTCCATATCCAAAACGGCCAACAAAATTTGGCATACATGGGAGATAATTCACGAAGGGACTTTAAAGGTAAAGAAATCCAAACGAAGTGTGTTTTGATCTAAATATGAGTTGTTTAAGATGCAGGAAGGAGAGAGCATCTCAAAAATGTTCACAAGGTTCACGGATATTGTGAACACCTTGGAAGGACTTGGGAAGGTGCTTTCCCAAGAGGAACGAGTGGAGAAGATCCTTGACTCTCTTACACCTCAATGAGAGTCAAAGGCCAATGATATTTTGGAGTCTAACTAACGTCATGTCCAAATATACCGTTGATGAGTGCATTGGGAATCTCATGGCATATGAAGTAAATCTTCAACACAAGAAGGAGATTCAACCTTCCAAGCCAGAGAAGCAAAAAGGGATTGCATTCCATACCGAGAAGGAGCCAATCAAATGGAGAAAGAAATTCCATTAAGAAGCTTCAAGTGAAGATGGAGGGGATGAGGCTAGTGGTAATGAAATCATGGAGCTTGCCAAGCAACTAAGAGCATTCCTCAAGGACAAGCAAGGTAACTCTTTGTCAAAGTTTATCTCTAAATCTAACAAGGTTTGTTATACATGCAGTGGCAAAGGTCATCTCTCTACCGAATGACCTTCCAAACCCTCCAAAGATTCTTACAAAGGGAAAGTGAAGACAAATTGGAAAGGCAACTCCAAGAACAAGAACAAGAAGAAGGGTTGTGTTGGTACTTGTGATGACTCGAGTGAGTACTCATCAAATGACGAAGAAGATGATGGCAAGGAGCAAGCCCACATGTGCTTCACGGAATTCGTTGAGTCTTCATCAATCTCTTCAAGCTCAAGTGATGAAGAGGTGGAGGTATGGCTTAACCCCAAAGAAGAAGTGTGCTTCATGTCAAAAGGAAAAGAGTCTTTGTCAAGCTCTAGCAAGGAGGGATCCGATGATGAAGATGAGGAGGAGCCAAAGCAATCATATGAGAAGCTTGAATATCGCTACAATGTGGTCTCCAACGGGGCAAGTAAGTGCATCAACTCATACTCTAAATTAAAAGTAAAATTTAAAGATGTGATGAGTATGGTGCATGAATTAGAATCTACTAGTGTAAATGTGAATGAAGTGCATGTTTGTGACATTAGTGAGAGAGACACACTTCTCTCTCAAGTTAATGAATTGAGCACTTCTAATGAAAAATTTCTAGCTCAAAACCTTAGCTTAGATCGCATTCGACAACTTACGTTGAAATGCGAAGAGGAATCCCACAAGCTCATAAGCTTTGTTCATTCTAGGGATTCACTCCACGATTTGTTGGAAAAAACATCCGGCAAATCATAGAGGAGTTTTGGGTTATATTCATAATGTGAAACCCAAACCTACCTCTAATTCTTCAAATGGTGCAAATTCAAGGAATATTACTAAAGCACCTAAGAAGAATCATCATGCTTTCTTGTATAACAAAAACACTAACAAGAAGCATGTAAATCACAAGGTAATGAGGGAAAAATGAAAATTCATCATTTTTTGCTAAGAAGCAAGTCCCTCACTCTAAGCATGCTAAGAAATATTTTTCTACACCTAAGCATGCCACATCCACCCCTCTTACAAATGCAAAACCATTGCCTTGGAATCCTGAAGTCTTTGGATTCCCACTAGGTGTAGTGTGCAAGAGAGGGATAAATATGTCAACTCTTTAGTTATGGATATGATCACCTCATGTGATTACATTAGGAAATCATATCGTTGCAAGGATCACGAATACAAATTCCATTTCAGAGTTTTAGCATGAAAATACGAGTTTTGGGCAACGTTTGGGGTGCGGATTTGTAGGTTCTAGGTCAATTCGATTCCAAAAAATATGAAAATAATAATGGGTGTACTAATTGATCATATAAGCTTGCTGTAGAATTTTGAAACCGTTTTGATAACGTTTATATAGAAAATTAATTGATACGGATATATCAGTAACAATTAAGTAGAAAATATTATATAAACTATTTAAAGGTATTTGATGATACTTGAACTTACTAAAATATACCATAACTATTTTGATGACTCAAAATATTTTTTTATAAAGGATTTTGAAATCATTTTTGATATAAAACTCCTGACAAACCATTTTAAAATAAGTCCAAAGCCAACCAATTGTCTGGACAAATTAGAAGAACATCTGGAACAGATTGATAAATCTGTCATCGGACAATTTCAGTTTAATTCTTTTCCCTTGGCTGCTCATTCCATGGGTTGTGTACTTGCAATTTCCTTGGCTGAAAAGTATCTAAACTCCGTGAAATATCATTAATTGCAACTGAAAGCTGAAATTTTTTTACATCTGTATAAGCTCTGCATTTTATTATTTTGAATTGTATCGATTAATTCTATGCTTTTGTTGTTTAGCCATATTTCTCTCAATCTGACAGAAAAGCGAGTTGTATTGTTCTAAAGAGACTAGCTCAAAGAAAAGTTTGGCCGCAGTTACTCTTTGGATCATCGGTATGTCATGGTATAAACATTTGGTTCGAACCGTCTACTTCATTGTATGCAGGAATCACCTGAAATGGGAGTAGATCATGAGACTGCTCACTAGGAGAAGGTAATAAAAATGTCCTTAAATTTCTTTCATCATATCCGTTCTTTATGTTATGTAGATTTTTCTTCTAAAAATAAATGTTCAAAATTTGTTTTGTTAAATTTGCAGGGATCTTTACTTTATCATCAAAGACTTGAGCATTTACACTCATTATTCATCATGGCACATAATGCACAATGTCTTGTGGAGGTGCCAACTTATTAGATCAACACCGGGAAGTGTTGAAGAGAGAGCATACACAAGTTAAGCTGATACGTGTTGGTAAAGATCAGGTGGTTCCTTTCGAGTGTAGTCACAATATTAAGTAGAAAGTTCATGTAGCAAACTCCAAATAATCAATAACGTCGACCATATTACTGTGGTCATTGGTAGGGAGAATGCTTTGACGAATGAGCTAGAAATTATATGGTTATCTTCTGGAAATTGTTCGGTGCCAAAAGACATATCTGCGACATGTTTACAAAATATTAATGCCATTGATCAACTCTTCAGAAATTTTGTTTGGTTATGATGATGATATTCGTGGGTTCTGATTCAAACATTTAAGAGAAGAAACTTTCTTTATTTTAACCTTTGAATTGTTAATAAGTTTCCAAAATTAGTCTTTGTATCAATAGAATCTCTAAGAAAATCATATTCTAATTTTAGGCACATGGTAATGATGGTGTAGTAATTTTAATATTTCCACAAAAAACATGTTTATGAGTGTGCTGTTTGGACCGATCAATGGATTCCTAATTATAAAAAGTGCAGTTTGTTACTTTCAAAACATGCATTACATAATAATGCACTGGTAAGTGTTTTTGAAGTTTTGCCCAGAGGTAGTATGGAAGGATCTAATGTAAGTTGTATCTTCAGAGAAAATTTGATTGGTAGGCGAGTAGATGAGTTTTGAAACATGACAATGTTGCTATCAGATGCTAATATGTCAAATACTAAAGGTATTAGAATATGGAGATGAACATTTCATACATGGTTTTAAGTGAAATCCTTCACCTTTTTTATTACCAGGGTGTTTCTATCAAGAGAGTGTTGCTATCAGTTAGTGAGTTGAGCACAAAGGTTATAGAGATGGTTGGATCCATGTCTCATGTTACTTTGTGCTTCACAGTTTGCTATTCTCCCGATGGGTTGAGATCATTTTCTGTGAGACGAGATGAGGAATTCATCGTCGTATTCTAATCTTTCAACGGTATGCTCTCCCTAATTTCGATTCTTTAGATATGTTATTTGCATTTATGTTTTTATTTATTTATACAATTAATACTCTAACAGAAGTGATTCCAAATCTGCCATATGAGTTATATGCATTTAGTTATATGCCATATTTCTTATATGCCAAATCGGTTATATTCATTTAGTTATATTCCAAATCTGCCATAATAGTTATATTCATTTAGTTATATTTGTTATATTCCAAATCTATTATATGCATTTAGTTATATGCCATGTTTGTTATCTACTAGCTTTGCATATAATATGACAGATATCTGTTATTGACATTATCAATTGATATGCATTTAGTTATATGCAATGATACTGCCATGTATTTATGTATTTATTTATTTATACAATTGATACTCTAACATGAGTGATTCCAAATCTACCATATTAGTTATATGCATTTAGATATATGCAATATTTCTTATATGCCAAATCTGTTATATTCATTTAGTTATATTCCAAATCTGCTATATTCCAAATCTGCCATATTAGTTGAATGCATTTAGTTATATTTGTTATATTCCAAATCTGTTTTATTCATTTAGTTATATGTCATATTTGTTATCTACTTTCTTTGCATATAATATGACAAATATCCGTTATCGACATTATCTTTTTTTGAAGGGTAATTGATTTCATAAATATAGTCAAAAGATACAATCAGCTAGGTAGAATTTGGGGTACATGTGGACTATGGGAAAAGAGTGAAGACACCCAAAAACCTAGACCCAAAGCTCCCTAAAGCTAGCTAAGTCCAACTACTACCCATTCATAAAAACAGACCAACCAACCACTAGGACATAAGTGATACTCCCAGATCAGGTCGTGAACTCGCACCAGACTCGCCCCACCTTGACCCGAGAACTCCTGTGAGGAGGAAGTGACACCTGGAACTTCTTCTTCACAGAAGCAGCAACCGGCTGCTTCCAATCAAGATTGTCGGTGACAAAGGAAAAGGGTGGCAGATCGTCCTCATCATGGCAGTCGTCATCGAGAAGTGATGGACTAGAATGAGCAATCCCAGCTGTCTCCAGAGGAGCTGGACGAAAGGGGTCATCCCCCCAGCATATCCCCAATAAGGGGAGCCGAAGAACTAGATTCCCCAGATGAGAGCTTAGGCCAGTGCTTTGCATCCAAATCTTGTACCTCATCCCTATCAGATAGCAACTCCACCCTATAATCATCACACTTACCTTTGTCTCTAGCCACCTCAGGGGCAATAGGCTTAGGATCAACACCACAAGTGTCAGGGACAAGTCCACCATCACCCTGCTCCTCCAACACTCCCCACCCTCCGTAGCATCCATCACGTTTTTTCCAAAATCCATGAGGGACCAGGCCTCCCCATTAACTCCATTAGGCGCTGAGTGGCAGTATGACCACATGACAAACACTTGGTGCATCTCGAAGGTTCGCCCTCATGTTCAACCTCAAGAGCAAGTGATGATCCGTCTTCAAACAGCAGGTTGACTTTTCTAGGGAGTGGCAGGGAGGCGTCTACATCAATGAAGCATCATGCAAATTCAATCCGCTCAAGATTGGCCGTCACACGATCCATGCAAATAGGGTCTCCAACCAAACTGGAGATAATGTTCAGAATCTCAGGCAACCAAAGGTTTGGAGAAAGATTGGAGAATCTCACCCAAACTGGGACGCGGTGGAGGAGATCTCTCTCAAGCTTGAGCTCAGGGGACCATCTTCGTAGAACTACCAGACGACCATCGAAGAGCAGGGCCCCCTTGAAGCACGTTTTCACAATTTTCAGCCTGCTCAAATTTGAAGTAGAAAAACCCATTATCGACATTATCAATTGATATGCATCTAGTTATATTCAATGATACTACCATACAATTGATACGGCCATGTTTTTATGTTTTTATTTATTTATACAATTGATACTCTAACATGAGTGATTCCAAATCTGTCATATTAGTTATATGCATTCAATTATATGCCATATTTGTTATCTGCCAATTTTGTTATATTCCAAGTCTGTTATATTCCAAATCTGCCATATTAGTTATATGCATTTAGTTATATAAAATCTACCATATTAGCCATGTAAATTCTCACTCTTCAGATGTTAAAAAATCTTCATTATATGGCATAGTTCTGATATCATGTTAATATTATATGGCATAGTTCTGCCAAAACTATTATTTTAGTTTTTCTGTCAACATTATATGACTATTATGCCAAAAGTAGTTTTTCTGCCAAAAAAGATAATAACAAGTTACAAAACTTTTGGCAAAACTATGCCATTATATAACAATATATAGCAGTTTTATTTCTGCCATTAGTCATATTGTTAACCATACTTTAAAGACTATACTATGCCATTATATCAAGACTACATATGTCAATCTTGATATACAATTACCTTGATATATATAGCCGTCCTAATACAATTTTTAATTATTTTAGCTTGATACAAAATTATCATAAAAAGGAAACACCAAAAAAGATATGGCAGTCCTTATATAAAGTCATTAAAGATAATTATATATAGCAGTCCTTAAATATATATGGCAATATTTAAATATATCTTGGAGTCATGATATAATTTTGTGACTATGTTCTCACCTCACTTAGCCATTTTCTCGTTTGGTATGTTCACTAATTTTCTCAATAAGCATGCATGAGACATTAATTTTAAGGCAATTGAACTTATACCTTTTTCAGTCTCTCAATTATTTGTTCCTCATCGTTTTAATGATTCATCAATATTTTAGGTTGATTTAGGCGTGAGAGGATCTTTAGGATCATCAAAATGGGGCATACGATGAATCAGAAGTACTTATGCCAAGTATGTTGAATTGCATGGGTGTGTATCTGCTTGCATGTATGTGTGCACATGGTTGATTGCACAATCTGTAAACCCTCACAATTGATGTTTTCCTAATTAGTTGCATAGCATGACACAAAATGCAATATTATTACACAAAATGGAAGGATATGCACTTGGATGACATTGAAAACACACAAGCATCTCCATAAATTTCAACAAATATTTACCTATAAGTCATTTTAAATACAAAGCAAATGTTCATCGATACAATAAAATATGTTTTTGATCGCATTTTCTCTACATGCAAAAACTATTTTAATTCTCAAACTTAAATCAATCTGTTTCCTATAAAAAAGAGGAATTAACTATAAAGGCTTAAGGCCTCATGGAAAATGACACAACTTTAGTTATTGGTCCCATGTCAGCATTGGTTCTAGGTTATTGGCCAGAAAAATTGTAATCTGCATAATTTTAATAGCATATTGTTCATTTAGTTAGTACATTTTCATTGGTAAGAAACCTGTAAAAAATGTAGACATTTTTATGTTGTACATTGTATGGTATCAATTCTCAAATTACTACAACTAACTAGACTGATTCTGATGTTGTAGGTAGATGTTGTTACCGTGCTATGTGTTCGACGACACAAATTTCAAAGTGCTAAGGGAGCAGTTGGGAGGAAAAAAAGAAGAGTAGTTGATACTGAAGTTGAGCAAGTGTTAATTCCTTTGGAACTTATGAATGGTACTACCAAGGTTGGTAATGTCCCACATTTTGTTTTCATTATTGCATTTAATTATTTTGTGTTGGAATTTATACGGTTATTGTGCATGTCTTAAACATGAGTTATTTGATTTTATTGCTTCTGGGCTTGCATGGCTTGCTTCTAGTTCTGTGATTGTAGGAGGGATGATGTTGGGGACGATGAAGAGTGGTTGAATTTCCACCTTCGAAGATGGAAGGATGGCTGGGTAGCTGGCTTTGGGTAGCTCTTGACATTCTTATACGTTAGCCGTTGCTCCTCTTTAAGTAGCACTACTTTGTAGTATTTAGGAAGATGGTACTGGGGCCATCTTGATTGATAGTTCTCTATGTTTTCTACTTTTTGTTATTTTAGGCTGTAAGAATGATGTTACTTTGTTGTTGTATGTTGTTTTTTGTGTGATTTTTTGCTTTTTGATTTGTTTAAAGATGGGTTATCCTTAGTATATGTAATATACTTAGATTTTGAACATAACTATCACATTATGTTAGTTGAGGATGTGATACAATTTGGATGTAACAACTATTTTGTTACAACGCATATATGCAGAGAAATCAATATTTAGATCACAACCTTTCTCCAAAGAAAAATCTCAAATAATGTTCATGTCTAACCTTTGATTTTTAGTATGGTTTTCTTTTCCTCCTTGAATGAACTGACACCTAACTATTGCAAGGATGCAAGATTCGAGTTGAAGGAAATAATGCTTCAAACTACAGATGCCTTAAAGACTAGAATTCTAACAAAAAGATTTACAAGCAAACTAATTAATCATACCCGTACATGATTGGTTTCAAGCCTACTTCTTCTTTCTAGAATGCAAACATGGGCAACTCCATTTTTGGTATCAATCAGCAGCCATTATGCAACAACCAGGAACCATTCAAAAGGTTCACATCCCAGCCATATATGGTAGGCAACAACAAGCACACAAACAACCTCACAAAAAGTAGCTATATTGGGTTGAGCTCATTCCTGTCCTCCCATAGATCACATTACCATAATCCATAATGTTTTCTCTGTTAAAAAAAGACCACCAAGTTCATCCATGGCTTTAGTTTTCAACATTTTCTCTGGTTATTAGTATATAGATAGAAGGAAGACTGTGCAGAATCACAAGCCAAGTCAAATAATTTGCAAATGTTATTGGTAGACCAAATCCATTTCAACGTGTGTTTGTTCTTGGGAGAGTTGTGTTGTTTTCTCCTATCAGCAATGATCCAATCTGATGCTGAATTGGCCAGAGCGACACCTATGATCATTATGCTGGTAGCGGGATCCATCATGAACATTGGACGACAAGCATGATGAACACTACAGTGAGATGAAAAAAAAATTATACTAAAACACAGGATGAACACTGACAAATTTTTTAGCAATCATAAAAAAATCGTGAACTAAATTCTCTATGAAAACGAAATTTTGGGGGGAAATGAATCTGAAGGGAAATAAATTTTTGGGAGGAAATAAAATTTTTAGGATGAACTAAATAACATTTATTGCGCTTTAATTATTGATGTTCGTTTAAAATTAGGGGATCAAATGTTTTGATCGGATAATATTTTAAAAGAACGGATGGAACTTTTGGGAGAACTAAATCAGGAGTGAATTAATTTTTAGGGTGAACTAAATTTTTTGAGGGGAACTAAATTCATAGTGATGAGCTAAACTTTCAGGGGAACTAAGCTTTTGAGGGGGGAATATCATAAATAAATTGTGCCCTACGGGTACGGTTTATGACGTGTGTGTGTGTGTGTGTGTGTGTGTGTGTGTGTGTGTGTGTGTGTGTGTGTGTGTGTGTGTGTGTGTGTGTGTGTCCCCCATATAACCCTAAAGCCTAGCGCCTATAACACTTATGTATTTTTGCATATATATATCATTACATATACATGATATATCATAATTGGGTCAAGGCTAATTAAGATGATGAGGATATCATATAAATATCATGATGATATGTGTTAGGCTATGGGGTTACGCTTTAGGGTTAGGGTTAGGGTGATGTGTGTGTGTGTGTGTGTGTGTGTGTGTGTGTGTGTGTGTGTGTGTGTGTGTGTGTGTGTGTGTGTGTGTGTGTGTGTGTGCGCATCTGATTGTGTGTGGAGATGATATTTGATAGAAAGCTTTAATGATGAAGATATTTGGGACAAATATGATATTTGGGACAAAGCTTTGATAATGATTATGATATATGATGATGATGATGATATATAATATTTATAACATATAAGACATATATGTCTTATATATGTCATATTTATGACATACGATATGTATGTGTGAGGGGGGGGTAATATTTATGACATATGACATATGTCGTATATCATGTCATATATATGACATATGTGTCATATATGTCATATAAAAATCATATATAGGAAATTTATGACATATATGTCCTATATGTCCCATATGTCACATAGGATCAAGTATCACATAGGAAATGCAAAATATGAACAAGTATCACACATAGGATCAAGTTTATTGTAAGAATTCATTATGAAATGGTATGTAGGATTAAGTATCATATATGTGCACCAAATAGATTTTATATTATTAACACAAGCACGTGCGTGCACCCACAGACACCCATCCCCACCCAAAAAACCCCATACATATCGGACTTACAGCAGCTGATGATGCTTCTACCCAGATCTGCCCAGTTATCAGATTTTTCATATTTAATAGCCAAAGCTGTGCAAAACTGCCCAGTTCTAGGTAGAATCTGCAGAAGCCCTTCAGGTGTGCATGGTTTTTTTGCAGTTATGGTCAGATTTGGTTTTTTTGCAGGTGTGCATGGTTTGTGCTAAACCCAAAGATAAGTATTTATTTTGTGCTATTAAATTCGATGGGTTGACTCGTTTAATATTTTATGTTTTATCGCCCCACTTAATTAATATTATTTTTTGGTAGGGTTAAGGTGACGACGTTGGCCCTTTAGGCCAAGAGGATGTCGACAGCGGGGGAGATGGCGGGGGAGATATCGGGGGAGATTGTGGGGGGAGATGTCTGGGAAATTCCATGGTAGATGTATGATTCTTTTTGTTTTGATTGACAATACCGACAATTTGGATACATTGTATATTTTGTAATATTTAATATGTGTCATGCCCCGCTTCCCAAAACGGGCGCGAGGACGAGACGAATGTTCGCCTAGGCCGGAGCTATGAGGCTCGGGCCCAATAAGCATCTGTAGAGATACCATTTAATTACATGTTATTGCGTATAAAAACTTCATAACAATAAGATAAGAGTACTCGAAAGGAATCAACATTCATTATTAAAAGAGACAATATCCAGTAATAGAGCAAGTCTAAAAAGAAGCCTAAGCATGGCTACAACTGTGGAAAGCGAAACTAATGGTGTGACGCACCCAACCTAGACAAGAAGTAAATTGGTGCTACGCACCCAAACTAAAAAGCAGTAAACCTCCGTAAGACAGCAATGGTGAGGAACCTCTAGGTCTGGTCCTCATCTGGAACATACTCCGGGTCAACGTCCTCCGGCTCCAAGTCCTCGAGTAAAGCCGGATCATCTGTGTACTCCGTCTCAGTATCTAACGTACAACACCCAAGAGAAAAGGAGCTGTACGTTAGGTAAAGTCTACAAGGGAAAGGTGAGAAGACTTTACTGCAAGTGTAAAGGAATTTAAAGACAACATTTTAAGGTTGATTACATGAGATGCAACATCATGGCATTTATACATTTATGTAAGGAAAGTAAAGACTGTGCAGAAAGTAAACGTGGTAGGCAAAAGTCGTAGCGTAAGCTACCAGCTACAAGAAATGATAAGACATGACAAGACCGTGTGACACCAAGCGACTCGACACCAAGACTGTGTGACACCAAGCGACTCGACACCAAGACTGTGTGACACCAAGTGACTTGACACCAAGAGGGTTCATACCTTCATCTTAGAAAGTGGCCAAGCTCTCTAACCTGGTGGCCGCTCAACCCCACCCCACCCCAAGTACTCAAGATAAGACTGGACGAGGACCACTCACTCTAGCTTGATGAGTGCCTCTATCCCCATAGGTTGCAGGGTCACTCACTCTAGCTTGGTGAGTGCCGAGCTTCCCGTAGGTTGTTCTGTACCAAGGATCACTCTCTCTGTCTTGGAGAGTGTCCTTATTCCCTACAGGTTCCAAGGTCACTCACTCTAGCTCGATGAGTACTGGGTTCCCGCAGGTTATACAAACAAGGGGGTCACTCTCTCTGTCTTAGAGAGTGCCCTATTGTCCGCAGGCTGTGTACGACTTTTTGTGAACGATGTTACATGGCATGACAAGAATATAGTATGTTATTTTCATTCTAAGGGGTCCACACGCGTGCACACACACACACACACACACAGATAGTTTCTAGCATGACACTTATAGCAATTTACACCTAGACTTCATTGTTAAGTCTAGGCTATCGTGAGGGGGTCCTGGACGCTATCATTTCACGTCCGGTTCTCTTGTTCAACAATTTACAATTTTAAGATGGAAGTGGACTAGACGTGGTCGTAACTACGCAAGTGGGGGCACTTGCCTGCAGTAGCAAGAAGAACGTCCGTCGGAAGCGCCTCATCGCGGATAGCGTGTCGGTCAACGTCCACTGTCATAAGTCAACGGGCGGTGTCATGACTAGTTTAGCAAATCCTATTAAGTTTTCTCTAAGTTGATCGTGGCTATCCTATCAGTTTCAAGTCAAGTTTTGAATGTTCAGCCTATTCAACGATTCTACCTTATGTGCACAGTTAAAAAGTCCGATCGTCAATCTACAGTTTCACAATGTTTCAAAGGAGCGTAAAATAAATTTAGTGTATTAAGTTACCGATTTTTAATTAGGTTTTTATGACGTATCATTTGGGTTGCTACGAGTAAAGGGACCAACCTAGTACGATGAACGTACACGAGTCTGACGTCAGATCTGGAACGGTGGCGGTGCTCGGTGTTCTCGATTGCGAGTAGCACAGTAAGGATCGCCTCGAGATCGTTTTGAGATTGTCTCGGCTGTAGGTAGCACAGTGAAACGGTAACGGTGTTGGGGTCGCCTCGGTTGAGAGTAGCGCAACGAAGCGGCAACAGCAACGGTAGCGACAACGAGAGAGTGTGCGAGATCTGCGACGTGGATCCTAGGGCACAAGGGGATATCGGGATGGGGTTTGCATGTGGTAGAGGTGGAGCAAGGGAAAGGCCGGCAGTCAAGAGGAGGGTGGCCGGTAATGGCTGTCGTTGGACGGGGGGGGGCGACAATGGGGAAGGGAGGCCGGCAGTTTGAGAGGAGGCTAGAGGGTATCGCGGCCTAGGGGGTCCAGAGCATTGGTTGAGCGGCTGGGTTGCCGCTGCTGTTGGTGGAGGCCGAAACAAAGGGGAGAGGGGGTTTTGCCGGTGGCCTATCTTGGCCAGAGAGGGGTACGGCCGGAGCAAAGGGAAGAGCTCCAAGGGGGTGCCAGCAATTGAAAAGGGAAGGCCGGCTATGTTGCTGATGGAGGCTGGAGCAAAGGAGGGTGGTGGCCGGCAATGGGGTGGACGGTAGCCTGAGCAAAGAGGGGTTCGACCGTCGGGAAATGAAAGAGGTCGGCGGTGGGTCAGGGGGGTTTGTGAGTTTAGATGGCGGATGAGTTTGCTTTTGCATGGAGAACCCTAGGGCTTAAAACGTTATAATGAGGGAAGTTTGCTAAGGAGGGTAGAAAAGGGTGGATTTAAGGTTAGATTGGAGAGAGCGTGTGAGAGGGGAGGGTAAACTTAGTGTGGCAAATAGCCTAGGAATATTTGATATGATGTGTAGGATTCCCTTTAGATTAGATTATGATTTGAATTAGGGATTTGAAATTTGAATTATCGTAGGGCTAATTAGTAGATTAAAAGTAATTAAGGTGAAGGGTCAGTCTAACGGTGTCCAAAAAATACAAAAAAATATCGAAACGACCGTTGAGATGAGAGGATCGAGACTACGGTGGTCGGTCACGAGCTAGGTTCACGAAAAATGATAATAAAACTAAAAAGCCAAACGTCGAAGTCTAAAAGTTAAGACACCTCTTCATGCAAAGCTGATTTGTGGAAGAATGACCCGTGAAATGACGTTCGTAACTACTCTTTCTGAGGGTCACAATGACATATAACTTCACGCGTTTTGGATACAAAAGGAGGTCACTATAAATACGCGTACGAAAAAGAAAATACGTGCTGAAAAACAAATGGTCAAAAAGCGACCGTGACTTCCTATCCACCTTAAGAAATGATTCTGCCCTTGAAATCTACATTAACGACTGCTCAGGAAATAAATGCGGGTAGCGCCCTTTCATCTCTTCTTCGTGCTCCCACGTGGACTCTCCAGGTGATCTGTGATTCCACATCACTCTCACTAAGTTGACTACCTTGTTCCTCAACTGCTTCTGTCGATGGTCCAAAATCTGCACTGGCTGCTGCTCATAAGTCAGGTCCAGTCAAACCGTGATCTCTGCAAGATCCACAGTGTGCGATGGGTCACTGACGTATCGACGTAGCTGAGATACGTGGAAAACATCGTGAACTCCCTCCAAAAATGGTGGCAGAGCAAGGCGATAAGCCACTACTCCCACACGCTCCAACACATCAAGCGGTCCAATATACCTCGGACTCAGCTTTCCCTTCTTCCCAAACCGAATAACTCCGTGGTTCGCAGAAATCTTCAGGAAGACATGATCTCCCAGCTGAAACTCCAAAGGTCATCCCTTGGTGTCAGCCTAATGCTTGTAATGATCTTGCATAATCCGAAGCTTATCCCTGATGTCTCTCATGACATGCACAACTTCTACAATCATCTCCAGACCCAACAGCTCTCGGTCTCCAATGTCATCCCAGCTCAGTGGCGATCGACATTTCCTTCCATATAGGGCAGCAAACGGCGCCATGCCAATGCTCGCCTAGTAGCTGTTGTTGTATGAGAATTCCACCAAGTGGAGATGATCTTCCCATGAACCCTTCAGATCGAGCGTACAAGCTCTCAGCATATCCTCCAGAATCTGAATAGTCCTCTCCGACTAGCCATCGGTCTATGGGTGGTATGCCGTGCTGAAACTCAAACTCGTACCAAGGTTCTCTTGCAGACTCTTCCAAAACTGAGATGTAAATCTCGAGTCTCTGTCAAATAAGATGCTCACCGGAACTCCATGTAAGCGCACAATCTCCTGCACGTACACGGTCTACATCACGATCTAAACTCAAGGAGGAATTATAAATAGAGAAGTAAAATATCTTTACCTCTAAATACTTCCTCGCCAAGACTTCCGTGGACTGTCCCACTCGGAATGGAATGAAGTACGTAGACTTGATCAATCGATCAACGATCACTCAAACTGCATCGTTCTGCTTCGGGCTCCGAGGTAGGCATGTCACGAAATCCATCGTGATGTGTGGCCACTTCCACTCTGGAATAGGAAGCGGTTGTAGCAATCCTGTTGTCAGATGGTGCTCTGCCTTCACTCGCTGGCATACCAAACACTTGGCAACGCTCCGTGCCACACTCCTCTTCATGCCAATCCACCAATAGTTCAGACGGAGGTCCTTATACATCTTCGTGCCTCCAGGATGTATGGAATAAGGCGAGCTATGAGCCTAACTCAATAGGTCCTCTCTAATGTCACATGCAAGTACGCAGAGTATACTACCGTACCTCAGCGATCCATCCTCGTGAATAACAAACTCCGTCCGAAGTCCCGCTTCTACCTGTCTTCTGATCCTCTGCAGCCTCCGGTCTCCTGCCTGAGCTGCCTTAATACGATCCACAATCGTTGACTGAATCTGCAAGTTCATCAACGAAACGATCACTCCTGGTAGGACAACCTCAATGTCCATCCCTCTCAGCTCCTGTTGTATTCTCCAATCGGTAGTATGCAACATCACTGCGGGGAGTCTACTCAAAGCATCTGGCACTACATTCACCTTCCCCGGGTGGTACTGCAGATCTATCTCATAGTCTGCCATCAGCTCCAACCATCGTCTCTGATGCATGTTGAGCTCCTTCTGTGTGGAAATATATTTCAAGATTTTATGATCGGTGAAAATTTTCACACTCTCACTCAGCAGGAAGTGTCTCCAGATCTTCAACACAAATATCACTGCTGCTAACTCCAGATCATGCGTCAGGTAGTTCTTCTCATGCTTCCTCAACTGCCGAGAAGCATACGCGACCACGTGACCATGCTGATACAAGACGCATCCGAGGCCCTTGCCAGAAGCATTACAGTAAATCTCGAAGCCTCAATTTCGATCCGGTACCGCTAATACCAGTGTCGTAGTTAATCTCTCCTTCAAAATACTGAAGGCCTTCTCACAATCCTCCGACCAAAAGAACTCCATATCCTTCCTCGTCAGCTTCGTCATCGGCTTTGGAATCCTCGAGAAATCCTTAATGAACCGATGGTAGTAGCCAGCTAATCCAAGAAAACTCCTGATATCTGATGATGACTGCGGGATCGGCCACTCGCTGACTGCTCTGACCTTCTCCGGATCTACAGATATGCCATCACCAGACACTACGTGTCCCAGAAATGTGACTCTGTCCAACCAGAACTCGCACTTACTATACTTGGCATATAGCTTATGATGTCTCAGTGTCTCCAACACTGTCCTCAGATGACGGTTGTGCTCCTCTTCAGACTTCGAGTAAATAAAAATGTCGTCGATGAAGATGACAACGAACTTATCCAGGAAGTCGTAGAAAATCAAATTCATCAAGTTTATAAACACTACTGGAGCATTGGTCACACCGAAAGGCATAACCACGAACTCATAGTTCCCGTACTTTGTCTTGAACGCCATCTTTAGGATATCGTGCTTCTTCACCTTCAACTAATGGTACCCGCTCCTCAAATCCAATTTCGAGAAAAATCTAGAACCTCAAGATGGTCAAAACTATCATCAATCCGGGGCAGCGGATACTTATTCTTCACGGTCACTGCATTCAGCCCTATGTAGTCCACACACATCCTGCGGGTTCCATCCTTCTTCTTCACCAATAAGATTGGTGCACCCCAATGTGACACACTAGGATATATGAAACCTTCTATAACATTTCGTCCAACTATTTCTGCAACTCCTCAAGCTCTGCAGGAGTCATCCGATACGACACCTTCGAAATAGGTTGCGCTCCCGACATAAGGTCTATGCTGAACTCCAAAGCTCTGTCGGGTGGTAACCCTGAAATATCTTTCGGAAAGATGTCGTCAAAGTCTCTGACGACTGCTGGTCTACTGGTCTCCATCTGCATAGCGACAACGATCGACTCCTCTGGCTTGGCACGAAATCTAAAGGGCCCAAGCGATCGTCCTCTGCTGTGAAACTCGAACTCCTGGTGGCCTGGTATCCTGAACCCCACTTTCTTGCTGTGACTATCAATCGAAGCATGGAAGTCTCCCAACCAATCGATGCCAATAACAACATCAAAATGTGGTAGATCATGGACAATGAAGTCGACATAAAACTCATGCCCATTGATCACCAACGGAATCGATCGGCATCCCAAATTAACCGTCACCACTCCGTTCCCTGTAGTGATGTCCCAACACTTAGGAAGTGTATAAGTGAGAATGAAGTGCTCTGTTACGAATCTTCGGGTTATGATGTATATATATGCACGGCAGTCGAACAAAGTTAGTGCCAGATAAGATGACACTAAAATGGTGCCTAAGATACAAAAGATAAAGCTAAGGTCCAACAAGTCACTAATCTAACTAGGGATTATTAGAATTTGCACATGATAAACTAGATATTAAATGAATGCGAGTACTTTTTATTGCTACGATATATTGCACAGACCTACATGGGCCACCACTAAAAACTTGTCTCACCCCGCTTCCCAAAACGGGCACGAGGACAAGATGAAGGTCCGCATGGGGCGGAGCTGTGAGGCTCGGGCCCAATAAGCATCTGTAGAGATGCCATTTAATTACATGTTCTTGCATATAAAAAGTTCATAACGATAAGATAAGAGTACTCGAAAGGACTCAACATTCATTATTAAAAGAGACAATATCCAGCAATAGAGCAAGTCTAAAAAGAAGCCTAAGCATGGCTACAACTGTGGAAAGCGAAACTAATGGTGTGACGCACCCAACCTAGACAAGAAGTAAAGTGGTGCTACGCAACCAAACTAAAAAGCAGTAAACCTCCGTAAGACAGCAATGGTGAGGAACCTCTAGGTCTGGTCCTCATCTGGAACGTACTCCGGGTCAACGTCCTCCGGCTCCAAGTCCTCAAGTAAAGCCGGCTCGTCTGTGTACTCCGTCTCAGTATCTAACGTACAACACCCAAGAGAAAAGGAGCTGTACGTTAGGTAAAGTCTACAAGGGAAAGGTGAGAAGACTCTACTGCAAGTGTAAAGGAATTTAAAGACAACATTTTAAGGTTGATTAAATGAGATGCAACAGCATGGAATTTATACATTTATACAAGGAAAGTAAAGACTTTGCAGAAAGTAAATGTGGTAGGCAAAATTCGTAGCGTAAGCTACCAGCTACAAGACATGACATGACTAGACAAGACCGTGTAACACCAAGCAAATCGACACCAAGACTGCGTGACACTAAGCGACTCGACACCAAGACTGTGTGACACCAAGCGACTCGACACCAAGAGGGTTCACGCCTTCAGCTTAGAAAGTGGCCAAACTCTCTAACCTGGTGGCTGCTCAACCCTACCCCACCCCAAGTACTCAAGACAAGACTGGCCGAGGACGACTCACTCTAGCTTGATGAGTGCATCCATCTCCACAAGTTGTAGGGTCACTCACTCTAGCTTGGTGAGTGCCGAGCTTCCCATAGGTTGTTTTGTACCAAGGATCACTCACTCTATCTTGGAGAGTGTCCTTATTCCCCGCAGGTTCCAAGGTCACTCACTTTAGCTCGATGTGTGCTGGGTTCCCGCAGGTTATCCATACAAGGGGGTCACTCTCTCTGTCTTGGAGAGTGTCCTATTGCCCGCAGGCTGTGTACGACATTTCGTGAATGATGTTACATGGAATGACATGAATATAGTATGTTCTTTTCATTCTAGGGGGCCCACATGCACACACATAGATAGTTCCTAGCATGACAGTTATAGCAATTTATATCTAGACTTCGTTGTCAAGTCTAGGCTATCGTGAGGGGGTCCCGGATACTATCATTTCACGTTCGGTTCTTTTGTTCAACAATTTATAATTTTAAGAAGGAAGTGGCCTAGACATTACCGTAACTACATAAGTGGGGGCACTTGCCTGTGGTGGCAAGAAGAACGTCTGTCAAAAGCGCCACGTCGCGGATAGCGTGTCGGTCAACGTCCGCTGTCACAAGTCAACGGGCAGTGTCAGGACCAGTTTAGCAAATCCTATTAAATTGTCTTTAAGTTGATCATGGATATCCTATAAGTTTCAAGTCAAGTTTTGAATGTTCAGCCTATTTGACGATTCTACCCTATGTGCACAGTTAAGAAGTCCGATCGTCGATCTACGGTTTCACAACATTTTTAAGGAGCGTAAAATAAATTTAATGTGTTAAGTTATCGATTTTTAATTAGGTTTTGATGACGTATCGTTTGGGTTGCTGCGAGTAAAGGGACCAACCTAGAACGACGAACGCACACGAGTCTGACGTCGAATCTGGAACGGTGGCATTGCTCGGTGTTCTTGACTGCTGATAGCACAGTAAGGATCGCCTCGGGATCGTTTCGAGATCGTCTCGGCTACAGGTAGCGAAGCGAAACGGTAACGGCGTCGGGGTCGCCTCGGTTGCGAGTAGCGCAACGAAGTGGCAACGGCAACGGTAGCGACAACAGCAGAGTGTGCGAGATCTGCGGCATGGCGCCTAGGGCGCAAGGGGGCTGCCAGGATAGGGTTTGCACGCGACATAGGTGGAACAAGGGGAAGGCCAGCAGTCAAGAGGAGGGTGGCCGGCAATGGCTACTGTTGGACGGGGGGGTGGCCGACAATGGGGAAAGGAGGCTGGCCGTTTGATAGGAGGCCAGAGGGTGCCACGGCCTAGGGGGCCGGAGCATTGGTTGAGCGGTTGGCTTACCGCTGCTTTTGGTGGAGGCCGAAACAAAAGGGAGAGGGGGTTTCGCCGGTGGCCTGTCTTGGCCTGAGAGGGGTGCAGGCCGAAGCAAGGGGAGAGCTCCAAGGGGGGTGCCGACAATTAAAAAAGGGAGGCCGGCTTTGTTGCTAATGGAGGCGGGAGAAAAGGAGGGTGGTGGCCGGCAATGGCGTGGACGACAGCCGGAGCAAAGAGGGGTGCGGCCATCGGGAAATGGAAGAGGCCGGTGGTGGGTCAGGGGGGTGCATGAGTTTATATGGCGGCTGGGTTTGCTTTTGCGTAGAGAAACCCTGGGGCTTAAAACGTTATAATGAGGGAACTTTGCTAAGTGGGTAGAAAAGGGTGGATTTTAGGATAGATTGGAGAGAGTGTGTGAGAGGGGAGGGTAGACTTTGTGTGGCGAATAGCCTAGGAATATTTGATATGATGCGTAGGATTCCCTTGAGATTAGATTAGGATTTGAATTAGGGATTTTAAATTTGTATTATCTTAGGGCTAATTAGTAGATTAAAAGTAATTAAGGTGAAGTGTCAGTTTAACGGTATTCGAAAAATACAAGAAAAATATCGGGATGACCGTGGTGATGAGAGGATCGAGACTACGGTGGTCGGTCATGAGCTAGGTTCATGAAAAACGATAATAAAAATAAAAAGCCAAACATCGAAGTCTAAAAGTTAAGACACCTCTTCATGCAAAGCTGATTTGGGGAAGAATGACCCGTGAAATGACGTTCATAAAAAATTCCACAAATACCTAATCTCTCTAAGGGTCACAACGACATATAACTTCGCGCGTTTTGGATACAAAAGGATGTCACAATAAATACACGTACGAAAAAGAAAATACGCGCTGAAAAACACCTGGTCAAAAAGCGAACTTGATAATATGTGTTTGTCATATACGTGTTGAATTTACATTATTTTATTGATAATGTAGATTCATTGTGTTCATTGAAAATGTGGAAATTTTGGATTTATGTGAATTTATTTTACCGTATACAGTGATTTTTTCTATTTATGTGAATTTATACTCTTGTACACAAAGATTTTTACGATTTTAATTTTTTAAAAACAATTATAAACATACCGGCCACGGAAAAATCTGTGGCCAACATGTATCAGCCCCGGCCAAAGCCGTGGTAGAATTGTTTGTCTGCCACGGATTTGTCCGTGGCTGAAAATTTTCAGCCACGGATTATGTGCACAACATCTGTGGCCGATAAGTATCGGCCACGGATTCTGTGCATCTAATCTGTGGCCAATAGTCCCCATCGACCATGGAACCAGTCGTGGCTAATATTTTTCAACCATGGAAGGTGTGCACCCGTTTTATGGCCAATAGGTATTGGCCACGTCCGTTTTCATGGTCGATGGGGACTATCGGCCACGGATTTGTCTGTGGCCGATGTTTTAATATATTTTTTCATTCTTTTAACGGAAACAACTTTTCGTGTCTGATAGTCCGTGGCAGAATATAGGCCACGGAAATTTCAGTGGTCGAAAGCCCTGTTAGCCACCGCACTATCGGCCACAGAAATTTTTTTCCATGGTCGAAAACCTTCAGGCACGGAATCTGGCTTTTAGCCATGGATTTGTCCGTGGAAGAAAGCTTGTTATGTAGTAGTGGCAAACACAGAGATTTTTTTCCTGGGTCCCCACAACCTGGGTACGTCCAATCCCCAACCTCCCTTGAGCTTTAGCCCACTATTGCAAAACCTGCAATACATGTACATAACTCCACTTGCTAGGATTTCCTAACCACCTAGTTACACCTTAACTAGGAATTTCAAACCAACAAAAAAACAGTCCCTTTCACTAGGGAATACAACAACTTAGCAATGCCTTCTCGAAAGGCTTCCAAATCATTTGAAGATAATCGTTACACCCTTTAGATCATATAGGCAATATATGGAGCTTTGTGTTTATGATTGGCTATAAAGAAAAATCAAAGCTTTTTGATCTTAAAAATAATGTAAGTGAAGCACAAAAAGATCAAAAGAAACTTGAAGTAAATCTCTTGAAAAATGGAAGAGATTGAAATCAAGCTTAAACAGAGGCAAAAAAAACTATATAAAAAGATCAGCAAATATTTGCAGAAAAGAATTAAAAATTTGGCCAAAAGAGAGCTTGGTAAAGAATGAGAGCTTTGAGAAATTACTTGAAAATAATAGAAAATTGCTCAAATATTGATACAAAAAATCTAAATTCTCTGGTATTTATAGAAGAGAAAAACATTTCAAATCGTGCTTAAGAATCACTCCTCCAACGGCTAGAAACGAATAACTAGTTCAAATAAATTGTGTTTTCCTGTAAAAAACTGCCATTTGACTCAGATAGTTGGCGATCTCCAGGAGATAGTCTGCTATATTTTTCAGATAGTCGACTGTTACAGGGTGATAGTTGTAACGGTCGCTTCCCGACCTATGAATTTCTACGTGTACGTACGTTTTTCGTACTCGTATTTTATATGGCCTCTTCTTGACTTCGGTATATACAATGTGATATGCCGTTGTGACCATATGGAAGTGTAGAATTCTATGGTAATTTTTGGGAACGTCATTTCACGGCTCGATTTCTCGCAAAGTAGCTTTGAATGGAAGGGCGTTTTGGTCTTTTGGTTCCAACACTCAGTTCCTGATTTTATAAGAATTCTCGGTAGGTGTAGCACACGGCCAGACCCCGTAGCCCCGTATTTCTCGTCTCTGCGATCGTCCGGTATTTTCGGATTATTTTTCCGAAGCCCATAGTGGGAATTTTTCCCTAATCAATTTCCAACCCTTGTTTAACCCTAATCAATTTAAAATTCAAACTTGAAATCAAATCTTAATCTAGATCCACAATTGTCTCATACGTATGAGTGGTTATTATTCTTTCCTATCCCCACCCTCTTTTCCCCCTACTTGCACCCACACTATCACTCTCTCTCTCCCGCAACTATCTAAAACCCTAGAGATCTTTAGCAATTAACCTTCACTTTTAAACCCTATCATGCTAGCACCTAGGGCTAAGCCCTCTCCCAGCTGCCACAAATTACGCCTGTGCAAAAAACCCAAGGCCAAAACTTTCTCAGCCGCCAACTCCTATATCTCGAAACCCTAGTTCCCCCTCAGCCGCCGGCTCTTCTCCACGGCGACCCCTTCATCACCGGCGCAGATCTCCTCAGCCGCTCAATACCAGTCACAGCTCGCCTCGGCTGCCTCTTCGCGCAATAGGAGATCAGCAGCAGCCCTAGCTGCTGCTGCCTGTTCGGCATCGCCCCGCCTGTTCGACGCTGTCCCGCGGCCTCCCCAGTCACGGCCGCCCCCTCACAGCACCCCCTACAGCTGCGCAGCCGACCCCCCTCAAAATCCGACCATCCTCTCTTGAACATCGGTACTGTCGCTCCCCAGGCCACCGGATATACTGTTGCTCCGGCCATCATTTGGCAGCAGACCTTGCGGCCACCTCCTTCCCTCCTCCCCGCACCACCAGGCTCCGGCTCTATCTCTCCCTCCTTATACATCCGGCAGCCCCAGATTTGACAGCAGCCCGTGCGCGTGTAGCAGCTGTCGCATGAACTTTCCCCGTGTGCGCGCCTCTGTTTTTCGCCGGCCACCCTCGACTGTTGGCGCACCCTCATGGCAGACCTCCCTCCGACCAAGACAAGTCACTGGCCCCTCTAAACCATCGAGCAACCTCTGATCCGAGCCCCATTTAGTTTCCGACAATCTCCATTGCTCCGACGATGTCTTCCTCCATTTACATTACACCAAAACTGTCAACCTGCCCCTTGCTATCCGTACACGTCCCACGATAGCCCAGTGTGCCCTAGTAGCCTTACATGCCGCAGATCTCACGGCCTCCCGATGTCGTGACATGTTACCGCTACTGTCGCCAAAGCCGTTCGTAGCGCTACTCACAAATGAGGCAGACCCGAAGTCATTACCGTTCGCTACGCTACCCGCAGCCGTGACGATCCCGAGATGACTCTTACTACGCTACCCGCAGTCGAGGATGCGAGCATCGCTACTGTTTCTAGGCCCGACGTCAGACTCGTGCGCGTTCTTCGCACCAGGTTAGTCGCCTAACGTGTAGTAATAACCCACCGGTAGCTCATCAAAACCTAATCTAAAATTGGTCAACGTGAACTAAATTTATTTTCAGCAACTGTAAAACGTTGGCCACCGTAGGAAAGATCGACGAACGGACAAATTTTCTGTGCACGTAGGATAGACGTCGATCTAGACTGAACAAAATATTAAAACGTGACTTTTTGACTGTTAGGGTAGTCCCGCCAATTTTAGAAACAAACCCTAATAGGATGGATGAAAAACGCGACCTGACACCGTCGCCGTGACCCTGTTTCAGACGGACTACCGCAGACGCGACGCTTAGATGGGACGCTCCGGACGGACGACACACTCGCCACCGCAGGCAAGTGTACTCACTTGTACCTTCGGCCGTGTTTAGGCCTTAGACTTTTAGCACTGTTAAAATATGAACAAAGAGAACCGGACGTGAAATGATAGCGTCTGGGACGCCCCTTGACAGCTTAGACTTGACGACGAAGTCTAAGCGCAACAACAACATTTGACATCTTAGGGTTTTCTTGTGTGTGCGTGCGTGTGGACCCCCTAGAAGAACCATCCATGTCTTGTCATGTCGTGTCTTGTTTTGCACAGCCTGCGGGTAATAGGGCACTCACCAATGAGTGAGTGATCCCTTGTACGGATACACAGCCTGCGGGCTATAGGGCACTCACCAGTGAATGAGTGATCCCTTGTACGGATACACCGCCTACAGGCAATAGGGCACTCACCAAGCTAGAGTGAGTGATCCCTTGTACGGACTTGTCTTCAGCACTTGGGTTGGGGTAGGGTTGAGCGTGCGCACGGGGAGAGGGTCTGATCCCACTCGAATCGTAAGGCGTGAACCCTTCGAGTCGCATGTGTCTTGTCTTGTCCTGTCTCGTCTTATCTTGTCTTGTCTTGTCTTGTCCCGTTTAGGTTAGTCCTGTAGTCGGTAGCACACGCTACGGCTACAACGTGTCGAGTTTACTTTTCCTGCTTCGTTTACTTTCTTTAAATGCCATGTTAAAACCTCAGCATGTTAATCAACCAGTAAATTGTTGTTTTAAATTAAAATACACTTGCAGTAGAGTCTAACGTTTCTGTGTAGACTTTACCTGACGTACAGTTCCTTTTCTCTTGGGTGTTGTACGTCAGGTGTTGAGCTAGAGCACGTGTACGAGGCGG
Organism: Scilla litardierei; assembly: GCA_030789695.1. Taxonomy (NCBI): domain Eukaryota; kingdom Viridiplantae; phylum Streptophyta; class Magnoliopsida; order Asparagales; family Asparagaceae; genus Scilla; species Scilla litardierei. Next base: position 709,421,258 of record CM061142.1, read on the forward strand.
ACATTCATTAGTATGCGTAGCCAGAGGACGCCGACCCGGAGTACGTACCTGACAGGGACCAGACATAGACGTTTCCCACCGTTGCGGACTTCCAGAGGTTACTACTTTTTGGTCTGGATGAATAGCACCACTTTACTCTCTGCCTAGGTTGGGTGCTTCGCACTATCAGTTTCCTTTTCTGCAGATTGTTGGCATGCTTAGGTTTCTCTTATTAGATTTGTCATATGCTGGATATTATCTTAATTATTAAAATGAATGCATCTTTTTTCTTCTGTACTTTTGTTGTTCCAGACTTTATAAATGCAAGAACCTAAAATTTTTAAATGGTACCCTTACAGACGCTTATTGGGTCCGAGCTTCACAGCTCCGGCCTAAGCGGGCCTTAGTCACGTTTCGCTTCCGTCGTTTTGGGAAGCGGGGCATGACAGGTTTTAGTGGTGGGCCATGCAGGTCATGCAAAAGTTCGGAACAATAAGAGTACCGCATTCATTTAATATCCATGTACAAGTCTAAATTAGGTTTTCCCAGTCTTAGATGGAAGGAAGACTTAGATAGACATCCAGGTTTGAAAGTCTGAAGCCTTGGTTAAGATTTAGTCATCCTCATCTTAGGATACCTTGGTAGCCCCACTTGACTCTGACCGTGTTAGATTTCTAGAGCCCTTCTTTTAGTCGTTCGCTCGGGTCCATCAACTTCGGGCTCAGTAGAACGTAACCTTGATTCTCTTAGGAACCTTTTTCTGAGATCCTAATTTCAGTCTAGCTCATTAGGAAGTCTTAGTGCTGAGTTCTCCTGATCTTTAGACGGCCCGATAATTAGAATCCCTGACTTCTAGCATCTTTCTGATCATTACACTTCTGTGTCATTGACCGTAGGATTCCACCGTGGCTTTTCATGGGTCATCTCCTAGTCATATTTAAGTTTGGATCATTCGATTCTTTTCATTGCCCCTGAATCACGTGATCTGTTCATCGTTAGTCGCCAAACGTTAAATCTTTTCCATTCAGCCTTCTGATCCTTCTAAAGTATTTTCAATATTATTTTTTTCGAATTCCTTCCTTCCCCAGTTTCAATTCTTTGAAAAAAAAGCATGAACTTAGATTTCCTACCTTTCTGTTAACTTGAATGCATTCATTGAATTTCGAAATTTTTCATCAAAAATCTTTAATTACCATCTTATAATGTTTCTAACCTATATCTTTTGAATTTCAGTTTATATATACATATATATACAAATATATAACTTTATTTCCATTTTGATAATTTAATTTACCATTCCTTTCTTTCTATACTATTAAATCTATTTTAACCACTTATCGTACAATACTTTTAGGATATTTTTGGAGCTATAAAAATGACTTCAAATTTTAGTATATCAGTTTTCTAATCATCATATCTGTATTTCAAAAATCTGTTAATAGTGGGCCCTTTGGGTTGTGATGTCGTCGTGGTGCATGTATATAGGTAGATTTTGTGGATCTATATGAGTGTGTTACCTCTAGGATCTTACTGAATGTCCCTTGTGTCATGTGGCATACCCAGTGTGGTCTGTGATATGCGTATGGAGTGGCCTGAATGACGGTATTCATATAGGTATGGATAGTGTTATAGCAGGCAGTTCCTTAGACTTAGTCTTTCGTTCTATTGAATAGCTTATCTTGGCTGCATGTGATTGTATCAAAACTTTTGTTTTCTTTTAAACCAAATATTTAAAGTTTTTGAAACTAGCTCACAAGATCACAAATCACTTATCCTCCCTCATCCATTACCGCAACTCCACACGTTTTTCCAAATGTTTTAAAATATGTCATTGGCCTTAAGTTTTCCTTTCTCTTCTCTTCTTTCTCCCTAAGGAATGTTATGTTTATTGTTATATTATTGGGACTAACTATTATTGTTATAGGATCTTGTGTGCAGGTAGGTATAGTGTGTGATGAGATATGTAATAGCGATGATTAATTGGTTTTGGGGACACAAGGTTATGAGATTAGATTTCTTTGGATGAAAAGAATGAGGTGCCCAAGACTTATTTATAATACCGATGTGTGAAGGACCCAATGGAGAACTCTGATTGGATGAAATTATGTATTGGGAGATGAGTACTTAATTGACCTGAAACTTGGACGAGTGATAGATAAGAGTAGCTAGGACGGGATAGTATGATTTAGAGTGATCATGAGAATGAGTAGAACATTTAAAGCGTCAGGATTTGATTATAAGTTGAGATGAGAAGGCATTGGAGATGTTTCAGAGTGTTTTCTCACTACAATGCGTTGACCGTGGAGAACCCGGTCAACGTGGTCAAGGGGCCCGCTTTGGGTCCCTCGGGGGCTTCGAATCGGTGCAGAAGGGGCGAGGGGAAGCCTCGGCCCTGGTTGAGACGTTCGGCCTCGGACAGACGTGCTCGGCCTCGGCTGGAAGGGGGACGAGGGGTAGCCTCAGTCGCCCGGGTAGATGCACGGCCGTCTGGTGGCGAGGGTGAGTCTCAGACCCGATTAGGACGCTCGGCCTCGGTAGGGCGTGCTCGGCCAAGGAAGGCTGATGGTGAGGGGAAGCCTCACCATCCGGTTGATCGAGTGGTCGGGGAGGGGCGAGGGGTAGCCTCGGCCCGTTGGTCTGTTGTTCACCTGCGTAGACGAGAACGCTTGTCAGGGGGCCGGACCTTGGTTCCGGCCAAATCCCCTCCGATGCCTAAGTCAGATAGAGATCTGAGAAAGGAGGCCCGGCGGAGACGGTCCGACTCGTGAGGAGATCGTGACGGCGTCTCTCGGCGTGAGCGGGGGAGGAAGGAGATGAATTGGGGGAACGAGGTCGTTGATGGAGTACCTTAGGTTTTGTTACCTGAGATGCGGGTCCTTTTCTTCGTCGTCTTCCTGGCCCTTTTGTAGAGCCCCGGCGTGATCGCCTCTGACCCACATCCCACGTCCGCCATTGATCGTGCCCCATCAGTCCCCCCTTGCCGCCGCTCTCTCCGCCCTGCCAGCACCTCCCCATTATCGCTCTTTAGTGGTCGCGCGTCCGGGGGAGTGGTTTTCGCAGGAGTGGGCGAGCGACCAACGGGTTATTGGGGCCGGGTCGGATCGGCGTTCGAGAAGGTCCCTTGTAGGGCCTTTGTCGAATGGGCTTTGAGGACGCAGATGGGCTTTTGACCAGCAGTCGGGCTCCTGGGCTCGTGCTTTACGGGTCTCGGCCAAATAGGCGTAACAATTGCCCCCATCGGTTGGGTTGATCGGCCTTGGCCGGTTCGGCTCGGCCGATGTGACCACTGCCGATTGTGACGAGCTCGCCAGTCGATGCCGACTCATTTATTAGTCATCATCATGAGTTGGCCCGTTCGATGTTTTTAAGGCGCGGGTTCCGAAGCGCCGTCGGCCTTCAGATGCTGCCACGTGTAGCGGCAAGCTTATCCCCGCCGCTCGCGTAGTCGCCTTAAATTCGAGAAGCCGAAGGGTTTGTGAGCCGCCATTGGTGGGGTCGATCAGCCTCGGCTCGCTCGGATCACCCGTTATGTCTCCTGGGATTCCGAGCGGCGCTTCAATCGAGGCGAGGCCATAAATGCAGGTCATGATGAGGCGGATCGATTGGTCTTCAACTGGCGCCAATTTCGGAACGCCGCCGACTCTTCGAGCCTCGCCACGCATTCTTGTCAGGCGCTTCGAATTCTCCCCTGGCGTATAAGATCCCCAGCTGTGTTGATCTCCACTTCTTCTTCGCTCCTCCCGGTATTCAGAGCCTTCAGCGACCCGGAGTTTCCCGTCGCCTTCGCTTCTTTGTCCTCTCCAAAATAGTTGAAAATAGGTAATTCCTCTCTTGCTTTCATCCTATGGCTGCTCTTAGGATAGGCGGTTCTGGCCGGAGGACGAGGGGTCCTCCGGAGTCCGGACGGGACGAACCCCGGCTAGGGGAGTCTGGTTCCCCCGCCGGGAGTCGTTCTCTTCAAGATAAGGGGAAGGAGAAACTTTTTCCGGACTACGCCCGTGATGACGTGGCATTGGCTGCCGTACGGCTTAATGTGCCCCCGGTTGTCCTCCGTACTCCGTCGAGGACCCCTCCTTCGGTGGCCGCGGAGATCCGGGAAAGATATCTCTGCTTCCCATACGAGGTTCGGGTTCCATTCGTCGACGAGCGGATTTGCCTCCCGAGGAGCAATGAGGTCGGCGTCTACGTCGAGATGTTCCGCCTGGGTCTTCGCTTCCCGCTCCATCCCTTCTTCATCCAGGTCATGGAACATTTCACAGTGTCCCTGTGTCAGTTCACCCCGTGTTCGATCGCGGTACTGACGGGTTTCGTAACGCTCTGTTGTACCCGTGGTCTGGAGCCGACTCTCCCCCTTCTCTTCTACTTTTACCAGGCCCAGACGGTCGGTCCGGGGTCATGGCTGCTACTCCGAGCTCGTTCGAGGAGGGAATGCCTGATCGGGTTACCCCGCTGGTCAGGGGATTGGAACTTGGATTATGTCTTCGTGGTCTTCTTGGGCGAGGCCCAGATTCTGACAAGCTGGGGCAGTTCTGTCCATTCTCGCCCGTCGTTAGTTCTCTCAGACGCCGACCGGGCAGCCGCTGCGCTTCTGTTGGCTCTTCCTTTGGAAACGAAGTCCATTTGGTCTTTGCTGGACGTCCTACTCCTGAAGGCCGTCTTGTGGTCTCCTGGTAGGTCGCTTTTTCATCCCCGGATCGCCCTATGACTCATCCTGATTTCGGTCTCCTTTGCAGGGATGGCTGGCCACGAATTCGTCCGTGACGTTGACGAGCTGATCCGTCGTGGAGCCGCTCGGAGCCGAGGTAGTACCTCTGGAAGGGCGCCTCGGAGGACCGTTGAGGAGGAGGTGCGCCGAGCCGAGCCTGCCGTGGGTAAGGTGGTGGCCGCGCCTCCCGCCTCTTCTTCTGGCGATCCCCTTCCGGGGGGTGAGGATGGTGCGAGGCGGAAGCGTTCTCCTCCGGCGCCTTCGGAGCTCCACGGTGGAAAGAAGAGGAAGGAGGACGTGGATCCCTCCGGCCCGGCAGGTTCCGCGCTTCCCGTGGTGACCGCCGGGGATCCTTCGATAGCTCTGCCAGCCACCCCCCTCGCAGCGTCTTCGCCCGTATCACCAGGGGTCGGGGCCTTGTTGGCGAGCGACTTGGCTTCGATTGTCGTCCCTGGGAGTTCGATGTTTGCTGACCGAGCAGTGGCCCAGCAGGTTGCCGAGGTCTCCGTCCCTCCCCGGGACCGCAGCCTCCTCAAGAAGATCCCGGCCGACAAGATGTCGGATTCCTTGGTCTGGATCCTCCAACAGGTTCGGTTATCTTGCTATCCTCTCTTTCTCTTTATCCTCTTCTTAGCCCATGTCTCGTCTTTTCAGGGTTCAGCGCTCGCTGTGGAGTTGCAGTGTCGAGCCGTCCGCTTGAGGGAGATGGAGGAGTCTTCCATGAGGGCTTAGGAGCGGGCCGGGGCGACCGAGGTGGCCATGATGGAGGCCCAGATGGAGTCTCGGCACCTCGCCCTCCGTGTGGCTGCGTTGGAGGGGCAAGTGGGTGACCTTGAGGGAAAGCTAGGGGATGCTCATCAGTCGGCTGAGGAAGCGGCGGAATCGTTCCGTCTGGAGAGGGAGGAGCTTCAGAGGGAGCTGTCGGACCGGCGTCAGGTAATGCGGCTGGCGGAGGAGGTCGAGAAGGGCGTCGTCGAGACCCTGGGGAAGGAGATCTTCGAGGTTCTCAGGGGGGCCTTCGGTAAGTATATAGACATCATCGCCCCCCGGATCGTCGAAGTCGTCCAGTCTTCCTTCCGGGAATGTGCGGAACGTGTCCGGCAAGCCCCTCCGCCAGTCGAGTCCCCTCGCTCCGAGCAGGGCGAAGTGCCCGAGGATGTGTCCTCCCGAGCTCGGGCTCCTTAAGCAGTCCCTCCCAGCCTTATCCTCAAATTTTTAAGCATCCGCTTCGCTTTGGGCCAGTCTACTTGAAATGGATCCCCGGCCCCCGCCCTCTCCTTCAGCCCCGCGGCCAACAATTGCTGGTTGCATGGCCGCTAGCTTGGGTCACCTACTCTGGGTCTTTTGTCAACCAATTTTGCTTTGTCGGTGTCGATCTGAACTCTGTCATTTGTCGCGAGTAGACTGTTTGTAGGGTGTTCCCTTCGCCTTGATCCCCTGTAAATAAGACGCATTTTTGTACTCGGGTTAACTATTATAAATGAAATCGACTTACTTGGAATTTTTGTGTACTTGGCGTTGTTGCCTTGTTCTTGGCTTGGGAATGGACGAAACTGGCGTTGGCTGGGGGTATTCTCCCCAGACTTAGGGGCGCAGGAGTCGGTCAGCGAGGGCGAAGCTTCTCGACTTAGGACCGGTTGGCGTCCGTGCCTCCTGGGGAAACTGCCCCCAGACTTATGAGCGCCGGAGTCGGTCGGCGAGGGCAAAGCTCCTCGGCTTAGGACCGGTCGGCGTCCGTGCCTGCTGGGGGAATTGCCCCCAGTCTTATGAGCGCCGGAGTCGGTCGGCGAGGGCAAAGCTCCTCGGCTTAGGACCAGTCGGCGTCATGCCTGCTGGGGGAGTCGCCCCCAGACTTATGAGCTCTGGACTCGGTCGACGAGGGCCAAGCCCTTCGGCTTAGGACCGGTCGGCGTCCGTGCCTGCTGGGGGAATCGCCCCCAGACTTATGGGAACTGGAGTCGGTCGGCGAGGGCAAAGCTCCTCGGCTTAGGACCGGTCGACGCCCGTGCTTTGCCGGGGGAGTCGCCCCCAGACTTATGTGCACTGGGGTCGGTCGGCAAGGCCCAAGCTCCTCGGCTTAGGACCGGTCGGCGTCCGCGTCTGCTGGGGGAATTGCTCCCAGACTTATGAGTGCCGGAGATAGTCGGTGAGGGCAAAGCTCCTCTTCCTCCTCCAGTGAGGCGGCGGTCCCCGGCCTTTTGCGTTACTGGCGACATGTCAACTCCGTCAGAATTTTAAATAAAGACAATAAAAAGAAGGCGTTTGTACTCTCATGGGTCCAGTTGGACCGGTACATTTGGAGGAAACGGAAAAGGGGAAATGAAGCTAAACAGAGGGATGTAAAACTAGATATCTCCCTCATACTTAGGCTGCCCCCCGGGGGGAAGGATGTTGCCTGCTCACTCTATGATGCGGAGGGGGCCTTGGATGGTGTTGATCTTCTTCCCCTTGTCCGGCTGTGTGGAGGTCCCTTCTCCATGGGCCGGCTCGTCGGCCTGATTCCTGGCGTGCCCTCGGCTCATCAGCTTCTCAATGTCCTTCTTCAAATGCCAGCAAACTTCCGTGTCGTGACCATCGTCCTTATGGTACTTACAGTACTTCTCCCTGTTCTTCCCGCCTCTTTTAGCCTTCGGCGGGGGGCGATCAGCTCGCTCTTCCTTCTGTACTTGGGCGAGAATGGCATCTGGGGTGGTGTCCCTCGCGCTTTCTCCCCGTTGCCTGTTCCTTTGTCTCTTTTCGGTCCGGTATCCTTCGGGGCTTGCTCGTCCGCCGTCGCCACGCTTGGTCCCTCGAGCGGTTTTTCCTGCATCCTCGGCCAAGGCCTCCTCGGTCAGCATAAAGCGCTCGGCCCTTGCCATGATCCCGGGGAGGTCCTTTGGGGGGTCGTTGTGCAGGGACTTCTTGAGGCCCCTGTGGCGAAGCCCTTTCTTAAGAGCCGTCTGGACCACCAGGTCGGGTGGGTTGTTCACGTTTATCCTTTCCGCATTGAAGCGGCGCATGAACTGTCGGAGTGGTTCGGCCGGGCCTTGTACTATGTTGAACAGATGTTCAGCACCAGGTTTGATCAGCCTCCCCGCCATGAACTGTTTGCAGAACAACTGGGCGAGTTGTTCGAAGCTGTCGATGGAGCGGCCGGGCAGGCTGTGGTACCAGATCCTCGCCGCTCCCCTGAGAGTAGAATAGAAGCCCCGGCAAAGCAGGTCATCGTCAGCTCCCTGGAAGGCCATGTCCCCCTCGTAGTCCATCACGTGGTGCACCGGGTCTCCTATTCCATCGTACTTCCCCAGCACCGGGATCCGGAATCGGGAGGGGACCCGTGCGTCGGTTATTCTCCGTGACAAGGGGCATCGATCTCCATGGATGCCTCCGGGGATGCGGTACTCGCCTGCCTCTGGATCGACCGGGGGTGGGGGTACCACCGGCGCCAGCGGGGCTGGCTCCGCAGCCTTCGCCACGCTGGGGGCCGGGCTGTCCCGACGTTCCCGACTCCTCCTGCGGGAGCTCCTGCTCCGCCGCGATCGGTCTCTCGAGTGGTGTCGTTCGCTTCTACTGCGGCGGGACGACCGCGATCGATGAGACGAGGCCGTCCTTGATTCTCCATCCGTCCCTTCGATCTCTCTTCGGCTCCTTTCACGATTGGGTGAGGAGGCGCGTGACCTCGCCTGACGAGAGCCGGACAGCGTGAACCGACGCTCCATGTTCGGTTTCCGGGTCCCGTGGTCGTCGACCACGACGGACCGCAAGTGTGGGGGACCCCCCGCCCATCGATGGCTGTCGTCCAACGTGCCTCCGTTGGGTGGCGCAGGGCCGACGAGCTGCTGCACCGTTGCGACCAACGTCTGGAGGCTCGCGTTGGTCTCCTGAGCTAGGGCGCGGAGCTGTCCCTGCGTGGCCAGTTCTGAGCCGCCGGCTTCTTCGGTGGAGAGGGTGGGGTGGCCGCTGACGGGTGTGTCCTCGGGATTGCCGTTTGTTGTGCAATTCCCCTCCTCTGGGATGGGGGGCATGCGCTTCCTCCCATTACTGGCTCGTGCCATTGTTGGTGTGGTTTGCTTCTTCGTGAGACGGTTTCTCGTTCCCACAGACGGCGCCAGATGTTTCAGAGTGTTTTCTCACTACAATGCGTTGACCGTGGAGAACCCGGTCAACGTGGTCAAGGGGCCCGCTTTGGGTCCCTCGGGGGCTTCGAATCGGTGCAGAAGGGGCGAGGGGAAGCCTCGGCCCTGGTTGAGACGTTCGGCCTCAGACAGACGTGCTCGGCCTCGGCTGGAAGGGGGACGAGGGGTAGCCTCAGTCGCCCGGGTAGATGCACGGCCGTCTGGTGGCGAGGGTGAGTCTCAGACCCGATTAGGACGCTCGGCCTCGGTAGGGCGTGCTCGGCCAAGGAAGGCTGATGGTGAGGGGAAGCCTCACCGTCCGGTTGATCGAGTGGTCGGGGAGGGGCGAGGGGTAGCCTCGGCCCGTTGGTCTGTTGTTCACCTGCGTAGACGAGAACGCTCGTCAGGGGGCCGGACCTTGGTTCCGGCCAAATCCCCTCCGATGCCTAAGTCAGATAGAGATCTGAGAAAGGAGGCCTGGCGGAGACGGTCCGACTCGTGAGGAGATCGTGACGGCGTCTCTCGGCGCGAGCGGGGGAGGAAGGAGATGAATTGGGGGAACGAGGTCGTTGATGGAGTACCTTAGGTTTTGTTACCTGAGATGCGGGTCCTTTTCTTCGTCGTCTTCCTGGCCCTTTTGTAGAGCCCCGGCGTGATCGCCTCTGACCCACGTCCCACGTCCGCCATTGATCGTGCCCCATCAGTCCCCCCTTGCCGCCGCTCTCTCCGCCCTGCCAGCACCTCCCCATTATCGCTCTTTAGTGGTCGCGCATCCGGGGGAGTGGTTTTCGCAGGAGTGGGCGAGCGACCAACGGGTTATTGGGGCCGGGTCGGATCGGCGTTCGAGAAGGTCCCTTGTAGGGCCTTTGTCGAATGGGCTTTGAGGACGCAGATGGGCTTTTGACCAGCAGTCGGGCTCCTGGGCTCGTGCTTTACGGGTCTCGGCCAAATAGGCGTAACAGGAGATAACACGACATGTTGAGATGGATGAGATGTTAGGAATACGGATTTAATATGATTAGGAGATTATATGATAGGGGTAATGATAGATGTGGCCGATGGTTCATTGATTATGGAGGATTAATTTATGAGTTAATATGATGGAGAATGTATTGGGGGCGAGATGATTGATGACTGGTAGACGATAATGTGGATCTATAATCAGGTGCTAGGATGTGATTCTAGTTGTAGCATTAGCCAGTGGAGAGACAAGTTATGATGGATTAGTTGAGGAACGTTGTTTGAAGTTATAGGATTAGAGATCATTATGTGGAATATGGAGTTATAGGCATGAGTGTATATAGATATTAATATTATTAGTATAAGTGCTTCCGAGGACGGAATCATTTCTAAGGTGGGTAGAATGTAACGGTCGCTTCCCGACCTTATGAATTTCTACGTGTACGTACGTTTTTCGTACTCGTATTTTATCTGGTCTCTTCTTGACTTCGGTATATACGATGTGATATGCCGTTGTGACCGTATGGAAGTGTAGAATTCTATGGTAATTTTTGGGAACATCATTTCACGGCTCGATTTCTCGCAAAGCAGCTTTGAATGGAAGGGCGTTTTGGTCTTTTGGTTCCAACACTCAGTTCCTGATTTTATAATAATTCTCGATAGGTGTAGCACGCGGCCAGACCACGTAGCCCCGTATTTCTCGTCTCTGCGATCGTTCTGGTATTTTTGGATTATTTTTCCGAAGCCCGTAGCGGGACTTTTTCCCTAATCAATTTCCAACCCTTGTTTAACCCTAATCAATTTAAAATTCAAACTTGAAATCAAATCTTAATCTAGATCCACAATTTTCTCATACGTATGAGTGGTTATTATTCTTTCCTATCCCACCCTCTTTTCCCCCTGCTTGCACCCACACTATCTCTCTCTCTCTCTCTCTCTCTCTCTCTCTCTCTCTCTCTCTCTCTCTCTCTCCCGCTCTCCCGCTCTCCCGCTCTCCCGCCACTATCTAAAACCCTAGAGATCTTAGCAATTAACCTTCACTTTTAAACCCTATCATGCTAGCACCTAGGGCTAAGCACTCTCCCAGCCACCACAAATTACCCCTGTGCAAAAACCCCAGGGCCAAAACATTCTCAGCCGCCAATTCCTATATCTCGAAACCCTAGTTCCCCCTCAGCCACCGGCTCTTCTCCATGGTGACCCCTTCATCTCCGGCGCAGATCTCCTCAGCCACCCAACGCCCGTCACAGCTCGCCTCGGTTGCCTCTTCGTGCAGCAGGAGATCAGCAGCAGCCCTAGCTGCTGCTGCCTTTCAGGCCGTCGCACGGCCTGTTCGGTGCCACCCCGCGGCCTCCCCAGTCACGGCCTCCCCCTCACGGCACCCCCCTACAGCTGCGCCGCCGACCCCCTCAAAATCTGACCATCCTCTCTCGAACACCGGTAACGCCGCTCCCCAGGCCGTCGGATATATTGTTACTCCGGCCATCATTTGGTAGCAGACCTTGCGGCCACCTCCTTCCCTCCTCCCCGCACCACCAGGCTCCGACTCTATCTCTCCCTCCTTATACATCCGGCAGCCCCAGATCTGACAATAGCCCATGCGTACGCAGCAGCTGTCGAAGGAACTTTCCCAGCGCGCATGCATTTGTTTGTCGTCGGCCACCCTCGACTGTCGGTGCACCCTCATGGCAGACCTCCCTCCGACCAAGACAAGTTGCTGGCCCCTCTAAACTGCCGAGCAACCTCTGATCTGAGCTCCATCTAGTTGCCGGCGATCTCCATTGCTCCGGTGATCTCCATTGCTCCGGCGATGTCTTCCTCCCTTGACATCACACCAAAACTGTCAACCTGCCCCTTGCTATCCGCACACGGCCTACGGTAGCCCCGTGTGCCCTAGTAGCCTCACATGCCGCAGATCTCACGGCCTCCCGATGTCGTGACCTGTTACCGCTACCGTCGCCAAAGCCGTTCGTAGCACTACTCACAAACGAGGCAGACCCGACGTCATTACTGTTCGTTGCGCTACCCGCAGCCATGACGATCCCGAGACGACTCTTACTGTGCTACCCGCAGTCGAGGATGCGAGCACCGCTACTGTTTCTTGGCCCGACGTCAAACTCTTGCGCGTTCGTCACACCAGGTTAGTCGCCTAACGTGTAGTAAGAACCCACCCGTAGCTCATCAAAACCTAATCTAAAATTGGTCAACGTGAACTAAATTTATTTTCAACATCTATAAAACGTTGACCACTATAAGAAAGATCGACGAATGGACAAATTTTCTGTGCACGTATGGTAGACGTCGATCTAGACTGAACAAAATATCAAAACGTGACTTTTTGACTGTTAGGGTAGTCCCGCCAATTTTAGAAACAAACCCTAATAGGATTGATGAAAAACACGACCTAACATTGTCACCGTGACCCGTGTCAGACGGACTACCGCAGACGTGACGCTTGGACGGGACGCTCCGGACGGACGACACACTCGCCACCGCAGGCAAGTGTACTCACTTGTACCTTCGGCCGTGTTTAGACCTTAGACTTTTAGCAATGTTAAAATGTGAACAAAGAGAACTAGACGTGAAATGATAGCGTCCGGCACGTCCCTTGATAGCTTAGACTTGACAACGAAGTCTAAGTGCAACAACAACATTTGACATCTTAGGGTTTTCTTGTGTATGCGTGCGTGTGGACCCCCTAGAAGAACCATCCATGTCTTGTCTTTTCGTGTCTTGTTTTGCATAGCCTGCGGGCAATAGGGCACTCACCAGTGAGTGAGTGATCCCTTGTACGGATACACAGCCTGCAGACAATAGGGCACTCACCAGTGGGTGAGTGATCCCTTGTACGGATACACAGCCTGTGGGCAATAGGGCACTCACCAGTGAGTGGGTGATCCCTTGTACGGATACAGAGCCTGCGGGCAATAGGGCACTCACCAATCTAGAGTGAGTGATCCCTTGTACGGACTTGTCTTGTGCACTTGGGTTGGGGTAGGGTTGAGCGTGCGCACGGGGAGAGGGTCTGATCCCCCTCGAACCGTAAGGCGTGAACCCTTCGAGTCACACATGTCTTGTCTTGTCATGTCTCGTCTTGTCATGTCTTGTCTTGTCTTCTCTTGTCCTGTTTAGGTTAGTCCCGTAGTCGGTAGCACACGCTACGGCTACAGTGTGTCGAGTTTACTTTTCCTGCTTCGTTTACTTTCTTTAAATGCCATGTTAAAATCTCAGCATGTTAATCAACCAGTAAATCGTTGTTTTAAATTAAAATACACTTGCAGTAGATTCTAACGTTTCTATGTAGACTTTACCTGACGTACAGTTCCTTTTCTCTTGGGTGCTGTACATCAGGTGTTGAGCCAGAGCACATGGACGAGCCGGACATTCCGGAGTACGCGGAGCCAGAGGATGCCGACCCGGAGTACGTACCTGACAGGGACCAGACTTAGACTTTCCCCACCGTTGCGGACTTCCAAAGGTTACTACTTTTTAGTCTGGGTGAGTAGCACCACTTTACTCTCTGCCTAGGTTGGGTGCTTCGCACTATTAGTTTTCTTTTCTGCAGATTGTTGCCATGCTTAGGTTTCTCTTATTAGATTTTTCATATGCTGGATATTATCTTAATTATTAAAATGAATGCATCCTTTTCCTTCTGTACTTTTGTTGTTCCGGACTTTATAAATGCAAGAACCAGAAATTTTTAAATGGTACCCTTACAGACGCTTATTGGGTCCGAGCTTCACAGCTCCAGCCTAAGCGGGCCTTACTCACGTTTCGCTTCCGTCGTTTTAGGAATCGGGGTGTGACAATAGTCGGTTACTATAGTCCAAAGAGTTCTAGATCAAAATCTTCATCTAGATAGTCGGTTATCAGGTGTGGTTAGTCAGCTATTCTATGATACATGAGTTTTTCTCTATAAAATCACTTTGAAATTATTTAAAAGTAATTATATACTAATTTAAAATATTTTAAAATATTTTAAAATATTTAAAACCATTTTCCTAAGATTTTTGTGTGTTTGTGGCTCCAAGATAATGGCTTTGACATACTAAACTCTTACTTGCATAAATTCTACATTATGAGCTCTTTAGTCTAGTCTTGATTGTCTTTGGGCCATAGAGTCTTCATTTTGGTCTTCACTTGAGTCTTCATTAGCTCGATGTCTTGACTCTAGAAATAGCTCCACGAGCATGGCTTCAATGTCTTAGTTTTCGAGCTACGCCACGTCTTAGTTTCTTCATGGCTATGTTACATTGTTTATTTCCTACATAATTAAATTAAATCATTAATACATATATCATTTGTGAACATCATCAAAACTCTTCTGTGGTGGGTCTCAATATTCGAATAACCTCTACTCCTCTAATATTCATTACAATGATGATGGTATCATCGTGTGATGCTTGAATTCTGTTAAGATTCTTATCAATAAAGCCAATTTCCCTTTGGGACATTTTAGAGTATTTGCAGGAGGTGCTACAACATGCACCCCCTTGCATACCACTTCATGATAGAAATGGATCATTTACATATGCATAGCCTGTAATGCCCCTATGCATGATATACTTACTATATTGTGTGTGTAGTTGCATGCATGTAGGTATAGTAGTGAAGTATTTGGATTCCTATTTGGTGTGTATGTTTTGCTTTATGTAATGAGCTTGGTATTGGGGTGATTGCATGAATATATATGGATATATATATGAAGTGTATTGGCTAGTTGTTTTGTATTGGATATTTGCATTGAAGATTATTAGTGAATATTTGTATTGGATATTTATGTTGTAGGTAATGGATATTTGTATGTGTATATGGATGTATAAGTGTTGAATTATGCTAATGATTATTATGTAAGAAATATTATTGGCAATATTTTGCAAGAAAATATTAGTTGTATGCTTATAGTAAATTTATATGTAGAGATATGAATGAATGTTAAAATGATTATATCTTAATGAATATTTGGATGAATTGATATGTATGGTAGTGAATATTATGAGTAGTGTATACTTTGGTGTATGTTTATTATGAAGTATGAGAGTTTTTGTAATTATTTTGCAATATTGTGAAGTATGGGGTGTTTTGTGCAAAAAGGGGGCTTATTCTTTTTCTTTCCACATCTTTCTCTCTTTCTCTAGATCTCTCTTTTCCCTTCCCCTTCCCAAAACTGAACCAAACCAGACATGAAAAAAAAATCTGCGAAATTCTGTATAAAATGAGAGAAAATGAGAAGAAAAAGAAAGAAAAAGAAGAGGAGAAAGAAGGAGAAGAAACCCTAACTATTTCCCCTTTATTCTCTATCATCTTTAACCCTTTTCCTTCAACTTCCATGGCCAAATACCTTCCCCAAAACAGTCCAGACCTGGACAATTTCTGTTCATGCTCGTCTCCTTCAATTTCTAGCCCAAATTCCTTTTTTCATGCTTCTTTTGAGTCCTAATGTTAGATAGATGTATATGGGGGAGTTTGGAGTTAGAAGGAGGTGATTTCAAGGCCTAGGATGATGAATTTTGGAGTGATGATGCTCAAATACGGGATTCTTGGAGCTAGGTGGGTTCTTGGAGGATTTCTTGGTGAAAGCTCATCATTTGAGGTAGGAAACCCTCTCCATATAGTTTGTTATTCAAAAATTTCATCCAAGCATGCTAAAAGTTTATCTTTAATTATGGTGATGCATTTCTTTTCATGCTAGTTGGTTTATTCATGCTATGAAATTGCTTAACACCTTCTCAAGTTGTTAATTTGCTATTGGTTTATGTTGATTTCAATTGAATTAATAAATATGTTGTGATGCCATCCATGTGTATGTAGAAATGACTATGAGATGAAAGTTGTCATCTTGCTTTTAGTTTATGTTGAATCCATTGAATAAATGATTATGCTCATTGTGACATCCAAGTGTTTGAGAAAATGTCTACATGTAGTTAAGTATGAAAAGAGTGCTATGTGTCGAAAGCTATGGTTGTGCAATTATATGTGTTGAAAAGAGAACCTTGTTGAAATTATATGTGTTGGAAAGAGAAAAGGTGGGAGTGGTAATTATTACAAAGATGTAAATTTGTGGACATTGGCTTGAAATTATGTAACATGGAAGTGGGATTCTAGTGCCATGCATATTTGGAGGATGGTGGAATCTATGGCATGGATTTATGTGGGAGTTGTTATATTAAAGTGGTTAGTTGTTATGTTGGAATGATGTGGTTATGGTGATGGGCATGGAACAAGGTGCATGACCCTTATGTGAGAGTTATGAAATGAAAAGAAAGCCCCTAAATGAAGCCATGCCATGATGACCATATTGTCCACTTATGTATGACACTATTAGCATATCACCATGTTAATACTAATTGTAATAATCTAAAGCAATGTATGAAATGTTGGTTTGTTGTAGTTATTTTTTTTGCATGTGAATCCTTGTGCTTTTAATGCAACATGTCACTTTGTAGTTGCCATTACATTTTTGCTTCTGTTCACCCTTATGTCATTTTGTGAGATGCCATGGCATGCTAACCATGGAAGCTTTATGATATTTTTTATGTTTCATTTCATATCGTCATGACATGCCAGCCTGCATTATAACATTGAAACATATGGCATATAATAATTGCATTCATGCATTGAATAATATGCTACATGGAGATGGGCAATTCCTACTGGGTCACGCGTTGACGTGCCCCCGTTGATTTTTCAGGTAATTGGCAGTTGGAGATCCTTGGGATTGGAGCTGGATGCTTTGGGTAATTTAGAGTGTTGAGTTGAACTCATGGGTGTAATTGATGTATAATGGTGTATTCATAATAATGTAATTGATTTCCTTATGTATGAATGAAATATTCCTTGTTGTTATGAATAGGACCCATTGGGCCTATTGGGTATCCACCCACATGAGTACCCATGTTGTGAAGGGAATTTAGGGAGAAATAGGTGTAGGGGGTTAAGAGCCCCCTACACGTGTATTTATAACTTTCAATAGTGGGTTGGATACCCAATTGGCCCAATGGGCCTATTCATAACACTTCCCCTTATCCAATCAACATTGAAATAAGAGGTGGATTCTTCAGGATCCGAGTTAAGGTAACTGTCTTGTTAAAGAAAGAACAGTTAACCCATAACTTCCCCTGTTTTGGGGATGTGTCTAGGGGTGGATACTTCAGGATCCAGAGTCAACGAGGTTGCCTCGTCAAAACCTTGACTACGGAAAACCCAGTGGGAAAAAACCTGTAGCCAAGGGAAAAGAGTACAACTCTGCAGTTGACTCCCCCTTATCTGACCAAGCTTCAGGCTTGCAGATTTCCTATGAATCTATACATCAGTCTCCTATGTATCTATGAGTTCATAGTTCTCTCATCCTGACCCAGTTTACATTTACTCACTCTCCTCATCCCAATCCCATATACAAGTTTCTCAAAGATACTAGTAGGAAGGGATTTGGTAAGAAAATCCGCCAAGTTATTACATGATTGGATCTTCTGTACCTCAATCTGCTTTTGCTTCTGAAGGTCGTGCGTCCAGAAGAACTTGGGGGAGATATGCTTCGTCTTGTCACCTTTGATGTAGCCGTCCTGTAGCTGGGCTATACATGCTGCATTGTCTTCATGGAGTGTAGTGGGTGCAAGAACGCCGGTCGTCAGGCCGGTGGAGGTGAGTATGTGCTGGATCATCGAGCATAGCCAGAAGCATTCCTTGATTGCTTCGAAGATCGCTAGTAGCTCTGAGTGGGTGGATGAGACGGTCGTCATGGTCTGCTTCACAGATCTCCAGGATATGGCAGTGCCGCCATATGTGAACATGTATCCGATCTGAGACTTCTCTGTATGAGGATCGGACCTGTAACTTGCGTCAGCATAACCAACTAAACCAGTTGATGCCCCTTTCCTGTAGAATAGACCTAAGTCTATGGACCCTTGGAGGTAACGCAGAAGATGCTTAACTCCGGCCCAGTACCGCTGTGTAGGTGCAGCACTATATCTGGCTAGTAAGTTTACTGCAAACGCTATGTCAGGGCGAGTGCAGTTAGCCAGGTAAAGGAGTGCACCGATAGCACTTAAATAAGGCACTTCGGGGCCTAGTACTTCCTCCCCCTCTTCCAGCAGCCGGAAGGGGTCTTTGTGTACATCCAATGATCTGACGACCATCGGAGTGCTGAGGGGGTGGCACTTATCCATCTGAAACTTTTTCAATAAGTTCGATGTGTAAGTTGACTGGTGTAATAGGATCCCATCTTTAAGATGCTCTATCTGAAGGCCTAAACAGAATTTTGATTTTCCGAGGTCTTTCATCTCGAAAGTTTCTGTCAGGCTTCTAGAAATCTTTGCGATCTCTTCAGGAGATCCGATGAGGTTTAAGTCGTCTACATAGACGGTTATAATTACAAATCCTGTTGCCTTTGCTCTTATAAAGATGCAAGGACAGACTGGGTCGTTTTTAAATCCTTGCTGTGCAAGGAAGTCGCTCAGTATGTTATACCACATCATTCCAGATTGTTTTAGACCATATAATGATCTTTGCAGTTTCACTGAGTAGATGTCACGTTCTCTCTCTTTTAGTGCTGCAGGCAAAGAATAACCGTCAGGCAATCTCATATAGATGTCTCGGTCTAGGTTGCCATATAGGTATGCAGTAACCACGTCCATGAGTTGCATATCTAAACCCTCTTGTGCTGTTATGCCAATGAAGAATCGGAAGGTGATCGCGTCCATGACCGGGGAGTATGTGGCTTCAAAATCCACCCCAGGACGTTGGGTAAAACCCTGCGCTACAAGCCTTGCTTTGTAGCGTACGATCTCATTCTGTTCATTTCGTTTTCTAACAAATACCCATTTATAACCCACAGGTTTTACACCTTTTGGTGTCTGGACTATTGGTCTGAAGACCTTGCGTTTGGTGAGTGAATCCAACTCCACTCCTATTGCCGCTTTCCACTTTGGCCAATCATCTCTGCTTTGACATTCTGTTAGAGAGCGTGGTTCAATATCATCGTCGCAGTACGCGACGTTGATGGCAATATTACACGCAAATGTGTCATCTATTGTTGTGCTTTTTCTGTCCCAATACTCCCCAGTTCGTACATAGTGTATCGATACTTCATTTTCTCCCGGTTTTTCCTCTTCATGAGAGTTTGGGAGAGATGGGGTAGCAGGGCTTAAATTAGCATCATGTGGTGGTATTTGTTTACCATTGCCAAGGGTCCTACTCTTTCGAGGGACTTGGTCCTTGGATCCCGGTGGTCGTCCTCTCTTTTTGAGAGGTCCAACCATTTCTGCTGCAGGCGGATTTCATCCATTTTGCGGCATGTCAATCCTAGCTGGAGTGTTAGCAGCAGGGACGTGTGATTTGACAATCTTCTGGTTGTCAGTAAATTTGTCCGGCAAGAGATGGACAGTGTTTTGGATGTGGAGAATCTTCAGGACCTCATCCTCACACTGGCTTGTTGGCGGATCAAAGTGACATAAAGTTTTTGTATCCCAAGTGATACTTTCTGAAGCTTCGGGCTTCTTTGTCTGTGAGCCTAGTCTTGGGAACGATGTTTCATCGAATTCACAGTCTTCTAGACGTGCCTTAAAGACGTCCCCCGTAAGGGGTTCTAGGAATCTAATTATGGAGGGGGTGTCAAACCCAACATAAATGCCTAGGCGACGTTGTGGACCCATCTTTGTCCTTTGTGGTGGTGCTATGGGGACGTATACTGCACAACCAAATATTCTCAAATGTGAGACAATTGGTGGGGCTCCAAGTGCTAGTTGCATTGGAGAAGATGACTGACCTCCAGAGGGTCTTAATTTTATTAAAGATGCAGCATGCAGAATTGCATGACCCCACGTATTCACTGGCATCTGGGATTGAAGTAATAATGGACGAGTGATCCATTGCAGTCTCTTAATTAGAGATTCTGCTAACCCATTTTGGGTGTGAACATGCGCTACAGGATGTTCGACTTCAATTCCCTGAGCTTGGCAATAGTCTAGAAAGACTTGTGACGTAAACTCCCCCGCATTGTCCAGACGAAGTTTCTTTATCTGGTGGTCGGGGAAGTGGGCCCGTAACTTTATTATCTGAGCTAAAAGCTTAGATAGTGCTAGGTTACGGGTGGACAGTAGGCACACATGTGACCACTTAGTAGATGCGTCTATCAGGACCATAAAGTACCTGAACGGACCACTTGATGGGTGAATCGGCCCACAAATGTCTCCGTGGATTCTTTCCAGAAAGCTGGGAGACTCCACATCCACTTTCAGTGGAGAGGGTTTCGTGATCAGTTTACCCTTGTAACAGGGTGGACATGGGAATTTGCCTTTTTGAAGAATCTTCAGGTTCTTCAGGTCAATGCCCCTGGAGTTCTTTATGATGCGGTACATCATAACTGAACCAGGGTGTCCTAGTCGACTGTGCCAGAGTTAGAATTCTGGTGTTTGGGGGCACTGCAGGTGCTCCACCATGGATGTTTCTGGAGTTTGTATGCTTGTTTGGTAGAGTCCCGAGGGGAGTCCCTTGAAACGTTCCACAATGGTTTTTGAACCATTTGTAAGAGCCGTTACAAGCAAGTATTCCCTTTTATCTTCCTCGACCGTCTCTAAGTGATATCCGTTTAAACGGATGTCTTTAAAACTTAGGAGGTTTCGGATGGATTTAGGGGAGTATAACGCATTTTTAAGTGTTATTTGTGTGTTGCCGGGAGCAATATAATTGCTTCCCCTGATCCTTCGATTATGTTTGCTGGTCCTGAGATTGTTCTCAGTGGGCCAGAATAACTACTTATGCTCGTGAAGTAGTCTAAGTTTTGAAGGATCGAGTGCGTCGATGCACTGTCCACTAGGCAGATAAGTTCCATATCTAAAAAAGGAGAAAGACATTCAAGCAATAAATGAAGAGAAAAGATCTACTTTCATAAAGATAAATGCTCAAAAATATTGTTTTGACAGATGCATAAAAAAGAAGATACATTGCTAATTGCATAAAAGTGGTCCAGATCTAGAGAGTGTCATCTCCCATGAAATCTTCAGGAGTCCATGAGGTCTCTGCCAACGCTGCGCTCTCCATCAGGTTTGTCTCAGCTCGAGGCTTGAGGCTTGCCTGGTAGAGGTCCTGGAGGTGTTTTGCTGTGCGGCAGATTCTGGACCAGTGGCCCGTCATCCCGCATTTAGAGCATTTGTCCTCCCAGTCTTTCTTGGGAGTGCCTCCTTTATGGGGAATCCTCTTTTGCTTCTTGTCCACGAACTTCTGGTTCTGGGGAGGAGCTGGGGGAGTGGCCTTCTTCCGCTGCTTCTGTTCTTTCCATTTCTGGAATTTTGCCTTTTTGTCCGTCTTCTTCTTCTGGGAAGACTGGAAGTGGGCCTCTGCAGGAGGTGGCAATGGAGCGGAGCCAGGAGGGCGCAGGTTGTGGGTGGCAACCAACAGGTCTCTGTTCTGTTCAGCCATAAGCAGGCATGAAAGAAGGTCAGAGTACTTTGTGAACTTCCTCTCTCGATATTGTTGCATAAGGATCATGTCCTTTTCGTGGAAAGACGTAAACGTCTTTTCCAGCAACATCTTCTCCGTCACTGGTTCACCACACAACTTCAGGCGTGAGGTGATGCGGAAGAGAGCTGAGTTGTACTCCGCTACGGATTTGAAATCCTGTATGCGGAGGTGAGTCCACTCGTACTGTGCACGGGGGAGTATGACATCCCTCTGACGTCTGTACCTCTCCTCGAGTGCATCCCACAGCTCGTAAGGGTCCTCTACAGTGAGGTACTCGTCCTTTAAGGTCGAGTCTAAGTGTTTCCTGATATATATAATGGCTTTCGCCTTTAATATATCGGAAACTTCCTCTGTATGAGGTGCTTCCACTGAAGCCTCCTTGTTAGCTGGGGCAGTACTAGTTGTTGCCTTTTCAGTATGTGTGAGACTGAAACCATGAGAGCGCAGATGGAACTTCAGGTCCAACTGCCAACTCAGGTAGTTTGACCCATCGGCCTTCAGGACCGAGAAGTCTACATTCGCGAGTCTGGCCATTTTATGATCTAGCAATGTAAAGAAAAGTAGCATGTATCATTAAGACTGAATAAAACAGACATCCACGCATGTAATGTAATCATTTTCATAGCATGAATTTTAATGTGATTTTAACATGCATGCTTTTTTCAGGTAATGTGAATAATTAATTACTAAAAATTAACAATCACGCATGCTGTTTAAGGAATTTCATTGTGACATTAGAAACATGGTATTTTAAGTTAATTAACAACCACGCAGTTTAATGCATAAACAATGAAACAGAAAAATGACCTAGGGCTATGGGGATCAGCCAGCCGACACCGAAAAATAAAAAGAGTCCAGTCCGAAGTTACATCAAAAAATAAAATGCATGAAAATTAAAGTACAACTTGGGAACTTCAGAGAGAAGCCCCAATCTTCATTGAGCGAACGCCTTCAGCTTCTTTTTGGTGTCCTTCGGTCTTCTTTTTACATTTTCATCCTCACATACAAAATTTCTCTCAAAAAAAAGAAAAATTGCAGGAATTTAAAACGGTGTCGGAAACCTGGCTGATCCCTAAAAACATAGCCTAATATTTGCACATCCACGCAGATAATATATTCGCGACATACAACCACGCAGATAATCGAAACACAGGCATTTAAAATAATTTAAAATTGTGTGCGACGTGCAAAAAAAATTTTTTTTTTGAAAACTTTTTGCCTTTTGATCCATATTTTAATGTTTTATTTTACCGCTTTAAAACCCTTTCAAATTTTCTTTTAACTATTTTGGGCTTTTTAGGGCCAAAAATAAATAAAATAATTTGTGTGAATGGGCTAATTTTCTGGCTTTATGGGCCATGAAAACAACCCATTAGGGTTAATATTGGGCCTCCCCCGGAAAAAAAAGAGCCCGTTAGGGTTAGGGTTTCGGGAAACCCTAGGGGGGCCCGCGGCGTGTCGCCGCGACGGCTGGCCGCGTAGGGCGCGGCCGCTGTGGCGGCGACGGGCCGCAGCTGCGGGCCGCGACCGCCGCGGCACAGGGCCGCGGCCTGAGGCCGCGGCACAGGGCCGCGGCTTCAGGCCGCGGCAGTTGGCCGCGGCCTGAGGCCGCGACCGCCACGGCGTCAGGCCGCGGCGGCAGTCCGCGGCCTCAGGCCGCGGCGTTTGTTTTCCGCCGGCGGCGCAAAGGGCGCGCCGCCGTTTCGCCCTACGGGCGTGCGGATTTTTGGATCAAAGGCGGGGAGGTAAAAATCGGGTTTTTCAACAATTTTGATCGCTAAAAAAACAAGTTTTTATTGTTTTAAACATGCAGATCTTATTAAAAAGGTTGAATTTCACCGAGTTTATCAACTTTTTGATCCTTAAACATGCAGATCTAATGAGAAAAGCAAGTTTAGATCTAAAAGTTTGGATTTTTACCTCTAGATTCGACGAGGAATCTAGGCGACGGTTGGTGAAGGATGCCCTTTTCGCTCCCCGTTGAGAAGATTACGATCTTCTTGAATCTGAGCGATTTGTGGATCTCCTTTCCCGTGAGCCGCCGTCTCCTCCAACGAGCGTGATCGTGCTGATAACGTGTTGTGAAGGGAATTTAGGGAGAAATAGGTGTAGGGGGTTAAGAGCCCCCTACACGTGTATTTATAACTTTCAATAGTGGGTTGGATACCCAATTGGCCCTGCGCCGCGGCCTGAAGCCGCGGCCAACTGCCGCGGCCAACTACCGCGGCCCTGTGCCGCGGCCTGCAGGCCGCGGCTCGCAGCCGCGGCCCGTCGCCGCCACGGCGGCCGCGTCCTACGCGGCCAGCCGTCACGGCGACACGCCGCGGGCCCCCCTAGGGTTTCCTGAAACCCTAACCCTAACGGACTATTTTTCGGGGGAGGCCCAATATTAACCCTAATGGGTTGTTTTCATGGCCCAAAAGGCCAGAAAATTAGCCCATTCACATAAATTATTTTTCTTTTATTTATTTTTGGCCCTAAAAAGCCCAAAATAGTTAAAAGAAATTTTGAAAGGGTTTAAAGCGGTAAAATAAAACATTAAAATATGGATCAAAAGGCAAAAAGTTTTTCAAAATAAATTTTTGCACGTCACATTTTAGATTATTTAAATTAATCTTTACATGCATGTGATTGATTATCTGCGTGGTTGTACGTTTCCAATATATTATCTGCGTGGATGTGCAAATTAGGCTATGT
Organism: Scilla litardierei; assembly: GCA_030789695.1. Classification (NCBI taxonomy): domain Eukaryota; kingdom Viridiplantae; phylum Streptophyta; class Magnoliopsida; order Asparagales; family Asparagaceae; genus Scilla; species Scilla litardierei. Next base: position 709,445,150 of record CM061142.1, read on the forward strand.
TTTTAGGGATCAGCCAGGTTTCCGACACCTTTTAATTTCCTGCAATTTTTCTTTTTTTTGAGAGAAATTTGTAAGTGAGGATATAAATGTAAAAAGAAGACCGAAGGACACAAAAAAGGAGCTGAAGGCGTACGCACAATGAAGATAGTGGCTTCTCTCTGAAGTTCCCGAGTTGTATTTTATTCTTTCATGCTATTTTTTGATGTAACTTCAGACTGTACTTCTTTTTATTTCGGTGTCGGCTGGCTGATCCCCATAGTCCTAAGTCATTTTCGTTTTCATTGCTTATGCATTAATTGCGTGGATGTTAATTATTTTTAATACCATGTTAATGTTACAATGAAACTGTCAAAAAGCATGCTAAAATCACTTTGATATAGTTTAACGCCTATTGCTAGACTATATACCTGCGATAAGTTTTTTTTTTAAAAATGCTTGCAGCATAGAAATAGCATGTGCACATCATACTTGTTTCAATTCAGTTTAATTGAACATAATCTTTAGTTTACAAGTTTTACATTATATGTATGATGGGCTCATGATATGACGATATTTATGACAATAAGACTATAATGATTTCAAAAAGTTTAATATCCACTTTGACAAAATGAAGCTGAAGTTCAAAATCAAATCAAAAGTCAACACACACTCTCTCTCCCTAATAAAATAAATACGATGGTTTATGCGAAAATTATAATTGCTATCTTTATAAAAGATGCACACTTTGCGGTAAACAGATATATAAGATCCATGATCTATATAATCCAATATGGACACCAGAAGTTTTCCATAATACCGCTAAACTCTTTAAAAGAGTACTCTCATTTATTTTTACAAGGAAAGATTTTTTTTTCTAGCCTTGAATATAAGCATACGCCTGAAGTCGTAGCTTAATGAATAAGTGAGAAATATATTACGCACCCACGTATTTGTTCCCCTCTGAGCATGGTAAACTATCCACATAAAATTTGAACGACTCAAGTAAAAGGCCTGAAGCTATACTCGAGCATTCAAATAGACTTTTTAAAAGTCCATTATTAATTAGAAAAGTGGAAGTATAAATAATTTGCTCAAACCCCGGCTTATGTCTCCTTAGCAAGACTAACTTTCATTGTCCTTATAAATAAGGAATATTGAAATCAGGGGAAGTTCAGGTTCAAACATGACCTGAAATAAAAAGAAGGAAAACTCAAAACAGGGGAAGTCTTGGATTAAATGGGAAAGAGAAGATACGATATACCTCGACATGGAGTAAGTAATGGCAAGCCAAAATCAGACCGGAAGTTCTTATAAGAGCCATAATGTTTTTGCAAACATGAATGTGCATTAACTTATGCCATATAAAAATACATACATATCTAGTCAAACGACGAAAGTCTAATTGACCCTATGTATATTTAGCTACTCCCCGAGGACAAATAAATTTTGAAATCAAATCTATTGTCATAACATAAGTCTTAAATGAGCATAATTATTGTTGTATGTTTTTCAAGAGCACACATCACACTATGTCACTTGTTGACTTATCATCAGTATTATTCTCTTGTAGTCTTAATACATTTTATTTTACTGCGTATGTTTTGCTATCTTGAATACCCCTAAAAAATAAAATGAGGATGCCATATACTCTCTGAAACTCATACAGTTTCAAAAAGGATATTCGTCAAAACGAAATCCCTAATGACTCAAGAAATAAATGAAGCCTGAAGCTTTGTCCCAAAATAATCCGCACAATAGTCAAAGTGAAGATGTAATCCTTCACATTTTGAACACAGTTCAACTATTACCGGACAAAATTAACTTGAGCATTTTAATGGACTTTTCAAAAGTGCCACATAAATTCAAAAGAGGAATTGTTTTGGAACACCAGAAGTGTCCAGAATCGACCAACTTTGGATCGATATCACCCTGGAGTGATGATGCAAGACATCATCAACCAGACGAACCCGAAGATTCTTCAAAAAGGGTGAAACTTTCATTGTCCTATTCAAAAAGGAAAAATGATAATGAGATCATCTCCATTCACATGGACCGTGACTCTCCCCACTTCCTCAAATGAATTTAAGATGATATACCATCATCATTAAAGATAATGAAGACCTTTAGGTCTCTTGAGAGTATTTAAGGGATATAAATAGGCTTCGTCCACTCCCTTAACCGGACTGATGATGTACCCTTGGTGTACTCATCAATATATCCTCTAAATAAATGGTCATTATCCAACCACATTCTTTTATAAAATGGTGGTAACTTTGGATAACACTGGGAAATTTAAATGTTTTACAACTGGAAAAATAACGAACACCCTGAAGCTTGTGTTCACACCCAAGTATGGGTAATATAAATCATTAAAATGATTTAAATGGATTTCTTATCCATTAAAAATCCAGTTGTAGGTGACCACATGGGAACATGCAATTACATTGCAAACCATCAAAACGCCTCCTTAGAACCTATTTATATGAGTCTGATCAACTCATATAAACAGTTTCCGAAAACCCCTGACGGGGGAAGCGTTTAGAGCACATCTTATAGATTGTGCCATGATGAGTAGACACCCCCATATCACCACTATAGACCATCAAAATGCAGAACTATTTATCGGAAGTAAATATCCCAGATAAATAGAGTCTGAGCACTCTGAACAGGGGAAGCATTCAAATTCACTTCTCCTAAGACGTGCATCGATGATCCTATTTTAAAGATTTGATGAGATCCTGAAGATTCCTCAAAACTTTAATGTCCCAGAATCAGTTTCAACAGAAATACTACAATCATCCATGAGCCTAAAGCTCAAATGACCATTTAAATCATTAATACCTATGATCTGATTATCATGAAATGTGATGAGATCCTGAAGATCCACACTTATGAAACTGTTAAAACAGTTATCAGACATATTTACTGACAATATAGATATTGTCAAAACTTTCACATCCCTGCTACTAAAAATCCAGCTAGGATTGACATACCAAATATATTGGATGCAATCCATCAGTAGCAGAAGTGGATATCCTCAATGTATGAGAGGACATACCACTGGGCTCAAAAAAGAGAGATCTACTCCTGGAGACCGAAAAAACAATACCACCACAGGAAAGTGAGCTCAAATCCAGAACCTTATTGCAACTTGGTTGCTAAGGACCAATTCTGGATCTGTCCATATTCTTTACCCGTCCCAGAACCTTCACTTCTTTAACGCGTCGTGAAGGAGACACCTCTGGGAGAAATCAAATGATTATAGTACGTACGGGGTGAGTTTTGGACAAGAAAGAACACCTTTTGTCGACAAATTCTCTCATATTTCATTTTGCCAGTTAAATATAAAATATCATTTCCACAACTCTGCTTTGCCTGAAGCAAAGATAGAGATTTGGCCAAATTATAATAATGTGGAATGAGGCAATAATAAGGTGAGCTGGACTCACTTATGAAATATGAGGTGTTGGACCTGAAGTCCTGGTATCAAAAATGATATCATATCCTGTAGGATAACTGAGTATTGAAGGAGAATTAAAATAAAATCGTTAACTATAAGCATTTTAATTTGCTATAGTTTTAGAGGTATAAATCGCTCAAACCAGGAAGTAATCAAATAAGATGAGATGAACTCACTTACAAGATGAATCTGATGCATCGACTGGTTTATGTCAAGGCGTAACCCAACGAATGGCAAAAAGAGGGAATTTTTGGTTGATGATGCTTTTGGATGTGACAACATCACAGATATAAAATTTCTTCAACTGCATGTACAAATTTTTTCTTTACTTTCCTTTCTTTTTGGGACACATATTAATAATATGATTAAAGGAAAGACAACCTAGACAAAGATCCCTAAAGGACTCATACTATAAGGTTGTTGTTTGCACCTCTTAAAAATAGTATTGTTCTTAAGAGAGCAAATTAAGAGAATTGAGATTATTTTAATAACTCAAAATATTATCGGATCTCCTGAAGAGAAAATTACCGAAATATCTGTTAAAGCCTATCTATCAGATATGATATGATATGAAAGCCCTAGCTAGGCATAAATTCTAGGCTTACAGAACTTTAATCATCCTGAAGATGAACCATCATCCTGAAGATGAACTATTATCCTGGAAATGAACTATCATCCTGAAGATGATGTTAATAAATCATCCCAAAGATGTAAACTTCATACAATGATGATTGATGAAGAAACATTAATTTCATTCTCCACCAAATACACCTATTTGGTTGTATGGATATACATTAAAAGACCCCTTTCCGTTAGTTGGAAGAGGGGAAGAATATATATGGTCCGGAAGTACCTTAAGTGTCTTTGAAACACTCTTTTACCTGGCCAACTGCATGCGTCTCTTTTGAGCGTTAGCAGTATAGCTATTAGCCAGGTACAGTGCAGTGCCCCCAGCGCACCACTGGACCAGAGATATGTAGCTTCTGCGCTATCTCCAAGGGTCGAGGAAAAATCCTCTATGTTAAATGTATTTGCATATGCAGGTTACAGATCATCGCGATGAATGGCATAAAAGGGACGTCCACCTCCTAAATATCTACACAGAATCCTTCCAAGTCTACATCCTTCTACCATCCCGAAAAGCTCATCACCCAGGGAGCAGTTCAAGAACATACAAAGCCAGGTCCTGAAGTACCTTTGCAGATATTGACGATTGAGACGTGGAGCTGTCTACCAAGTTCGTAGCGCTCCCCCAGTTTCAGCTACTGCCTTATATGAGTGAAACTTGTATAGATGAGTGATGCTTGTACTTTACTTTTGCTTTCGGAATGTTGCTGATGAGATGGATGTATAGACACATAGGAGATAAATGTATAGATATATAGGAGATCTGCAAGCCTGAAGCTTGATCAGATTTGGGGGAGTCAACTGTAAAGTTGTACTCTTTTTCCTTGGCTAGTGGTTTTTCCCACAGGGTTTTCCATAGTCAAGGTTTTAATGAGGCAACCACATTGACTCTGGATCCAGAAGTATCCACCCCTCGACACATCCCCAATTCAGGGGAAGTTATGGAGTGCTGTACTCTTTTCCCTTCGCTATCGGTTTTTCCCACAGGGTTTTCCATAGCTAAGGGTTTTTAACGAGGCAGTTACCCTTAACTTGGATCCAGAAGTATCCACCCTTTAAGATACTCAGTAGTACTAATGAATCATTCAGTATTCATAAAGTCGAGTATACCACGTTGGTTGGATAAGGGGAAGTGTTATGAATAGGACCCATTTGGCCTATTGGGTATCCACCCACATGAGTACCCATTATGAATACTATATAAAGGAGGTTAGGGGTTTCCTAGCCTCAACCCTTCTCCAAATCTGTTTCTCGTTCATAACACTGTTATGAATAGGACCCATTGGGCCTATTGGGTATCCACCCACATGAGTACCCATTATGAATACTATATAAAGGAGGTTAGGGGTTTCCTAGCCTCAACCCTTCTCCAAATCTGTTTCTCGTTCATAACACGTTATCAGCACGATCACGCTCGTAGGAGGAGACGGCGGCTCGCGGGAAAGGAGATCCATCAATCGCTCAGATCAAGAAGATCATAATCTTCTCAACGGGGAGCGAAAAGGGCATCCTTCACCAACCGTCGCCTAGATTCCTCGTCGAATCTAGAGGTAAAAATCCAAACTTTTTAGATCTAAACTTACTTTTCTCATTAGATCTGCATGTTTTAGGATCAAAAAGTTTATAAACACGGTGAAATTCAACCTTTTTAATAGATCTGCATGTTTAAAACAATAAAAACTTGTTTTTTAGCGATCAAAATTGTTGAAAAATCCGATTTTTACCCCCCGCCTTTGATCCAAAAATCCGCACGCCCGTAGGGCGGAACGGCGGCGCGCCTTTAGCGCCGCCGGCGGAAAACGAACGCTGCGGCCTCAGTGAGCTTTGGGAACCGCTTTTGCCTTGTACCGAGGCCCACGGCGTTCTTTTTATAGCGTACTGAGGCCCACGGAGTAGCTCCACCAAATCGCGCGCTTTGGGAACCGCTTTTGCCTGGCGGCATCTGACGCGATTCGTCAGCCCTGGCCTCTCGGGGGGGCGTGTTGCTGTTGATGGCGTGTTTCTTGAGCGTCCTTTCGTTTCGTCGAGTCGCATCGGGGTGCTGCTTTATCGGGACCCGACGTTTATCCGACAGGCATTGTTTCGCGGTTCCTGGTTTGCGACCGGTCCGCCCCGGTTTACGTGCCCTTGTCCTCATTCCCAGGTTTGAGTTCTCGAGGATCATGGGCCTAATTGGGGCGGGGGAATCTTGATGCGGGTTGTGTGGCCAGCCCCGGGTAGTTGGTCGCTGTGCGGTTCGAACCAGGTAGCCATTACCGAGGTGAGCGTGTCGTTGCTGTTACCTATTTTGTCTTCTTGCGCGAGTACGATTATTGCCCCCAACATTCCCTTGTCCGAGAGTGCAAGGTCTGGGGGAAGGGGATGTTGATGGTCGACGTGTTAGTTTTGGGCGGGACGGGGGATCACCGGCTCGGATTGGGATGAGACATGCCGCCCTATCACGGGTAGGGGCTAACCATAGTGTGGTTGACCCCTCGGTGTCCGTTGCGAGGGGATTTTGCCTCGGGTGGAAGTGGCCCAGCAGAGTAGGCCTTAGCTCACCCCCTTCCCCTTTGTCTGAAAGGTATCGGCGATTTTAGTTCGCAAGGGGTCTCGTTTTATAGCGTCGGTCATTCCTAGTATCGGGAGGTTCGAACTCCGGGTATGTACTTCTTGGGCGTCCTGAGTTAGTCCAGGGGGAGTGCGACGCGTTGTCCCTCATTTCCCCGCCGTGAGGGGTGGCCCTGTTTCATGAGCTTGCCTGGCAATTGGCAGGGGGATCGTTTCAAGCTAGAGCATTCTCAGATAGTTGATCTGACTTTGATAGGGATAATCCTTTTCATTTAAATTTACAGGAACTCTTCTTTGGTTCGTACATGAGGACTTAGATCATTGCAAGTTGGGGGAGTACGATCCGGTCCGAGAGTGGGCTGTGGAGCTGTTCCCGCCTGCTGTGAACTATCTCAGGATTTATGGATTACCATCTGCGGGGTGGGCCTTTTTATCTTCAGTTGTTCGCGGCGCCTCGGTGAGCGCCCTCCCTCCGTACTGAAGGGTTGTAACGTCTTTTCGACCGGGTGGATGCACTAGGGAAGCTGTCTTGATGTGGCATTTGTCCGGGTGAGCGAACTCCTGATGACCGGGCCGCCTTCCCTCCCCTCCACTGCTTTGTCATCTCCATCCACGCCTCGCGGTTTGGGTTTGAGGGCGGAGTACTGATCTCGATTGTTCGGGGGCGAGTTGACACGCCATGAATCGCCTTTTGGATTCATCGGGGATGCAGCCTTGCTGTGGCCCCGTCGGGAGGTCGAAGGCGAGCAGGTGTAGACCTGCCAGCACGGAGGGGCTTTTGCCTTTCCTACCGGCAGGGAGCGGATGCCTACCTTCCCCCGTCTCATCCAGTTTAGAGCAGACGGAGGAGTGAAAGGTGGATTTCCCTTGTGTAAGGGGAATATCCTATTGGCGATCCGTTTGTAAGAGGAATATCCTATCGGAGGTCGTGGCGGTGGAGCGAACGCCGCCCGGGGAGGAGGGAACCATTGGTGGCCGGTGACCTCCCTTTTGTTTGGGCGAGGCATCTCGGCCCGTTTCCCAGTTGGTGGAGGGTGTCGGGGCCGATTTCTCATACCTTCCAAATCTTTGTCCCTCTCTCTTTCGGGAGGGTGAGTGGCGCCTTTATAGGGGGATTTTGTTGACGGTTTCCCCCCTAATTACTGCGATGAGCTGGCATTATTAATGGGCTACTCAAAATCACGCCCCTTGGAAACTGCTTTTGCCAGGTGGCGCTTGTGGCGACTTGCCAACCCAAGCCTCTTTTGGGGCATATCATTATTGGTGGCGTTTTTTCCCGAGCGTCCTTTCGTTTCGTCGAGTCGCATCGGGGGCTGCCTCATCGGGACCTGGCACCTGGTTTACTCCGGTTTACGTGCCCTTGTCCTCCTCCCCAGGTTCGAGTTTTCAAGGAGCCCGGGTCTAGCAGGGCGGGGGGGGTGTGGCTACGTGGCGAGGCCCATGCCCTTCTCGGGTTTGGGTGGCGAGGGTTGGTGATCGCTCCGGGATGTGACCCAAAAGAACGGTTGTAGTTTTACCGCAAGTGCATGGTGTAGCAGCGAGCGGGATATCGAACACAGGGAGGACGAATGACCGTGCCTGTTCCAATCAACCTGGCTATTTAAGAGAGAAATTTGCCTTTGGCGATCCTGTCACAATCGTCAGACAAAAATGCGGAAATATCAAATCAAATAAAGAACGTCTAGGGAATGGGGAATCCCCGCTACTCACCGTATTTCATAAATGCGGTTTATCGGTATCAAAATTGCTTGAATGAGAATTTGGATGAACTAGTTGCAACTGAATGTAGAACCAAGCTCACGCTCTCGCGCTGTTGCCGGTCTATAGCTATCCTAGGTTCGGGTCCAATCTCTTGCAAACCCTAGCCTAGGTAAGCTAGCATTAGGATCAACATCATCGTCCAATCGCGCACCGAGCCCAATCTCTTACAAACTCGGTCCACAACCTAGATTGGGATAGTTCCTACCCGTCCAATCTCTTGCAAACGAGTATCGGCATGGAATTGCAACCGGAAATCCTAGTATCGGTCCAATCTCTTGCAAACCGATACTTCGAAAATCCGACTCCAACCCAACTCGGATTTCTAGGGTTTCCTAACTCGGATTTCTAGGGTTTCCTATCAAATTGGGATCCAATCTCTTGCAAATCCCAATTGATATGAATACCTAGCCATCCGTAGTAAATTGATCTCAATCTAATCCCTAATAACAATTCTAGCACAATTTCTACCAATTTATCACAAATATGAAAATGGGCTTGTAGGGTTCATCCCCACGCCCCAAGACGTGGAGACTACTCACAAATTATAGCAAGATCACAAAAATAATCGTTGAAATAGGCGATGGAATTCATCACAATATTGAGATAAGCAATAAAAATAGAATTTTTAAGGAAAAGAGATGCAAACCAATGGAGTTCTTCAATTGAATCCAACAAAATTCAAATCTTTGTCTCCTCTCCAATCTCAAGAATAAAACTAAAAACTAATCTAAAAAGCTGCAAAAAATCTAAGAGAGAGGCTCTCTAAACTAGGGTAAAAACAGGGTTTAAATAGCCCTCAAAATCGTCCAAAAACTGTGACCAAAATACCCCTGCACAGCCTGTTTTCCGCAGTTTTCGCTACAGGCAGCGCATCGCACTCGGCCGAGTGACAAAAGTCGCTCGGCCGAGTGAAAACCCTGTAATTTTCCAGTAAGTCGGGGCCTTCAGGGGTCTCCACTTTGGGGGCGGCTCGGCCGAGTGAGTTGTCGTCGCTCGGCCGATGGCTTCATTGTACTCGGGCGGACAGGATTCTCCACTCGGCCGAGTGGGTCTTCTGAAGCTCAGGCAGCCGAAAAATAGTAACTTGGATGTTTTGGAGGGGCTTCGTCTGGACGCCACTCGGGCGGATGTGATGTCGTCACTCGGCCGATGTGGTCTTCGGTGCTCGACCAAGTGCACAGGTAAATTGTGTCTGATCTGGTCGGCCGAGCAGTGTCTCGCTGGTCGGCCGAGTGGCTCCTCCACTCGGCCGAGTGGGACACAAAAAATGCCCAATCTGCTTGTTTTGGCCTCCTCGTCGCTCCTGCGACGTCCGTTCTTCTTCCGCTCCTCTCCAACAGCAAAATACCCCTCGGGGAGGTCGTCGGTGACCGTCTAGAGTAAGCGCATCTCGAGATCACTCCAAATCGCGCCAAATCACCTGAAATGCGATAAAAACAACAAATCGTGAAAAGCATCGCAATATCGTCGATATATCGTGAAAAACATGATTTGGGCGATCTAAATGGCATGCAAATATGCGGGAAAAAGGTGTAAAATAAGGAGTGATCAAAATCCCCCAAGCTTGCCTCTTACTCGTCCTCGAGGAAGATAAGTAAATGGCGAACCCGGTGGATTCGGATAACGAAAACGGCGAAAAACGAAAAAATGAAAAACGAAAAACGAAGAAGAGTGAAATCGAAATAAAATAAAGAAGAAAGAAAGAAGTGAAGAGGTAGGATACTAGATCATTTTCTCAGGACGTGGGTTTCACTTACTCATATAGCATGCACTGAATGAAAAATACACGTCGAAGGATTTTATTTTGATATCATAGTATAATAGTGCAAATAGAAATAGAAAACCCACGGACAACGATATAATCATGAAAACGGAATAATTCTAAAATTAACATCGTCTGAATCATTTAAAGCGGTATACAAATCACAGATCACACACTTTTCAATTGGACGCTTTCTATCAGGAGTATAAGAGTATCACACTATAGAATAGAGAGAATAGAAAAGTATGGATTTCATGAAATGAACGCTAGGCTTAGATTTCTGGATTTCGTAAAACTAAAAATAATCTCACCGAGTATAGGATATTACTTAGCCTAGGTTGTCGTGCGATGTCAAGTAGTCACTCTCTCACACATCAATGGATCCCCTCCCCCAAGCTTATCTATAAGCGTGGTGGCATAAAAAATGTTCACATCCACATTTTTATATAGCTCCAAAGGTAATAAGAAGAAAGAAGAAAGAAAGGAAGTGAGATGGGATCTTTTATTGAGGATTTTTCCTATTTTTTTTTATTTTTTTTTCATATAGCATATATACACAACGATCCCAACTCAAAGAGAGATAATGATATACAAGAATGTTTTTCTCCCTTTTATTATTTTTTTTAGAGAATAAGAGATTTGGAGCTAGGAATTAGTAGCGGGGGAAATGCCATATAATAGAATCGCTAAGGGGAGATTCACCAATGATTATAAAAGTAGAGAAATGATGTTCAAGATTTGTGGAGAAAGAAATAAATATATCACTCGGTTCACTCTATAAGACATGCACGACAACTTCAGCAGGGTAATCTAATCTACTCAGTTTCGATCACAAAAAAAAGCTAACTAATCCAGATTTATCATAGCTAACATCATTCAATCATCCTGAAGTGAAGTGTACAATTCATGCATATAGAAGTGATATAGGAAAAAGAAATCAGTACTCCAGATATAAGCATTCAATGCGTGAATCTTGGTGTGTTTTCTGTGATAGCATACATATGAATATTCAGACTCAGCTAATAATAAAATTTCATCCATTTTCATGCGGAAAAAAAAAGTGTGGGTTACTATCTCTAAATGCAAGGTAAGTCATAGCATATGGTATCAGAAATAAAATCTAAGACATGACAAATAAAGCATGCATATAGAGTAAGCTAAATCCAACGTCATCATCATCATAGAAAAGTCATCTCTAGCATGAGATGAAAAAGAAATAAAGATAAAGGGAAAAAAAACTATGCAATGCGGCACACAGAAAAATAAGAAAAACGTGATGCATGGCAAAATAAAAGAAAATTGATGAAAAATAAGTGCAAAAGCGAAAAATGGTGTGAAAAACTAAAAATAAAGGTGGCAAATCGAAAAAAGAATGTGAGAACTCACTCCCCCAAGCTAAATGGCACAGTGTCCTCAATGTGCAAAGCGTGGCACACGGAGAGACAAGAAATGTGAGGGGATGGTTAGGATGCATGCATGATGAAAAGGAAAATAAAAGGATAATAAAGAAATGAAAATATGATGCGGACATGATGCGGACATGATGCATGCGCAGATATGAGTGATACAGATATATAAGTGGCACCAAAAACTCTCCCTCTCTCCCAAAAAAGATATATAAAGATATGATCTAAAAGCGAATCCCAAAATAAGTGAGGGGAGGGGGGTGGACAAAAATGCATCAGGACCCAGCAGAAACGGGCAGCACAACGACAAGGATAATCGATGGCATCAATGGTGCCTAAGAGGGTGGTGCTGCGCCGTCTCCGTCCTGAGGCGGAGGTCGTGTGGGTGGTGCTGGCTGGACAGGCTGCTGAGCGGGGGTGGGTGTGGGAGTGGCAGCAGGTCAGGTGTGTGTGGAAGTGTGGGCGGGAACCTGCTGGGTGGGTGGGGGTACGCGCGGGAGACGCTCCAGAACCTGGGTAAGGCAGTAATGGATCTGCGGTAGCAGCTCGAAGCGGCCAGCCATCGTAGAGACGGTGGCGGACAGGGTCCTAAGGTCGCCTCGGAGGCCACTCACCGCCCCCTCTAGAGCACGAATGCTCTGAAGTACAGTGTCGGGTGGAGGTGGTGCAGAGGGACGCACCGGTCGGGGCTGTGCAGGGCGTGGCTGGCGAACTCGGGTCGCGTATGTGACTGGCTCAGCGGGGAAGGGAACAAAAGGTGCTGCGCCTGCGAATGTGGGCCTGGCCTCAGTGTGAGGCCGGGGCACCGGCTGGTGGGAAGTGGAGGCAGCAGCAGCGAAAGAAGAGTGCAAAAATGGCAGCGAGGCGGCCAGAGAGGTCAGTGGCACAGAAGTGTGGACAGACGCCACGACGCTCTCGGAAAATACAGCAGGGGTGGAGACAGAGGTGACTACCGCTGGGGTGGAAGTGTGTGGACCAAAAGGTGCAACCCCAGCGGAGATCATGCTAGCCATGGTCTCCACGACCGCGGCAAACGAGGGCTCTCCACTCTTAACAAAGGTCGGTGGGCGCTCGGGGAGTGCGGAGCAAAGAGGCTCGACGGACAGAGGGCCAGTGGTGGTGGTGGGAGTGGTGGTGACAGCCTCGGAAGTGGTGGAAGTGGTGGAAGTGGGCTCAGCTGAGGTGCTCTCGACACCGACAGAGGTGTCAAGAGCAGCGGAAACGTCAGGTATGGGCTGAGGGGCCACTGGGTCAACAGGCTCGGCAGCAGGCTCGGCAGGGTGTGCAACAGGGTCTACAGGGGCAGCGTGGGCCTGCTCGGCCTCCTCGGCCTCGAGCACGTAGGCAGCGGGGATGAGAACATCCATCGCAGGGAGCCAGTCAACGTGGGCTGGTGCAATCTGAGTCCGAGCAGGGCTCGGGAGAATCATGTAATCGGCCCCGTAAGGTCCGTGCAACTAGACCCAGTGACGCTCACCGTGCGGACGAAGCATCTTCATCCGGGCCATAACATCTATCGACAGAGAAGTGGGGCCCGGGACGCGTCGCAAGTCGTCAGGGAAGTCCTCGCCGGTCATAAGAGCAAGCAAGGTGATCAGGCCGCCGCAGCATATCGGTGAGCGAGCGCCCATCGATACAATGATGCGGTCTAAAAACCATGCCGCGATATCGATCACGACGGCGGGGACAAGCTCATCGCCATCCCTAGATAGAGCTCTGGGACGTGTCATCGCGTAGAGCATGTAGAGCTCTGGCGTAGACATCGTTCCTGGCTCATATCTGGCCAAAAAGGTCGTCGCCATAAGGCGCTGGGCAATACGTAGGCAGGGGTGGACAATGGCCGAGGCCTTGGCCCTACTAGGGTCAAAGACAGCGTGATGACCCGTAATCCAGGCCCAGAAGGCACCGGCGTCGAAGGAAGGTGGGGGGATATGGGTGGGGCCGTAACCGCGATCGGCTCCGGGGACAGCGGGCCACGAGAAAAACGCTCTCATCATATCGAGAGTGACCAGGCACTCTCGATCCATGAACCGAAACGAGTATCCCTCGTCAGTTCGGGCGATCGAACTCAGAACCTCAAGTGTCGGGCGGGTGAACGTGTCCGCCGACACCTGGAAGAAATCTCGCCAGCCCACGTTGTCGTACAACGTGAGCATCCCCTCTAGTACCCCCAGGCGGCCTAGGTCAGCGAGGTGTGCAAACCTGGAGGGTACGATCGAGCGCTGGGAGATACGGTCGAAGACGGCGCGGTGTGCGTCGTCTCGGAACGTAATCCCGAGTGGCCCGACCAGTGGAGCCGGAGGTGGTGGCTGTGGGTCGGCAGGGAGAGGCTGTGCGGGCTGTGGGTGCACTGCAGGCTGTGCGGGGTGTGCGGGGCCTGCAGGCTGTGCTGGGTGTGCGGGGTGTGTGGGGGATGGTGGAGGTGTCACGCCCCGCTTCCCAAAATATGGAGGCGAAGCGTGAGAAGGTCCGCTCAGACTTGAAGCTGCAAAGCTGCAAGTCCGATAAGCGTCAATCAAATTTAAAACTGCAGGCCCTTGCAACGCGAACGAAACAAAGATAATAATAATGAAATGAGACAAAAGAAGCATCTCAGAATATCCATAAAATAAGTTTCCAACATCACAGAAAAACCACCAAGCTAAAAGTAAGAGACTAAAGGCCCAAACATGGCCAACAAAAGTACAAAGTACAACGACGGTGCTACGCACCAACAAAACTAACAAAAGGCCTAAAACAACATAAAGCTCAACAAAACTCAAAGCAAGGTCACCGGTGTCCACCAAAATCCTCCTGGCAATCATGGACTCAGACTCAGCGTCAGCGACTCATCACGTACACAGCAACGATCTCTGGCTCAGGGTCTAACATGTGACACCCAAAGAGAAAGGGGCACATGTCAGCAAGTCTGGAAGACTTGTGCAAGTGAAACTGAAAGTACAAGTAAGAGCAACCTAGCAGTTCTAGCATGATGCAATGACATGGCAGTTTAAGTATGAGTGCAGCAGGTAAAGAAAACAACAAGTAGCTAGCATGGCATGGCAAGTGTGGCAAGACTAATAACATTTACAAGGATTTCTCTAGTCACGTTTTCATGTCATTTGCAGAGTTTACGCCTTACAGCTGAAATGACTTTCTTTCACACTGATTGGCCGCTTAACTCCGCCCCACCCAGAGTTTACGCCTTACGGCTGCAGTTGCTGATCAGGCAGACTCCCAGCTGATTGGCCGCTTAACTCTTACCCCATCCCACGTGTATCGAGCCAGGGCCTTACCCCCGAACGGTAATGCTCGCTTCTGGATCACGAGCCAGGAAGTGTTTTTAACAAGTATGGCGTAGGGGTGCACCTAGCCAGGACAAGCAAGTACAAGTATATAGCGTGTGCTACGAATGCAATATTCAACTTGGATGACATGTAGAATGCAATGCATGGCAGTTAAAAGTGCGTATAGATAAGGAAAGTAAACGTGACAGTTTAGTATGCATGAACAACAAGTTTAAAGGGTTGGATCTAGCTTCGTTGTCAAGCTAGATCAATTAGGTGACGGATCTAGTTCCGTTGTCAAACTAGATCAAGTAGGCGTCTAGCCAGCTATCATTTCACTGGCTAGTCTCTTTTACGCTAAAAGCAAGGAAGTGGCCTAAAAACATGGCCCTACACAAGAGTTGGCAAGTTTCACTTGCCTGTAAGTACAACGTCTGAGCACAGCGTCCAATGAGTCCAAGAATCACAATTATCCTACGTGCAAAGTCCACCGGCCTAAAGTCCATATTATTAATCTTGATTAGTGATTGCTAAAACATTTAAAATACTTTAAAATACTGATTTTTAGTCTTGATTAGTCATGCAATTGGGTTGGGGGTCCTAGGGGTGCAAAGCGTTACCTCAACACGACGCGAAAGCTACACCGGCATCGGGTAGCGACGCCGGGGGTTGGAATAATAGAACGCGCTCCAAGTCCTGATTCCAAAATATATTCCTCGCTGGAAAATTCAGAGCTTCAACCGGGGCGACGGTTCCAGATTCCAAAGCTAGCACGTGCGACGACGGGCTACGACGTGCGACGACGTCGTACGCGACGAATCCTCGAAGAGCAAGCACCTAGGTGGGGCCCACAGTAGTCCTAGGGACCTTTGGGGGACCCACAATACCTCTGGAGAACTTGGGGGGCCCACGGTGGCAAGTGGTGCGACGGATGCGGGGTTGCGACGTATGGCCATCGGTCGTACCCTAGCCTGACCGAGAGAGTCTCTCGGTCAGACACAGCGCACGGCGCTGTGCAGCACTGCGGAGCGGTGCAGCAGCGGGTGCGAGGAAATCCATCGGTCGGAGCGGTCGGTCGTCTCGGTCGGGCGCTTGGGCGGGCGTTGCAACGTTGCAATGTTGCAACGCGGGGCGATGCGGGCGTGGGCATCGGTCAGACACAGCGGGCGGGCCGGTCGGGCGCTTGGGCTGCAGCGGAGCGGGGGAACGGGCGTGAGCGGGGGCGGCCATCGGTCTGACCGAGGGAATTCCTCGGTCGGACACAGCTTGGTGCGGGGGAACGATGCAGCGGCTGTGCGATGGCGCGGACGAAGCTTGGTGCGGAGGTAGCTGCCGGTCAGAGCGGGCGAACGGAGGCCGTTCTCTCGGTCGTGCGGTGGCTGAACGTCGCAACGTTGCGACGAATCGTCGCAACGTCCAATTTGAGTTTTGGGAGAGGCTAGGGCTAATTTCTTGCGAAAATAGGACTTGCTAGGGGTTGCTTATATAGTATAGGTGGGTTGACTTGGTCTAGGGCTAAATCTAATAGGATTAGAAGTTCAAAAAGATTTAAAATTTGAATTTAAACTTCTCCAACCCATTCTAGGATTTGACCTGGTCCAAATGAGCTGGAAATTGGCTCAAAAATTCTTTAAAACGTTTAAAACTCAAATAAATTTTATTTGGCCGAAATTAATTTAAAAATAAATTATTAAAAATATTATAAAACTTGTTAAAAATATAAAAGTGGTCAAATAAACTCCAAAAATTATAAAATAAATATCGTGGTGTTCATGATGACGAATGTGAGCTAACTAAGAAGACGGATCTCAAATTTGACGTCGGATGACGAAACTAAAAATAGAAACGTCTCCCGTCAAGAGTGAGAATCGTCACGTCTCATCGAGCAAGTTTAAATTGTGGGAAAACGACTCGAGAAACGTCGTTCCAAATTAGTGCCATTATTTAATACTCTCAGAGACGTTCACAACGACATATCACACAAAAGTGTTCACAAACAAATATATTCTAAAATAAACACGTGCACGGCCAAAAGCACGTGCACGAAAAACGTACGACGAAAGGTGGTCGTTACATCCTCCCCACCTTAGAATAAAGTCCGTCCTCGGACTTTCTAATACATCTAGTCGCTCTAATAACTACCCCAAATCAAGTCACATCGTATTTCAAACCAAGTATAGTCATTACAAGTGCTCATATATGCACTAGGTAGTCGAACATTATTATTACCAACACGTATATATATACATTCACGTACGTATACACTTTTACCTATTATAGTCCGTCAACTTCATACATGTATTTCAATCAGGTATATAAACATACATCCCTTATATAACTGCTACTACTTACCTAAACACAATACAATATTTCAGATACTCATATAAAGATAGCTTCACGCTCAGCCAATACAATCATCGCTCTACCTATATGTAGCTACCTATGCACAACCATCAAGGGTATACTACCCTCTAATATTCATCCAATACCAAACATCTCAACACATATAGTCACACCATACCGTTATTGAATCAAGTTCACTATATCTAATATACATTCACCACTACTATAATTTCACCATATATAGTCATTCAATACATGCAAATAGTTCACCATATATTCACATCACGTACGGTCCTATAACTATATTTACGGCACGCCACATATACCATAGTCATCAATACCTATAACTAAGCACATACTTACCAGTGCGTGGTGCACACCCATACACGCTAACATTTCATTTCATACGCCAATCATACCATTATATAACTAGCACACATACACACTTAGTTTTAGCTAATACACATACGTTCACATAACAAGTCTTTGGTAAATAACTATACCACAAGACAAACACCTATAACTATATACTGGCGTAGCGACCCACAATCATGTGCGTAGCACAACCAGGCACAAACACTCCTATCCCTATACATACATCAAGCATCGTTATATTCAAGCTACAAACATACATTCAATATACTTAGAGTTTACCTACTCAAGCTTGAGTGAGACTCAATACACACATCAGGGTATTCTATATACGTAACACGGCATTCATACCTATACCAATACCACTCTTATATTTATATATATGTCTACCAATACCACCATATACGTTCCATAGATCAATCACTCTAAATATTTAGTCCGGTAATACTTACATAGTTCAATCAATTTATACACCATAATAATAATACAGACATCAGCACACGTATATTTATAATACACTCCCTAGTACATGCATACGTATTCATCGTATAGTCACCCATAAGTAATGTATATATCTACACCATGGCCTACTACCTATAATTAGTATACTAACACATCCACACATGCATAATTAGGATGTGCAATAGTCGTGTATACCTCACGGTATGCACACATGCAACATCCCGCAAAAGCTAGCAATATTAATCAAAATTATAATCCTACTACCATATGTATAACACATATATACTCAGGTAACAAAACATAACTACTTACGTCCAAGCACTATATGTATATCTACCTACGAGCACATACTCACTCATACTAGTATATAGATCACTCAATAGGCCTACTTACTTATCTATAAGTTCACACATCATCATCACACCTAGCATATACATAGCTTTACCAATCATTTTATTTCAACCATTATAAGTATCTCTTACCACATACACAACTTAGATATTCTAGCGCTAATTCAAATATACACAAGCATCCCTAGTATAGTATATCTAACCACTCACAAGTCTATACATTCTAACACACAAACAACTTCCTAATATTACGAATAACTCCGAGTACATATATATATATATATCACACAATAGGCAAGCATCAATATACTATGGGGGCACGCTCATTCAAGCCCACGTACACAACTTAGGTACGTGCACAACGACACCTCACAAGGGTCCAAGGGTCTACTAACACTTAAGGGTTGGCACGGACATTGACGGACACTTAAGCCTAAGCAATAAAGAGAGGTCGAGAGCGTGACGAGGGAAGGATCGATAAGCACGAGTTCAGATAGGACGAGTACAAGGAGACAGCTTGGTTAGACGAAACATTGGCTCAATGGTGATGTTTAGGTTGAGGGAAAAGGAGGTGTAGTGATACATACATAGGATGTAGAAAAGAAGGTAGGGTAGGTGGCACATGCTAAAATACGTGAAGTCTGAAAACTGTTGTACTTTAAAATCCTCGTCTGAGAAGAATTGTTTGGGGATCGATAAAACGAGTTGTTCAAAAGTAAATCTGAGTTGAATATTCAAAATAATAGAAAATGGCCTATTGGTTTTGAAATCATTTTGAAAGGAAGTAAAATCATTTACGCGAATATTATGGACATGGTTTAGAAAATTCTATCAGTCAGTAATTTACTAAAATGTTGACCAAAAAGTTTTGGAAAGTCAAGAATGAAATCAAGTAACGGAAAGATTTAAACTCATGTTAAATGTTTTCAAAACTTCTAGGCTATGGAAGATTTAAAATAATCAATTTTGAAACTTCTTTTAGAAAACCATGGTTTGCCAAAAATGAGAAACTGATTTACAAAAGGTTCTTAATGTACGAGCACAACAAGTCTGACACGGATATAAATATAATTGAAATTCAATTTGGTTTAGAAATTTTTCTAAAACGTGTATGGTGAGCGGAAAGAAAATAGTAGTAACTTAGCATAAGAATTATCAGGGTTGAATAGCAAATCTTTAAAATCAAATCAGGGAGGGTCTAAAGCAGGAAAAGGTTATGAAAATAGTAATTTTGCAAAAATCTGAAATAGTGGGAACGGCGAGCAAAACCAACTTGCTGAAATCTGAAATTCCATGTGGCTTGAAGAGTATATTAAAAGTAAACACGATGTATTATTCAAATGGCACAAATAAGAAGGAAAATTATAAATCGAATTGGACAAACGGTTCGGAATAAAATATATGAAAAGACGACATGAGTACGAAAACATAGGCTGGGGAAAATATTATAAGCTAGAGTTCAAAATTCCGACAAACGTTTTAAAAATTTAAATCAACGAAGTAGTATGGGAAAAAGGAAATCGAAGAATACTTTCAGAAGATTCAGGTTTGTAACGGAGAGGGTCGAAAATTGACGACGATCGTCATGAGGCGATCTCGTGAATCGAGGGGAGGAAATTGGTCAGGTGGTCAAAGCATACATACGTCTAGGACATGAATCAGAAAAGTCTACGGAAACTCCTACGGTTGACCAACTAAAGATTTGAAACTAAGCACTAAGACTTCCTAAGGGGCTGGACGGTAATGAAATGCGTTCAGCTTGGTCCGAGATCAATGAACCCAAGCGAACGACAAAAGGAAATTTTATAGGTCTAGTATGGTCAGGGTTAGGCAAGGACCACTAAGGTAACTCCTACGGCGATCAATTGCTAGAAGGGGGGTCTAACTACCAATCGGAGGCTTCTAACTAGCAAGCACAGACGTCTAACTAAGTCCCTTACCACCTAGTGTCCTAAGAAATCGACTAGACTCAGGGCTTATGACTCGGATGTTGCAATTTATTTAATGGACATTCCGTTATCATCGTTGTTCCGTTAATTCGCAATTGCAAGACTGGACCTGCATGGGCCACCAACAAAACCTGTCACGCCCCGCTTCCCAAAATATGGAGGCGAAGCGTGAGAAGGTCCGCTCAGACTTGAAGCTGCAAAGCTGCAAGTCCGATAAGCGTCAATCAAATTTAAAACTGCAGGCCCTTGCAACGCGAACGAAACAAAGATAATAATAATGAAATGAGACAAAAGAAGCATCTCAGAATATCCATAAAATAAGTTTCCAACATCACAGAAAAACCACCAAGCTAAAAGTAAGAGACTAAAGGCCCAAACATGGCCAACAAAAGTACAAAGTACAACGACGGTGCTACGCACCAACAAAACTAACAAAAGGCCTAAAACAACATAAAGCTCAACAAAACTCAAAGCAAGGTCACCGGTGTCCACCAAAATCCTCCTGGCAATCATGGACTCAGACTCAGCGTCAGCGACTCATCACGTACACAGCAACGATCTCTGGCTCAGGGTCTAACATGTGACACCCAAAGAGAAAGGGGCACATGTCAGCAAGTCTGGAAGACTTGTGCAAGTGAAACTGAAAGTACAAGTAAGAGCAACCTAGCAGTTCTAGCATGATGCAATGACATGGCAGTTTAAGTATGAGTGCAGCAGGTAAAGAAAACAACAAGTAGCTAGCATGGCATGGCAAGTGTGGCAACACTAATAACATTTACAAGGATTTCTCTAGTCACGTTTTCATGTCATTTGCAGAGTTTACGCCTTACAGCTGAAATGACTTTCTTTCACACTGATTGGCCGCTTAACTCCGCCCCACCCAGAGTTTACGCCTTACAGCTGCAGTTGCTGATCAGGCAGACTCCCAGCTGATTGGCCGCTTAACTCTTACCCCATCCCACGTGTATCGAGCCAGGGCCTTACCCCCGAACGGTAATGCTCGCTTCTGGATCACGAGCCAGGAAGTGTTTTTAACAAGTATGGCGTAGGGGTGCACCTAGCCAGGACAAGCAAGTACAAGTATATAGCGTGTGCTACGAATGCAATATTCAACTTGGATGACATGTAGAATGCAATGCATGGCAGTTAAAAGTGCGTACAGATAAGGAAAGTAAACGTGACAGTTTAGTATGCATGAACAACAAGTTTAAAGGGTTGGATCTAGCTTCGTTGTCAAGCTAGATCAATTAGGTGACGGATCTAGTTCCGTTGTCAAACTAGATCAAGTAGGCGTCTAGCCAGCTATCATTTCACTGGCTAGTCTCTTTTACGCTAAAAGCAAGGAAGTGGCCTAAAAACATGGCCCTACACAAGAGTTGGCAAGTTTCACTTGCCTGTAAGTACAACGTCTGAGCACAGCGTCCAATGAGTCCAAGAATCACAATTATCCTACGTGCAAAGTCCACCGGCCTAAAGTCCATATTATTAATCTTGATTAGTGATTGCTAAAACATTTAAAATACTTTAAAATACTGATTTTTAGTCTTGATTAGTCATGCAATTGGGTTGGGGTCCTAGGGGTGCAAAGCGTTACCTCAACACGACGCGAAAGCTACACCGGCGTCGGGTAGCGACGCCGGGGGTTGGAATAATAGAACGCGCTCCAAGTCCTGATTCCAAAATATATTCCTCGCTGGAAAATTCAGAGCTTCAACCGGGGCGACGGTTCCAGATTCCAAAGCTAGCACGTGCGACGACGGGCTACGACGTGCGACGACGTCGTACGCGACGAATCCTCGAAGAGCAAGCACCTAGGTGGGGCCCACAGTAGTCCTAGGGACCTTTGGGGGACCCACAATACCTCTGGAGAACTTGGGGGGCCCACGGTGGCAAGTGGTGCGACGGATGCGGGGTTGCGACGTATGGCCATCGGTCGTACCCTAGCCTGACCGAGAGAGTCTCTCGGTCAGACACAGCGCACGGCGCTGTGCAGCGCTGCGGAGCGGTGCAGCAGCGGGTGCGAGGAAATCCATCGGTCGGAGCGGTCGGTCGTCTCGGTCGGGCGCTTGGGTGGGCGTTGCAACGTTGCAATGTTGCAACGCGGGGCGATGCAGGCGTGGGCATCGGTCAGACACAGCGGGCGGGCCGGTCGGGCGCTTGGGCTGCAGCGGAGCGGGGGAACGGGCGT